>JAGSMR010000051.1:3350000-4550000 GCA_029286605.1 Sericinus montela
AAAGCGACAAAGATATCTACATCTATAGGATCTGTGAGGGAATGAGTTAGCATACATTGAACATTGCACACATTTTTTTTACGTAAAGTTAATTTAGTGTCAATTAGTCACAATTTTTTTATTATATCTTCATGCACAGCCCCTAAGGGGCAAACAAGCTAGAGAGATGCAGATAGCCAAATGTCACGATCCTTAAATACTTCTTTCGCTTCTTTCAAGTTCATCATTTTCTTCATACACGCATGTCTAGGTATCTGAGTACTCCAGCAACTCTGAGTTATGTATCGCAAGGTGTGCACTTTCCACTACACACTGTCTTTTGACTACCGCAAACAGACTTTATTCCCGACAGGCACACGCCAGTCAACCTATAAATTACATCTTCCATCCCGGCTTAAATTTCTTCCTATGTATAAAATTTCATTTTAGACAAATATAATAAGTAAATAAATATCTTCACGACGTTCCCAATACTGGGCCAGACAGAGAGAGGTCTAGACAATGAAGCCTTTTCAACCCTTCAACGACCTTCCACAGAAGACATTTTTAGGAAAGATGACAGGCGGTGAGCTCGTCGCCACCATGTCCAGCCGAGGATATATAAATCGTTTTTGAAAAAAACTTATTAGTACGAGCCTGCCACATGGGGATTGAAGTCGGATCCCTTGACTTGAATTCAATCTCCAAGCTTTCGACTAACATTCCTCATTTTACACTTCGTACTCTCTTCGTCACTTTCAAATATCAAGATCTTAATTTTATGTGCATTCAAATATAGACTTTTATTTTCTCGTAGTGGTAATGTGTACAGTTCTGCCTCCGGTAGTGCAATAAGCACTGCTTCATCAGCATACAGAAGGCAAGGTACTTTCATGTTATCCAATTTCACAACTTCAGATCAAACAGCTGACGAGATATATTACGAGTAATCAAGCAGACATGACGCAACACCTTTGTGTATGTGTATGTGTTTTATGGTCAACTTTACGTACTATGTGAAACCACATCCACATTTTGCTACTCCACCGATTTTATTCGTAATTTTTTGCATCTGAACACGTAGAATGTGTGTAATTGACAGATTTATTTTTTTACATTGCATCGGAAGTAAGCACGGGTCATTTCAGATAGGCTGGACAAGGTAAACAAAAAATTTAAGCTGCATAATTATGCTCAGAAATAGATACTTTAGTTAATAATAGAACCAGATGGAGCCTTGAATTGTTTGATAAAAAAAATCCTTGAATTGTTTCTAAACCAAATTGATGTTTCGTTTTACCAATATATAATATTACACAGTAACCACTCGGGATCATAAATACATTGCAAAACCTGAATTTGAACATACAGTTTTTTTCGGTAACAATCCTTTCTTACAATCCTAAAACAGGATTACTTTAACTGTATTTTTTCTGAAAAAAGAGGCCATAAACTTACGAAAGGAGAAGGAGAATAATTTTCTTAAATTTTAATTATTTCAAGTAATGTACTATGCCAACGCACTCACACAAGTATTTTTTTAATAAAGTCTAAAAAATGGCAATAACTGAAAGCTAGAAAATTCTGATGCTGTCTTGGACTTCCAAGGTGACAATGATGATGTTATATGATATTTAACGATATAGACTAAACTTGTTTGTCGCAAAAGTTTCTTTCCAGTCATTTTTAATTTTTTATGTTCCTTTATTTAAGAGAAGTCATATATCTAAACCATTTAGTGCCTTCAACCCATCTGTCACCAGAGCTTATTTGGTACATTGTGACAGGTGATGACAGTATGCTGTAGTACTTTGTGATTAGAGCAATGTATGTGATGTTATCTCTTTCTATGCATATATTGATTTTTTATTTATATTCAACATACAATTATTAGCCCTGAGCAAAATTGGTACCTGCAACCGTCACAAGTCGAAAGTCGAGTTACTCCCAACCAGGCTATGGAATTTTTATATAACATACAAAAAATTATTGAATTATTCTAATGTTTGTCTTCTTCTTGTTTTTAATTCTAGGGTAAAGTTCAAAAGTGTGGTACACTAAAACAAAAGACAAACACTTGTTTCTCAAATTGCAGTATTCACATGTACAGTTATAGAGAAAGAAATTAAGAATTCTGATAACAGTTTTAGTGTTATTTTAAAGTAATTTAAATTAGGGTTAAGTATAGCATTGGAAATAATATTATTGTTTCAGAGTGCAAAAACAGCATGATATAACTCTGTGATAAAATTAAACTCTGTGGTGCAACATGGCCATCATTTTTATAATATTTTTTTAAATTATTATTAAAACTGAATGATTTTGTTTTCAACTCCTTGTAAACATCATTTTTTAAATATAATGTGTACAGTGTACTTCAGGATATTTTAATCCACTTCTACTGAATGAACTTCTTCAGTTTATTTGGACAGATTTCGGTCCCCTCTTTTTCACAACACAGTAACATACAGGTGTTTCCTGTCAACCACCTAAAGTAATTGTTGACAATGACATTGACATTTTGACAACAACCACATAACCAAATTGACAAGTACATGAAAACATTTGTTTATAAAAACTAAGTTGATATTTATTGTAATAAACCAAGCTTAAATTCAGTTCTGTTCAATTACCAATACTAGCCTTAAATGTATATTAAATATCAACGAATGTTTTCTTACTAAACTCGTGTTCCTTTGTTAGTAGATAAGGTTATAACATGACTCAAGGTGGTTCCGCTTCGCGATGATATGAAGTTTTCGACTCATTGCCTTTAAGCTACCTGCCTTTTATGGGTTGAAAAAGGTTTTATATCCTGTTTGGGTCAGTTAATATTTATTTTCCAAGATGAGCGACCGCGAAGGACCGAGTGGCTCTGAATCTCAATGGGAAGACAAAGGAGATATCAACTCGAGAACAATATCACAACCAATGGCAGCTGGATCTAGATCAAGGTTTTCTTTGTTTAATTTTAATACTAAATTATTGTAACAGGTTATCAAATTAGGATGCTATAAGGCTTAGATTCAAACCAAGACATGTGATTGTTTACCTTTATGTCACCAAAATGGTTGACCATTAAAGATGAAATAAAAGTTACAAAAGTAATACAAAGAAGCTTTATCAAACATACAGACATCACAATTTATAATTTATTCATCAACAGACAACAAAAACAGGAATCAATTTTAATTAAAGTGAATTTATTTTTAGTAATCGTAGTTACTATGCCAATGAACCAATTCAGTTTCGTGTGAGAGGATCAACAATTACTGGAGCATCGCCGCCTAAGTTTGTGACTCTAGAGGACATAATGAAAGCTGCACATGGCATGCAGAATATGGCTCTTGCCCATGAGATTGCAGTAGACCAAGATTTCAAACTGGAACCATTTGAACCACCAGACAATAGGTATTAAATTATTTATGCCTTAATATTTTCTTTTATTCTATGTATGTCTAGCACTAATTACCTTCTGTTTCCTTGATTTGGAATTGTTACCAGCCTATGTCTATCAGTGGGTCATATTAGCAAATTTTATGAAGGTCTATTCAGTTGTTTTTGCTATGAAATTACATAATAGTTTTACTTGTTCACTCTTGCCTTTATAGTGTAGAAAAAAATATGCCATTTTAAAACCAATTCATAATTGTTAGGTTATTATAATACCTATCAATTATGAATACATAGTAGTAATTATGAATATATAGTACATAGTGTGTTATTATAATACAATATATACTCTCTTTTCTTCTTCTTTCAATTACAGACTCTTGTGATAGAATAGTATCAAGCCTCTACAGTTTGATTTGAAAAGATAAATGTGTTTTATTAATAGTTATGTTATTCTGTTACAGTTACCAAAAATTAGTGAAGGAAACCATGCACAAAGCTTATTTTGATATACTAAGGGAACAACTGAACTCTGACCCGCCAGAATACAAACAAGCGCTTGTATTGCTTGAGGATGTGAAGCAGGTATAGAATTATGAGTCACCGTAGGCTTTCCACACATGTTAGACAGCCAGCAATGATTTTTTTAATTAGTATGATAAGAAAGTATGGAGTCTATTTTTATGTAGATATAAAATTACACTCCACTACACATTGTTATATACTTTAGCTAATCTTAAGAATTGACAAATGTTCTGTATTAAGATAAAGTGTTGCATTCCAAGTGTAAACATTTCATGACATTGAATTAAGTTATAGTATTAAGTTTAATAAATTGTATCAGAATATCTAACCTTTCTTGGCTTTGCTGTTGAACAATATTATACAAATTTCTATTATATGAAATCAAATCAAATATTTTATTTATCGACATAAGAATGTACATTCTTTTTTTGATAGACTTTTTTAATCTACCACCATTTCATAATGAGGTTCCTCTAATGGAGAAGAAACTGGAGAAAGAAACTCCATAGGTATCATCTTTTTTGGTCAATATTTTTTTGCAATATTATGTATATTGTAATATATAATGTAATATATTATAATATACAATATATATTATATATAATATGTATATGCCTAATAAACATGTATCTTTTTTCCTTTGGGTTATGGGACGGGATATTTACTGAAAGCCAATGTAAATTGTGAAAGTGAAAACACTTATAATACAATAAGTTTATAATAATTTTTTTCTTTTTAGTCAGTCTCTTAGTTACTTGTTAATTATTTTGGTGTATGTAAATTTCGATGTATTTCAAACACAATGTGATATTGTTACTGAATAAATTAAAAAAAAAAAAAAAAATATATATATATATATATATATATATATATATATATATATATATATATATATATATATATATATATATATATATATATATATATATATATATATATATAAATATTATAAATACACTACAATATAAATATATATAAAAATTAAAATAAATAAGTGTTCTTTACTAATGTAAAAAATACTATTGAACACTGCATACAATGCCTTGCTTTATATATTGTCTGGTAAACAGAATGCCTGCTGTCTGTAGTATGCCTAATAAACATTAATTGAACAACAAACAAGAGATACATGACATCACCCACATTTTTACCACACTAAAGGAGTTTCATACTTGATACAGCAACATAATATTTACTTTAAATAATTGATTGTGGATTGTTATTTTTAAATTAAGAAAGATTGTTTACTTAACTTAGTAAGCTATTTACAGTGGTGATTTCATTACTTAACACCACTATCATCTATTATTAGGCTATTTGCCAAATTGGTTAGAAAGAAAGACTGGACGCATATATATATTTACGTAATATTTTTCTGATTTATATTTATATACCATTTTTTATGATTTTCTTATTTCACTACACTGCGTTCTACAAGTTAATCCCTATTTAGCCTAATTGACCGCATTACGTTATATTCACCTTCAGGCATTTAGTCCACTACCACATTCTTTTGGCATGAAATTTCAAATAAATTGATGGTAATATGATGTTAGACTATAATTTAAAAAAGGTTGATAGTTATTTCATATTTCTGATGCTTGCAAGATAATAGATTTTATAAATTGTTTTATGTATGGATTAATAATTTAAATGTGTAGAGTTGTGGTAGCATAGGAACCTCATTCTTTCGCAGGCTAAATCCTGCAAATAGACAAGGTGAAATTTATATAGTTCTGGAAATAAAAACCCCGTATTTAATATCATTTGCTGAATATCAGTCTTACAAACGAAGACAAATTTTCTTTTTCCAATATAATACAAAATTTCGGAGCCCGGAGGTACAAAAAATGTTACAGTAAATATTCTTGAAGCGAAATACCTGAAAGATATCACGACGCCCCAATAACATATTTTTTCTTAGGCTTTCTAGAGGGGGTCGAAGCAATTGCTCAGAGGTCATTCACATAACTCATTAACTCTATAATAAGGCTACTATCTTATCTTTTTCAATCCCTACTGTGCAGATACAATAATATGTAATTTGGAGCAAAAAAATTTTAAATGTTTTTATCCAACCCTTTAGCGCCAATTTAACATCAGTTATTCTGTAGATTCCATGTTAATATTCTCGGCTACAGAACCATTTAAAAATGATTGTGTATAGGTATCATGTTCCCTCCCTTTAAATTCTTGTTTTCGTTTCTTCGAATTTTAGATCGCAACGATACTAAAGAAGTAATCACTTCAAAAATTTGTGTGTGCAGTTCACACGCAGTAGTAGTGACATATAAAGAAGACCGTGGTTTATTTAAAAAAAAAACACACACACACATTGATTTAAATTTTTCGTGTTACTGTTTCGTTTCGTCCCGTTTTAAATCACGATAGTGCTGAAGAAGACTTCAAAAATTAACTTCAATTTCAGGGACTATTCTCTATTCTTCTACCGCGACACACGCGAATAAAAGAGATGATAGAAGAGGTTTTGGATAGCGACTTCATTAAACAACAGGCCGAGAACAATAGTCTAGATTTCGATAAATACGCCAAATTCGTCATAGATTTAATGGCAAAGTTAGCCGCACCGGCCAGGGATGAAATGATACAAGACATTACCAAACTGACGGACACTGTAAGTTGTTTTAACTTTCTTATTATGTATCAACTTTTAATTATGTTGATTATGTTTCTAATTATGTTCTAACCATGAAAAGATTTACGGATTTTATCGCGTTTTTTATTTAGTTTTTAACAAACCATTTAACTAACGGAGGAGTCCCCCTGGTGACGACGGATGCTGTAAAGCATCCGAAACGTCGACAAGTAAAAATAGTTGTAAAATCGTTGAAAGCGCGTAGACCACTGTGACCTCAAATAAGCATTTATGCTTTACAGCATATCAAAAGTCCACCACTAAACATAGGCCTCCCCTAAAATTTTCCAGAAAGAACCGAGGCTACGGACCGAGCCAACTGCATCCATCGACTCACTGCAATTTTGTATGTCGTCACTCCATGCTATGGATGGGGGTTTGTCCAAACTTCATCCATTTCCCACCATCGTAATCAGATAGCAGGATAATTAGCATTGTTACTGGTATTGACGTCCTCCGAGGACGAATGACGTAGGCACCGGTTTTCGAGGTGTCGCCAGCTCCGAGTCCCGGGATCTATTCCCGGTCGGGTAAACGTAGAAAACACTTTTTCTACATTTTCTCGGGTCTGGGTGTTTGTGGTAGTTTCGTGTGATTCCATAATACGAGTGCTTAATTTCGGATCAGAGTGTAATGTATGTGATGTTTTACCTAACTATGTATGTATTTATTTAAAAAAAAATTAGTATTCCTCTGAAACGACTAAAACAATTACAGGTTGACATCTTCAGAGCCATTCTGGAGACGCTTGAGGTGCTAAAGCTGGACTTGGCCAATACGCTGATTGCTATGATACGGCCGCACGTGCAAAAGGAGAGCGTGCAGTACGAGAGGGCCAAGTTCGACGAACTCCTCAAAGTGGCAGAAGGTGGGTACTTGTGTTTTTTTTGACATTTGACTACGAAATAAAATATTTTCATTAAAATATTTTAAAACTGAGCGTGATTGAAAAATCTCACAATTTCCAATTCGGGGGTAGAGAAAGGTCTAATTGCGATTTATATTTGTGGCGTGGACATAAAGACGGCGACGTGCTCACCATCTGTCACAAAAAATGTCTTCTTTTTCTTATGGAAGAGGGAGGCAAACGAGCAGATGGCACACGTGATGGTAAGTGATTACCGCCGCCCATGAACATCTGCAATACCGGACGAATAGCGGATGCGTTGCCGGCCTTTGAGAAAGGCAGCACATTCCACAAAGTGCAAGTGCGTGGCAGAAAATTCCGCGAAAAACGCACTATGGTGGAGTTGATGAAATTTTTGGTTATGCCGTAAGGTACGATGGTGAAATTCAGCGGCTGGGATTAATCCGGCCAATTCCTCGGTAGAAGTTGAGTCAAAAGCACTTAATTGTCTAGACAAGACCTCTGTCTACAACTTTATTGGGAATTGCGCGAAGATAATTATTTATTTTACTATTTATTACAGATGGTTTGCAGTACACCAGGGAGTGGCTACTAAGGCACATAGATAAAACAGGATTGAGCATACCAGTAACAGATATCAACATAATAAGGAACGTAACAGCTCAGACTTTGGCGAAGGCGTACCTGGAACTGCTGGAGTGGGACGAATCGAAACATTATCCAGAAGTAAGTGCTGGTATTTCTTTACACTACAATTTTTACAGTGGTAGAGCCACGCATCAGGTTTTGTTGTTGCATGAATGGGCCGGCACGACCGGGGAAGTGCCACGACCTCACAGAATACCGGCATGAAGTAGAAGTCTAACAAACTTCTGCGTTTCGTCTGGTGAGTGCAGGTAACCGGAGGCCCACACACCCCCCTCCCCCAATTCTGGGGGAGGGGGGCACTCTAAGGGAGGCAACGCATCTGCTAAGCCTCTGGTATTGCGGGTGTTCATGGGCGGCGGTAATCACTTACCATCACGTGAGCCACCTGCTCGTTTGCCTCCCTTTTCTATAAAAAAAATATATGCAAAAAATCAGTAAAATAATATCTTTAAGCATATTTCAGTTGTACAGAGTTTAAGACAATTAAGTCTTTACGACCCACTTTACCCGATGCTCACCACATGTCACGTTGTCCCAAATATGTCTTCGGTGGAAGGTGGGTCGAAAAAACCTTTGTCTAGACCTCTGTCTGCAATACAGGGGGTATTGGGAATAGCGTGAAGATATATTTTTGGATTTATAGGAATGAAAAATGTTTTGTATAAAAATGTAAATGTTTTGTAATATCTTTTAAAAAAATAAAGATTGACCAAAAAAGAGTATACCTATCGAGTTTCTTTCGCCCGTTTCTTCTCCGTTAGAAATGTGGCGACATCTATGTCTCCACATAAGAAGCTCGCTAGCGGCGGATTCAGGAAACACATCGACGTCCTACATCGCGCTATCGAAGTTCGCACGATTACAAACATATATACGATTACCGATAGTGGACACTTGTAGAGGAGACGTCCTCACCAAGTCACGATCCCCTGACCTGGCGGGTAGCTATCCCTTTACTGCAGCACATCGTCTGCTACAGAGATATCTTATTACGAAACGGTGGTAGATTAAAAAAACAACCACAATCGATAAACGAACGTACATTCCTATTGCGATAAACGTATGATTTGATTTGATTTGAATTGCAATTTCAGACGGTGGAACTGGACGCGGCACGTTTCTCCGAGCTCGGCGCGCAAGTGTACCGGCTGGCGTGCGTGGCGGCCATCGTGCTGGTGAGCCCGTCGTGCGGGAACGAACCCGCGACCGCCGCGCACAAGCGGCAGCTCAAGGACAAGATCGCGATCATATTAGGCGATGCGTCCAATGACACGTGAGTGTTGGGCATGTGAGAATTTGAAAAAAAAAACTTCAGGCCATTCGAAGTACAAGGGTTGACAAACTGAGGTCTAAACTATTTAGTCCTTTCGTCCCACATTTCACCGGATGTTATTTTGGGACATGATGACGTGGTGAACCCGTCGCCGTCTTTATGTCCGAGCCAACGATATAAATCATACAAGTTTTTGAAAAAACCCATTGTTACGAGCCTTGGGGATTGAACTCGGATCTCTTGACTCGAATTCCGATCATAGATATAGTTTTTATTTACTCAGTCATATTTTTATATAGATAAATATTTGTATATACGTATGTCCTATGACTATAGTGCATTAACATTCACGTGACATATGGCGAGTCTACCGCCGTCTTTATATCACGTTGTCCCAAAAAAAATTTTCTGTGGACGGAGGGTCGAAAGGACATAATTGTTCAGATCTCGATTCTACCCCTGTATTGGAATGGCGTGAAGAATATTTTTTTTATTATGAATTTTAAAAAACAATTTTTTTAAATAAATGTGTTACAGAGAACTTAAATCGATACTGCCGTCCGTAGCAGAGGAAGTGATAGTGTTTACAGAACACCTTCTGGAAGAGCTCAATCAAGATGCACTGAGCGCTGACACTAAAGAACTGATTAGAACCCAGATATTATCCCTTGGCGACCCGGAGCATAGAGTTAGACAGATTGTTCGTAAGTATATCTAATGTACGTTTAAAAGATGTCGAAGTTTCTCTCGCAAGACCTTGTGAGCAAATTGCTGGAAGAGGGGAGGGTCAAGAATCTTCACGCAATTCCCAATACAGGGGTAGACAGATGTCTAGTATAGACAGTTAAGTCCCTTTGACCCAACCCTCCACCGATGATATTTTCGGGACAACAGGTGACAGATGGTGAGGCCGTCGCCTTCTATATGTCCAAGCCAACGATATAATTCGTACGTAAGTTTTTGACAAACCCATTGGTACGAGCCTGCCACCTGGGGATCGAACTCGGATCTCTCGACTCGAAATTCCCACCACCCAACCACTCAGCTATCGTGGCTTTTTTTTATCATAATGATTTCGTGTATTTACGCGAATACTACACATTTTAAATAAAACGATTTTCGGATTTTAACGCGTTTTTTAATTAGTAGTTTTTACAAACTATTTTTATTTCCCGACGTTTCGGATGCTTTACAGCGTCCGTGGTCACGGAGGGTCCCCCCTCGTTTTTTTTTTTATCAAATAATTATGTTACAATTTAATGTTCTGGTTGACAGGTCAAAGAATCCTGGAGTTTCTGAAGGTGATTTTAGTATGCGCGGGCGGTTCCCGTCAGATACCGGTGGGTCTGTCCGCCTTCACACAAGAGCTGACCTCCGTTTCTGGGACCTTACTGCGCTACGTTATGCACAACAAGGCGGTCTTCACGAATCACTACCTAGAAATTATACAAGAGGAGCTGAGTAAGAATTGATCGATGCGTGTACATCTAACCTTTCTTCTCCAATTCTTCTTTAATACAATCAATATAAATCACATTTTTAAGTAATGATACTAAATTCATGTAAGTAAATTAACATTTTTTTAAACACTTAAAAAATTGTAAAGAGGCAAAAAATATCACTTACTGAGAATAGTGGGGATAAAAACATTAAATTTGTTGAAAATTTCTTTGTAGAATGCATAAGATCAATTAAGGAGAGGGTTTTAAATATTTATCCCTTAAGGAGAGGAATATGAAATTATAAAAAATCTTGTAGCTAGAGCTATGGTTATTTAAAGTTGTACCAATGTTTATATCCATATTTGATCAAACATTGGCTTTCTGAATAATCTTAAAAAATCCGTTGAAACCTATCTAAAACTTTATAAAACATACTTACAACATACAACAACTTCAACTACATACATACAACAACTTCAGAAAACCTTATAAAACATACCAATAATAATAAAGTTGATAATATAATGAGATGATGATAATATAATGATGATAAGGTGATGATAATGCAATAACAAAGACGCCTTAATTAACTTTACTCGGAATTTACAAAACGACGCCAGATTACGCTTTCGTTTACTATGAAACATTTAATATGTAATAGAATAATTTATGTAATTACCTTTCATAGTGAACTTATATTGCTTACTAAAGTTAGGTGTAGGTAGAATTCGCTGTTCAAAGGGTAATATTAAAATAATTTTTAAGGAACCTTCATCAATATAAAACACTTCTAAAGTAAAATGCCTAAAAGTAAGAAGGTGCACAGTGAATTATCTTGCAATATGTAAAAAACAGTCACCTGGCAATATTTATTAACTTATTTTCGTATCGAGTATCATAGCAATAAATAATCCACTAAACCTTTTATCTAGCAAGTAGACTAAAATATACAATAAACGCCAGAGATTATAAGGCACAGTATATATTTTTCTCTGATTTTTGGCGTATAGCATTGAAAATTACATTCATGTAACAACTTTTATATATATTATGAATTCTGTAGTACTATATACACAATTAATTGTAGAAGTAAAAAGTAGGAAATACGGTAACTTTTACTTTGTAACAAATGTTCAAAAAATTTCCAAGTGTGAATAAATTGGATGATTGAGAAAATTTTTAACGAAATGTTATTTTATATCATGTTTAATGAATTTAATAGATGACCACACTAACAAAAAAAAACGAGTACAACGTTTTAATGCAACTTGTGTTTTTGTATTTATGTGAAACCTTTTTATACACTAATAAAATAACTACTACGAAACTATTTGTTTTATTTAAAATCATAACCAATTCTTAAGCCCGCAGTTAATTTTTAATCACGCGATGCGGTTTCTAAAGGAATTGTTTTTGCGACTATTCCGAGTGAGTGTTGGTGACAGAGTGACAAGAGAGCTTGTTCTTTTCTCACTCAACAGTTAAGTCTAACCATTTAATGTGTAAATGCGTAAACCATGTCACGTGGAGGGCTGTAGAATTATTGTAATTTTTTGTAAATACATATTGTAAGTATAAATATAATTTTATTTTTGTAAAAATGGGATTGAAAGGTTTTTAAATATTATCAAAAATAACAATGAAGTCACGATAGCCGAGTTGTTGGGTGGTCGGAATTTCGAGTCGAGAGACCCGAGTTCGATCCCCAGGTGGCAGTACCAATGAGTTTTTCAAAAACTTATGTACGAATTTCATCGTTGGCTTGGACATAAAGACGGCGACGGGCTCACCACCTGTCACGTTGTCCCGAAAATATCTTCGGTGGAAGGTGGGTCAAAGGGACTTAATTGTCTAGACTTGACCTCTGTCTACCCCTATATAGGGAATTGCGTGAAGATATTTTTTTTCAAAAATGAAAAAAAATATTGTTTTAAGAATATGCTTCGGCGTTTTCTTTTCTTTCTTCCCGTTGGTGTCGTCTCTTAATCTTAATGTGAAATAGGCAGGTACGTCTAAAGTGAAAAATATTTAGTACTGCGATCGCCAAACTGCTTGTCGAGCATGTCCAGCAGGGAACTATACACGCACACGTTTCTATGCTTATATATATATTATAGTTTGTTTTAAGAGTGTTAAGAAACTGTTGAGGAGTTATCTCAACTTTGTAAAGACCAAAAGTGCGTATATACCATCTTACATACTTACTTACTTACCTTCACGCACAATCCCTGACGGGGTAGCCAGAGAGAACAGATCGCCAAGTGTCACGACCCATACATACCTCTTTCGCTTCTTTCAGATTCATCATCTTCTTCATACACGCACGTCTAGGTATCCGAGTACTCTTGACTCTCCCATCTTCGAGCAATTCGCTCACATAGTCTTCGAAAGTTTGTCTCGGTCTTGACACCTTATGTTAACTTTCGCGCTATATATTTTCTTCACCATCCGGTCTTCACTCATTCGCTCAACGTGCCCAAACCATCGAAGCACGCCCTTATCAATTTTTGTGACAAGGTCATCTTTCAAACCTGCCATATTGCGAATCTCTTCGTTTCGCTTTCGGTCGGCCATGGTAAGGCCGCACATTTTACGAAGAGATCGCATCTCCATTGCATTCAACCTACTTTTATGCTTCTTCTGGCATACCCAGGTATATACGTTGTTATAATTATTATTAAAAATTAAAGTCAAATTTTTTTTTCGGACATAATTATTATTAAAAATTAAAGTCAAATTTTTTTTTCGGACATAATTATTATTAATAAAACTCGGGACTCGTGGGATATTTTATTAAAATTATTAATTTTACATCGGTTACACTCCGAGACAAATCCGAAGCATTTGTCTTACATTTGTCAACATCCTCACACTTAACCTAATCAGAGCCACTGTGCCTGGATGAAGCGCTTGATGCAGAACCACTTCGGGAGCCCTGAAATAGTAAGTGTTTTCTATGAAACCATAAATTTACAATGGAGTATATATGCTGGTAGAGATTGCCACAAGACATTGAGTCCGCTAAATAGAACCCTTCGTTAATAAGTTGTAGATAATAAAGAATAAATACTTATTTTGCAACAGCGAATCATGAAAATATTGCAGTGTAAAACAAGACAGAGTGGCAACCTTGCACAATATTGCGGGCAACTGATGGTTGCCAGAGACTCAGGCCCGTTCTATGTGGCGATTTTTTTTGTGGCAGGCTGTCTATGTTCAGCAGTTGACTTTGGAAAAGCTGTAAAAGAGTTTTTTGTAAAAAGCTTGCTTTCGTAGTCATAGCAGTCATTGGTGTGTAATGAACACGACAAAAGAAAAATATATGTATCACGATAGCCGAGTGGTTGAGTGATCAGAATTCGAGTTAAGAGACCCGAGTTCTATCCCCTGGTTATAGGCACGTACCAACGCGTTTTTTTTTTTTTCAAAAAATATATAAATGTATACATTGTATAACGATATACAATGGTATATCGTTAGCCTGTATAAAAAGACGGCGGCAAGCTCACCTCTGTTCCTGTTGTCCATAAATATGTCTTCGATGAAAAGGTGAATCGAAAGGACTTAATTATCTAAACCTGTCTACCCCTGTATTAGTATAATGGCGTGAAGATATTTGATATAGGAAGTGTTATATTTTAGTATTGCAATGATGAGACTACCTGTCTGGAACCACTGGCCGAGCGACTCCTCGACCTTTCCGAGCCACTTCCTGAACCAGAGTTCCTTCTGGAGCTCGCCCTCGAGGAAGCTTTGGAGCCGGAAGCCTTGGACGAGGCGCGAGATGAGGCTCGGGAGGACTTCCGACTGGCGCGAGACGATGCGCGGGAACTTGCCTTGGAGCTTGCCTTTGATCCCTGAAAGGTTATTTCATGCTGAACCATGTACGATTTGTAATATGAAGTTTATATTAAAAGTCTCGCTAGCCGAGTGGTTGGGTGGTCGGGATTTCGAGTCAAGAGACCCGAGTTAGATCCCCAGATGGCAGGCTCGTACCAGTGGGTTTTTCAAAAAACTTATGTACGAACTACATCGTTGGCTGGGACATAAATACGGCGACGGGCTCACCACCTGTCACGTGAGTCAAAGGGACTTAACTGTCTAGACTAGACATCTGTCTACCCCTGTATTGGGAATAGCGCGAAGATATTTATTTATTTATTACTTTAAGTTTGCATTAAGATGAGGACAGGCTCACCAGCTATCGGATTATTCCATAGTCGCTTATTCAAATGTATAAGCTATAAATGTATATAGCGTGCCCGGTAGATAGTAATCCTGCCTAGGAGCCTGTTTGCAGACTTGCCCGGTCCGAATGAAATTTCTTTTATACCTACCTTATTACACTGTACCTTACTCTATGCGTCAATTACAAGGGTTCACCTTATCACTAGCTTTAGAACTTGCCCGTGAACCGCGACCGCTGGCTGAACTCGCCCTGGAGCCCTTCCCGCTCTTGGAGCTCGCTCTGGAGGAGGCCCTGGAAGACGCCCTGGAGCCAGATCGTGATCTCGCCGACCCGGATCTGTGCGAAGAACAGGATTACAAACACCTTTTTTTTATACAGTTTCTTTCGTCTATTTCTTCTTCTGGTTTAAAAATCTAACGATACGGTGGTAGTATAATATTTTGGAATCTACGAAAAACAAAATAAACGCGAAAATACACAAAATTATTTTTATTATTTTTTAATAATACAAATTTTCTTCTTTTTCTTTCCGGTTAGCCGGTCAAATTTCAAATTTTATCAATGTCTTACCATAAGTATATAGAAATGCCCTCATGTGAATATATGTATGAACAAATATAACATAGACGCCGTTTTACTCGTACCGAGTATTATTACAAATTACGTATTTATTTTATGGAATTCACATACCTGGCGGACCCCGACTGTGCAGATCCAGACCTGGATCTAGACTTCCTCGATCCGGAACCTGAACGCGAACGACTCCTGGATTTCGACTTAGATTTGGATCTCGACCTGGACTTCTCCCGTGAGGCAGATCTGGACCTGTTCGAGCCCTTTGACTTTTCCGAGCCCTGGGGTGATTTGGATCCGGATTTCGACCGGGAGCGGGACCTGAAATAATCATTTATCTTCACGCACAATCCCTGACGGGGTAGCCAGAGACAACAGATCGTCAAGTGTCCCGATCCTTACATACCTCTTTCGCTTCTTTCAGATGCATCATCATCATGCCAAAATATGCACAATTAATGATGACAAAATAAGCACAAACATTATTCAGTATGAAAGTGAACACATGGCGCTAAAACCAATCTTCCTATCCTCGGATAGCCAAATACATGGCTGATTAATTAGAATTGATTAAGGCCACGGGCTCACCACCTGTCACGTTGTCCTGAAAATATCTTCGGTGGAAGGTGGGTCAAAGGGACTTAATTGTCTAGACTAGACCTCTGTCTACCCCTGTATTGGGAATGGCGTGAAGATATTTTTTATATTTTTTTATTAATTAGAATTAGAAAATTCGAGTTTATCACAAGGAAGACGTGCATTCCTCAAGATTATTGAACTTGAGTCTCGACCATGGAGTTTTTTGTCGAAACTTATATACAATAAGTATCGTTGTCTTGGACACTGGAACGGCGACAGGCTCACCACCTGTCACATAGACCCAAATAAGCTCTGGTGAAATATGGGTTAAAGGGACTAAACTGACTGGACCTCTAACCACCAATATTTTGTGAAAATTTTAATAGTACATAAATGCTGATTATATTAATAATACATAAATACAGTCCAAAAAATGCAGATGCAGGCATTCTACACTTAGTAAAATTAGCTCAGCACCCTACAATACCATCATGATATTACCGTCTTCAACACATTATAATTTAAGTACCTTTCCTTTTCCTCGTTTTGTTCTTGTTTCTCCTCTTCCTCTTCCTCGTCTTCTTCCTCCTCCTCCTCTTCATCTTCATCCTGTAAATTTCACATCGGCCAGCCATTAGTCATACTAAATTATGTTTCAATAACTACATGATGACTACTAAACCAAATAAGTATGTATTATTATTTATTTTAGAAATAATTCATACTGAACGGCGACGGGCTCACCACTTATATCTTCAGTGAAAGGTGGGTCAAAGGGACTTAATTGTCTAGACTTGACCTCTGTGTACCCCTGTATTGAGAATTGCGTAAAGATAGGTAGGTAGGTAATTAATACTGGAGTGGACCGTGAACGACCTTCGTGCAGCAGTGGAGAAGTGAAGTGCACACTGGTTTTCAGGGTGTCAACAGCTCTGAAATCCTGCTGCGAGTCCCGCTACTTGTACTCAAGTCATATTCATATTAATATACATTTATATAGATAGGCACAATAGGCTGACCACCTGTCACATTGAAAGGTGGGTCGAAAGGACTTACATTTGTTTAGAAGAATGCATATGCGACAGATATGAATAATGTGTAATAAATTTCTAGTGTATATTTTTTTTCAATAATAATGAATAAATACATATATAGATAGGAACAAAATCACATCAATTGCTTCGATCCCAATGTAAGATGCTAAAGCACTTGTGGTATGGGAATCTGAAACAATGAAGGCACCACAGACACCCACCCAGACCCGAGAAAATTTAGTGGTATATGACCAGTGTTACCACAATAATCTCTTATCACCTGCGGAGGCTCCAGCTGCTTCTCTCTGAGGCGGAGCATGCGATGCTCAGGACCGCTCAGGGGCCGGTGGGTCACCACCAGACGTGTAAGAGCCTGAGCGGCCACACCGGCTCTAGCTCGACGCTTGGACAGACGGACACGCGTCTCGAGCTCGTTGTAATATACACAATGGTTTCGAACCACCTGAAAAATATAAAAGGAATGATTAAGACGCAACAACAAGTCACTATAGCCGGGTGGTTGGGTGATCGGAAAACGAGTCAAGAGACCCGAGTTCGATCCACAGGCTTGTACCAAAAAGGTTTTGTCAAAACTTATGTAATATTGCCTGTCGCCTTCTTTATGTCGTTGGCTTGGATATAAAGACGGCGACAGGCTCACCACCTGTCACATTATTCCAAAAAATTTCCTTGGTAGAACATTTTCTACCTCTGTCTACCTCTGTCTGTCGACCTCTGTCTACCCCATTATTGGGAGTGGCTTCATGATATTTTTTTAACACGAAAATACACGAAAAAATTCCACCTGATTTCTTCTTCAGTGTTTCCACTAAGAAAAATTACTCTTTGCAATCTAATAACGATATTCCACACAAGATGTCATTGAGCATTAAAACTGCATATTGCAACCATTAATTTATGTGCAGGCCAAATTTAAATATCAGTCAACAAATACAACAAACAACAAAAAACAATACTTCAGGGCTTTTAAAATCTATGGCAAAACATTGATAACAATCATTTCATTTGTAATGATTGTTATCTTTGTTGTTAATGTTGAAAAAACTTATGATAACAAATAGAAATACTTCAAAGTACAATGAGTTATTAATCAAACTATACAGTATGTAATAGGCATTGATGCTCAGTTCTGTAAAATAATAGTATGGATTCCCACTGAATTTCCAATTTATTTAACTCGCTAATAACAATCATGGATATGAAATTAACATAATGTCTGTATGAAATTCATAGTTGTAGATTATATATATTATAGGAATATTGTAGATTTCCTGTTGAATCTACTGATTCGAATTCCTGTAGAATTCGAATCAGTAGATTTTAATCGAATCAGTAGATTTTTCATTAGACATTTAATTTTCATGGAAAAGACCCAGAAAACTTACATAATGGTTTCCAAATATGTTTGGTTTGACCAAAAACATTATTTTGGGACTGCATAACAATTGGCTTGTCCGTCGCCGTCTTTATGTCCAAGTCAATGATATAAATTGTACACAGGTTTTTGAAAAACCCCATTGGTACGAGTCTGCCACCTGAGGATCAATCTTGGGATTCTTGACTCGATTTTGATGACCCATACCCTCGGCTATCATGACTATTATAGTTTTGTACCTACTCAGATACCTAAAATTTAACAGATTTGTCTGATGTCTCTTTGACAAAAAAAGTAATTTCCGTAGAACTCACCAAAAAGTAATTCTCTTCATAACCTTTAGAAGCTTTGCTTTTCACATTCCAATTGTACTCTCTTGCCATTTTGTATTCATAAGTATCACCATCCATATAGGGAATGCCTTCAGCAACATCACGGCGACGTTTCTGTATTGTCTCTTCAGTAGGAAGACAATATGCCACAAATTGTTCACCACTTTCATCCATCACACCTCTAAAAAAAAGTTGATGATTTTATTTTTTTATTCACAGACTCAACTGTGAGGGAAAGATGGGCAAAAGATTACAATTATAAAATTAATTATACATGCGTACCAGTGGCAGATTAACACATTTTTGAAGGCATTTAAATTTTTGCCATCCTTACCTCTAAAAATTGAAGAAAGAAATATCTTTACATTGAAGATAGTAGAGAAAAAAGTAATGGAATAGGTAGTGACCTGTTTCTTCTATACTATCTCATCAGTGTATGACCTTTGGCAAAAAGTGGACAAAGTATAAAAAATACTCTTATTTTACCCATAGGAAGAAAGGGAGTAGTAAACTCTAATGCCAACACCAAATGAAATTGTGATCTATAAATCTCAGATATTACATAACCAAACTATTCGTACATAACAGCCTGTAATAGGACTTTTGCAATAATAGCTATGTTCAGCAAGTGGATTGGCAATTGCAGTACCAGGCACCACACATCTTACTCTGCCACCCATCACAGAAGCACTTATTTTGGTGTGGTATTTTTTCGAGATGGTTATTCCCTCATCTATCGTTTGCCGTTGATATTGCCAAGTCTTTTCTCTAAATCACCTCTTATGAGACCCACACGAAGAAAGAGGATGGTATTTTCTTAAGCGAATACCTCCAGGACAGATTTTAATTTACCACAAAGCTAATAATTTTAGAACCGACTCACCGAATCATGGCCTGAGACATGGCTTCTATCTGACCAGCAATATTCTTGTCAGCTGGTGCCGGGTCAGTATCAAAAATTACTTGAGCACATGGATATTTCCACATTTCAAAGTCTGGGAATACTGACATCACTTCCACTGGTGTTACACCAGGTTTGCTGTAATGCTTTTCTATAGGCTTTTTATTGTCTTCAAATGTCTTCTCAATGGCCTTAATTTGACTGTCCCTATCCATATACAGAGTCTCCTCACTAAATATTTTCTTAACATTGTAACCCACTTTAGCTTCAACCTTTAAAATAACAAATTAGAATAAATTAGTTTTATGAGATAACATAATTTTAATATACAGTTGCCGGTATTTGCAATATTGCCATAATTATTAATAACCTACCTTTTCCATTGATTGTGGCTGGAATCTAGTCTGTTCAGTAGAAATATACTCTGATCGACGCAACCAAGATACGTTTTTGGCATGATGTCGAGATCTTTTTGAATCTTGAGGAGTAAGGACATCATCTTCTAAAAGCTTTTCATCTGCAACATCTAATGTGGCATTGCCATCACCCTGGTAGATGTCACGATTAATTAAATCTATGTGTACTCCCAGATCGTGCTCAGTTAGCACCTCATATCGGTAATTTTTCTCCAAAGATGTAGGATTGTACTGAATAAATCTCGTGGAAGGGAAAGGATATGTAATAAATTTCAAATCGAAGGGTATGTCTGGTAATGTATTACAATATTTGACACGTGTTACCAATTCAGATCTGAAAGCAATAAGAGAAAAATTAAATTTTACAAGTTTCATATATTATTATTAAATTATATATCACTAACCTTCGTTCGCCAGTCCGCTGAGGACGCTTTTCGCGCTCGGGCTCATTTGACTGTACAGTAGGTGGCATATTACTACAATTAATTAATCCAACGTTTAAAATAATTGTAATAAAGTAACTAAAAGATTTTATAATAAGTTTGAAATTTTATAACATACATATTTTAATTATGCATCAATATCAACACAAAACATATTAAGTCGCCATCTGTGATCAAAAACAAAATCACAATGACATTGACAATCAGTGTAGTCATTAGTAGTGGATCTATTATTTTCAAAAACTTTATGTATGATTTATGTCGTTGGCTTCGACAGGCACGAAATTTTATTTACTTTAGAAAATACAACTGTAGTAACCTATAACAATTGTTAAGCGAAATCTCTAAACTGACTTTGCTAAGTTTAGGTAACCAGGTACTTAATAAAAATATTTTTTTTTACATGTAGAAAAGGGTGGCAACCGAGCAGGCGGCTCACGTGATGGTCAGTGATTACCGCCGCCCATGAATATCCGCAATACCAGAGGTATAGCAGATGCGTTGCCGGCCTTAGAGTGCCCACCCCACCCCCCAGAATTGGGGGAGGGGGTGTGTGGGCCTCCGGTTACCGGCACTCACCAGACGAAACGCAGAAGTTTATTAGACTTCTACTTCACGCCGGTATTCTGTGAGGTCGTGGTACTTCCCCGGTCGAGCCGGCCCATTCATGCAACAACAAAAGCTGATGCGTGGCTCTACCACTGTTGTCTGTCCACATAAAAATATTTACAGTGTTAGTCACGATAGCCGAAGGGTTAGGTGATTCGAGTCAAAAGACCCGAATTCGATTCCCAGGTGGTGCACTTGTAACAATTTTGTAAAAAAATTTCCTACGATTTAAATATCGTTGGTTTGGACATAAAGACGGTCTCAACACCTGCCACGTTGTTCTAAAAATGTCATCGGTGGAAGATGGGTCGAAAGGAATTAATTGTCTACACTGTCTCCCCCAGTTTTGAGCTAAGCGTAAAGATATTTTTACAGTATCTGTTTATAGCCCACCCACTCCCCCGAAGATCATATCTCTATCATAGACATGGATCGTATTTGTAAAATCCAATACTAGGTCTTTTGAATGCCTGGAAATGATCAATACTATAACGATTGTAATCTCATGGTGAAACTTCATAGTAAAATCAGTTCAAATACTGAATTTATTCAATTCTTGCTGAATTCACACTTGTGGTATTAAAGGTTTAAACAAAAAAAAAAAAACAAAAATGAATTGTAATCATTTGATTGAAGTACTATAAAGGCGAAACCGGACAGGTATTTCAAGAAAAATAATTAAATTGTGAATAAGTAAAAGTGAATTTGTAAGTTATATAAGTGTTGGGTGATAAATTCTTAAGCAAGTAGTACTACCTACCTGAACATTAAAAATATGTTGTATACTCATGATTGTGGTCTCTTGGTGGAACTTCAATTCAAGTAGTGAATGTGGCGGTAAACCAGACAGGTATTTAAATATAATTAAATTCTGGAATTCACAAAAGTGAGCTTTAATTGTCAAAAATGTAATGACGACTTCAGATTGAAAACGATGAAAAAGTCTCAAGAAAGATAAACACAATAATTAGTCAGATTCAATTACTGTGATTTGTTTTTTTTCTTTATTTGCAAGAATTGTTAATTATTTATGTCTGTCTTCCCAAATACCATAGTATTGATATAAATAATTATATTTTTCTTAACACTCTTTCTTCTCCTGGGTGTAAACATATGCAACAGACAGACATTTATGCAGACCAGTAATAGGCATTTAAGTTATGTAAGTTCTTTACAGCTCATTAAAATTTCTCATATATAAAGGCAAACGCAATATATGATGAACTCGTTTAACATAAGATGGTGTGACATGGAATGGAATCTTTGGAGGACGTATGTTCAGCAATGTTCAATTTTGATGATCTGTAAAGAAATATTTATAAAAATATTTTATTATCAACTTCATTATTAATAAGCATATTGAATGTAATTTTTTTTCAGAAACAAAATTATGATAATATTTACACTACCTTTTTACCTCTTACTCCTCGTGGCATGGTACGAAGATCGGTTAAGGCCATTCTACGTGGAAATGCAGCCATTTACACGTTAAATAGCTAGACTTAACCGTTGAGCGAGAAAAGTACCAGTCGTGGATTCCTTTGGAAACTGCATCGAGCGAGGATCGCACGCCCAAATATATATTCTGCTTTCAAAGGCTCTTATTGACACCTCGTGTCCAATTCATAAAACCAAATTATAAAATCAATATCAATGAAAATTAAATGTTAAAACAAATGAAATCAATTATGCCTTAAATGCTCCTTTTGTTATGAAACGTTTTCCCTACCTATACACTAGATAATAACATGGTCTATCTCACGAATTAAATAATTTTTCAATTTGGCAATATTAATTCCTCCGGAAATGTCGCTATTTATTGTCGTTGGATTTGGCTGAATATTCTTTTCTTTTTCATTCGCTTCTGGTAATCGTATCGCGCCGCCATCTTTCTTTTCTTACTGTTGTCGGCTTAGAGGTACGTTATAATTTCTGCTATAATTGTAAAGTAAAACTCCTTAGTATTGAAAAATTTTAAATATAGATTTTTCTTCGTGATTAGTATACCAATTCCCATTAAACTTTGTACGTCTTTATGAATATCAACGGAAATTTAAAAGGACCATGTGGCTACTGCTGAAATGGTTTTGTAGTTTACTGCGCATTATGCTTTTTTAAAATTAAAATTTCAGGTTATACTTAAGATGAAATTCACTATTTTTATACAATACTCTATTAAATTTCATAGAAAAGATTTAATGTCAAGTTCTTTTTTTGAAACCCGGTGTATGTGACCAACGTGGCGCGAAGATGTAAACCAAATAATTATTTTAGATACAAAATGGGTTCGGTGGAACGCGCTGGAGATGCTACTTCTGAGATGGAATCTGGTGAAGAGGAGATAGTTGGCGGCGGTGAACTTGCTCAACATTTGATGAAAAGGTGAGGTTAATACGTTAGTCCTTGTTACCATAGTGACTTTTTTGTTTGGTCTCATGACATGCGTTTAAATTAAGTCATATTTAAATTTGGAAATTTCTTCTAGAGTTCTAACTATTTAGAAAATACGCATGAAGCTGTATATTTATAAGTAAAAACACGTGTTTAATATTACACCACTCCTGTCGGTGTTAATTGAGGGCAAGTGCTACTCGTAGCGTATCTTTGGCCGTTACATGATAAAAACATTATAACGTCTAGTAAATAGGTTAACTATTCTTCTTATACCGTATAGTTTCGTCTCCGCTAATCTCTGAAACTACCAAACTGATTTTTAATCCTATTTTGCCTCTACTTGGTATTTGTTTTACTTGAAATATGGAACAGTTTTTGACCTGGTAATGTTAGTGTTGTGACAAAACCACAAAATTTCATTGAATAGGTTCTGCCTGGGCCCATTATGTATTAATAAGAAGGACATGATTTTGGACAATTGTAATAAAGATTTAGGCTACAGCACCATATTTGCAATAGTAAATCATTATGATGATGATTACTATGACAGGAAATTTTGTTAATGTTCAGCCTGAATGGTTTATTTAAGTCATAAATACAGGTCTGCAACAAATTGCAATATTATCTTGATTCATAGGCAATCATACAAACTTAACTGTGAAATGAGGGGTGTAATATTTTTGAGTAATGGTATAAAATTTTACAACTAGAGTGATAGAACTTGACAAGGACAATTTAACTGGAAATTTACATTTATTAATAATATAACTGTCTTGAAAAAATTAAATAGCCTCTCCTGTAAGGAGTATTAGCTGTAATTGGTTACACTTAATAAGTAGATTTGTGATTCCAGTGGTACTAGACACTTAAGACCTCAGATGCTTTTGCCCCTACCTAATCTACTCAATTTAGGTCTTGTATTTTTCAGGATAAATGATAAGGATAGGATTATTATAATATAATAATAGAAGATATTGCATGCCTTTTCAGATATATGTGCTATAACAATATTAATATGTTTTTATTTATTACTATGTAACATATACAAATTGTACATTAGTTTTAAATTAATAAATAACGCTAAAATGTACTGAATCAGTAAATGGTTGTAGTTCAATGTGGTAAGAAAAACTTGATTTAAACTGAACAAGATGGGTCATTGGACCAATGAGTCATTGCATGCTCTACTTGGGCCACAATAGCTTTGACTTCTTATACAATTACTTTTTGCTTTGAATTATTTTCATTTATAGTTACAACCATCAAATAGCTAACAAATAAATTTTGTGGTTGTAACAATTGGAATAGAATGTTTTAATTATTTTTCAATTAATTATAATTAAACACATTAATTATAATAAGCTGATCTCTCCTTGTCCCAAATAAGCTTCAGTCAAAGGTGTGTTGAAAAGATTTAATTGTTGAAATTTCTGTCTCTACTACACTATTATATTGGCAAAATATTTGGTAATTTTTGTTTTAATTGGGATAAATGTAAAAAAAAATAATAAAATGATTTGCTGCATATACTCACATCAAGGTTTTCGATATTTTCGTGTTGTAGTGACTGTTTTTAGAAACTTTTCTGAAACTGTTAACAAATAAATAAAAATAAATAAAACTTAATAATATTTGATTTAAGCTGTATATATAATTATTACTTGATGAATAGCCGGTTAAAGTCCACTGCAGGAAATTAGCTCTTCCTTAAGAAGGGTTGTCATAATTGCCAGGATAAAATCACATGGGGATGTAGTTATTTCATGTGTTTACCAATCTAGAGGTAGCCAGACATTTTAGTATAGTTGTTTACACCAGAGCTTATTTTTGGAAGTATGTTACAGTTATTGACTTGTTGCTGCCTTTTTGCTCAAGCCATCAAAAAGAATTTTTCATAAGTTTTGAGAAAAAAAAACCACATTGGTCCTTTTGGGGATATAATCTTGAATTCTGATCAACCAACCACTCTGCTATTGTGACTACTATTGGTTGCAAGTGGTCTTAAATTTCTTTGAAATATAACAATCAAATACTGATTATATTTATTGTATTGGTAACCATTATTATAGCTGGCATGATTTAGTATTTGCATTAGAACTCAATACATAACACATCAAAGTTTGTCTTGTCTTTGATGTCTTTTTTGATTTGATGCCATGTAAAAAAATCCTTTCTATTATTGCATTGAAGTAGTAACAAAAACTGGACTGCCCAAAAAATAGCCGATGAATCTGCACTTTTTCTTTAAATTTGAGTTTAGAAATCTGATGCTTTTTATATTACAGCATACTTATTGATTGATCGTGTTACTTGTGATAGTGTTTTAAAATAATATCCTAATGATTAGATGAAACACTGCAAGGAGGTATGAACTAAAATAGTTCTTCATAGTTTTGATTATCCACCTGTTTTAAGTCAATGGTCTGTTTTCAGTCAGTGAAAGTTTCTATTGCTTCAAATTCAAATTGAAACATATACCCACACCTTTCCTGTTTATTATGTCTACAGTGGTATGACTCGCAATGAGATGCTAGCTGCCATCACAAATCGCATCCACGCTGAGACGCTGGCGTCTCTTCCCGCAAACGTACGCCGGCGCATTCGCGCACTCCGGTCCTTGCAGAAGGACTTTGTGGATATCGAGGCTAAATTCTACAGTGAGGTGCATGCCCTTGAGTGCAAATATGAGAAGCTGTACAAGCCACTGTTTGAAAAGGTAAAAAAAACTTATTTATTAATAAATAAAATGTAGGTTTTTTACTGTGCAATAAATATTACAATAGGTATTAATTCCTATCTATTAATTTGATATTAATAGCTGAGTCATAGCAAACTGCTAGTATTATCCATTAGTATGAGCCTGCCACCTGAGGATCAAACTCGAAATTCCGACCACCCAGCCACTCGGCTATTGTGACTTAAATACAGTATTATACTAGCATATAATATTATAGGATTTTTAAATTTAAATGACTATAATGCAAACAATTTTATTTTTCTGTGCTATTTTAGTTACTGATACATAACAAAAAAAAAATTTTTACTAAAAATGTGGTTATGTTTATAAACAATTTAAATCTTTTCTTTTAATCATTTTTTTATTTTATCTGTTTATACATTTTGATAAAACTAAAAATTTAACCACATATATCAAAGTGCTTACATTTTACAATATTTCTACTAGCGAGCACAAATTGTGAATGGACTGTATGAGCCAACTGATGAAGAGTGTCAAAATCCATGGCGCGATGACTCTGAAGAGGAGGAGTTAGCACGCGCCGTTCAGAATGCTGCCATCACTGAAGGTGATGATAAAACTAAGGCAGGCGATGAAACTAAACCAGCTGAGTAAGTGTTTGTGTAATTATATTTTCCTTGATATGTCTTTTGCTATTCTTAAAATTTTTATTATTAGTGGGAAGCCTATGGCTAGTCTGATGATTACATGTGCTCATTACACCTGCCACAAAAGAGCAATGAACATATTGTTGTGCAGCAAAATGAGGGTGTCATTTCCATGTATGATACCAAGTTTGTACAAAGAAGGACTGGCTATCTAGTAACACACTAACAACACACTAGTGTAAGCAAGTCCAGCCATTCAATATGCAGTGACAAAAGTTTAAGCACAATTAAAATAATAAAGTTTGAGAAAAAATGTAGCAGAGGTTTAACCCACACTTTAATGTAAAGATTATCTTAAAGTTCACATGATGACATCTTACACCAGAAGACTGAAAATCATGATTGATTTTTGTTAACATGCATCACCAACTGAGGCACTTACAGTTTGTATAGTCTACTTGTGATATACATACATAATATTATAATTAACCTGAAATTTTATTTTCAGACCAGCAATGGACCCCAATGTTAAGGGTATCCCAGACTTCTGGTACACCATATTCAGAAATGTGTCAATGCTGAGTGAAATGATGCAAGAACATGATGAACCTATTCTTAAAAGCTTGCAAGATATTAAAGGTAAGCAAAGTTGTTATATAGATGTGTAAATGTTTTTTAGTTAATTTATTAATAAATTAATTTCAAGATGTTTCCAAATTTAAATGAGTGTAATAAGTATTGACAAATTCCTATCAACCTTCATGATTTTCTATACCACTATATTATTGTCTACAGTGCAAATGCATGAGGATCCATTTGGCTTCACCCTGGAGTTCCACTTTGCTCCCAATGAATACTTCACTAACACAGTCCTCACTAAGGAGTATGCCATGAAGTGCAAACCTGATGATGACAACCCATTGGAATTTGAAGGTCCAGAGATTTATTCCTGCAAGGTAATTATTGTATTCCTGTAAACAATAAAGTTGTTTGGAGTCCAGCTAGATTTTAGTTCCCAAAGTGGTCCAAGGGTCCAGTCCAGTGTCCATGGCAGTTATCTAAATGAAATATGTGCAAATTGATTGGTTCCTTGTGCTGAGTAGATGACAAAAGATTAAAGTTGAATGAAATCTCTTTTTTTATTGACCAACTTTTTTGACATTCATTAACAGCATAATTTTGATTATAAATTCTCACTTTTTTAAACTTAATTCATTGTTGGAACTTTGCCACAATGCAAATTTTCATAGACCTAATCTTCACTTTTCTTTTCAAGTTTTGTGAATATAGTAAAAATGTAGCAGCATTAGAACCAGCTAAATTTTGAAATTGGTCTATGAGAAAAGTCTGGAAATATCTGGCCTAGAACAATGTTTTAGCTGTTTTTTAACAATTTGAATGTAGTTTTTAATATCTTTTTGACAGGGTTGCGAAATCAACTGGAAGAAAGGCAAGAATGTGACAGTGAAGACAATAAAGAAGAAGCAAAAGCACAAGTCGCGCGGCTCCGTTCGCATCGTGACCAAGTCTGTGCAGGCTGATTCTTTCTTCAACTTCTTTTCACCACCAGCTGTTCCTGAAGACCCTGATTCTGATATCCAGGTGAGTTAGAAATATGTTTTGAAGTGTAATGGATAGTGTCCAGGTACATTTCCTACCATTAAAGAATTAATTGGGAGGGAAAACAAAACTACCTTACTTACCTACCTACACTTGTTGAGCTAGCAAATTAGTGTAGCAACAAGTCCATGAAAATATACAATGACGTGTATTAAGATTTTTTTGTATGTATTACCAAGAGTCTATTAATAAAACCAAAATAAATTGTTTAATGTTGTGGTTTGCATTGACTATGGAGACTATTCAGATCAACACGTTGAAGGACGGTAATCTCCATGAGTATTTGGAAAGTTATCTATTCATTAAACAACTTGTATTGAAGAGTGGTATACACACCGGTTTACATTATGACCCAACTCTCAGGTCCTGGAGACAATATTTTGTTTGGTCTGGAGTTTGGGAGAGAGTAGAAATGCAAGAATAATATATGTCAGTTAAAATGGAAAAAAAAAATATCTTCACGCCATTCCCAATACAGTGGAAGACAGAGGTCTAGTCTAGACAATTAAGTCCCTTCGACCCACCTTCCACTGAAGATATTTTAGGGACAACGTGACAGTTAGTGAACCCGTCGCCGTCTTTATGTCCAAGCCAACGATTTAATTCGTATATAATTTTTCGAAAAACCCATTGGTATGAGCCTGCCACCTGGGGATCGTGACTTCTTATCAGCTAGGATGCGGTAGATTTATGATTGGTCTCAATTTATGGTAGGCTCTCCTGACCGCCGACTTCGAGATTGGTCATTACATTCGCGAGCGCGTGGTGTCCCGCGCCGTGCTCATCTACACGGGCGAGGGGCTCGACGAGGATGACGACGACGACTACGAAGAGGAGGTATGTCATGTTGTCTGTACTACACCATTAAGACATTCAGGCAGAGACTTAAAAGAGGTAGTAGTGGTATCACATAAAACTAAAACGCATGTTTGAACTGTCGTAATCTTTAATTGCAACTATTAACTATAGATAATGTTAATCTGCAACTCGCTGTGCCTAAAACTGTTGATTTAAACAAACACAATTTTGAACAAATTTTGTAACCGATGATATGTTGTCCACATTTAAGTCTGTCCTGGAATGTACTAACTAGGACACAATTGATTAACATTAATTACATAATATTTTTTATATAATGGCATACACACAATATATTTGAAACTACATTTGATTAAATTAGTAGTAAAAGCACAAGTCGCGCGGCTCCGTTCGCATCGTGACCAAGTCTGTGCAGGCTGATTCTTTCTTCAACTTCTTTTCACCACCAGCTGTTCCTGAAGACCCTGATTCTGATATCCAGGTGAGTTAGAAATATGTTTTGAAGTGTAATGGATAGTGTCCAGGTACATTTCCTACCATTAAAGAATTAATTGGGAGGAAAACAAAACTACCTTACTTACCTACCTACACTTGTTGAGGTAGCAAATTAGTGTAGCAACAAGTCCATGAAAATATACAATGACGTGTATTAAGATTTTTTTGTATGTATTACCAAGAGTCTATTAATAAAACCAAAATAAATTGTTTAATGTTGTGGTTTGCATTGACTATGGAGACTATTCAGATCAACACGTTGAAGGACGGTAATCTCCATGAGTATTTGGAAAGTTATCTATTCATTAAACAACTTGTATTGAAGAGTGGTATACACACCGGTTTACATTATGACCCAACTCTCAGGTCCTGGAGACAATATTTTGTTTGGTCTGGAGTTTGGGAGAGAGTAGAAATGCAAGAATAATATATGTCAGTTAAAATGGAAAAAAAAAATATCTTCACGCCATTCCCAATACAGTGGAAGACAGAGGTCTAGTCTAGACAATTAAGTCCCTTCGACCCACCTTCCACTGAAGATATTTTAGGGACAACGTGACAGTTAGTGAACCCGTCGCCGTCTTTATGTCCAAGCCAACGATTTAATTCGTATATAATTTTTCGAAAAACCCATTGGTATGAGCCTGCCACCTGGGGATCGTGACTTCTTATCAGCTAGGATGCGGTAGATTTATGATTGGTCTCAATTTATGGTAGGCTCTCCTGACCGCCGACTTCGAGATTGGTCATTACATTCGCGAGCGCGTGGTGTCCCGCGCCGTGCTCATCTACACGGGCGAGGGGCTCGACGAGGATGACGACGACGACTACGAAGAGGAGGTATGTCATGTTGTCTGTACTACACCATTAAGACATTCAGGCAGAGACTTAAAAGAGGTAGTAGTGGTATCACATAAAACTAAAACGCATGTTTGAACTGTCGTAATCTTTAATTGCAACTATTAACTATAGATAATGTTAATCTGCAACTCGCTGTGCCTAAAACTGTTGATTTAAACAAACACAATTTTGAACAAATTTTGTAACCGATGATATGTTGTCCACATTTAAGTCTGTCCTGGAATGTACTAACTAGGACACAATTGATTAACATTAATTACATAATATTTTTTATATAATGGCATACACACAATATATTTGAAACTACATTTGATTAAATTAGTAGTAAAAATCGCGCGCATGTGATGTTTGCTTAAGTATAGTGAATTCTACAGCCATCTCGTATTTTCACAAGCTATTAGCTTGTTCAATTGCATGGTAGTAATTTGCAGCTTGTTATAAAATTGCCCCAAACAATCCAATCAGACGAAGATACATTTATTAAAAATAAGAATTAATTATAATAGGTTGAGTTTTAATAAGCATCCTCATCAATTAGTTTAAAAAAGCGTGGCAAATCTGTTGTAAATTTTGACGAACTTTTCTGTACTTAAAAATGACCAGAGTAATAGAATATTTCCATTCTTTAAGTAGTAGTCACATGTAATTTATTTATAAAAAATATTTGTTTAAAATGTATTCATTTATCTATATTTAAAAAAAATGTTTATAAAAAAATATGTAACTTGTAAGAGGTTAATTTATATATGATTTACCCCTGACTTCATAGAATATTGAACAATATCCAATTATTGAATGATTTAATTATTTTATAAAATTTATAGTATTAAATTTTTTTTTAAATTACTTCAATATGAAAATATTAAAACCAATTATTAAGTTAAATAATTATTTAGGTTTTCGACAATTTTAGCGATTTCACATGAAATATTAAAACAAACATCGTATTAGTATATAATAGCATCATATTAGAATATATTTGCAAACTACGTATCTACGTCTGGTCGGAAACCATACGCTGCACCAACAAAAGCGGTATATTTGGTTTCAGGAGGATTCTTATTCTGATGAAGACTCTGGAACGGAGGAAGTTTCTGATGCAGAGGATTGATGTGCAAGACTCCTCCCGCTAGTATTACTTTCAAGCCCATTGGGCAATCCCAAACTTAGGTCGGCTCAAGTGCACAAGTAGTTTGGCCCAAGTTTTAAGGATTAATTTCACTTGCACACAAAATTTTTGTGCTTTTTGTACTATTAACATCATCATATCTATATCATATCTAAAAATTTTGCGATTGTACCAAAAAAAAAAGTATCCTATTTGTGGGCGTTAAGTGATAACTAATACTCTATGTCAATTAGGATTTCTTTGATCTTTAAAACGGACATAAAAAGTCCTGTACCTATCCTTGTTTATTTTAATTTTGTTGGATAAGTCCAGTTTTATAAATTGATAGTATTTGCGTGCTAGATGTTAAGTTAGAAATTTCTCGCATATATATTTCTATGCATGATTTATCCATTGACTAGATAAATATGTTTTAGATACGGATGTTAAACCCTCAGAGGGTTGTTTAAAATAAAAGCGAAAGCAAATGGTGCCTTATGTAATGCATGTTAATTGTTAGATATCTGTTACATTACTATATTGCATTTCTAGATTAGTTATACAATTCTCGTTTTTATTTATTATACATAAATAATTGTACTAGCGTGTATTTTTGTTTACGGATTTTACGTATTCCTTGTGTACTTGAAATTTCATGTGATATTACTGTTCTCTAAGGCTAATATTTATGTTTTCTACTGAATGTAATATAATGATGCTGTCATTCCATCGATTGTTAACACTGAATCTCTCGTTGGTGCCAAAATGCATTTTATGTCATTTAAAACATTGCAAACTGTGATCTTTGTCTCATAATAATTTGATGACTCCCAACAGTTAGGTCGGCTAGACAATATATTTTTTATTTATGTAATCTTCTATTGAAGTTAGCCTAATCATCAATGTATGGCGGCAGCTGATCAAGTAGTTTCTACTTACATACTGGTTATGGCTTATATGTTTTTGGCATGATGTCCCATTGATGACATTAAAATTGTATGCTTTTTATCCAAGTGTGTTTTATTTATTTTCTCGAACCTTATTTGCATGCATTAGTTATATTTGTGCGAGTTTGGCCATGGATCGCAGATGGTTGCAGAATTCACATTACAATAAATTTTGAAGGTAATTTAAATATAATGAATTTGTTTTAATAATATTTGGCTCTTGTTTAATTGTGGGTTAATGATTAGGAGGAGGAAGAATGCTCTTCGGAAGAAAGTGACGATGAGGAGCCAGCTCCAAGGAGGAGAGGCAAGAAACAAATCAAGAGCCAGCAAGAAAACCCTGCTGAGTGCAAGCAACAGTAGCACAAATTTTAGCCACATATAAATGCTTACTGTGTCTCTATGGTCCAATTTGCACTGGTAACCCAAAAATAAACATTTTATACCATTGACACTTGTGTTGCTGTAATATTGCTGAAAATTAATATTGATCCAATTCCTAGACGGTTAAAACTTTATTATCTGTGGTTCTCATAGATGTACATTTTACTGGCTAATTAGGCTATTGTTCTAAACTCGCCGGTTGTCCAAAGAAAAGAAATCGCTATTTATGTTTGTGATACGATAAACAATTTGGGTATATTTTTCTATCCATCAAATTCTATAATTTTAAAATTTGTATAAAAAGCTTGCTAACACATTCCTTCAAGATATGTTTTTTAACCAGGTTTATTTTATATTCTAGAGAATATTCCGCCTTCGATTAAGATTGTACTGTAATTTCAAATATCTATCAAGTAAAATATTAATTTTAGAATATAAATAAATTTGAGAAGATATGCTATACGGAGGTGCTAAATAATTGCGAGCCCGCTATTCTAACTAGACTTGTGCCGAGACAACATGTGGCTAGTACGTACTTTGTTATTTGAACACCTGTTTAGTATATTTAACTGTCTCTAAGACTGTATATTTATTATGAAAGTGTAATCCTTCAATTCTAATAAAATTAGTGTCAATATATAAATAAGTAGATAGCCATAAAGTTGATACTATTGTAAAATATTTTGTCGGCGACTTCAATCGCGATGAAAATAATGTGAAATCGGTATTTAATACACTTGCCGCTGGTGTCAGCTGCATCGTGTACACCAGCTATTAGGGTATTTGTACACATTTTCTAAAATAAAGCTGAATTATTCTTATCAAAATTTTGTTTTTGTATCTGTTCATGAAATATTGTATGTTTCCCGAATACATTTAAAATAAAACAGCACATTACTTCGTGATAATTTTTCGTGGGCAAAGAAGCATTATGATCACGATTGTAATATATTTTGTGAGTTCTATTTCAACTTGGGGCTTTTGCTATAACGAGTCTACAGATGCTACCAAGGCATCCAGGTCAACAGAATCTCAGTACTGTATTTTTTATGTTAAGCTGACTCGGATATTTAAGGTATGACTATAAATTTATGTAAATACAAATACGTGATGATATTTATTCTCTATAAAGGATTGCAAGTTATCAGTTTATATAATTGTATTTTCGTTTTTACAGACAGGGCAGGTACTTTAAGGACTTATGAAGGGATAAAGTTCAAAATCCAATCAATCAATGAGAGAATGCTATTTGGAAATAATGCTAAATTAAAATTGCAGTCTCAAAATGGGCGATTTGTCCACAATCAAGTAAGTAATTTAGCTATAAAATTATAGTATGTTGTGAAATGATCTAATAATAAAGTAAAATTTAAACTTATACTACATAGTTTGGTTGTGAAAATAGTAATTAATCTATAAATTGAGCTTTATTTTAAAAGTTCTTGATTGTACATGACATGATGACATTTTACACCAAAAAACTGAAAATCATGATTGATTTTTGTTAACATGCATCACCAACTGAGGCACTAATATTATTAACATTGTCTCTTTGTAAAATAAATGTACTTTATTGTTAACAAACGTTCCTTCTTTACAGATCTACAATGGACTTTTCTGTTCTGGAATTTATTCAGAAATACAGTGATATTAATCAGAAATGTCAACATCTATGAAACATACTCAGATATTTTTATGATAATGAAGGATTGAAAAGAAGGAATGAAGTAAGAATGCACATCCTTAGATTTTTTATATTGCTTAAATCACTTATTTTTATATCCAGTTATTGTGTTATTCTTTATTTATTATTGTTACTAATTTGTTTTTATTTCCTTAAATTATTTTTGGGTAGACAATTTCTTAGTACCTTGAATATGATGACTTCTTACACCAAATCACTGAAAATCATGATTGATTTTTGTTAACATGCATCACCAACTGAGGCAACAGCTTTATTACGAAATTTCATGTTTGTTGAAATAACCCATAAATAAATGAAAAATTTATTTGCATCTTATTGGCAGGCAAACTGCTGAAAAACTAAAGATTATATTGAAATGGGATAAGCAGTTGAGGGCGGCCTTCTACGGCAATGACTGTGACTGACACTGATAACATCAGTGTTGTGTGGAGTATGACAGAAACTGATCTAAGAGTAACCTTATCAGCAGATTCGGACAAGCTTAGGCATCGGTATGAGTCAAGTGCACAAAACCCTCCACAAACATTTAGCCTTTAGGAAGCTTTGTGCCCAGTGGATACCTCATTGTTTGACCGAAGCCCAAAAACTGCGCCGTGTTGATTGGTGCCGTGAAATTATACAAAGATTTAACGGAGGTGACTAAAAAGCTGTATTCGACATATTTACGGGTGACGAAAGCTGGATTTATTGCCATGATCCGGAAACCAAAAGACAATCTGCTGAGGGTGTTTACTTCCGAGAAAGATGGAGGTAGGAAGTAGGAAAAAAGATGGAACCGGTCATAATGGCGGTCATATTGTTGAAATGAGATCAAGTCACTGCAAAGCGAGTTACTGCAGAGTGTTACAGCATAGCAGAAACGACCTAGCAGTAGAATCCTCCTTCATCACGACAACGCCTCCCTCGCACACCGCCGGGCGAATTTTAAATAAAAAAAATCGTGTAACAGATCGCCTAAGAAATGTTCAAAATTTTAGAAGGTCAAGGATTAATAAATAAAAAGATCTAACTCTCAAATCTACTCACAAATTTTATGTCATAATAAATTAGAGAAACTTCGTGTTTTTTTCTCCCCATTTTTAAGCTGTCGCCGATGTCAATAGTTACAATTTGAAACCAATTTAAAGTCAGTTCTCCGGGGCCTGTTCACGAATTACACTAAAATATTATTAATCTATAATAATTAATCTATTGGGGTAAGTGATTAGGTGACCAAAATTCGGGTCAAGAGACCCCGAGTTCGATCCCCAGATGACAGGCTCTTACCAATAGGATTTTTCAAAAACATGTTCTGTTCTATCGTTGGCTTGGGCAAGAAAGCGGCGACGGGCTCACCACCTGTCCCGTCCCAAAAAAATGTCTTCGGTGGAACGTGGGTCGAAAGGACTTCCGAGGACTAATTCTGTATTGGGAAGGACGTAAAGATATAGGGGCAAAGCAAGTGCACTATATACCCCAGGTATAGAATGTATACCTGCAGAGTATTTGTTATTCTATGTATATACCATTCCTACGACGTTCAAGTCATTTAGCAATGCAGAAGTAATTTACATACATCCAAAATTTTATAAAATTACCACTGCCCTGAACAGGAGTTTAGTGTTTCCTTATTCTACCATTATTTAAATCCTTGAATAGATTGAAATAAAAATGTTAACAAGTTATGGAACTAGCAACTAAAAATCTTACAGCACTACTCTTTGCATGGTATCAAGTAAGCTGTATCCATTTTCACGTTTAATGGTTAAAACATCAAGCCAGAGAAAAAACCATCGGTCTTGTCACCATGCACCTCTCCCAAGGGACTAAAACCAAGCCGAGAGGCCCCTTGCTTGGCTCCCTAAAAATTCCATAAAGCTCTAAAACGGAATATTTGTTATATTATTATTCAGGAAACTTCTTTCAGATGTTTGCATTTAAGGATTCATTACAAGATTTTTTTCGCCACTTTTTTTTTGTATGAAAAGCCCTGCCCATCGTCGACGTCTCGCTGCCACACGGACAGAATGTGATTGGCAATCGGATTCCTACAGCTATGTACCAAGATTACTAAATGGTTAAACAAGAATCCAGATTCCTTTTCGAAATATCTAGAAGGCGGGCGCGGTCCATCAAAGTAAAAATGGTTATCCCACCGTTTTTGTGAGTTAGATTCCAGTGGTATATCCTCGCCAGGTCCTGGATACATACCTGGTGACAGACAAGAAAAGCCGACTGAATCCTATCCAGCTAAACAGCTCGAGTCCAAGTCGATGAGACAAAAGATTAAAAAAAAAACCCAAAGCTATTTCGAGATTAAAGTCTTTAATTTTAAAAATCATAGATTCTAAAAATATTTACATGCTAGACTCGAGCGAAGTAAATGCGTAATCATAATTTAGGAAAAGGTAGCAAAGCATAACAAAATGGAATTGGATACAATGAAGGTACCACAGTCACCCAGGCAAAAATTGGTTTTCTAAATTAACTTACGAATCAAAGCTACTAGCTAGAGCTGGCGACACTGGGCACTGCCGGGTTATTAAGTAAAACACGGTAATGTCCACAATAATAGCGATAGTATATAACACTAATAATATACAGTTACGGAGGAGATGGTAAGGTGCAGCCGGCTGATTTCACCTGCGTATTATGCAGCGCACCAACATGTTTGCGCGCTTCGCTAGCGCCCTGGGTTCTTGCGCGGTATTTTATATAAATTGTAGTGACAGTTGTTCTCACAATCTAATTAAAACCAGTGTGTTAAAGTATTAAATTTTTAAACGTTTTAAAAATTTATTAGATTTTATTTTAAAAGAGCAGTCACGATAGCCGAGCAGTTAGGTGATCGGAATCCGAGTAAAGAGACCCTAATTCTCGATCTCCAGGTGTCAGGCTCGTTATTTCAAAAACTTATGTACGATTTATATCGATGACTTGGACATAAAGATTGCGATAGGCTTGACACCTGTCACGTTGTCTCAAAAATACCTTCGGTGGAAGGTGGGTCTAAAGGACTTAATTGTCAAGACCTCTGTCTACCTATGTATTGGGAATGGCGCGAAGATATTTATTTTCAAAAGAGATCATACTTTCTATAAATAAAGGTGCTCAAAGGAAATACAGAGATTCCGATTCAGTCCGAAGATATATTTTTAAAATTTTGAAACAAATGTCTATGAGACTAAACAATCTGGAAGAAATAGTTCATGTTTAGTGTTATTTAATTCAAGGCCGAAGATGTATGTCTTTTTTCAATAATTTATCGAAGGTAATTTTGCACGTCATCTGGTTTACCTCGTAAGGTTCCGTCATCTAGGTACCAAGCATTGAGTTTGGATTTCAACTTTGAAATAATTGGTTGAATTTTTCAATCTAGAGTCAACAAACAGCATATTTAGTGTTAATTCATATCACGCTGTCTGTAATGCAGTTATTTATAATTTACTATTTCAATTACGATGTAACCATTTATTTCATAGTCAAATTAGTTAATAGTAATTTATTACTATGTCAGCTTCTTATATCAGAAACTTGCTTTAATTTACAGTTTATTACAATAAGTTATTTAATTAATAAATTTGCATGTACCTCTTTATATCACAAAATATTCCAAAATACTCATACCGCCTACACACACTCATACAACACCATGACATATCAAGTACGAACACCACAGTCTAATCATATTATATATATAAAATGTAAGACCTAAAATTTTGATAATAGGTCTTTATTTTTGTTATTTTATTTATTTATTTATTTCTGTTATATACTATTTATTTTATAACGTAATAATTTTACTTTTTAGCATTTTAATATTTTTATACTACAGAAGTCACGATAGCCGAGTTGTTGGGTGGTCGGAATTTCGAGTCGAGAGACCCGAGTTCGATCCCCAGGTGGCAGTACCAATGAGTTTTTCAAAAAACTTATGTACGAATTTCATCGTTGGCTTGGACATGAAGGCGGCGACGGGCTCACCACCTGTCACGTTGTCCCGAAAATATCTTCGGTGGAAGGTGGGTCAAAGGGACTTAATTGTCTAGACTTGACCTATGTCTGCCCCTGTATTGGGAATTGCGTGAAGATATTTTTTTTTATGTATACTACAGAAATGGCGAATAACTCTGATAATAAAATTTCTTCTGTAATAGACAATATCAAAGTTGCATCAGCATACTATTGTGACACTGAAACATGCAACTCTTTAATTAACAAAAGTGGTCTGGGCTTAAAAATTATAGCACAAAATATTCGCAGTATTTATAAAAATTTAGATAGTTTCCTAGTACAATTAATGAGATTTATATTTATGCCAGACATTATAATTTTAACGGAGTGTTGGCTAAATAACTTGAAACCGATTCCCACAATTAATAATTACATTGCATATTCGACACAAAAATGCCTAAATCAAAATGATGGCATTGTTGTATACATAAAAGAAACTATTAAACATACTAATTTAGAGCCAGAACCTATAGGAGCTAACTTTCTACTACTAAACATTTTTCCTGAGATTTTGATTCTGGCTACTTATAGATCACCGTCTATATACTGTACAGATAATTTTTTAAATTCCTTAGAAAAAATTATCAGATCAGGTCCAGCTAAGAGTATCGCAGTTATAGGAGACATTAATATAGATAAAAGGCCAAATAATAATGACAGAAATAGTCCATCCTATTTAAATTTATGTGCAGAACTAGGTCTTCTGCCAGCACATCGCACGTTTCCAACTAGGTTAAACAATTGCCTAGACCATATAATGTTAAAAACAGGATTTATGGCTTCTGTATTTGTTATAAATCGGACAATAACAGACCACGCCACTACTCTTGACTATTTATGGCAGTAAATTTGATAGGAATTACAAAAGCAAGCGAGTGATTAAAATTAACTACGATGCAATAATTAACACTCTTGAGACGCTTGAATTTTTTCTTTTTAACCTCCATTACTGATACGAACGAAGCATCAACGTTATTTGTCGAAAAGCTGTCAAATACAATAAAAGTAAATACAATAGAACTATGTGTCTCAAACAGAAAACGAATTTTAAAACCGTGGGTTACCATTGGTATGCTGCATACGACACAGAGACAAGCTTCATAAAAAGTTCCAAAAATATCCAAATAACAAAATTCTAGAAATCACCTATAAAAGATACAGAAATTTTTGTAACGCTATCTTAAGGAAACAAAAAAATACCTGTGAGGCAAATCAGTTAAAATCTACAAAAACCTGTAAAGCGACATGGGATGCAGTTAAGTGTATCATAGATCTTAAAGCAAATAAAACCTCAGCGAAGGATCTGCTGCTTTCATCCACCGATCCCATTAACACAATCAACTCAATTAACACATAATACGCTAATGTCGGTAAGGATCTTGCAGGTGCCATAATTAAAACCAAACATAATTCTTCTTCGTATGATTTCGATAATGCGCGAGTTCTTAAGTCTATGGTCCTCATTCCCCCAAATGAATCTGAAATAGAGAGTATAATTATGAGCTTGAGAAATGATTGTGCAGTGGGTTGGGATGGTATATCCGCCACGATTTTGAAGATGTCAAAACATGTAATTGGGAATAATTTTGACAGGTCTCATAGAAAAATGCCTTAAAAGTGGTACCTTCCCCAAAGTTTTTAAGAGGTCTATTATAATACCTATTCATAAGAGTGGTGCTAGACATAGTGTCTCAAATTATAGGCCAATATCAGTTCTCAGCTAAGTGATCGTTTAAAAAAGGTAAAAATTGGTGAACACATAAGTGATGATACTGCAGTTCTATATGGTGTCCCACAGGGCAGTATCCTCGGCCCAAGTCTCTTTTTGATCTCCATTAATGATCTGTGTCAAAAAACTTTTAAAAATGGTCGAATATTTACTTACGCAGACGACACAGCGCTAGTGTTTCACGGGGGGACTTCACAGCTGAAATTGGACTATACGAGGTTAATCGTTGGCTTAAGGCAAACCTTCTTACTCTCAATATTTCAAAAACTACATATGCTCACTTCTCCTTTTCCAAAATCGACCCAACTAAAATAGATGTTAAAATCCATTCATGTCACTTTCCCTCAGGCGAGCGTGTCTTTTTATATCAAAATCTCATAATGTTAAATATCTAGGAGTAGTACTAGACAACAAACTTAGTTGGCGTCCTCACATAGATCTTTTAACTACAAGACTTAGGAGACACGTATGGATGTTTAAAAGACTAAGACAAGTCGCTGATCTTGATTTAATGCGCATCGTTTACTTCGTTCTGGCTCAATTGATTCTTGGTTACATTGGTGTTTGGGGTGGGGCATATAAAACGTCTTTGATCAACCTTGAAAGAGCGCAAAGGTCCTTGCTAAAAGTCATGACTTTCAGCCACTAAAGATTTCCAACGAAATTGTTGCATGATAGGTGCCGAGTTCTTACCGTTCGACAACTGTATATATTCCGCATAATTTGCAGACAACACAAAAATCCTCCATACAACGTGAATAAATATCACGGAAAGCGCATAGTACCAAACATTCTTACACCAGTCAAGTATTATACCGCAACTGCCAGGCGGCAGCAAAAGCACTTATCTAAGTATCTATATAATAAAATAAATCGAATATTAAATATCTCTCACAACTTATAAACTAAAAAGGAAAATTATACCGTGGCTTCTTTCAATGGACTGCGAGCAAACAGAAAATTTGGTATCGTAAAATTATTATTTATGTTCATATTATAATTTAGAAATAGATACTTCTTATTACTGTCGTACCAACGTACTTGATAAACACAATTTTTTTTTTCGATTAAATATTTATTTACAGAAAAAATTATGTTAATATTTACAATACTTATTAACTAAAAACTATTATAATGGTAGAGCCCTACTCCTCGTGGCATGGTACCAAGAACGCTGGCTGCATTTCCACGTTGAATGGCTAGACTTAACCGTTGAGCGAGAAAAGAACCAGCCCTCTTGTCACCAGCGGCAACGATAAGTCGCGGATAAAATTCCTTTAGAAACTGCATCGCGCGGGGACCCCACGGACCGATTGTCTCTACGGCAAATGGAACAATTATATAGTCTCCTTTCAAAGACTCATATTTACGCCATTTACCCGATTCAGCTGCCTCTGATGCCGCCCCGGCCCTTATCGAAGTACCCTTGATATGAGAGGCCGCTAATGTATCGACGCAAGTTGCGTCCCACACAAGAGCTTTGCCTCTCTCCCAAGGGACTAAAGTCAAGCCGTCGGGTCTCTTACCATCCTCTCTAAATATTCCACAAGGCTCTAAAACCGATGGAATATTTATGGAAACAAGAGCCCTTCGGATGACCTCATTCAAGGAACCGTGACGAGATAGTCTGCCGACACTTTTTTGGCATGAAAGTCCGTGGAGGCCTAACTCGTCGACGTCGCTGCCACAAGGACATCGATGTGGTTGACAAATCGATGCTCCCAATCGTATTCCTACAGCTATACGTAAACTTTCGTTATCTAGTAATGTACCAAGGTTACTTGATGGTAAAGCATGTAGCAAGTAATTGGATTCCTTTGTCGAAACACCTAGAAAGCGGGCGCGGTCTCTGTCGCAGTGAAAATTGTTCAGTAAGCATTTCTGCACATTCTGAACCAACGGGATATCCCACCGTTTTTGTGAGTTAGGTTCCAGTGGAATATCCTCGCCGGGACAGAGACGTAACCATGCTTCTCTTGCCTCGGTAGCAAAGGTCAAGTCCAAATCATTCTTAAGAATTTTACGTGACAAATCATGAACACTGTGTACGGAGGCAAGGAAAGCCGGCAGCGCAATATTTGAAACCTCTCTTATACCGATACCTCCAGATCTAACAGGCAAAGTAGCTTGAGTCCAGCTAGATGAGACTAAAGATAAAATTAGAATTTTTTCCAAAGCTATTTTGAGATTAAGGTCAATTTGTTTTAAAAAATCAGAACATTTCCATGCTGGACTCGAGCGGAGTAAATAAGTAAATTTAGGAACAAGAACGCAATATTTTAAAATAGTAAGCGCTATATGAGAATTTAGAATATACAGTTCATTAACATGTTCTAAAAATTGATCAAATTTTACTTTCAAAAGAGGTTTCATACTCTCTATAAATAACGGCGCTCCAAGGAGGTAAAGAGAATCCGCCTCAGTTACTTTAATGCCAGGAGATATATTGTTAAAATTTTGAAACAAACTGTGTCTATGAGAAGGCAAACGGTCAGGAATGAAAAGTTCACATTTAGTGTTATTTAATTCAAGGCCAATGGTTTAAAAATTTTGAATAATTTTTTGAAGGTCATTTTGCACGTCATCTGGCTTTCCTCCTAGGGTTCCGTCATCTAGGTACCAAACATTGAGTTTGGATTTCAACTTTGAAATAATCGGTTGAATTCCCAAACTAAACAATGCTGGGCCCAGTGGATCACCCTGCTGAACTCCGACGGCTGAGTCAATTAAGTGATTTTCGTAAAATAAATTAGAGTTTTGACTGTAACATTGCCAAACGTAATGGTAAATTTCCGGGGTATGTTTCGCAACCTCCTTCAGCAGGGTTGACCTGTCGAGGGAGTTAAAGGCATTCCTAAGGTCAACTTTCAAGAGAACATCTGTTTGACAATGTGTTAAAAAAGTACGCACTGAATGTACAGCTGCCTCACAACCTCCTCTGCTACCGAAGCCTAACTGAATAGGCTGAAATTTTGACTTTAGATCGGAGGTTATGTTCCTACATGCTAATTTAGAAGTTAAACGTCTAAAAGTGGAACCAACAGCTATAGGGCGGATACCATTATCTTTTTTTTAAAGGCACATAACCTTGCTCCATATATGATTTTAACAAAATTGGGATTTACATTGCCAGAAAGCATAAAATTACTTAATTTTGTTATGTCGCCCAAAAGAATTCGGCCGGCGTCACCGGCGGACGCGCTTACAAGATCTTTCAGATGTTGAGGCGTAATTCCGTCAATGCCGCCGGCAGAGCCATTTGAGAAAGACATAATTGCCTCTAAAGTATCTTTTCTGAAACTTGTAATGGCTGATAAGAAGGATCAGGAGGCGACGGTAGAAGCAAGGAGGAATTGGCCTTAGGATGCTTCTGATGTAAGCTTTCAAGGGTGTCCGCATTGGGAAGCGCCAGGATATCGTCTGAAAATAAAATACGCGATGCGTTTTTAAATCACCATCCATAACTTTAGACTCGACAACTTTCTTTAAATCAAAATTGTGTGGTCTTGGAGCTATGGATGTATCAATCGGTGAATCAAAATTTTGAAAAGAATTGTTTTTAAGCTGGGACGTAATTGACTTACGTCCCGTTTTGTCAAAATGAAAATGAAAATATGCAAAGTAAAATAATTTTTGCCAACTAGTTACAGTGTTAAAAGTAAAACAATTTTGAATGGTATTTGATAAAGCTTTAGCTAGCTGCATCCTCGCACCTCTAGGAATCCTCCTAAGTATTGGTACATTACGGTGGTAATAATGAATTTGGTCCGAAAAAATTTTGAAAATTGGTTTGATTTATATCTCTGATTGTGCCATGAGAGGGGACGGGAGGCTGTGAAACCGAAATTGACTGTGGATGACAACGTCTAATATGTATATTTAAACCTCTTTTACCTTTAAAAAGCCTACCGTCCGAACAATTTCGACATTGTAGGAATTCCGGTTGAGAGTTGGGAGGGGCGATATTCATTAACTAATTATTATATCTTAAATAAACTTAAAGTTGCTAAGTTCTGCTGCGTCGCTTCCAATCAGTTAGGACGGACCACACAGTGTAGACCTTTGATCAGATGTAGGCATGCCGTACAGCGCACTAAAAGTAAAAGTAATATTTGAAATACAGACATAAATATTACAAGAATATTAAAATACTTCCCAGGTTTTTCAAAATATTTAAGAAATATACTTATTCCTTGACAGTTGACAAACTCCGAAATGCAATATTACCACGATTGACAAAAAATGCATCTGAACACAATTTACATATTGATAAACACATGTTATTCTCATATTCACAAATACGTGTACACACGCGCACACACACACACACACACACACATACATGCACACAAACGAATTAACATCCTGCAAGATTAACCTTCTTTTATTGTATTCAAGTAGTTTTTTTAGTGTGCACTTATTTGTTTAAGTTGTTATAATTTATGATTTGTTGTTATTGTTTGTTGTAACATTAGCCTGGGAGAAGACACTGACCTCTGTAATACAGGTTTTACCTAGTACGGAAGTCAGGGCTTCATACAAATTTGTGATAAAATTTTATGACAATAAAGATTATTATTATTATTAAAGATTATTAATTTCGACACTAAACAATGTTTGGTTTAGTGGATCACCCTGCTGAACTCCGAGGCCAAGTCAAGAGCCTATACCTTTCTCAAAGGCCGGCAACGCATCTGCTAAGCCTCTGGTATTGCGGCTGTTTATGGGCGGCGGTAATCACTTACCATCACGTGAGCCACCTGCTCGATTGCCTACTCTAAGAAAAATGGTTATCATTAAATAGTGTTTCCTTTCATCGTCCCCGAGAGGTACTGGCTATAATCTATAGTTTTTGCGACAAGACAGTATTACTTATAGTCACGATAGCTGAGTGGTTGGGTGGTAGGAATTTCGAGTCGAGGGATCCGACTTCGATCCTCAGGTGGCGGGCTCGTACCAATCGTGTTATTCAATAAACTTATGTTCGAATTATGTCGTTGTCTTGGACATAAAAACGGCGACGGGCTCACCACCTGTCACGTCACGTTGTCCCGAAAAATATCTTCGATGGACGGTGGGTTGAAGGGACTTAACTGTCTAGACTAGACCTCTGTCTACCCCTGTATTGAGAATTGCGTGAAGATATACTTATAATGAAATAAAACACTTGTTTTTGACCAATTTAATAAATTTCAAAGAATTAACAATGTATTTATCACGATTTGTCTTTTTTTATTCTACAATGGTCAGATCTTTAAGTTCTACAAAATATACACATTGTGAAAAATCTATTAGGTCATACAGTATTTACGTAACTTTGAAAATTCTTTTCACAACAATAACTTGTACCGATCAATTAAAGAAACTGAGTAATTTTTGCATCAAACATTAAATTTTAAGTACAAAATAAGTATTTCAAGGTTTTTCACCGGGCTTGTATCATCCCGGAGAGAGATGGGTGGTCACAGAAGTAACTCATCTACTTTAAAATATAAGTAATTACGACTTTATTATTGGAAGGCTTAACGCATATCCTATGGCTGACATTTCAAATTATTTATTTTTGTTTAATATACATTATTTAAAAATATATTGCCTAGTATAATACTAGATATAAATCCTTACATATGTATATATATATATATATATATATAAATATATATATATATATATATATATGTATATATATATATATATATATATATATATACATATATATATATATATATATATATATATATATATATATATATATATATATATATATATAAATATATATATATATATATATATATATATATATATATATATATATATATATATATATATATATATATATATATATAGGTTGTAAAATTTCAGCGGATACAGGACGTTCCTCAGTCTGTAAACGTTCATTTAGCACCAAATTACCTTAAATTAAGCTAATACACACTAAAGGGGCAACTATATCGCTATCATAAACGTAGAAATGGGGAATGATGCGATATCATATACTGCTGCATGGCTATAGGTTATTATTTTCTGGTACAAAGCCGCGTCCGATACATTTCTTAATTTTATAGCCAGAGTGTACTTCTACACTGGTAAGTTATCTTTTAATCCATGTCACAACCTTATAAATCAGCAAGGCAAAAAAATTATTGCTGCAACATACGCGCTTTTAGAATTTAGAATTACGATTCTCTCACAAATATAATAAACACAACCTATTTCCGCGACACGTTTGGCAAACTTGTTTTTTATTTTTAATTATAGTCACTATCGTATCGAGTTTCATTTACACTTCATACAAATCGCATTGATTAGGAAAAAATATGAAGAAGAAATTTAGGTATACTGTATTAAATAAAATGTATTATTTGCTAAGTACACATTAAGTCTATACCTTTTTAAATTATCCAGTATGAGACCTGCTGCATGAAATTTGAACTAAAATAAACTGAGCCTTTGTACTAAATTTCTTCTCAATCTCTAATCTCAATAATTTGCAGTAATATAGTTTTTGATGTCACACACACCACTTCTGATTAAAAATAAAATATGTATGTGTAAAATCCAATAGCTTTTGTAAAATTCATGTTTTTTCTTTATCGCTACATTACAGCCTATTGTAAACATGATAAAAGTCTTTTAGGACTTATTGCGATTTTGTAATAAATACTAGAATTATCATAAAACACTTTCTTAAATTGGCGGGGTAAAAGTTAACAGAAATCTCACGCTAAATTCACTCGTGTAGATGTTTGGCAAGTAAAACACAATTATCAAAAGAAATAGTTAAAAAGAAACACTAGGATGAGCCAAAATTTCATACATAAAAATGACGATTTTAAAGAAATTGGAAATTTGTAGAATTACTGCCATTTAAAAGATTTCTAAAATTTTTATACGTTGGCATATTTACAATAAACCAATTTATAAAAAATATGTTAAATGAAATTAATAATTAATAAAGTTTCCCACAAATGGAACATCCGACAGGGAATATGGAATCATAAAATGATTTTCGATTGTTCATATATTATATTGTAATGTGCACAAACAATTTACTATTTATTTAAAAAAATTTTGATGCCTTAAGGAGCGTCCATGAGAGTTACGAAAATAGATACTAAACAAGACATCCAAATAAATATAACCCATATTAAACCTTAATCAAACGTGGGGCGTGCGGAAACAAAACGTGCGAAATAAATCCGAAACATCAGTAAGGTGGCTCCGCACACATTGAGCTACTTATTCAACACACTCCGATCAATAAATAAAACAATAGCGTCTGTAGCGAGCGGCGGCCCGCTCGTGCGGTCGGCGCAGGTGCGGTGCCGTGGTGACGTCACGCGGGCGTCCGCAGGTGTGGTGACGTCACGCGAGCGTCCGAAGGTGCGGTGCCGTGGTGACGTCACGCGGGCGTCCGCAGGTGGTGACGTCACGCGGGCGTCCGCAGGTGTGGTGACGTCACGCGAGCGTCCGAAGGTGCGGTGCCGTGGTGACGTCACGCGGGCGTCCGCAGGTGTGGTGACGTCACGCGAGCGTCCGAAGGTGCGGTGCCGTGGTGACGTCACGCGGGCGTCCGCAGGTGTGGTGACGTCACGCGGGCGTCCGCAGGTGCGGTGCCGTGGTGACGTCACGCGGGCGTCCGCAGGTGGTGACGTCGCGCGGGCGTCCGCAGGTGGTGACGTCACGCGGGCGTCCGCAGGTGTGGTGACGTCACGCGGGCGTCCGCAGGTGTGGTGACGTCACGCGGGCGTACGCAGGTGTGGTGACGTCACGCGGGCGTCCGTAGGTGTGGTGACGTCACGCGGGCGTCCGCAGGTGAGGTGCTGTGGTGACGTCACGCGGGCGTCCGCAGGTGAGGTGCCGTGGTGACGTCACGCGGGCGACCGCAGGTGTGGAGACGTCACGCGGGCGTCCGCATGTGCGGCGCCGCGGTGACGTCACGCGGGCGTCTTCGCCTTCTTGCCGAAGGGCAGGTGTATGCGCCTCCTGCGCGGCCTGGGCAGCCCGTCGTCGTCCACCAGCGAGGAGTCGGTGGACTCGCCCTCGGGCGCGGCGCCCCCCTCCGGCGGCGCCCTCTGGCGGGGCAGCGGGTTGCGCGGCGGCGCGCGCGGCTCCTCGCCCGCGCACACCACGTCCGCGCTGCGCGAGCGCGCCACGTGCGCCGCGGGGGGCGCGGAGGCGGGGCGGCGGGGGGCGCGGGGGCGGGGGCGCGGCGCGGCGGCGGCAGCGGCGCGCGCACGGAGCCGCGCAGCTGCGGCTGCGACTGCGAGTTGCCCGACCGCGGCAGCTCCTCCCCGGTCCAATTAACGCTGGAAAAGACAAAGAGATTTAAAAATCAGTGGACTCGAGCGGGAACGGAACTCTCGACTTCCGTCGTTAGGTGGGATCCTCATCACCCGTGTGTCGACCACATCTGTGGAAATTTTACATTATCACAATTTTACAAAAAAAAAGTCACGATAGCCGAGTGGTTGGGTGGTCGGAATTTCGAGTCGAGAGACCCGGGTTCGATCCCCAGGTAGGCTCGTAGCAATGGGGTTTTCAAAAACATATGTACGAATTATGTCGTTGGCTTAGACATAAAGACGGCGACGGGCTCACCACCTGTCACGTTGTCTCGAAAATATCTTAGGTGGAAGGTGGGTCGAAGGGACTAACTGTCTAGACTAGACCTCTGTCTACCCCTGTATTGGGAATTGCGTGAAGATATTTATTTATTTTATTTTGCAAGTTTACACATTTACATAAATATCTACGGCCTTAACAACCATTTCACATATCACGTTATTCAATATTAAGCACAACAATGACGTTGCTGCTAGTCGTCGTTTATGGTTTTCGACATTTTAATTTAAGGGAGAAATCGATGATAGTTGCCCTGCGGTGAACTTTCATAGGCCAATATAAGTAAACAAACTTATATAAATTCAATTAAAACCACTAAAACGCTCAGATAAATGCCAGACTGAAATAAAGTATAGCATTTTTCGGTAGTTAATTCGCCAAGTGTCGGTAAACAATTGCATTTTCAGAGCTTTTCTCAAAGCCGTCTCTTCTGACATCCACGACAAATGAGGTACTACATCCTTATGCCACTTGGAACACTTATAATTTTCTTTCTCTCTGTAAATATCTTTCTTTTGTTTTTTGGCGTACAATAAAGTGTATTTCATTCATTCATTCACACAACAATCCATAAGATGTAATAGCTTAGCTCAATTCAAGTCCTTACATTATCATTATTTAAAATGGTGAAGTCACGATACCGTAGTCGTTGGATGATCAGAATTCCGAGTCAAGAGACCCAACTTCGATCGCCAGATGGCAGACGCGTACCAACGTTTTTTTTTCTAAAAATTTATGCTCTATGGCTTGGACATTAAGATGGCGACAAGCTCACCATCACTCACATTGTCCCAAAATAAACTACCTTGAAATGCGAGTCTAAAGGACTAACTTGTGTAGACCTCTGTCTACCCCAGTTCTTTCAAGATTCAACACGATGCAAACCACTCACTTGTCCCCACCGAGCACGAACTGCACGGGCTCCTTGCGCTTCTCGTCCAACGGACTCTTTCGCACATCACCGTACGAGCCTCTTATGGTCCTCTCCATTAGAGACTTCCTGTCTTCTTCCCTCCTGTCGTCCAATCGCCTTTCCCGCGCCTCTTGCGCCAGACGCTCCTCTAACTGCAATCTGCACATTAATATCAGCATTAGGTAAACTTGTAACTATTTGAAGTGAAGACTTCATTTAATGAAGTGATATGATATGACTTTATGGTTGATTATCTATCAGAATAAGTAATGTGCAGCGAAATCATTAGTACGAGAACAAAGTTACAGAAATAGGTTTAAAGGTGAGTGTATATTAATGAGTTAGATATTTGAATTTTGATCACCAGTGTAAGTAAGAAGCTCATCTGGCAACTCATTAATACACTTATTAATGAGTTATATTTAAACTCTGCCATCAGGGTAAGTAAGAAGCTCAACTGGCAACTCATTAATACACTTATTAATGAGTTATATATTTGAATTTTATCATCAGTGTAAGTAAGAAGCTCACCTGGCAACTCATTAATACACTTATTAATGAGTTATATATTTGAATTTTATCCATTAGTGTAAGTAAGAAGCTCACCTGGCAACTCATTAATACACTTATTAATGAGTTACATATTTAAATTTTATCCATCAGTGTAAGTAAGAAGCTCACGTGGCTACTCATTAATACACTTATTAATGAGTTATATATTTAAATTTTATCCATCAGTGTAAGTAAGAAACTCATTAATACACTTATTAATGAGTTATATATTTAAATTTTATCCATCAGTGTACGTAAGAAGCTCACCTGGCAACTCATTAATACATTTATCAATGAGTTAAATATTTAAATTTTACCCATCAGTGTAAGTAAGAAGGTCACCTGGCAACTCATTAATACACTTATCAATGAGTTATATATTTGAATTTTATCCATCAGTGTAAGTAAGAAGCTCATCTGGCAACTCATCTGTATACACTTATTAATGAGTTAAATATTTAAATTTTACCCATCAGTGTAAGTAAGAAGGTCACCTGGCAACTCATTAATACACTTATCAATGAGTTATATATTTAAATTTTATCCATCAGTGTACGTAAGAAGCTCACCTGGCAACTCATTAATACATTTATCAATGAGTTAAATATTTAAATTTTACCCATCAGTGTAAGTAAGAAGGTCACCTGGCAACTCATTAATACACTTATCAATGAGTTATATATTTAAATTTTATCCATCAATGTAAGTAAGTAGCTCAACTGGCAACTCATTAATGAGTTATATATTTAAATTTTACCCATCAGTGTAAGTAAGAAGGTCACCTGGCAACTCATTAATACACTTATCAATGAGTTATATATTTAAATTTTATCCATCAATGTAAGTAAGTAGCTCAACTGGCAACTCATTAATGAGTTAAATATTTAAATTTTATCCATCAGTGTAAGTAAGAAGCCTTTTTTTATATGTAAGTGTATTAATGAGTTGCCTCCTGGTAACTCATTAATACACTTTTTAATGAGTTATATATTTAAATTTTATCCATCAGTGTAAGTAAGAAGCTCATCTGGCAACTCATCTGTATACACTTATTAATGAGATATATTTAAATTATGTTCACCAGTTTAATTAAGAAGCTCACCTGGCAACTCTTCTATATACACTTATTAATGAGTTAGATATTTGAATTTTGATCACCAGTGTAATTAAGAAGCTCACCTGGCAGCTCATTAATGAGTTAAATATTTAAATTTTATCCATCAATGTAAGTAAGTAGCTCAACTGGCAACTCATTAATGAGTTATTTAAATTTTATCCATCAGTGTAAGTAAGAAGCTCAACTGGCAACTCATTAATACACTTATTAATAAGTTATATATTTGAATTTTATCATCAGTGTAAGTAAGAAGTTTCACCTGGCAACTCATTAATACACTTATTAATGAGTTATATTTAAATTTTATCCATCAGTGTAAGTAAGAAGTTTCACCTGGCAACTCATTAATACACTTATTAATAAGTTATATATTTGAATTTTATCCAACAGTGTAAGTAAGAAGCTCACCTGGCAACTCATTAATACACTTATTAATGAGTTATATATTTAAATTTTATCCATCAGTGTAAGTAAGAAACTCATTAATACACTTATTAATGAGTTATATATTTAAATTTTATCCATCAGTGTACGTAAGAAGCTCACCTGGCAACTCATTAATACATTTATCAATGAGTTATATATTTAAATTTTATCCATCAATGTAAGTAAGAAGGTCACCTGGCAACTCATTAATACACTTATCAATGAGTTATATATTTGAATTTTATCCATCAGTGTACGTAAGAAGCTCACCTGGCAACTCATTAATACATTTATCAATGAGTTAAATATTTAAATTTTACCCATCAGTGTAAGTAAGAAGGTCACCTGGCAACTCATTAATACACTTATCAATGAGTTATATATTTAAATTTTATCCATCAGTGTACGTAAGAAGCTCACCTGGCAACTCATTAATACATTTATCAATGAGTTAAATATTTAAATTTTATCCATCAGTGTACGTAAGAAGCTCACCTGGCAACTCATTAATACATTTATCAATGAGTTATATATTTAAATTTTATCCATCAATGTAAGTAAGAAGCTCAACTGGCAACTCATTAATACTTATTAATGAGTTAAATATTTAAATTTTATCCATCAGTGTAAGTAAGAAGGTCACCTGGCAACTCATTAATACACTTATCAATGAGTTATATTTAAATTTTATCCATCAATGTAAGTAAGTAGCTCAACTGGCAACTCATTAATGAGTTAAATATTTAAATTTTATCCATCAGTGTAAGTAAGAAGCCTTTTTATATGTAAGTGTATTAATGAGTTATTTAAATTTTACCCATCAGTGTAAGTAAGCTCACCTGGCAACTCATTAATACACTTATTAATGAGTTATATATTTAAATTTTATCCATCAGTGTAAGTAAGAAGCTCATCTGGCAACTCATCTGTATACACTTATTAATGAGATATATTTAAATTATGTTCCCCAGTTTAATTAAGAAGCTCACCTGGCAACTCTTCTATATACACTTATTAATGAGTTAGATATCAGAATTTTTATCACCAGTGTAATTAAGAAGCTCACCTGGCAACTCATTAATACACTTATTAATGAGTTATTTAAATTTTATCCATCAGTGTAAGTAAGCTCACCTGGCTTCAGCGAGTCTCAGGTCAAGCGGATAGTGGGGTGCGTCGTGTTCCTCGCTCCCCGACGAGTCCTCCCGCCAGCCCAAATTATCAGTCGCTGTGAAAACGTACGTGGAACTTACAGGTGTAATATTTATCTATCGCTTCCGCAAAACGTATGGTTATTTTATACCTTAAACCCATATTGTAAATGCAATCAATATTAATTCAAATCAATTTACTATTATAAAATGTTATATAAATATTTTACTACATTTTAGGATATTCGTTATGTTGTGTAAAATTAAATTATTTTGACCATATAAATATAGAAATAAAATGAAATTTTATGCATCAGCATTTTACTTTACATTCACTAAGTTGTTTCAAATAAAAAGTGATAAAAATAATGACGAATTGCTACATTAATTGCGTTAAATATTATATTTCAAAGTTACTGACATTTTTATTTGACCATATAAATATAGAAATAAAATGAAATTTTATGCATCAGCATTTTACTTTACATTCACTAAGTTGTTTCAAATAAAAAGTGATAAAAATAATGACGAATTGCTACATTAATTGCGTTAAATATTATATTTCAAAGTTACTGACATTTTTATTTGACCATATAAATATAGAAATAAAATGAAATTTTATGCATCAGCATTTTTATTTTACATTCACTAAGTTGTTTCAAATAAAAAGCGATAAAAATAATGACGAATTGCTACATTAATTGCGTTAAATATTATATTTCAAAGTTACTGACATTTTTATTTGACCATAGCTAATGTTTATTTTATCGTCTATAACACAGTACTGTCTTTACATTCCAAGTTTAAGTTTGTTCAAATTGTTGCCATGTTTAATTTTAGTTCTGATGGTTTATTGTCATTTACAATATTAAATGTAACTTAGCTTTACACGTTGGGATCACAAATTTCAGGACAATAAACGGCAACAGGCTCACCACCTGTCACGTCATTCTAAACAAGCTTCCGCTGAAATTTGCATCGGAAGGACTAAATAACGTACCTCTGACTAATCCAATACTGGGAAATGCGTGAACTAAATGACAAGTTAATTAGTTGTCAAAAAAGTAATCTCCTACCTCCAGAGTTTAAATAAAGGCATAGACACAAAATAAAAAAAAAATATTAATACACAATACACGTTAGAGTACAAAACACGAGAAATCGTTAGAAATACAATAATAAATAGCTAATCAATGAAATCTTTTAAACGTAAAAATTAACTACAAAATGAAAGCATAATTTAGATGACACAATCAAAACAGATCAAATTATACACAAAATGTCCTAGTGTTGCGCTAATTTGAATTTAACATAAGAGCAGAGATGAAACATGCAAAAGGAAAACACATATCCCACGCCCACAGGAGGAAGCAGTTTTTAAACATCTTTAGCGACACATATTTGACAAATAATTCATACATGCTTTCGGCAACTCGCGCGGTGAAAACAAATGAAACAAGAATATACTTTTTTATCACACACGTGGTAAATATTTCTAGAATTCTTATACAACAAGTCTAAGGAAATATCGCACAAAAAGCCTGAAAGCTTCTCATCGATTGTGATAGTACGGTGGAGTTTTCAAAAATAAATACCTTTTATTTCATAAATGAGATAAATTACAATTTGTCTTATAAATAGTCAATAGAAACAAATAACTTCTTCTCACAGTACTTTCTCCACAAAAAAAAAAAAGAAAACAATTGTGAAGTGGTTTTGGCGCCTATAGTTTTTGCAATTTGGTACGACGCCAATGTTACCAGAATATACCTATAAAATTTTAAACAATATAATACACTTCCAAAAATACTTTTATTTTATAAAACATTAATAGTTGTAAAGGCGTCAAAATACATAGAAACTGTATCACATTCGATGTCTATGGACGACTTTAACATGTTACATGTTACTTTAACACTAATTGTTACATGTTACTTTAACAGATCTAAATACGTCAGGAACATTAATAAATATTATCTGTTCGTACTAAACAATTATTATTTAAAGCATACTATATACATTTATTTTTTACACTTCCCAAATCTGCAAATGATGGACGTCTGTGTCAACTTTTCAAATCAAAAATTTCAAGTAGCAAATTACTTTATTAAAATGTTGCTAAATAACTATATGCATAATATAATTATATAAGTAACGTCGCCGATTAAAAACCTGAGCTGCAATATTTATACTAATGAAATATTCCATCTAAATCTTAAGTACAATAAACTTTAAACCTATATATTGTAATAAATTTGAGCTGTACCATACTTACTTAAATAATAAAATATAACCTTAAAACTAATATCATAACGACTTTCATGAATATTAGTAATTTAATGGTAACTCTAAGTGAATTAATTGTCATATCATAAATATTATAAATTCAAAAGAATTACATAAAATTATGGTAAATATTTTACTACATTTTAGGATATTCGTTATGTTGTGTAAAATTAAATTATTTTGACCATATAAATATAGAAATAAAAATGAAATTTTATGCATCAGCATTTTTACTTTACATTCACTAAGTTGTTTCAAATAAAAAGTGATAAAAATAATGACGAATTGCTACATTAATTGCGTTAAATATTATATTTCAAAGTTACTGACATTTTTATTTGACCATAGCTAATGTTTATTTTATCGTCTATAACACAGTACTGTCTTTACATTCCAAGTTTAAGTTTGTTCAAATTGTTGCCATGTTTAATTTTAGTTCTGATGGTTTATTGTCATTTACAATATTAAATGTAACTTAGCTTTACACGTTGGGATCACAAATTTCAGGACAATAAACGGCAACAGGCTCACCACCTGTCACGTCATTCTAAACAAGCTTCCGCTGAAATTTGCATCGGAAGGACTAAATAACGTACCTCTGACTAATCCAATACTGGGAAATGCGTGAACTAAATAACAAGTTAATTAGTTGTCAAAAAAGTAATCTCCTACCTCCAGAGTTTAAATAAAGGCATAGACACAAAATAAAAAAAAATCTTTTAATTTAATTTTAGCAGAGTACATTTCATTTAGCCATGAATATTAAAAAAAACTATTAATTGTGAGTAATGTAAAAATACATAATAACATATATACTTTAAATAAAACGATTTTCGGATTTTATCGCGTTTTTAATTAGTTTTTACCAACTATTTTTATTTCCCGATGTTTCGGATGCTTTACACCATCCGTGGAGTCCCCCCGTGACCACGGATGATGTAAAGCATCCGAAACGTCGGGAAATAAAAATTTAAATGTAAAGTATTCGCGTAAATACAAGAAATCATTATATATACTTCAGTTTTATTGCTGTTATTCTGTTAGCGATGTCAACGAAACATAATATTTAATTAATATGATGTTATTCAGAGAATTTATTGGTTGACTTTATTACATAAAAATTACAATATTATATAATGATTTCGTGTATTTACGCGAATACTACACATTTTAAATAAAACGTTTTAAAAAAACGAATTAAAAACGCGTTAAAATCCGAAAATCGTTATATTTAAAATACAATATAATACGTCGATATTTGTCCCGTGTTGATCAAACGTTGGTCCCAACGTGTGCGAATGTGACCTAGTCTAAGTGCTCGTGGGAGACGGACGCGTCGTCCAACTTACCGGAGCCGCATATCGAGACGTCGTCACCGACGCTGAGGTCGTCCTGCGAGTTGCTCATACGAACTGAAAACATTGAATAGCGAATAAATGAATAAATAAATAAACATTGGAAATGCGAAAGCTTTCTAGCTTTGTCTACCTTCAGCTGTCTTTGATATATGCATACTCTTAACACCTTTATTCCGGAAGGTTGATCGAAGAACATTTTTTTTAGTGTACCATCTCCAACAGTAAAAAAAAATAAAAAAAATTGACGACCTGCGTGAACGAGTGGCGCAAACACCGGTTTTCAAAGGGGTCATAATCTCGAGGTCCCGGGTTCGATTCCCTGTCGGGTCAATGTAGAAAAACTACTGTTTCTACATTATCTCGGATCTGGGTGTTTGTGGTGCCTTCGTTGTTTCCGATTTCCATACCACAAGTTCTTTCGCATCTTACATTGGGATTTGAGCAATATATGAAAAAAAATTTACAAAGGGGATATTCCTTTCAGGTTCTGTACTCACTTATAAAAACTTTAAACGGAAACTTTATATTCTTTTCTCCAATCTATGCACATACAGCACAATAAATAACGTGATGAACCTTACCTCTTCCGGTCTGCCGTCCATTGGCGGTCCTGTAGAGCGTGCTCTCGAGATACTGTAGGCCGTTGTTGTTAATAATGTTGAAGCCGCACAGCCTCTCGATCTGTTTCCATCGGTGCATTCGCTCCTACGGACAGACATTCATTTTAAATCGTACTATATTATAGACGTTAAACTTGTAATGTTACCACAGCGGGATTGAATTATAATAGCCTCTCTATTCCCGTGGTTGTTATAAGAGAGGACAAGGGAAAAGCTTTGAAAATGCAATTGGCAAACGAGTGATGGCGGGATAGAGCTTTGAAAATGCAATTGACAACAGAGAGATGGCGGAATAAAGCTTTCGAAATGCGCTTAGTAACTGAGAGGTAGCGGAATAAAGTTTGAAAATGCTATTGGCAAACGAGAGATGGTGGGATAAAGCTTTGAAAATGCTATTGGCAAACGAGAGACGGTGGGATAAAGCTTTGAAAATGCTATTGGCAAACGAGAGATGGCGGAATAAAGCTGTGAAAATGCAATTGGCAAACGAGAGAAAGAAAAAGGGTAAAACTTTGAGAATGCAATTGGCAACAGAGAGATGGCGGGATAAACATCTTTAAAATATTAGACCAAAGTTTAGAATACCGGTGACGGCAGCGTCATAGGGTACCAACGACAACAAATATATCTAGCTAATAAAAACGTGATAAAAGACTGATGACGGATCGACTTTTGAGGGTCGTGTTGTCTGGTACTAAGATCGTCTACCTGCTCGCCAAACCTGATCATTATGACAAATCCTCTTTACTGGAGAGACGTATGTCCTGCAGTGGACTTTTACAGCCTTAGTCTTTTAAGTTAAAGTAAGTTACTATAACCGTGTGATTGGATGATCGGAAAACGAGTCAAAATACCCGATTTATTATTATTTATTATTAATATTATTGTTTTATTTTTTCTTTAATTATGTACGATTCATATATGCAACCAGTCAAATTGACCCAAAATATGCTCCGATCAAATGTCGTAAGGACTAAATTGTCTAGACCCCCAGACTGAGGTCGAGACAGTGCAGACTGTATTGCAAAATGCGTGAAGACTGTTACAGAAGGACAAGTGATTACGGGAGCAATTTACCTGTAACTCCTGTGTGACTTCATTGAGAGCGGTGCGAGCCTCGACTATGGAACGGTCCACGTCGTCTATGGACTTGCCGTGGGTGGATACGAAAGCACCCACTAAGCTCGAGCGCTTCTTGCGTAGCTTTTCGCACTGGAATTTTGTACGTACAACGTACAGATTAAACAAAAATATTTTGGGACATTAATAATGTTGAATAAACCATTACAATCTTTCTCATACCATTACCCTCTTTCTGATACCATTACCCCCTTTGGAATTAGAAAGAGTGTAGGTGATACCTTTACACTCTTTTTAATTAAATTCTCTTCTTTTTTCTACGAGTGTGACAAACCAAAATAATTGTTCAGTGTAATTACTTTTATATTTCATTGTTTATATATGAAATTATTTTTGGCGTACAATAGAGTATTCATTCATGCATTCATTCATTCAAAAATATCGTTGTCCGTATGCGTGTTTAATAAAGAATCGGATTTGTAGGTAGTGTGTCTCCGAAGGTAATGGTTTCAAATTTCAAGTCTAATAATCAACTTTAATCTAACTAGAGCCGGTAGCCTAGTGGCTAGGGTGCTTGTGTTAGACGTGAATGACCCAGGTACGATCCCCGGGGCGGTACCACTACAATTGTTTAAGAAATAATTTTAAGACTATACAAAGAGATCGACAGTGAAAGAAAAAATAATAAAAAAATGTTTCGTGTGAAGTACGTACGTACGCCAAAGCGCACTAGATTAGTGTGGACGTTCACTTGCTCTAATATCTTTCAATTATTTGAGAGGAGGACTTTGTCCAGTACTGAGCGTTCAGAGACTGCTATTTTAAATCAACTTTAACAGATATATATAATTAAAATTAGTAACTTCAGAAAATATATTTGAAGATAGTAATGGAAAGAATATCAGAGTATATAAAGAACATCGAGATCAGTTATAAAACAAACACCATTTATTTATGGAAATATTTTCAAGAACATATTTAACGTTCCCATTGAAACGGCAGAATAAAAAGTATACAGTTTTGTTTAAAAAATTTAGAACTATGATAATTTCAAAAGTGACGATAGCCTAGTGGTTGGGTGGTCGAAATCTCGAGTCAAGAGACCCGAGTTCGATCCCCAGGTTACAAGCTCGTACCAATGGGTTTTTCAAAAACTTATGTACGAATTATATCGTTGGCTTGGACATAAACACGACGCCGGGCTCACCACCTATCACGTTGTCCCGAAAATACCTTCGGTGGCAGGTGGGTCAAAGGGACTTAATTGTCTAGACTAGAACACCTCTGTCTACCCCAGTATTGGGAATGGCGTGAAGATATTTAAAATAGTAATAGTAGTAAAATTAGTGGACATAGAAAATATATTTAAAGATGACAACGAAAAGAATATCAGCTATACAACAAACACCATTAATTTAAGGAGATACTTTTAAGAACATATATAACGTTCCCTTTAAAACTACAGAATACAAATTATACAGTTTTGATTAAAAAATGTAGACCTACGAAAATTTCAAGTTCACCCATTGACTAATTTCTCTCCATTGCAAAGTTGTAAAAGTCTATAAATCTTAATATTCCAAAATCTATATCTAACTGATAGAGAGAGAGAGAGAGAGAGAACTAGATAGAGTATGACGTGCGGGCGGACGGAGCACTCACTGCCTCCCGCGCCTGCTGCAGCTGCAGGTCGGCCTGCTGCTTCTTGCGCAGGTATGCTCGGTTCTCCACCTCGTGGGTGAGCTGCAGCCACTGCTGCAGGCCCGCCGGCGGCGCCCAGCAGCGGTCCTCCAGCTCGCCCTCCGCGCGCCGCAACTCCGCGCGCAGCATCTGCAGCACGCACCGACCCCGACCCTCACGCGCTGGACCACCCCCCCCCACCCCTCCACCACACCTCACCCTCAACCGCCACGACCAACCCAACAGTGGTGGAGCCGCGCATCAGCTCTTGCTGTTGCACGAATGGCCCGGCTGCCCTCACCAGACGAAAATTTCACTCGGAATTCGAGACAAGAGACCCTACTTCGATCCCCGAGAGGTAGGCTCGTACCAATGAGTTTTTAAACTTATGTTCGATGTGTATTGTTACATTTGTATTGCTACATATATGGAATAGCTTGGACTAAAGACGACGAGAGACTCGCCACCTGTCGCCTCCCAAAATCAGCTCCAGTGAATTATGGATCGAAAGGACTAAATTGTCTAGACCTCTGTCTACCTCAGTATCAGGAATATGCGTGAAGAGTTTCTTAAACATATTGAATAATCACACACATCAGTCCCAAATTAGGATTCCCCGTTTATTTGGCAAATGGATAGGGATTTGAAGAATATAAACATAAGTAAGTGTAAGTAAATAAACACACAAGTGAATATATACATAGATAAGAATATATACTTACTATGTAAGCATTCATGACCTAAATACACACAGAGAGAGCAGACCGTTGACGGGCAGAAACGTTAAAGGTAAGAAGTGTTTGTGCCTAAGTAGCCGGTTCATACCAACAAGTTTCTTCAAAAAACTTTTATACGATATATATCGTTGGCTTGGCGAATTATATAAAGACGGCGACGGGGTCACCACCTGTCACGTTGTCCCAAAAATATCATCAGTGGAAGGTGGCTCGAAAGGACTTAATTGACTAGACTAGACCTCTGTCTCCCCTGTATTGGGAATGGCGTGAAGATATATTTTTTTACATTATATACTAACGACTTAGACTCGTTTACCTCAATCTCGGCTTTAAGCTGCGACACCTCTAAGTCCGAGGAGGCAGAATTTAGCATAGGAGTGTCGCCGGCCTCACGCAACTTCTTCTCTAAATTACGTTTCTCCGTGGTAACGCTTTCCTGAAATAATTTATTTACATGATGAGAAAGTGGGTCTTGACGAAAGTGGCTCCTATTACAGCATTAAATCATACATATCTTTCAGTCCTATACAAAACACTGAGTCGCGCGTTAACAAGTAGCCGTCTTTTTCAAAATTAATTTTTTATTATTTAATTTAAAAAAAGTGGTTGGGTGATCGGAAACGAGCCAACAGACCCAGAGTTCGATCCCTGTGTGATCGAGTGGGAGGATCGTATCTATCAATGGGTTTCTTCCAAGACTTATGACGATTTATATCGTTGGCTTGGACAAAGAGATGAAAGTGAGTGTAAAGGACTTAATCGTCAACCCCAGTAAAACATGCTGGTAATTGCAATGTTCCAATAAATAATTGTGGCATTATATGATGTACAAGCATATGTAATGTAATCATTGTTCGTGCATATGTTGATTAGTTCATATCTTCCTTATTTATCAGTGGAATACACACTCAAAAATTAATTATAATTTGCAAAGTAAATGCAGAGCGTGGACAAAAACTTTCAATTATTCTTAGAAAGAAATTGGTGCAGGGGATAGGTCGTAAAACAACCCCAGTGTAGGTAGCCGGACTTTACTATTCCCCTTAGTAAAATTCCACACGTTTTCTTCATCGTCAAGCTCCTGGTAAATTCAATCCAAATTTTTTTAGCGAGCACGCTGCCCTCCAACCAACATAGCTACTATGGCTGTGATTCGAATCCATGGGCCATGAAGCTGCTTAAGGATGCCAACCACTGAGCCACGTGGGCGTCATCAAAATTAAATTGCGTCATAGATAAAAGAGGTGCGTTTTTCTGAAACCTATACAGCATAATGAGTGAACAATTTACATGTTTACTATAAGTGCCACGAAATTAGTGACCTTGTTTTTTTTTTTGAACCTAATTATTATTCAGTTGTATTGCACACCTATCCATTAACAATGAAGCGACAACAGCCTAATGTTATAGTGTGCGAATTAAGAAATATAACGTCGCAGGTTCGACCCCGCTATTCGACTATTGTCCACCACCAAACTCAGGTCCATTCGATGTAGGTACCGACTAGTTTCGGACCTGCTCTTTATCAAGGATAGCTCAAGGCCTTTTATCAAGGTTAGTGGGAAGAGTTCGCAGTCGGGCCTCGTCTTGTACCGTGCTAGACCTTTGACAGGTCCCAAACAAGTCTATTAGATGTGAGTTTAGCTGTTTTTAATTATATTCTAGGAATTTTAAACCTAAATTCTACATATATGGAATTTTAAGAGCTCTCTACAACACATTATAAAATTGTAAATATGTATATCGGTCTTGGAATGCTCTTCATATCATTCATTTTTTATCCTGTGCTATTCTCCTATATAATAATACAGTTATACTGCAACCGATAACATGTTACAACAGTTTGGGGGTCAATTATAAGTGATCTAGCCGCTGAAAAACATCAACAAAATCTTTATTTGAAAGGAATTTTTTTTTGTCCAAAACAAAACATAATTAGTATACGTCCATCATCAAAATTTTAGCGAAGTGTCTAATGTTATCAAAAATGTTAGCTCAGTTGGAATGGAAAACTCCCATACTCGATATCACCTCTCACAAGTCACGATAGCCGAGTTGTTGGGTGGACGGAATTTCGAGTCGAGTTCGACCCGACTTCGATCCCCAGGTGGCAGTACCAATGAGTTTTTCAAAAACTTATGTACGAATTCCGTCGTCGGCTTGGACATAAAGGCGGCGACGGGCTCACCACCTGTCACATTGTCCCGAAAATATCTTCGGTGGAAGGTGGGTCTAAGGGACTTAATTGTCTAGACTTGACCTCTGTCTACCCCTGTATTGGGAATTGCGTGAAGATATTTGATATTTTTGACGATCTCACCTGTTCCAAGCGTGCCTTCTCCAGCTCCTTCTGCATATCGTCGAGCGCCATCTCTGCCTTCCTCAGCTGCTCCATGTCGCGCAGCATCCTCTGCACCTGGCTGCGGCTGGCGCGGCCCGCCCGCAGCGCCGCCCACCCGCCCACCACCGCGCCCAGCAGCAGAGACGCGAGCAACCAATCCTTCCATCTGCTGCCTTCTGAAATGTAACGGCACAACTGAAATGTGCGCGATCTAATTTATAACCTTCACGCGTCTCCCAATACTGGGGCTAGCCAGAGGTAACTATAGGCAATTTAGCTTTTTCGATCCACATCTCGCCGTAGTTTATTTTGAGACAACATGATAGGTGGTGATCCTGTCACCGTCTTTATGCCCAAGATATCGATAAAAATCTTACTACCTCCTTCGAGCTTACTTCCTCCTGGGGACCGATTTCGGGTCTCCAGACTCAAATTACTCAATCAAGGGCTATCGTGACTATCTAAATCATAACTTTACATCTATTAAGTATGACTTTAGAAAATTATTTCTTTTTTAGGATTGTAGAATTTTCGTTGAATATATAGCCAAATCTGGCCCTAGACAAAAGCAAAATTATTTCTCAAAATCCTTATTAAGTTTAATAAAATACCATATTATCAGCTATCGAAACATACGTATGTACAAATATTATTATACTATTAACATAAAATTCAATTATACTATTTAACAGCCTGGCAAAAGCAAAGTACTCGTTGTACATTAATCATTGAAAAAAATAAGATTTAAAATACTTGTCTATCCTCATACATGCGTGATGATAAAGAAAGAAGGGGACTTATTTCTACAATACTTCCAAATAACATTCATTGTAAAGAATAATAACTGTTTTAATTTATAAGAGTGAAACTCTAACATAGAAGACGGCATGAACAATCCAATAAATTCTTTGGAAGTTTCCACTATTAATTAGTTGTAGCCAGACATACGAGCGGAGCGAGGGTTAATAGTTAATAAGAGTTTGTTTAAATCTAAAGTCTCTACTAGATTAATATATATACAGAGTCCTCCGTGTTCAAGTAGCGTATACACCAGTTTTAAAGGTGTTGCAAGCACTGAAGTTCAATTCTCGGACGGGTCAATGGAATAAATTACTTTTTCTATACTGTTTCGTTACATAACAAAAGTTCTTTAGCTACTTTGAGATCAGAGCAATGTCACACACATTGGTCCCAATCTATTTATTTAGTTCTACGTTAATTTTTGGCACAACTCTAGTCATATCACGCATTCTTTTGAGAGTACACGACACATACATGACGGCCTATAAATAATAGTCCAGTGTAGAACATAGACCTCTCAGCGATTATTGCAAATCCAATTTTATCTTCCACAATCACTAGGCTTGGCAAGCGTATATGCAATGGGAGTATCACATTTTGCATCTTCGACGCCGCTCCCCGTCCTCGGTATGCTTTTTAGTTACTGCACGAAACGGTTATTCCAAGGTCTGTCGGTTCCATTAGCTATTTGTCCTTCCTCAAGTCGCCTTTAAAATCACTCCACTAAATACAGTATTGCCCCCATTTCGTGTAGGTTCATTTTTATAATAAGTACGTCTTAAGTACAACAATCGAGCAAGTCTTAAACTCTCTCTCTCTAACGTCTCTTAAATGTCTTTAACCCTTTAGGAGATTAAATTAAATATTTGTTTCATGTCTAAAATCACCGACAGACGCTATTCAGAGAGACGCTACGTAACGATGAAACACAAGTCCAATTAATATTTATGACCTCATGAAATGGATACGCCGATAATATATGATGTCAGAGGTCCTAAAATGGATACGATCAGCTGAGCTAGATGTGTATTTCCGTGTCTCTATAATAAATAAATGAATATCTTCACGCAATTCCCAATACAGGGGTAGACAGAGGTCTAGTCTAGACAATTAAGTCCCTTCAACCCACCTTCCACCGAAGACATTTTCGGGACAACGTGACAGGTGGTGAGCCCGTCGCCGCCTTTTTGTCCAAGTCAACGATATAATTCGTACATAAGTTTTTGAAAAACCCATTGGTACGAACCTGCCATCTGGGGATCGAACTCGGGTCTCTCGAATCGAAATTCCGGTCACCCTACCACTCGGCTATCGTGACTTCAGAGACACTTCCGTGTCTCTGATTAAGTATTATATAAAATACGTATTAGCGTTAATTTGGTTCGTGAAGGTTAAGAATTAATACATAACGGTGAAACAAACACCAGTATAACATTAATAACAGAAGACATTACAGTCAACCTAGTCAGCTATGAGAAATGTCACAAAAGCTATAAAGGATTACTGTGTCAATGGATAAACCTGACTCTAGATAAGCGGACCTTCGCATCCCAATATTAATTCTCAGAGAAATTTCTCTACTAGATAGAGCAAGCTTCTGTATCTGCATGAATGTGCCGGTTCGACTGCGTTTCTTGCGTTTAGTCCGGTGAGTGAAGTAACCGGAGGCAGAAACCACTATATCTAGGGGATAGAAAAAGAGGATAAGAAATATCTTCTTTTCCGATCCCTTTTCCGAGCTTTTTTTTGAAGGTACACCGACAACCTCTTTGGAGTTGTGTACGTGGCAACGGTAATCATTTACTTTTCGGTGAAACGCTTAGTCGTTTACTATCTTCCTATCCTATAAAATAATAAGTCAGATTTCGGAAATTCAATTGAGTCTGTTATCAAAGACTGGTGATCAGAGTTCTAGACTGTTCAATTCTATCAATTCACATTTTATGAGAGTTTATTTGGAACTTATTTTGCTCTGAAATTTCCACAATGTTTGCCATGATCTTCATCTAACGATATGCATGAGAAGAAACGACATAAGCTGTCATTAATTGTACACCATTGCTAACATTAATTTTAATTGCACAATATATCATAGGATACATTGAAAGATATAAAACATGAAGTACGTAAGTAAGAATGTACAAATCGGCTACAAACTACCAACTGCTCGTCAGATAACGACCACAAAAATGTCATTTGTGTATAATTTTGATTTTCCTGTTAGAACCGTTTAAATTACTTCAACATAATGGACGTTGACTGAACAACATTGGAAACACAGTAATCACACAATCTCGATTATAATCTTCAATAAAATACAGATACAAAGATAGCTAAAAGTTTTACCATAAATGTACAGCGGAAAGAAATTCCAAATTTTCTGTTTTGAATGAGTTCTTTCAGCAAATGTATCAATTTAATGTAGAAGTAAAACTGATGCAATAAAAAAACATGTTTCACGGAAATATTCTTTTTACAAAATGATAAAATTTTTACTTTCTCGGAAAAATTCTTTGCAAACAGATAACATACAAAGAACCAATATTTTTTTCCTTTAACGAACAGATTGCTATTAACACCGGTATTGATTAATATGAACGCAATCGTAATAAAGGCAAGTACAGAAATAGTTTTTTTGACAATTCCTGTTAACATGTTTTCCTCGTTGCTTTAATGTAGAGTTTTTGATGATTGAATTTGCATCTTGCTTCCAGTTTTTTTTCAGCTTTGAGGGATTTTTTTAACTCAATTAATTACTTCTTTGTTACAGTACGCGTAATAGTAAGTTTGTGTAATAGAAAGACATATTTAAAGAACTTAAAGACGTTAACGTTTTCACGGCTAAGCCGACTTACTTGACATTTTTTTAGGATTTTAAATAAATTAAAATTATATATTATACATACCATCTTAGATTGGGACAACATCACATACATAACTTTGATCCTAAAGTAAATATCCAAAGCACTTGTGTTATAGTATCAGAAACATCCGAGACAATAGTCAAAAAATAGTTTTTTAAAATGACCCGTGCGGGAATTGAACCCTGAACCTCAGAACTGGTGACGCCACTCGTGCATGAAAGTCGTCAAACTAAGCTACTAACAAAACTAAAGTACTACAAACAAATATATTCTTAGGGCTCTACTTCTTAAGTACATCTTCATCATATCTTTAATACTTAAACAAGACTAATGACAATAATAACATGCTAACAACGGATAACAGTATCACGTTTTGATACTAAATAAAATGTTTGTCAGGAGCGAGTGCTCTATCTTATGCTCAGTTAAAAAGTATTCGTTTTTCTACGACTCTTCCTTCAACCAACTAAGAACTTTCTTTAACAAAGTAGAAGAAGAAAGAACTTAAGAATTCTCAGTTTGTCTTTAACACGAAATTTAGAAGAGATGGCAATCGAAGGTTTTCAATCGACACAAGACACAAACTTAAGTTCATTTAAAATAATAATACGCGAAAAATCTAGAATATTCCCAATTGTATCATAAGTCTGCGTGGAATGTTGGGTTTGCATATTTTGTTAGGGTGACAAAACAAAATTAACATTATTATTTCTTGTATTTACGCGAATACTACACATTTTAAATAAAACGATTTTCGGATTTTATCACGTTTTTAATTAGCTTCTACAAACTATTTTTACGTCTGGAAATAAAAATAGTTTGTAAAAACTAATTAAAAACGCGATAAAATCCGAAAATTAGTTTTATTAAAAAAACTAACATTTCTGATCGTAACTAATTATTGTTACATAATAATAACGATTAGTTTTAGCTCCACATGCTCCACACATAAAGGTCTGTTAAAATCTACCGTAGGAGATAAACCTCTCCCGTATGGGACAATTTGTCATTATGAAATAATAAGCGGATTAGCGATCGCAGTACCAGACAAATTGCACCTAAGACGCAGCTCTCACCGGTTTGCAGAATTTTAGGTATGGTATTCTGGTCGAGATGGTTATCCCGCCATCTGCCGACGCCATATCCCATCATCCGACAGATGGCGGGATGCGTAACCCACGGGAAAAAACGAGGCGGTATATTCTTACGCCGTAGCCATACCGCACTCAAATTATAATAATCACAAACTTCAAAATAGTATATGACATTTCAGTAACAACATAATTACCATCGTCATCGAAATCCAGAAAACGTCCGTTCAAGAGCAGATAAGTGAAATACGAGACTGCCAAGGCGAGCCAAGTCTCAAACACCATAATCCTCTCATCACGTAAAAAAACTAAATCAACACTACACCATCTTCACCGACCGTATAACTGAACAGCCTGTACATACTATTTCATAATCCACTCAAGGACAAACAATTTTTTGGGCGTCAAAGAAATATTGACATGGAGCCATTAATGAACAAAGTAAAATAAAACGATCACAACCACCGATGTACGAGCCATGCCAGTTACGGACTGATGAAAAATCACACTTTACATTGTGACGTAATGAGGCAGTAACCATGTTTTCGACAATACGCGAGATTGAACGAGAAAATTAATTAAACCAATGATGTACAAATCCGACGTGTGTAATACTGTGTGCTGATCGCGATGCGAAGAAGTGAAAAAAGCAATATCTAAATAGAATGCGTTCTTTAATCTAAAAGAGAGAAAATATGGAAGAGTTAATATGTTAAGAATGTTTAGAAATAAATGAAGGGAATTGAATCACATGATGGTCGTTAACAATCTACGTATATATGCTTTGGACGTATTTGTGGTTGCTCCCCGCCATCTATCTGTATTGGCAAGGATTTACTCTTAGTAACTACACCCACGGGAAGAAAAGGGCGCCAAATTCTGATGCTGAATTACATGTTTGCTATAAAATAAAAATAAATATCTTCTCGCCATTCCCAATAGAGAGGTACACAGAGGTCTAGACAATTAAGTCCCTTCGACCCATCTTCCACCGAAGATATTTTTGGAACAACGTGACAGATGGTGAGCCCGTCGCCGTCTTTATGTCCAAGCCAATGATATTTATCGTAAATAGGTTTCAAAAAAACCCATTGCCTCCTGGGGTCGAACTCGGGTCTCTCGACGCGAGTTCCGATCACCCAACCACTCGGCTATCGTGACTACACTTGTTTGTTAAAAGTAATAATACGCGAATGCGCACAAACAATATCATTGTACGCCATAAGCCATTAATTAGGCCACAATATATAACAAGCGGCAAGCGCATTGTTTACAAATTAATTTTTAACGATTTATTGATGCGAGACTCATATTATAAATATACATTTAATTATCTCACGAATAAAGGAGACAACAGTAATTTTTCAAGACACATCTGGTTTAGTGTGTAAACATTACGAGACTGTAAAGTGCTGAGCGTAATTGCAAATAAAATGATTGAAAATTTAAGTTTGGATCCCCAGGTGGCAGGCTCCTACCAATGGGTTTTTTCAAAAACTTATGTACGAATTTATTTCGATATAATTATCGGTGGCTTGGAAACAAAGACGGCGATGGGCTCACCACCTGTCACGTAATCCCGAAAATATCTTCAGTGGAAGGTGGGTCAAAGGGACTTAAAAGTCTAGATTAGACCTCTGTTTACCCCTGTATTGGGAACAGCGTAAAGATATAAGTTCGATGAAAAAAGCGGGTAATAGCTACCCGAATAATTATATCAGAAACTTTATTTGTTCGCATCTCGTTAGTATTTATTATATTTATTAAAAATACACGCATGATGTGTAATTATCACATATATATGTAACAATGACTACTATTTTCGAGAACCTACACAAATATTCCCAATACTGACGTAGACAGCGGTCTAGACATTTGAGCCATTTTGACCCACTTTCCGTTAAAGGAGGCTTTGAACGAAGCGTATTTGGGGCAACGTGACAGGTGGTGCTCATATCGCCGTCATAATCGTCCAATTCAAGAGTACAATACATTGACATAAATGAAATATCCATATAATTATCGATTACTCGAGTACAAACATCATCGTGATGAAAATGAATCACAAATATTAGCCCCAAGCGGGAATCGAACCCACAACCCTTAGCTTCGAACACAAACAATATATTTTGTACAATATATTTGGTAATAATACTACAATCAACATTTAAGTACAAAATGAAGGTGTCAAAATTACCAAGTGACTGGGCGCTCAGTGAAACCTGTGGTCACCTTATTAAGTATAATTTAATAACGCGCTACAAACGGTAATAACCCGCGGCGAGACATTGTTCTCGCCCAAGACCACACATGTTCGTTAAACATACCGTAAAACCATTGATAATATTTGTTACATAAATATGAAAAAAAGTCACGATAGCCGAGTGGTTGGGTGATCGGAATTTCGAGTCAAGAGACCAGAGTTAGATCCCCAGGTAATAGGCTCGTACCAAAGGGTTATTTTAAACTTGTGTACGAATTATATCGTTGGCTTGGACATAAAGACAGCGACGGGCTCACCGCCTGTCACGCTGTCCCGAAAATATCTTCGGTGGAAGGAGGGTCAAAGGGACATAATTGTGTAGACTAGACTTTTGTCTACCCCTGTATTGGGAATTGCGTGAAGATATTTATTTATTTATTTATAAATATGAAATCTTGCACTTCGATTTCATATTTATAAATAAATGTATAATCGCAAACTTATTAAATCGATTTAATACCTAAAATTCAGAAGGGAGAATGGTCGCTGTTAATATTGAAATTGCCAAGGGTGGTGGGGGTGGCTGCATTAAAGATTCTGCCATCCAATCAAATAATTGCGTGTTGAAAAATTTATAACGATGTTAAAGAGAAATAGACTTCGTTTTAATCGTTTTAAAGTAATTCATTTGTATTACAATTTAGTAGTTGAAATATTAAGTATTTTGTAATATTGGGGTAGTCGGAGGCCTACAATTTACACCTTACAACCCACAGTTCACCAGGGCTTATACGATTTTGCAAAGGTGTAATCAGAATAAGAAATAATTTTGACGTACAATTGTGGAATGTTCACCGAAGTACTCAATCCAAGGCTTCGTATTTTTTTAAACTGTATTTAACAGTAATATTTTAGAATAAACAATAACAAGAGTTTTTGAAAACTTGGGATCGGTCGTAGTTGTCATCCACATATACCCTTCATTAGAGTTTTTGATTTATACATTTTTGGAACTGCTCATAAGAAGACAGAATGTGGTATTACATACAGAACGGCCTGTAAAAGTCGCCCGCAGTCTTTAGGATATCCCTTAGAGATTTGCCGTTATCGCCAAGTTTGACAAGCGGATTGGCGAACGTGCGAGGTGCATCTCTTCCACCACCAGTTTGGTAACATTCGAGACGGTTTACACGCTATCAGCCAGTAGCAGTTATGATCAACATCGTTTTTTTATAGACGCCTCTTGCGACATCCACGAAAAGAAAAGAGATGGCATATTATTACGCCGTAAACACACTAATATTAAGAGTAACTAACTCTAGGTCCGTTCCGTCCGGTAAGAACCCATGTGGTAACGGTGTTAGAATATTGCCACTCCCTTTTTTCCCGTGGGTGTTGCAAGAGGCGACTAAGGGAAACAGCCTTGAAGATAGTTATGGCAACTGATAGATGGCGGGTTAACCATCTCAAAAAATATCAAACCAGAATAACCAGACCGAAAAGATGGGAAGCAGCATCTAAGGTGCGAGGTGTCTGATAATGCGATCGCCAATCCGCTTGCCAAGCGTGGCGATTATGACAAACCCTTCCTATAGGAGAGGCCTATGCCCTACAGTACGAGAGAAAACAAAATCACATATACAGTAAGTTATGGTCCCTCTCTTCCTATGAATAAATTTTTCATTATTGTTTACTTGAAATAGCCTATTCATAAAGTATAGAAACATATTTAAAATCAGTTACCGTGAACTTAAAACATACAATTTAAAATCTATAAAAACCTATTCGGCTGCTAATTAAGTACAATGACAATGCAAACTATTATTGAAACATAAGAAACGAGCTTCTCTTAAATTAAAACTAAAGTTTGATATAACCGTCTCTAAGCCTCAATACATTAATCAAAGCAAGAAAAGCAAAAAAAAAATATATTGTCATGAATGTGAGGGGATAACTAGTTACAGAACTTCATAATCATCTCCTGTATGTAAACAGACAGAAAGGCTTATCTCCCACACTGAACTTTTATTTGCTGTTATTTACGTATTCGCAATTCCCAATACCGGGGTAGACAGAGGTCTTGTCTAGACAATTAAGTCGCAACGACCCACCTTCCACCGAAGATATTTTCGGGACAACGTGATAGGCGGTGAGACTGTCGTCGTCTTTATGTCCAAGCCAACGATGTAATTCGTACATAAGTTTTAAAAAAACCCATTCGTAGGGCCTGCAACCTGGGGATCGAACTCGGATCTCTTGACTCGAAATTCCGACCACCGTTATTTCCGTTATTTACGTACAAATGTATAAATTTCTAGAAACTTCATGAATTTTTATATTGCGTACCACCTCGGTAAGCAGTATCTCAAGATAGACATGTAAGATATAACATTAAAGTATTGTTACTTTAATTTTAATATTACACAAAAAACCTTTTGTTTTTTAAATCACGTCACTATTTGAGAGGCTTACTCATACGCAGTCGGTACTTGTTACAAAAAAAGTCAGTTCTAATACTTTGGCACTTCCGTAGATGTGCTGTTCGTTTATTTTAGAATTTTCGCAGTCGAAGTAGGGAAGTACCCGGCATTCGAACAAGTAAACAAAACATTTTTTGTTGTTTATAGAAAAAAACTTTATAAAAGCATATTTATATTCATACTGAAGTGAATTATCAACAGTCGATGTACTTGTTTCTTTAAATAAAAACTTGTTAGTATCATTAGACTATAAACAAGTTGTTTCGAAACATGTTTCGCAGTCCATAGCCTGGCACATGAAGGGTTATGGGTAAATGATAAATGTACGGTTCGAGAACGCTTTCAGTTTTACGTGTACCATCGTTACGGACACAATTATTGAGGCTTAGTTGGATTGGTTAAGAGAATTATTAGTAATCCTTTGACGACCTCCGTGGACGTGTGGCGCAAATACCGGTTTTCAAGGTGTCGCCATCTCGAGGTCCCGGGTTCGATTCCCGGTCAGGTCAATGTAGTAAAACCACTTTTTCTACATTTTCTCGGGTCTGGGTGTTTGTTAATGCCTTCGTAATTTCCGATTCCCATACCACAAGGGTTTTAGCATCTTACATTGGGATCGGAGCAATGTATGTCACTATCTATATATGTGTGTGTATGTTTTTATTATTATAATAAATAAAAAAAGTAAAGTTTTATATAAATGTGTTGCAGAGAACTAAAATCGATACTGCCGTCTGTGTGGAAGTGATGGTGTTTACACTTGGAAGAGCTCAATCAAGGTGGTCTCAGCGCTGACGCTAAAGAACTGATTAGAACCCAGATATTATCTATATATGCATTTATTTATCAATATATGCTGCTTTGACAATTACAATATTGATTATAACGAGACATAAATTTCGGCATCTACGTCTCCACATTAAAAAAATAAAATATCTTCACGCAATTCCCAATACTGGGGTAGACAGAGGTATAATCTAGACAATTAAATCCCTTTGACCCACCTTCCACCGCAGATATTTTCAGGACAACGTGACAGGTGGTGAGACCGTCGCCGTCTTTATGTCCAAGTCAACGATATAATTCGTACATAAGTATTTGAAAAACCCATTGGTATGAGCCTGCCACCTGGGGATCGAACTCGGGTCTCTTGACTCGAAATTCCGATCACCCAACCACTCGGCTATCGTGACTTCTCCGCATTAGAAACTCGATAATAGTGGGAATACTAAATATAACACTAACATCGCGCTATCAAATTTTTTTTCGACTCTAGACATATACATGAACGTGTTCCTGATAGAACACTGGAGAGAGAGACCTCTACACCTTACCTATTCGGAACTTACCTTTTTTCTGCATCACCTATACCATCCTATACCAGCCATATAAGCATTGCCAGAAATCCTTCTAAAGGTTCCATAGTTCGCATAAATAGCCTAACCCCTACAACATCATTTGTGTGTTTGTCTGTCCATTTGTCACAGTCAACTTTCTCGGGATCTATTACTACCGACTAAGTAGAAATTTAACTAAACATATTAATTACTTTGTCCCAAACGTCTCTGTGTGTAAGTTGAATAAGTAAAATTTTAATAAGGAAAGTAAGATGAAAATAAAAAAAATATACATAGAATTACATATTAAATGAAAGAGCTTGTTGGGAAGATCTTAATACGTGTTTTCCATATTACTTTAAGAAAATGGACCAAACTTGATCATCACCCCACCCTACTATCTTCTAAACTAAAGATTACGCGAAATCCAATAAGAAGTCTATATTTTTAATTAAAATTGGTAATTAAAACATGTTAAATCACTAAATATATAACTCAGATAACGTTGTACGGAACTCCTTCACGCGCGTTCAACTCGCACTTGCCCCGTCTTTTTTTCTATAGAATATAGACCTTACCTTTGGGAGGTCCAAAGAGAACGACGTCCATAGCTTTCAAGGCGAGCTTCTGCTTATGTATGGGGTCCTTGATGCCGAGCACATTACTCAAGTACTGCATGTTGTTGACTGCGAGCCTGGACAGGGGGATATAAATATTACACTACTATACTAAATATAAATAAATAAAAATAAATATCTTCACGCAATTCCCAATACAGGGGTAGACTGAGGCCTAGTCTAGACAGTTAAGTCCCTTCGACCCACCTTACACCGAAGAAATTTTCGGGACGTGATAGGTGGTGAGCCCGTCGCCGCCTTTATGTCCAAGCCAACGATGTAATTCGTACATAAGTTTTTGAAAAACCCATTGGTACGAGCCTGCCACCTGGGGATCGAACTCGGGTCTCTCGACTCGAAATTCCGACCACCCAACCACTCGGCTATCGCGACTATACTAAATATAAAAGTAAATAAATAAATACATACATAGATAGGAACAACATCACATATATTTCTCTGATCTCTATGTATCACAAAACACCCAGACTCGAGAAAATGTAGAAAAAGTGTTTTCTACATTGACCCGACCGGAAATCGAACCCGGAACCTCACAGCTGGCAAAACCGGTGTGTACGCCTCTCGTCCACGGCTGTCGTCGAAATATAATGGTATAAAATATTATTATATAGTATTATATTAGAATATTATAACGTTAAAATGTTTTTTAATATAAGATATAGTAAAAAAACATTACTACTAATCATTTTATTAGAAAATATTGTAATATTATCGTTAATATGATACGAATTCAGCTTACGAAAACGGGCAGACAATGTATTTGTCACCTCAAATCCAATAAAAAAAAAACTAAGGCAACATCTTTGTCTCCTAATTAGACACTCGCTAGTAGCGAACAATACATCCTACATCGCGCAACCGAAATTCTTCCAATTATACACTTGTATATGAGTAACGACAGCACACAGGTGGTACAAACACCCGGCCTGACTGTAGCCACATTTTACCTGAACTGGCACATCATTCCCTACAATACTATACCACAACTACTGCCAAAATCACGATAGCCGAGTGGTTGGGTGGTCGGAATTTCGAGTCAAGAGACTCGAGTTCGATCCCCAAGTAGTAGTACCAATGAGTTTTTCAAAAACTTATGTACGAATTACATCGTTGCCTTGGCCATAAAGACGGCGACGGGCTCACCACCTGTCACGTTTTCCATAAAACATATGTGTGTGTATATATATATTCATATCAATATATACAGAGAGACAGCTATTATACTGATGAAACTGAAACATTAAAAAGTCACAATAGCCAAGTTGTTGGGTGGTCGGAATTTCGAGTCAAGAGACTCGAGTTCGATCCCAAGTAGTAGTACCAATGAGTTTTCAAAAACTTATGTACGAATTACATCGTTGCCTTGGCCATAAAGACGGCGACGGGCTCACCACCTGTCACGTTTTCCATAAAACATATGTGTGTGTATATATATATTCATATCAATATATACAGAGAGACAGCTATTATACTGATGAAACTGAAACATTAAAAAGTCACAATAGCCAAGTTGTTGGGTGGTCGGAATTTCGAGTCGAGAGACCTGAGTTCGATCCCCAGGTGGCAGGCTCGTACCAAGAACTGTGGACCTCAAAAGCCGTGTGTACGTCACTCGACAACAGATATCATCAAACAATGTTTGACTACACTTTGTATGCACAGTTTATTTACAACATCAATTTATTTTAATCGACTGCCGAACAAAGGCCAGTAAACAGACGCCTGCAGGAGCAGGTATACAATTATAGACCTTATTGCCGTAGATGATGGCTTATCTGCGGCTCTTGCTGCTGTCATAGGCCGACTTTATCAAGTTAGTACCATGGTCTTAAACAATACTCATGTGAAGTCGAAGCACATCGTCTGTACTGTACATCCTCCTCCTTCTTCTTCCTTTACCTATTGGTGTTGATATAGAATGTATATATATATATATGTATATATATATATGTATGTATATATATATATATATATATATGTATGTATATATATATATATGTATATATATATATATATATATATGTATATATATATTCATATCAATATATACAGAGAGACAGCTATTATACTGATGAAACTGAAATGAACTTTAATTCATAGGAAGTCACGATAGCTGAGTGGTTGGGTGGTCGGATTTTCGAGTCGAGAGACCCGAGTTCGATCCCCAGGTGGCAGGCTCGTACCAAGAACTGTGGACCTCAAAAGCCGTGTGTACGTCACTCGACAACAGATATCATCAAACAATGTTTGACTACACTTTGTATGCACAGTTTATTTACATCAATTTATTTTAATCGACTGCCGAACAAAGGCCAGTAAACAGACGCCTGCAGGAGCAGGTATACAATTATAGACCTTATTGCCGTAGATGATGGCTTATCTGCGGCTCTTGCTGCTGTCATAGGCCGACTTTATCAAGTTAGTACCATGGTCTTAAACAATACTCATGTGAAGTCGAAGCACATCGTCTGTACTGTACATCCTCCTCCTTCTTCTTCCTTTACCTATTGGTGTTGATATAGAATGTATATATATATATGTATATATATATATATGTATATATATATTCATATCAATATATACAGAGAGACAGCTATTATACTGATGAAACTGAAATGAACTTTAATTCATAGGAAGTCACGATAGCTGAGTGGTTGGGTGGTCGGATTTTCGAGTCGAGAGACCTGAGTTCGATCCCCAGGTGGCAGGCTCGTACCAAGAACTGTGGACCTCAAAAGCCGTGTGTACGTCACTCGACAACAGATATCATCAAACAATGTTTGACTACACTTTGTATGCACAGTTTATTTACATCAATTTATTTTAATCGACTGCCGAACAAAGGCCAGTAAACAGACGCCTGCAGGAGCAGGTATACAATTATAGACCTTATTGCCGTAGATGATGGCTTATCTGCGGCTCTTGCTGCTGTCATAGGCCGACTTTATCAAGTTAGTACCATGGTCTTAAACAATACTCATGTGAAGTCGAAGCACATCGTCTGTACTGTACATCCTCCTCCTTCTTCTTCCTTTACCTATTGGTGTTGATATAGAATGTATATATATATTCATATCAATATATACAGAGAGACAGCTATTATACTGATGAAACTGAAATGAACTTTAATTCATAGGAAGTCACGATAGCTGAGTGGTTGGGTGGTCGGATTTTCGAGTCGAGAGACCTGAGTTCGATCCCCAGGTGGCAGGCTCGTACCAAGAACTGTGGACCTCAAAAGCCGTGTGTACGTCACTCGACAACAGATATCATCAAACAATGTTTGACTACACTTTGTATGCACAGTTTATTTACATCAATTTATTTTAATCGACTGCCGAACAAAGGCCAGTAAACAGACGCCTGCAGGAGCAGGTATACAATTATAGACCTTATTGCCGTAGATGATGGCTTATCTGCGGCTCTTGCTGCTGTCATAGGCCGACTTTATCAAGTTAGTACCATGGTCTTAAACAATACTCATGTGAAGTCGAAGCACATCGTCTGTACTGTACATCCTCCTCCTTCTTCTTCCTTTACCTATTGGTGTTGATATAGAATGTATATATATATATGTATATATATATTCATATCAATATATACAGAGAGACAGCTATTATACTGATGAAACTGAAATGAACTTTAATTCATAGGAAGTCACGATAGCTGAGTGGTTGGGTGGTCGGATTTTCGAGTCGAGAGACCCGAGTTCGATCCCCAGGTGGCAGGCTCGTACCAAGAACTGTGGACCTCAAAAGCCGTGTGTACGTCACTCGACAACAGATATCATCAAACAATGTTTGACTACACTTTGTATGCACAGTTTATTTACAACATCAATTTATTTTAATCGACTGCCGAACAAAGGCCAGTAAACAGACGCCTGCAGGAGCAGGTATACAATTATAGACCTTATTGCCGTAGATGATGGCTTATCTGCGGCTCTTGCTGCTGTCATAGGCCGACTTTATCAAGTTAGTACCATGGTCTTAAACAATACTCATGTGAAGTCGAAGCACATCGTCTGTACTGTACATCCTCCTCCTTCTTCTTCCTTTACCTATTGGTGTTCAGAATGTATATAGTCATCAGTCGTAACTTAATAATTATATATATATGTATGTATATATATATATATATATATATATATATATATATATATATATATATATATATATATATATATATATATATATATATATATATATATATATGTATGTATATATATATATATATATATATATATATATATATATATATATATATATATATATAAATATACCGGGACGAAAAAATGACAGGTAATGATCCCGTCGCCGTCTTTATATCCAAGCCAACGTTGTAAATCGTACAGAAGTTTTTGCATAAAACCCATTGGTACGAGCCTGCCACCAAGGGATCGATTTTTAGATTTATGTTTTTATTACAGTAAAAAAAGGTTTAATACCTCCGATCGTAGCCACGCCTCCCACAACTCCTTGACGGAGATGTGCATGTCATCGTTGTGGTGGAACGCGCGCTGTCGCTTCTCGTATCCACTGTCGTACTGTAACTCCTCGCGGAGGAACTGCAACGCAAAACAATAAGGACATTAGCGTATCAATTACAATAGTATTAGGTATAAACGAATAATATTAAAGTCAAGATAGCCGAGTGGTGGTCGATCCCAGAGGTGATAGGCAGGGACCAATGAGTTTTTTCAAAACTCATGTACGATTTTTATCGTAGGCTTGGACATAGAGACGGCGAATATTCTGTCACATTGTCCCAAAAAATGTCTTAAGTGGAGTGAGTCGAAAGGACTTAAAGGATGAAAACATGTGTGAGAGAGAGAACTGCTTTTTTTTAGCAAACACTAACTACCGGTTAAGATAATTCACGATATTTTTATTGGTATAATAGCGTAGTAAAGATACATAAATCTGAACATAATAGTGTTTCAAGCAAAGTAGAAGCCAGTAAATCATCAGCAATCAAGCAAGCCAGGCAAAGAAGCACCAGTAGCTTAATGTGCCATTCGACTATTGTCGTAATCCACTCCAGAAACATGCATTGCAGCTTAGTTGGAGTGGTTAACAGGAATACTAGTAATATTATATGGCCGTGCTAGTATTTTTTTTTGCAAATAAAGACTCAAAAATTAGAGAAAGTTTAGAATAGGACTTTCGTCCCGCTGCGTCAGTGGTGGTTTTTTATTATTACTAAGACGCGTAAGGTTCCCGAAACAATGTTTAAACTTTATCGTCTAGTTCGTGGAAATTTCAGCACTTGAAATGACTATTATGGTTATTACACCCGAAATAAGCAAGCAAGCACCATTATGGCTACGTTTAGGTTCACGATTAATTTATTGCTTGGTTAAATCGGGGATGAAAGAATGTTTTGGTATATATTCATTCCTGAAAAATATGACTGAGTTAAAAGACTGTCTTCATTAGTAACACCACTAAAATAGTTTTTCTGGAAATGCGGTGGTCTCAGCTCTGTGGCTGTTAAGTTTACGTAAGAGTGCATCGCCATATTCAAAGCTAATCATTCAGAAGTGATTAAACAAAATAGACGACATAGGAAAATTTTTGAAGATCGTTGCATAGGAAGCCAGGTGTGTTTTACACGAGCCAAGAAGCCGTCAAATTAATTTAAATAATGAAAGATACAAATGCGCATAATCTATGACGGAACAAATGTTTAATACATATTTCCTAATAAGTCCGGTGGCGCATGACAATAGCAGCATAAAAATTTTAGCAATTTTAATACTTATTTTAGAGCCGAAAGAAAACACGTGTAGCACTAACAATTTGCAGTGTAATACTGACATAAGGATTTGCCACCCGCATTCATCCCGCAAGTATCGACTAAGTGAAAAGCCTTGGAAGTGGCAATAGCTTCCAACAGATTCCGGAATAACTATCTTGAAGAATATCAGACCAAAGTTAAGCAAACTGATGATGGCCGGTGTCTAAGGTGCGAGGTTTCTGGCACAGCGATCGTCAAAAAGCTTGCCAAGCGGGAAGTCTTACAGGAGCTTCTCATCTTTATTCTCTAGGAGACACTTTTTGTTAAGTAATAAGGATATTAGAGTGGTCGAAATCTATAGGGCAGTGCAACACTTAAAATATCAGAGTTTAAGTATTGAATTGCCATCAGATCATATTCACTCTGTGATGACGATGATGATACCCAATTTTAAGATAGAGTGCCGACCATAGACGGCCTTGTCTGTGTAGTTTACATAGTCTTTTCGACCTACGTTTGCCAGAGCTTATTTCATACACAGCATGACCAGTGACGTCGGCCTGTCACCGTCTTAGTATCAAGAGGCAACAATATACATCAAACTTATTATTATTGATTTTTACGTATTCAGTTGATAAATTTCATATTTATTACACTACTCATGACTAGTATCTATGGTTATTTGATCTGTGTGTAAAGACTACACACCTAGGCCTGTAATGAATGTATGTAAATAAATACTCTAAAACCGAGGAATCATCCTTTTGAATTGAGCTCGAACGTTAGAACCTTTTTGCATTTATTTATGAAGGGATTATTTTAAGAAAACTGTGGTCTTTAAATTATTATTAATATAACTTCAATTGGATAAGGTTGCGCTGTCATAAGAGCTGTCGTGTTTAACGTGATGTAACAAATATTATTTGCACAAGCCACATAAAATTACAATTATTAAAAAGCTATTTGTAGGCGATTTCCTATTCTATCGCTATTGTATGGTTTTAGTGAATCTCTGCATATTAAGGTATACATATTTGACAAGGCTCAACCTTGAGCTTCCGTTGGCCATTGACTTTAGTTCGTGCAGTAGTTTTTGTTAAATCCACCGCTTAGATTGCTTATCTTATCGTCGCTTTGTTAAATATTTTTTAATAAGCTACAAACACACTGAGAATTTAAAAGACGTCAACTTAGCATATTTCAGAAATAAAATGTTTATGTGAAACTGGCCGGTTGTCACCAAATTCTTTCTTAATCAAGATTATTAAAAAACAAAAATGTGGCCATATATACAAATTTATTTAAAAGAAGTATATTATTTTTAATTTTTTCTAAGTTAGAGCACCATGCTGGATGGCTTATGGATTCTTTGTGGCTAAAATTAATGATTTTTAAAAAGGAAAACCTTCTGTTTCCGACCCTGAGAACGTGTTGTCAGGTGTAGTGTTGCCAATTTTTATTTGGGATTTTGAAATATCAAACGACGATTTCGATCGATGAAAGTTAATGGAAATTAGAAATTGGAATATGATATTTTTTGCTACTATATAATATATACTACAATGTCTCCTATTTCGGCTATAACAGTGTAATAATAGATGTATCTAGTTTTGAAATTACTTTGAGAGTGAGTACAAATATAGTCTGGTGGGGCATTCAATCTTTGTGCTAAGGGCTTGACTGTATATTCAGTGATATTCATTGACAGAAGTTGTTGGCACGTGCTCAATACAGGATCGATGATAGACATAGACTCCTGTGTCCCTTGTGTTACAAGGATGTGGCATAATCGCAACGCTTGACAAACGGATTGGTGATCGTAGTATAAGACCGTTGCACCTTAGATGCTGCTGCCGGTCACCGGTATGCTTAATAAATGTCACGTATCTACCTGTAACCATAGCGTTTTTATTTATTTTTTTTCAGTTGACTTAGACCCGTGGGAAGTTTACATCGATGCATACAACCGAAAATAAACAAAAACATTAAAGATTTCCACTTAATACGATGTTATGATTCTCATGAGAAGATAACAAGTTGTAAATCCTGACGCCGATGCCATGCGACATTACAAGCTACGTACACAAACCGCAGACAAACCGCAACATATCCCCTTTCAACAATAGTAAATAATAGCACCTATATATAATTTTGTTACGCCTGAAGGAAATACTTGAAATAAGGCCAAGCGATATCGCTACATAATAAGCTGAGATGTTGCAAATTAATACACTTCAACACAATGAATGGAAGTTACAGCGGGCCAAATGTTGTTTAGCAATAATGTTGTTTAATAAACATATTTAAAAAAACACTAACATCGCCCAATAAATGAAACTATATTTATTTAGACAAATTTGTTATTAATAAATACCAAATAAGTTACGATAGCCGAGTGGTTGGGTGGTCAGAATTTCGAGTCAAGAGACCCGAGTGCGATCCCCTAGTGGCAGGGGTGGCAGGGGGCGTATCAATGGGTTTTTCAAAATCTTATGTACGAATTATATTGTTGGCTTGGACATAAAGACGGTGACGGGCTCACTAACTCACGTTGTCCCGAAAATATCTTCAGTGGAAGGTGGGACGCAGGGACTTAATTGTCTAGACTAGACCTCTCTCTACCCCTGTATTGGGAATTGCGTGAAGATATTTATTTATTTATATTTAATAAATATCAATGCAAAAAGTTGTCCCATAACATAAAATTAACAGTCTTCTTACTTTATATTTTTAAACAAGAGTTTGAAATAAAACCTCTATGCATGGGTATAGCTAGCGTGTTGCCAGTTACCACATTGATTCTGGAGATTTCCATTCTAGGGATTCAATTCACTTCGTTTAGTCACTTTGGATGTTATTAAAGATATAAATAACTAAGAATGATAAGTGAGATATCTGATTACTATCACAGCTTTGGAAAAACACCGAGATTGAGAAAGGAAAGAAAATATTACAAAATATCTTGACGCCATTTTCCGATCCCCTGTATTAGAAAATGGCGTCAAGATATTTTCTAATATATTATTATTAATTAAGTTCTTTCGATCTACCTTTCACCGAAGACCTTTTTTGTGACAACGTGACAGGCGGTGGGCCTGTCATCGTATTTTTATCAAATTGACGATATACCGAGGTTGGTGCGAATTTAAAAGAGAATAATTAAAAATAAGTAAAAATGTATTGCGTTATTATTTTATTTTAATGTTTGGACTACTTTTCCAAGATTATTTTGAGTTCCAAACGAGTAAACAAAACCCTACGTAAATATTATCCAACGTGTTTATCTTATTAATTAAAATGTATCTTATTATTAAGAAAGTGTTTGAGACGAACTTTTTGAAATCTACGTTGAGCACGGTAAATGCAATAATGTAGATATATAAAAACTGTGTAGCTATGCAACTGGTCGGTTAAAAATACATTCCCACATAGACATAATAAAATCTATTATTCATATAAATAATTCTGATTACAATTATAAGTCTCCTGTTGCTCACGATGAACGTATTTCTGTGAATGTGTGTTCTGCTTGCGTGTTTAAGCTAGTATAGTCTTTATCACGTGTTTTTTTTATAAATTCCACAGCAGGACTACGTCTGCCTGAGTACGTCTACCCGTAAATACAATGCAAATGTGGAAGACTCGAGTACAACCATCCATATTTATCATTCGTATGTTTGATCCTCGCGCTAATCGAATCCATCCATGCACTATTGCCCCATAGGACAGCATAGAAACTAGGCCAGCGTGCAATGTTAATGATGTGTTAGTTCATGTTCCTCCCGAACGTGTTCCTACCTTGTCGTGATAGTAGGGCTTAGTAACAGTAGCTTGGTCACCCACGATGAACCAAGAGGAACCCCGTATGGCCGTCTAGTATAGTGGGAGAGAGAGAGAGAGAGAGAGAGAGAGAGAGAGAGAGAGAGAAAGAGAGGGAGAGAGAGAGAAGAAGTTATCTCACGCGGAGGAGCTGCCTTCGGCGGCCAGCGCTGGTGGCGTCGCGGACGTGTGCGAGAGCGTTCCCTTGGCCCTGCCAAGGTACGACGAAGGCGGAACACCGTGGTGTTTTAGTCGGTGCGAGTCCGTCATGACCCATCCTTGTCCCCACGGGGGCGGGTATACTTTAGGTATTTCGCCGCGTATAAAAAACAAAGTTCACGTAAATTCCGATATACTCACATCGTCACTCTCGCTAAGGTCAACGTTGCCGTTAGCGTCGTCGTCCAACTGCCGATGTAGCTGGGTTATCGCTTCCAGGCCGGCGCGGTCTTGGAGGCACACCGGGTCGTTATTGCAAGCTTCAAGCAGTACTGAAAGACAAAATGTTACCATATACACATATGTACTTAGATAGGGACAACATCACATAAACGCTAAGGGATGCGTGATATGAAAGGAAGGTTCCATAAACACGCAGATCCGAGAAAATATACATCACGGTGTTCATGTGGTTGAGTGATCGGAATTCGAGTCGAATTCGATCTGCAGGTCGAACGAATGGTTTTTACAAAACTTATGCACGATTTATATCGTTGGTTTGGATATGAAGACGACGACACGCTCACCACTCGTAGCATTGTCCTAAAAAATGTATTAGGTGAAATTTGCGTCGTAGGACCTTTATCTACCCCAGAATTGGGAATGGCTTGAATATATTTTTTTTATTTCTATATAACTCTACTACTCCAAAATAATACTATATTATTATAATCAAAATAACTATAATGTTATGAGAACAAAGCTGATGCGATGCTGCAGTGACCCGACCTATCCTATTAAGCCAATATAATGCTGCGTCAAGGTACGCATGAAGACCTAATAAATATGTAATTAGGTCAAAAGCAATCAATCACACAACACTTTTCTGTCGTAACCGTGGTGACCTAGTGTTCAAATCCAGGCAGACACTTCCTAAAATTTCCAATTTGCAGTTTTAGACGCTAAACCACGCCTTTAACGGTAAACAAAACAACATGAATCTGTATACATACCAGCCTGTTAAAGTCACAAAGACATAGGCCTCTCCCAATTGGAGGATTTGCCATAATCGCCATGCTTGGCAAGTGGATTGGCGATCGCAGTACCAGACCACTCGCACCTGAGACGCTGCTGTCCATATTAGGTCGGATTATTTTGGAATGAAATTTTTTGAGATGGTTGTCCTGCCATCAATCAGTTGCCATTAGGATATTTTCCTCTTACGACACCCACGGGAAGAAAGGGAGTGGCAACATTCTAACTCCGTTACCACGTGGAGAGAAAGTTATACGGAGATAATATCTCATAATAAGAGAGATCTCATAATAATAAATAAACATTTCGAGGACGTTTGAAGTCTTCCACCCCGCACTGACTCCTTTCTTTCCTCGGCTCCAATCTGTCTCTTTTAATTTAATTAATTTAAGTCAAATTAATTTAAATTCTGGGGCTTTTACTTATAAAATACACAATATTTTCTTATTGATATAGGAAATAAGATTAATGATATAAATTCATATAAAGTAGTACTAAAAGACATATTCAATTAATAACACAAAACATAAAAATGTTCCAGTAGATTAAGGGTAATAAAGAAAACAATTAATATCCATTTAGCCTAGCCAAAATCTAAATAGAAGTTTATATGATCCAAACAAATACATCGCGGTCGTGACTTTGATTACTTCTCGAAACGCTGGTATATAATTCAATTTTATAGTAATTACATACAATTTTTGAATTTATTTTACTAATTGGAAGCTAAATAAACCATCAGTGCTCTTAATTATCAATCTATTATAAACCGTATTTTTTTTATAGAGTAGGGGGGCAACGAGCACGTGATGGTAAGTGATTACCGCCGCCCATGAACATCTGCAACACCGTAAGAATAGCAGATGCGTCGCCAGTCTTTGAGAAAGGTATAGGCTCTTTTCTTGTAGGTCCCTACGTCGTAACGGTCCGGAAAAACCGCTGACGGCAGCACATCCCATAAAGTGCAAGTGCGTGGCAGAAGATTCCGCGAAAAACGCACTGTGGCGGAATGCCAAGCATCAAAATGGTGATGATGGAATTTTTGACTATGCCGTAAGGTACGATGATGAAATTCAGCGGCTGGGATTAATCCGAACAATAATAAATTAGAAATAAATGAGTCGAGCGCATCGAAAGTATCAGATTGAGAATAACTGGAATAGTTTAGTGGGACATGTGTAAGCCCAAAACAACGATATTTAAAATAGGTAGAGGTGGGTCAAAGAGACTTAATTGTCTAGACTAGACCTCTGTCTACCCCGGTATTAAGAATTGCGTAAAGATATTTATTTTATTACTTTTTGTATGCTTGTTCGAGCTTCAAGTTAAAACCACTGAACCAATTTTATTTTTCAAATTATAAACAACTGTCTGACTCTGTGTTGACTGACTCAATGTTTTATTTTTCAAATTATAAACAACTGTCTGCAACCGGTCTCCTAAACTTAGGTCTGCTATCATTATGCAAGAAATATTAAAATCGATTCTGCAATAAAAAAAGATAAAGCTTGAGCTCATCATAGTATGAGGTATCGTGCAATGAAAAGGTCAGTTTAAAATGGAGAATTTATTTTTGTAAATTGCGAATAATAAATTATGCATATACCCAGTGAAGACCGGACGAATAGGTTCTCGTTAGGCAATCGAAGATCCGGATTCTTCGATATAAAAGTAAAGTAATTGTGATTCTGTCAGATATTATGTCTAGAGAGTTTACTTAAACAACTATTTTTGTTTCATTGCTGTTACATCACGAATCCGTACGTAAACTTACAATACATACAAGACATACAATAACACACTCAGTTTGTTTTTCGTATCAGTTGAAAGGATTGTTAACAGGATTCAACGCTTCATGAGATTCGTTTTATTTCGTTTCATCCTTATGTACTTCCTGCTGTCCGTTTTCCACATATACGTTTTCAATAATTTCGTCATCCAAAACATCTTGATTATTAATGTCAATGTTAGCCATCTTTTATATCAAAATTAACATGGTCGGAATTTCGAGTCGAGAGACCCGAGTTCGATCCCCAGGTGGCAGTATTGGCAATGGGTATTTTCAAAAACCGATGTACAATTCATATCGTTGGCTTGGACATAAAGACGGCGACGGGCTCACCACCTGTCACGTTGTCCCAAAAATTTCTTCGGTGGAAGGTGGGTCGAAAGGACTTAATTGTCTAGACTAGACCTTTGTCTACCCCTGTATTGGGAATGGCGTGAAGATTTTTTTTTAACATTAACATGAGATACAAATGAGATAATGTCAAACGTAAAAATATTCTAGAATACCATTTCTAGAATATTTGTACGTTTGACATTATCTCATTTGTATCCTCCAACAGATGCGTTCTAGCAGAATTCTAAAAAGAGGGGCCATAAAACTAAGAAAGAAGAAGATGCATTCTAAATTGTTAATAAATTTTCATTCTTCCGTTCATTCGTCCGAGATTTTGTTGACGAGCCGGATAAACGCGAATATGACTGTGGGAGGGATAACCAAACTATCATATAAAGTAATCAAAAACCAAAGACACGATAGCCATTCAATCCCCAGGAAGATGGCTCATAACAATGACCTTTTCGAAACTTATGTATGAATTTATATCGATGGTCTGGACAGTAAGACGGCTACGGGATTACCGCCTGTTACGTTTCGATATTTATCTTCTAAGAAACGTTTGTTAAAAACTTCCTTTGTAGCTCAGTGGGGAGCACGTATTACCCAAACGTATTCACTTTTATCTTCTTAATGAATCTCTAGTGGTTTAATCACTATTTGAATACTAATAAACTACGATTACTTTTGCATGGAATACATTGCTACGATTTCTTTTACATGGAATGAAACCGTAAAAACCGTCTCCTGAAACACACATACTATGTAATAAATGTGAATGAAACTTGGTCAGTCTGTTACGCTTTCACAGCTATGTCGCTAAAAACGATTTTAATTAAATTAGATTTGGAGGTAGCTTTAATCCTGAGGAAAGAGGAATACTTTTTACCTCGGAAAATCAAAGGTGCATGTGAAGCAGCTAGCATCCGTTAGTGAACTTATAAATCGTAATCTTGTAGCACTCGGGAGATAATTTATATTTCGAGATTTTATCGAATAAGAATATTTTGGAGAAAAACTTATCTCGAACTGTCAATTGTAAGAATGACCAAAGAATTCGGACATTATGTTCTATGAACACCCTTACATACATTTAAAATGGATGCATATAAAATTCTATTTGGAATAGAAAAACCTTGAACTATGCAACGTTCGAGATAAAATGTATGCGCATATACAATTCTAAGCGTCATGGTCATGTTGCTTACCCACGATTTACTTGAATGCCAAATATCATAGATTGTAGAACAGAGAAGAACCATACAATGTAATACACATATTATATGATCTACTTTTTTAATCTATTAGGTTAATCATGTGCATCGTTTGACCAATCTATACATAAAATAAAATTGAAGTGCCTGTTTGTAATTCCAAATTAACAGCTTTTCACTAAATAGAAATGAAAGGTTTATATGGTACTTACTTTTTAATATTTTTTTTCTGTGACTGACTGTTTATTCTAAACAAAATTTCTAATCTTTGAAATGGACCAATTTTAGCGGGATTTTCACTGGCAGAAAGCTGATTATAAAGAGTAACTATCGCTACGTTTATTTTAGAAAAATAAGTATAGTTCAGCGTTAAGTGTTAAGCCGCGGGTAAAGCCCCAGGGGGGCCGCTAGCATTAAATAAGATTATAAGTTTTTATTTCAAAATTGGGCTAATCTTCTATCTGCACTAAATCATAAGCAAGCGATTTAGCGGTTATATAATCGTGAAATTTAAAGTATTTAAAAAATTAAATTATTCAAACGTTTTTTCAGGTATCTTGATACAGCATTCCAAGCGACATCTTTTGCTAACACAGCTCAACAGAGTTAGTAATGCAACTTCACGTAACAAGAGATCGCTTTCTTCAAGATCTTTTTTCGGTTAATGAAGTAACAGGTTTGCGAAGTAACTGATTTCCTTACTCGTGCCTCGTACTTCTAAAAAGCTTCTAGAACATTTCTGCTGATGTAGATAGGGATGGGGCCTTTAAGTTATGCAATAACGTATTTTATCTAGACCTCGAAAGTATTGTTAGTCTTTTAAGTGGAACACAGATATTTAAATAGTTGGGATATATTAAATAGTATTTAGTAATGATTTACATTACCTACCACGATCTACTATGCTGATTTATTCCTCTACGCACGATACTCTATGACTAAATCCGATAATCTTCAAATTGACATGGAAATGCTGTTTTCTTTGCCGGCAACATAAAAATGTGAAACTAAATTGTAACTGTGAAGTTTTGGACTGCTGAATCATATGTTTCTTTACAAATACGAAAGCAAAAGACAGCATTTCATAGTACTTGATTGGTTTGAAATAAAATAACTATTCTTTGATGTCATTTTAAATTTATACTATATACTATGTTATAAAAAATATCTTCCCAATACAGGGGTGGGTAGACAGAAGTCTAGACAATTAAGTCCTTTCGACCCACCTGCCACCGATGACATTTTTTGGGGCAACGTGACAAGTGGTAACCCCGTCGCCGACTTTATGCCAACAATATAAGTCATATATAAGTTTTTGAATAAATTCAAAAACTCGCATTGGTACTAGGCTGCCACCTGGGGATCAAAATCGGGTCTCGCTCGAATTCCGTTCACCCAACACTCGGCTATCGTGACTATCCCATAATATATATTTCCTTCAATATTTTTGAACTACACTAACTGAATATAAATTTTCATTTAAACTTATAAGCTGGACAAGATAAATTGAACAGTAGTATTCAAAATCCCAATCTATTTATTAATATGAACTGCTATTTTGTTAGTCTTTATTTATTTTTCTTAAACAATCTGGTGGTTATTTCGTAATAGACGTCTTACGAAATAATGAAAAGGTTTTCTTTGAACATAAAATAGTTAAAAATATACAGTAAAATAAAATAAATAAATAAATATCTTCACGCAATTCCCAATACAGGGGTAGACAGAGGTCAAGTCTAGACAATTAAGTCCCTTTGACCCACCTTCCACCGAAGATATTTTCGGGACAACGTGACAGGTGGTGAGCCCGTCGCCGCCTTTATGTCCATGCCAACGATGAAATTCGTACATAAGTTTTTGAAAAACTCATTGGTACTGCCACCTGGGGATCGAACTCGGGTATCTCGACTCGAAATTCCGACCACCTAACAACTCGGCTATCGTGACTTTTTTTTATACACTTATATAAAAATATACAGTAATTAAAAAAACATCTTTAATAAAAATAAAGGAGAATTTTGGTTTTGTTATATAATAATTATATTGTCTACATGATCCTTAGGCTGATTTGAAGATTTAAAATATGCATTCAAATATATTGCCTTCTTGACGCGTTCGAAAAACAGTATTTCAATTGTTATAAGTACGTGAAATTAACCTTGCCAACGAATACTTACAATGGAATGTTGAATATCGTACCTCTCTTTCCTTCTCACCCTAACATAGGGAAAATGTTCGATTAAAAAAGGATGATTTCGCGAAGGTCTACTTAGTGTATAGAGGTCCAATTCGCAATATAAAGGAACGTTGTACGAATATAAACGTACAATTGCTTCAGTTTCTAGGTCAGTACAGTAGTTCCGCGATCATGAAAAAATGATGACACATCGCTTCGATGTAACGAAGGTCATTAATTGTTCATATAGTACAAAGTATACATACCAACCCGAGTAAGGCAAATATAATACTACTGAAACACCAAAACCAATACTGACGTAGAGAGAGGTCTAGACAATTATGCCCTTTCAACCCGCCTTTCACCGACGGCAATTCATTTGGGACAACGTGAAAGTGACTTGTGAGCTTATCGCGATCTTTATGTCCAAATCAACGATATAAATCGTACGCAAATTTAAAAAAAAACGCATTGGTTCGAGCCTTTCACCTGGGGATCGAACTCGGGTCTCTCGACTTGAATTCTGATCACCCAACCACTCGGCTCTTGTGGCTACTAACCTAATACGTTATATAATATATCGTATTATAATACAACTAATACTACTAACGTATTATATTTTCTTTGTGTGGTTACGGCGTAACAATACACAATCTCTCTTTTCCTATGGGTGTCGTAAGAGGCAATTAAGGAAAAATCCTTGACAATACAATATGCTATCGACAGATGGCGTAATAACCATCTCGAGGATTCAGGAGACCGGTGACGAGCATCTACCACGCTAGTACGCTAGGTGACACCCAAACACACGGCTATCGTGACTTAAATTTATACAATGGTGATAACCGCAAATCCTCCTTCCGGGACAAGCCTGCGGCCTGCTGTGAAATTTTGCAAGCCATTTACTATTTATTAGTACAAACATACATGCATATCGGTTTCTTAAAGTCCACTGCAGGACATAGGCCTCTCCCATGGGGGGATTTGCCATAATCGCCACACTTGGCAAGCGGATTTGCGATCACAGTACCAGACCACTCGCATCTCAGACTCTGCTACCCGTCTTCGGTCTGATAATTTTGGTCTGATATTTTAAGAGATTGTTATCCCGCCTTCTATCGTAACATATCTTTATGGCAACCGATAGATGGCGTTTCCCTTAGTCGCCTCTTACGACTTCCAAGGGAAGAAAGGGGGTAGCAATATTCTTACGCCTTTTCCACACGGAAAATTTATTAGTGAGAACGTTATTGTTACAACTATGTGATAATAGTACAGTGTTTCATTTAGCGATTTAATAATCTATCTATCAGCTAATCACATAATGATCATCGGTAATCTGTTGTCATCTCTTTGCTTCTCTATAACTTCTTTTACAATTTTTTATAATTAGGGACAACATCACATACCGCTCCGATCCCAATGTAAGGTGCTAAAGCACTTGTGGTATGGGAATCGGAAACAACGAAGGCACCCCAAACACCCAGACCCGAGAAAATGTAGAAAAAGTGGTTATTCTACATTGACCCGACCGGGAATCGTGACATGGGAACGGTGACAGGCTAACATCTTTTCTCTCTGGTTGTCTCAAATAAACTGCGGTGAGATGTGGTTTGAAAGAAAGAAGGTATAGTAGCACCTCAGTATTGCAAATACGTCTATCAAGTTGTTATTTGTTGTTTTTATTTATTATCATTATAACCTTTTCTATTTCGACGCCATTGTCTATCAGATTTGAAAACTAGTTAATAAATTGATCACGCTAGGACCTAAGTCTAACGTCAACAAGATTCTCTGTAAATAATGAAACCTATTCCAAGCAGATGTTAATAGCTAAAGAATGAATAAATATAAAGTTACAGAGCATATTGCTTGCGGGTTATGAGATCATACGGAGGAAACCGTAGGGACATTTGGAGTAGTTTTTTTTTGCGCAATATAGTCATCACCATATTTAGAATGGCTCTTGACATAACATCTGAAAATAAAATAAAGAAACTCGTTTATTCGTAGACCAAATACAGCATTGTTAAAATAACCACCAGTCTCAACAATATTTGTCTCATAGCGATAGTAAATGTCTGTCTCACATATTGTTTATTATCATGCCTCCGACGCGGTCGCCGACTTTTGACATTGAATAAGACTAATACATCTTATTTTGCATACATACATCTTTTGTCAGAAAAAATTACAAGAGCGAAGACATTTAAAAAAAATCAAACTTTCATATTCCCAACGTAATAACACGACGGTTACGTATGGACAAATCAATTCAAAATATTAAATGTGATAAACATGCCGTTTGGTATTAGTGTCTGAAGAATGTAGTTTTTGGTCCTGGAATTGCAAATCTGGTATCCAAGCGTGACGGTTATTGCAACTCCTTGATAAGGTTGAGGCCTACGTCCTGCAGTGCACTGTTGCTATTAACTAAGTAAATCTACGAACACTAAAGCTAATAATTTTGCCGAATAAGTTACCTTCAAAAAAGTTAAACTTAAGGCGGTTCTTCCACCTAGACCATTGGAGGTCTTCAAGCCTAGAGCCTCTTGTCCCATATAATTCGACTATCTCGCGCATAAATTGAGGCAATTAATAAACACAGCTTCATTTTGTTTATGATTTAACACGAACTTTTTGCGAATGCCGTGAAAATACGAATTCTTTGTGCGTAAATGTGCGTCGTTACGTTGGTTAACCGAAAGCGAAACGAAGAAATTCGCAGTATCGCAGGTTTGAAATCTTTCCGATCTTCTGTTAAATTTTGATCTGACATAACACGGGACTGTTTTGTGAGGAAGGAGTAGTTGGTTGAACCATTTCTACTACGTAAAGATAAAAATATTGAATGAAAAACGCTATCTAGGCAAGGCAATCTAGCTAATCAAATACTAATAATGATGTGTACTAATAATGATGTTAATTAAAAACCTAAAAGTTCTAATAAGAAATCCAATTAACCCTGAGTGCTATAGCATAATTTTATTCAGCACTGTTGTATTGGGCTTTTAAGAAGCCATTAATAGTAGTGTAGGTAAATAAATAAATATACAATTAAATATTAGTATCATGTGTTTGAGCCGTATTAAAGATATAATAACATGGATCACTCAAGTTTTGAAATAAATTCACATTCGGTGTTTCACGTGGAAGAAACCGCGTATAAAAACAAATAAAAAAAAAAATAATAATTCAGTCTTTCATCGTCGTGTTAATTGTCAGTTTACACACAAACGCGCCAACGTAGAGACCGGACGAGAATGTAACAGCACCGGTAACTAAGATCAAAATATAAAAATAAATCCTACCCGCACCGGCTACACTTGCCGGATATTAAAGTCTAAGATTAAAGAATTTCTTAAAACAATACACAATCCATCTTGTAACAGAGTGCCAAATCATTTTCCGTTGAATGAATTCGACTCTAATACGATTGCGTAAGAGATCAATTTATAATTGGTTAATAAGACTTTACGTTGATATGCAATTTTAGTTATAATATTAAATACTAGCCATGTCCCTCCGCTTTCATTCGTCAATGCAAGTAAGCTGGCTGATGGTACAATGTCAAATAAAACGCTTGCACTATTCACGCAATTGTTCTTTACGTGCTATACACCTTTGCTGAAGATGAGTTAAATTAAATAAAAAATATACGAATACGCCATGTAGCGTATAAAATTACGCATATCATATTAGTGTAAACAAAATCATATTTAATATATAAAAACTGACCAAGTGGGTGTTAAAGTCGCGTGATCATTTTTCAGTACCATTTTCAAGGATTTTTCATAATATATCTTCACACCGAAGTTTATTTCTGAAAATGTGACAGGTGGTGATCCTGTCGCCGTCTTACTGGGCTCAAAATCATAGCTGATTTTTATTGATGTTTAGTTTGTTTTCCTTTTGAAGTATCAGAGATGACTCATATATTATCTGGAAATTAGACTAATTATGGCATGCATCCTCCATGGATATGCTGCGATTTTTCTTCTTCTTCTTCTTTACAGCTTATCAAGAGTCCACTGCTGAACACAGGCCTCCCATAAAATTTTCCACAGTGAACGGTCCTCAGCCACCTGCATCCATCGACTTCTCGCAACATTTTGCAAGTCGTCGCTCCATCTCGTGGAGGGTCGTCCAACACTGTGTTTGCCAGTACGACCCACTCGAGAACCTTTCTTCCCCAAACGTTGTCAGTTCTACGAGTTATGTGGCCGGCCCAGTGCCACTTCAACGTGCTGATCCTTACGGCTATGTCGGTTACTCTGGTTCTGCTGCGGATGTCTTTATTACGGATTCTATTACGCAGAGAAACACCGAGCATAGCCCTTTCCATAGCATGCTGAGCAACTTCGAGCTTCCTCATACGGCCTGCAGTGAAAGACCACGTCTCCGATCCATATGTCATCACTGGCAACACGCAATGGTTGTAAACTTTGGTCTTTAGATTTTAAGGTATTTTAGACGAGAAGATGGGGCGTAGTTTCCCGAACGGCTGGGCACGAGTTGGATTCGACGATTGACCTCTGGGTCGAAGTTGGACTTACCTAGTCTGACAATTTGTCTCGGGTAAACGTATACGTTAACAACTTTGAGTGTAGTGTTCCCAATGATAACCGGCATTGGTCTGACATGGACGTTAGACATGATTTTCGTCTTTTCCATGTTTCCATTTTTCTTTAATGTCTAGAATTCCGAAATACGAAATAATATGGGCATGTATGTCATAAGGCTACCTGGGTAACCGAAAATACATTAAATTTACATTAACATTATCATTTATTAACAGTTTTTTTTAGTGTACTGATAACAGAATTATTAGTACACTAAAAAATATAATAATAAAAAAATATCTTCACGCAATTCCCAATACAGGGGTAGACAGAGGTCTAGTCTAGACAATTAAGTCCCCACAGAGGGGGGATATAGTATAATCGCAAAGCTTGACAATCGCAGTACCAGGCACCTCGCACTTTTGAAGCTGCTCCGCCCGTTACCGTCCTGCTGAATTTCGGTCTAGTATTTTTAGAACCGCCATGTGTCAGAAGTCAACAAAATTTTCAAGGCTTTTCCATATGTCGCCTCTTACGACAACCACGGGAAGAAAAGCGATGGTAAAAATAAATAAAATATTTTGCAAGTTTTATAGTAATACGGATTAACAGTTAAAAAAGGACAAAATAAAAAAAAACATCAGAACAGCGCGATCACTGGAAACATGGCGCAGACAGTAAATCATCAGGACAGAAACAAACAATCAACGCATACAAGGAACGCGAGGACCGGGGGGCCAGCCAGCCGTTTAACTTCGTTCATTGAGATCAATTACTGCGGTGTGATGCAAACCGTTTCCTAACAAGCGCACAGCTTCTTCTTCAATAATAGAACACTCGTTCATGATAAACAATACTAACGGTGAGCTTTATTTTTAAGGATGTCGAATGTTTTGCTTTTATTAGACCAAATGGTCCTTTTTTGCTACAAATTACCACTTCCCCTTCCTTCCCGTGGTTGTCAAAGAGGTGGCTAGAGACTCTTTGGAAGTGGAGGTGGGAAAGAATGAAAAGAAGGGTGGAAAGAATTACTTAAAGATGGCAATTGTTATCGACAGAAGTCGGAATAATCATTCAAAAAACAACAGACTGAAATTGAACAGAGCAACAGAGACAGAGATTGGCGATCACTACAAATCTTTTCCTATTTCTTGCATTGGATTTTAACAGGCCTTTATCTACGTATGATTTTAAAAAATCTAATTCTTCGCCTTCACGATACCACGAAAAAAAGGAGATGGTATCCTTACGTTGTTCTTACGTTCTTACGCTGCTACGATACGGTTAATGTATTAACTTTCTACTGTTTCCTTATTTAGTTTTTCTTTAAAAATACTTTTTTGAAAGAAGTCTTTCTTGGAAAAAATATTAGTTTTAGAAGAAGTAACAAATAAAATTGCGTGGCAATTCGTTTAACCCAACAGGTTTAAGCGACTGTCCTATACTACTACTCTACTACTATATGTCCTCCAAAGAAATTCTTTATAGAATTTCAGACTGTAAATAGTCTTGTACGTGTAGTCGACTTGGTCATAATTTTAAGACAGATTTATAAAAGGAAATCGCTTCTGTATCAGCGATTTCACAAGAACGACTCATCTTTCTGCAATGACAATGAACTAAATCTTAAGGTAAAGTCCTTTCTTATTACTTTAATAATGACCCATTCTGTAGTACTAAATATGTTAGTATTATTTATTCATAAGTTTTATTTAAATATGTTAATCTATAAATGCCTCAACAGTTTTTATCCTCCAATAAAATTTAAAACGATATAAATTGTACACCAGTTAAAAATCTGGGGATCGAACTCGGATTTCTCGACGCGAATTCCTATTAACCGATCTTTTAATAAAATAGTTATTTAATTGGATATTGTTATCTTAAGTTAATATAAACTATATATTCTGTGCTATTAATACTGGTTTAAATGTTCTAATTTTATTATTATTATCTAATATAAATTACACCTTACAATATTAATATCACCTTAAAACATTATATATATATATATATATATATATATATATATATATATATATATATATATATATATATATATATATATATATATATATATATATATATCACACCATAATACGTTCCACATCTAAACTACGCGTTATTATTATTTATGAATAAATTAATTAACTTACAATTGTATCATACTATTATCTGCTGCTATTGTGAATTCAGACTGGCTATAATAAAATATATCAATATCGTGTGGAGATATCATTTATGTACGGTACACGTGACAAAGGCAAACTCGGAAGCAAATGAACCCTCACTATGTGCACGTGACTTCGGGAACATACGTAGTTTTCGGGCGCGCGTAGCTTTAATTCCTTAAGCACATCTGGGTGATGTACACAGCCACGCAGTAGCTCCATATCGCGAAATCTCTTCTCACTGTCAGGTTATTATCATCTTTTTCTTCTTCGTGTGCCTCTCCGACTGGCGAAGCTTGGCAGCCAGCTTCGAATAAACCTTTCGTTGCGAGGCGAGAGAGCTCGGCAGCTGTGCTTCCAACAACCTATCCCATTATGATAAAATTCAAAAATTCATATCTTTCGTGCCTAAGCACGTGTCCGAGATATGCAAATTTTATTTTCTTGATAGTCTCCAAAGTTGTAGAGTCTGGTCGACGCGTCGCAGAACTTCTGCGTTATTACTACACCCGACCAAAACTATAAAAAATAGTACTACAATAGGATAGGCCTTTTATGTTGCATGTATGAAACTCGTAAATTTGTACTGAATTTTCTTTAGCATTATATTTTTTTATTTAGCGTTAACTTCGAGGCGATTTTTCGATATTATAAAATATAAAAAAAAGAAATATTTTATACACTATACCGTAATGAATGTACATTTTGTGTTTAAAATATTTTAATTATGATATTTTGTAGTTATAAAAACAGTATATCTAATAACGACAATAAAAAGGTATTTTAAAATATGCACTTAAATCACTATTTATATAAATGAATATTTATCTATGCAATTAAATATATATATATATATATATATATATATATATATATATATATATATATATATATATATATATATATATGTATATATATATATATACATATATATATATATATATATGTATATATATATATATATATATATATATATATATATATATATATATATATATATATGTCAGTTTATGGTAACGTTAGCTGAGACGCTTAGACCGCGACAGGCTTAAATATAAAAATAATAAGAGTCGCTTTGCAAGCTGATGCTTCTGATGCATGTTATGTTGTATGATGGTTTTATAATAATAGCTTTTAAGCGTTCTTTAGAATACAAAATAGCGTAAAACCGTTAGAGCCAACTTTAAGGCCCACGGTTATTTGGACGATGGAAATTCCAAAACAGCAATAGGGAAAAACCGTTTGAGTATCACAGTTTAAGTCAATAAATGTTAAACAATGACTTAATCTCGATATCAAATTCTAGGTAAAAACAGGTGGAGAAAAAGCAAGTCATCGTGATGTGAAATCGCATTTCGGCGGTAGGAATACATAAATACATAGATACATACATACATAGATAAGAACAACATCATATACTTTCGATCTGATCTCAAAGCAAGCTTTAAGCACTTGTATTATGAAATCAGAAACAATGAAAGTACCTTTGTGGTACTTTCATTGTTTCTCGAGAAAATGTAGAAAACGTGTTTTCCAAGTGTCTGCTACGGACACGTGGTCCTAAAATAAGCTTTGGTGAAATGTGCATCGAAAGGACTAAATTGCTTAGACCTCTGGCTAGCTCTCTTTTAGCATTTCCCAATACCCCATGTATTGGGAAATGCTCAAAGAGAGAAAAAATTGTTTATATTCATTAGCATGTCTACGATGTACAAGTGCTTAATGTAATCTGAATGTTAAATCTGAGGTGATAAATATTGTTATAGGAGGATCTGGAGAACGAGCTATCACCACCGGATCACCAGGCGGTAAATGACTGCCGACGACCATGGATACTCGCAAAACTAGAAGGGCTATAGGTGCGTTGCCTACCTCTACAAAGGAAATCGGGAAAAGAGACGGAAGTAGTGAGATATGCTTAACTCGCTCACCGGAAAAATGACAGAGTGACCCCTACTTTACACCAATATTTCATTTTCTTTACCTCATTGATAACGATTAATATTTATTTCACATCCCTTAACCACGAAGGTCAAGTGTTAATGCGGATTGCTGAATGTAAAGCCACGACAGTCGAGTAACAGGGTGATCACCACTTGTCATGTTGGCGCAAATAAGCTGAAGTGAAACTTGGATTGAAAATACTAAACTGCCTTAGATCATTGAACTCCAGTATTGAAAATACGTTCGTAATCCGAATATCACAAAAGCAATCACATTTCCAACGCCACTGGATATAATTGATAATTAAAATAAAATGTAATTTCTTATCAATTTCACGTTTCCATGTAAACGATACGATAACGTTTCCATGGGCATGCAGTTCATCGCACAGTAACCGGTGACCCACTAACCTTAATTTACGAGAGATAAATAAAAAGTCTTGCGTTTCATTTACACACGTATATACTGAATATGTCATGTGTCCTTGGTACTTTTTTAGTGATATCTCAGTTAGCTGAATTTTATTTTCAACTTAATCCTATTTTAAAGGTATATTAGAATCGCATGACCGCTTTCGCTTAAGAATTCGTTTCTCGGACGGGAACTATAATTACCTGCCTACGAATACAACTAATGTGTAAACTAATGTCTTTGAAGCGCATCCAGTATGGACTACAAGCGTGTAATAATTAGTTTAATAAAATTATAAATAATACTGTAGTATTACAATAATATATGAGATATTTTAGATATTCAATATATCACATTAGATATTTAAGTCAAGATAGCCGAGTGGTTGAGTGATCGAAATTCGAGTCGAGAGACCCGAGTTCTATGCCCAGGTGGCAGGCTCGTACCAATTGGTCTTTCTATATACGATTCATATCGTTGGCTTGGACATAAAGACGGCGAAGGGCTCACAACCTGTCCCGTTGTCCCAAAAATATCTTCAGTGAAAGGTGGGTCGAAAACACTTTATTGTCGAGATCTCTGTCTACCCCTGCATTGGGAATGGCGTATATCTTTATCTTTTTTAAAGATATTTTAAAGGTAATTTGGTACGTTAAGTACAAATTTTAGAGTAAAGCGTTAACGTGCGCCTTTTAAAACTATACTCTTTGATTTTTTATATATTTTTGAAACTTTCAAGCATGAGTCATTTTATTACTAAATAAACGTGATAAGAGAATCGTTACTTCGAATGCCACTCATTTCAATTCATTTACTAAATTTCTCATTTATTTAAAGTCACGATAGCCGAGTGGTTGGGTGGTCAGTATTTCGAGTTAAAAGACCCGAGTTCGATCCCCAGGTGGCAGGCTCGTACCAATGGGTTTTAAAATTTTATGTACGAATTATATTGTTGGTTTGGACATAAAGACGGCGACGAGCTCACCACCTGTCACGTTGTCCCGAAAATATCTTCAAAGGGACTTAATTGTCTAGACTAGACCTCTGTCTACCCCTGTATTGAACTCCAGGAATTGCGTGAAGTTATTTATTTATTTATTCTCATTTATTGAATAGATCCAGTTTTATCCAGTATTTATAAATTAGATAGACTCGAAAACTGGTAAGAAAATTAAATTGCAAAATCACTGATTTGTAACACATCATATCAGATTCATTGTAAGAAAACTCTTCGCTAAATAGATTCGCGGGCGAACCAGCTGTTCTAATAAAATGTAATAATAGTGCATTATATCATAACGTCGTAACGTATATAGAATTGTAGACAATCGGTTAGTCGTCGCGAGTTGTACTTGCCAAGGCGAAATGTTTACGTTCGTGACTTACTAACGCCTTTGCCTTCTTACCTTAAAAGGCTACAAATGTTCCAGTAGCCAGGGGAAACTTCTAGATACGCTTAGGATTATTTAATGGCCAGATTATCATAAAATGAAACGATAAATTACGAGACGGAAGAAATAACCGAAAACAACATAAGAATTTTTACGTTATTTGCGATTTATTAGCGAGTTATGTACCTGTAGTGACAGAAGTTTATGAAATGCTATAAAAACCGAACGTACTTAAGTAAAAGTGAAGACTAATCAAACGCACTCGTGTCGTAAACAAATAAATCATATCAGCGGCTGAATGGAAACCGCGACAGCAGATTGGTGTGTAATTTTATAATATACATAGACTAGTGTCCCGACCGGCTTCGCACGGGTAGCAGAGCATATAATTATGCCTTTATTTTATTTCTATCGTAGTGTTATATACCAGCCTGTGTAAAATGTAACAAGGTTTTCATTTTCATATTAAAGTAATTTACACTGAACCGTAATGAATTACATTTAGGTGTGTAAGATCATGATCTTCCGTCAATGAATGAACCCTATAAATCACTAAAGGTCTTATGAAAACCGTATGAAAATCAGGTCAGTACATTTTGAATTTATCGCGTTCAGACGGACAGACGCAGCAGAGGTTTTTGTGTTGTAATATGCAATACATGTAATATACAAACCATAGTGTACTATCTGTCGAAATTCAATTCAATCTAGTTGCTTTTTATTCTCATACATAGTATATTTTTTTTAATTTCATTTTAATCGCTGCAGTTCAGTATAGAAACTTATACTTTGTACATATACTTCATTTTAAAACTATATTATAATCACAGACACGCCACATCGTACTTATTTACATGATACGATACGTTCGCATTTTATTTTATTGCAATATCTTTGGATGACGTTGATACCAATTTGATAGAATCAAAATAGCTAATCTACTTTTAAATATTATCTGTCTGTGTCTGATTAGCGATTGCGATATGAGGTACTCACAGACATAACATTTAATAAGCTATCAAAAATAATAAGTAATAAAACAGAGATCGACCAGAAACAGTCTAAAGTAATTACACAAAGTAAGTTGACCAAAGGACCTAAGAAAAACTTAGTTCCTTGACCAGGAACCACTTAAATTATTCAATTTACTAATACAATAGCCTATTAACCTTCTATACATAAATATTCAACAGTTGCTATCAGCATCACGTGTGACCGCACACCTTGCACGTTCTAAAATAGTGTCGGAGTGGGAAGCCATCCCGGCGGTCAGTGAGAGCGTGCGGTGAGTCATTGTCGCGTCTGCCGCGTTGCAACAATTCCTATAGGTTTCTGCGATCCTAGTACTTTTCTTGTGCTTCGACTAGCTGCACCCCGCGTTTGGAGTCGAGTCTCTTGAGCCTGTTTTGCTCAACGCCACGCCAAAACAAAATTATATGTTCCTTTGCATACCATATATTAACAATCTCATCTTATATAGTAATTACATCTCATGATGTGAAGTTCATAAAACTGATACACTTTTTGTATGTTTACAGCAACCCATGTAACACCAATTTTTTGAATAATACCGGATAATATATCTGGTCTGTAAAAAAATATCTTCATGACATTTCCAATACTGGGGTAGACAGAGGTCTAAGCAATGTCAAGTCCAAGCAAAGTCCTTTCGACCCACCTTTCACCAAACATTTTTGGGATAACGTGACAGGTAGTGACCCAGTTGGCATCTTTATGTCAAAGCTTTTATGTAAATCGGACATAATAATCTTTTTTTTTAAATAAAATTGGTACGAGCCCTGTAGATCGAACTCGGGTCTCTTGACTCGAATGTATCTGATCTGCATTCAAAATTTTAGTCAAATCCGTTACAGCTGACGCACTCGCAAGCTTCACATTTGTAATATTAATGTGAAGTGTGACACACTTGCTCAGATTCGAAGTCACTAAACTTTAGCAAAACATCAACAGCTTTACGCCGGTTTATGCACGTCATATACGTTCTATATATGATAATAAATAGTTGGATATAACACGTATTAGAGATTTTTATTCAGTTTTATTAGGTAAAGAAATACGACGAAAAATTTAATATTAAGATTCGGCAATATTAATTTATAGGGCAACATTAACGTATTTAATGGGTAGAGGCGACTGCATTATTTGATAAGTTGGTATCGAGAACGTTATAAGAAATATTTACAAATATGATATGAGTCTGTATAATAATAGTCACGATAGCCGAGTGGTAGGGTGGTCGGATTTTCGAGTCGAGAGACCCGACTTCGATCCCCCGGTGGCAGGCTCGTACCAATGGGTTTTTCAAAAACTTCTTAGAAATAAAGACGGCGACGGGCTCAATACCTGCCACGCTGTCCCGAAAATATTTTCGGTAGAAGATGGGTCAAAGGGAATTAATTGTCTAGACTATACCTCTGCCTACTTCTGTATTCCGGACCGACAAGTTCTTATTAAAAGTTTATATGCACAAATTTGTCATCAAAGTATTGAAATTAACTGATTTCCATCATTCTGAAATTAAATGCATTTATGTAATGTGCATACATATTATCTATATTAAAATGTTAAATCATCCACGTCGGTTAAAACGTATGCCCCCTGTCCCCGGCAGCCCCGCTAGTCCTGGCCAAGGTGGCAGCCATGGTTACGACGAGGCAAAGGGTGCTAAGCGTGTGGCGCAAAATATTTTACCAATACTTTTTAGTTTTGTTAGTACGTAATGGAGTAAATTTTGGCCATGTTGTATCGGTATGATTAAGCCATACACTTTCCGTCCCCAGAAGTCGTACGACGCAACTTAACAAACCCGTTTCAAACGAAAATCACTCCTATTGTACATGTAGAACACTCCACATGTAGAACAGGAATCATAAAAGAAAACTTGACCCAAAATTAAAGAGACCCGTGATGGGCGAGATGTTTGGTAACAAGTTCGCTGATTCGCTCTACGAGCGTGGCGGTTCGTTCTGCCATATCCTTATGGGAGAGCCTTTTGTACAGCAGTGAACAATAGGCTGTTAAGGTTGACGACCTCCGTGGACGAGTGGCGCGAATAGCGGTTTTCAAGCTGTTGCCAGTACTGAGGTCCAGGTTCGATTCAATATAGAAAATACTTTCTACGTTTTCTCGGGTCTGGGTGTTCGTGGTACCTTCGTGATTCCATAATACAAGAGCTTAAGCCTATTACTTTAGGATTAGAGAAATGTATGTGATGATGTCCCTAGTTATGTAGGTATTTTATTTATATTATTTATCATTATTACAAAAGGTAAAGAAGTGATCAGGTCTACTGATCCTAAGTTTATTTTTTGTCATATCTTTGTCAATATTTCAGTGCCGTTTTTCTTCGGTCCGCTTTGCCATGTCATCAACGGGCAGAATGGGGTTGGCAGACAGTTAAAATATAATGAATAGAAAATGTGATATAATAAAAAAAAATAATATTAAAACTATATATGGGAATAAGAAAATAATAAGCTACTTAATACGAGTATATTTTTTAATGAATCTAACATCAATCGCAGTAAGTGAGCACCAGAATCGTATAATATATAATAATAATATTTAATATTAGGTCATAAAATTTATTATACAAAAGTTTTGAATATTATTAATATTAAAATGTGGCGATATATTTTATAATCTATAAATTAATAGAAGAGAAATAGGTTTAAAATATATTAAACAAAATAAAATAAAACACAATAAGCTTCGGTAAGTGTATAAAAATACTACGTGTTTATTGTAAAAAAAAAATCGTGTTGAGCAGTGACTGTCGGTAAGCACTTTCAAAATGTTGTCACTTATTAATTAAATAAAGTGCGGACGAATTTCGCAATTTATTTCATTAATAATTGATCGGGTCACTAGTTAGAATTCATTAAACAAAAAACTACGGTACAAAACAATCAATAGTTAAATCTCCATAACAAAACATGTATGAATTAGGCAATGATTTTTTAAATCGGCGTTAGTGTTCGATAAAGAGTCTATGATATGGTTCTATTTTAGTCTATGTTTGCATACGATTTCAATGTGTATGTGGGAATTGATAAACGAGTTTCCGGCGCTAGCACATGCTCGTTGCATGTGACAAAGGAATGTTCACATGTGAACCATGAACAACCAATTAAAAACGCCATACACTATGATATAAGAATAAACTATAAGAAGTAGTTTTCTTTACATAAATGAGCTACGTGGAAAAACTATTTTCGAGTGTAGCACTTATTTGCCTTTCCACTGATGTGAAATTCTTTTCGCAGTGTACGAAGTCTTTGAACTCATTATTGTTCATCAATATTTTTGATTATGATATAGATGATTTATACCTAATGTCAATCTTTATCATCGGAATACGTCATAACATACTTTAAAATTAAAACGTGCGCTGCAGGTTCTATCCCGTCATTCAACATTATTTGTGACAACTTTTTGAAGACCGGCAGCTTCATTTTTTTATAGAAAAGGGAGGCAAACGAGCAGGTGGCTCACGTGATGGTAAGTGATTACCGCCGCCCATGAACACCCGCAATACCAGAGGCACAGCAGATGAGTTTCCTCCCTTTATGTGCCCACCCCCCAGAATTGGGGGAGGGGGGGAGTGTGGGTCCACCGGTTACCTGCACTCACCAGACCAAACGCAGAATTTTGTTAGACTTCTACTTCACGCCGGTATTCTGTGAGGTCATGGTACTTCCCCGGTCGAGCCGGCCCATTCATGCAACAACAAAAGCTGATGCGTGGCTCTACCACTGTTAAAAGGGAGTCGTCAAAATCTCGTCGTTTTATAGTGACTCTTGAAAATGGTGTGACTTATTTAGTGCTATTGATTTGTAGGGTATAATTGCCTTTTGCAATTATAAAGAAGGTAAATGTCCCCTTTCTGAAGAACAAGGCGACACTGCCTCTCAAGGCTTTCGACGTAGTATCGACACAAATGACAGAAGAGTTTCCTCCGCTCCCCCCTTCGGTCGAAGAATTACAAGTACTAGTTTTCAATTAGGTTTCAAAACTCAACCGTAATTCTCTCCTCATCTGGCGCCTTGACGTTTTTATGCTGTTTCTGAGCCAATCTAATCCAGCTCAGACTGACGTCCGGAATACTATCGGAAGAGTGTCAGATAAACTTTTAGATCGCTGCCTACACTGCTGTATGTGTGTACACTGTTTTCGGTCCGTAAAATTTCTCGAACTCGAAAACCTCAGCTTCAACGGACCTCCATCACTTTTCTTAAACTTAGGTCAGTTGCTTTTTTCCATTTGAAATATTTCTTGTTAAAGATACAGGTTTGTCTATACAGCTGTCAATATGCTGATGCATTTGTAGATTGCAGATGGCAGCCGCATTTCATGCTTGGTGCCCATGAATTTTAGAGTGAGATTAGAATACTTTGATGATGTTGCAGGAAAAGAGTCCTGCAGCATGGACAGTTACCACTAGTCTGTATTTTTATTTTATTTGTATTTTTAAATGTTATTTCAGTTTTATAAAAGAAAATGTATGCTGTTCAATGGTTTTTTATTTTAAACAAAATATTATACTATACACTTGGCTAGTGCAGCGATTATAGCATGAACATTGTCACATGTAAAAAGGACAACTCTGACAGAACAATCAAAACAGTGTGATTTACATATCAGGCAATATCTAGCAAAACTTGCAGGAAACATATTGCACACCCCACCACACAAAATCCTATCTTGTCCTTTGACATCTTCAACATCTTCTTTGTCATCCCTTAAGTCTCAAGTTATAATGTGCCCAAGATCTTGAAGCTCTTTACTATTAAGATACCTATATATGGTATATTTTAATTTAATGTATGTGCATAAAAACATTAATACTTTTAGCAAGACTTCTGATGAACATAATGTAAATACTAGGAACAAGCTTGTAACACGGGTTACTAGACTCCATAGAGTAAGTAACTCTTTTTTAGGGCGGTTTTTAAAACGGTGGAAGATTAAAAATGTGCAGTTTGCCTATACCTCAATTTGATTTATTAAAAAACATGGAAAAAACATTTTTTACACTTTAACATAATAGCTTCCATTGATAGAATTCCGCCATTGTCAAGTCAGTCACAGCAATGACAAAAGATTACTATACATTACTAATAGAAAAGGTTTTAGTAATTTTTTTGCTTTAATGTAAAAATGTCAATGTTTTCAATAATCTGACTTCAACAGTAATATATTGTTTAGACCCTTACATTAGCATTATGGTAATGTGAAGAACATAGCATTACATCTGTTACATCTGAATGTAGACAGGTTAAAAAAACACTATCAACAGTTAACAGTCCAGTAACCTAAATGCTCCTGTGTCAGTATAAGTGCCAATTTTGGAATGTAACTAGTGCCTTAACTGTTCATGCTCTATATAAATTTAGGTGTTACTGACAGCCCTCTGTGTCAGGCATTTATGGAGGATGAGGGAATAGCAGCACACATTGCGGAATACTAAGCATATCAGTGAGCTGAGTACTGTCCTCTGGATGCCATTTTAACATCCCAGCAAAAGGCACTTAATACTTATATAGATTCATATTTAGATGTTATCTATAAATGATGATATGTACACATTAAACAGAAAAAATTATGTTTCGAAATGTTACTAATATGAGTTGAAGAGCTTCAAAGTTTTTGGAGTTGCATACAGCTCTCCTTTAAGATAGACCACAATAGTCAATCATCTGAAACATACTTTTATCACTGAAGCCTTTACTCAGCAAGCTCAATCCATACCAAGACGTATAGATAAATAATAGTCCATAACTCTTCTTCATTTTTACCAGCATTATACTAATTGCAACTAAGATTAAAAATCTGAAGCAAAAACTGTATCCATATATGTATGTATCAATATAATCTATATCCATGGCCTATTATTTCAATTAGTTTTTTTAACAGTGTAAATCTAGTTATACCCACCGACCTCAAAATTTTTGTAACCCCAATTAAAGCGAACAGATGTTATAAAGGTCGCGGCAATAACCTAAGTGACAAACAAGATTATATTTTTATTTTCAACAACAACTAGTAATGCCGTAACCACCAAGTGAATGACCCGAACCGTCAAAATAATAATAATAAAGTGTACTTACTCTGGTCATTTGATGCCGAAACTGCAGGGTCGCTCACAAACGAGCCGCTACGGGTCCCTGGTCCATACTGGGGTCTTCGACCATTTTCCTTAGTCTCTGTCCTTTCCACATCATCCCCTTTACACAGATGAAATGCAAGAACGCACCAATATAACACAAAACCGAAACGCATCTTGATTTCTTTCACTTAAACAACAATCGCACGAAATAATTTAGATAACACTATCGCATCACCACACGCTATACACATTCTAAAATAATACGATTTTAAAAGAAAAATTTTCAGCTCTAAATCTTCATAATACTTTTAAAAACGCGAGGTTAATGATATAGTGATAGAACGTTCTCTAGAGAATTACAACGAAAAATAGTAAGGTTGAAAAATTTTGACGTGGGAGCTGCAATCCTTCAAAGTTAGACCATAGACCATTTAATTTTTTTTCTATTGAATAGCAACATTATTATCACAGACCAAAAAGAATATAACATTTTAATAGACATCTTAAAGATATATGAAGATAATTGCTACATCAAAAGTTCAAGCTAAAAAATTGTCCCCTACACTGAGCTTATATAAACTAGGGTTGCCTTCAAGAACCGAAAGAAGGCCGGCCCGTTACCACTTAGCACGATAAGCCTTATGGTTATTTCGGTTACCTAGGTTTTGCTGCTCCTCAAGTTGTTTAATCAAATCAACTCAACAATAATTTTTTATGAATTTAATTAAATAAATAATTTTTGACGTTTTTAAAATATTTTTAGCAAGGGGCAAGGGGATTGATGATAGCATTATCAGATATCTCGTAATTTAGACGCTGTTGTTCATCACCATTGTTCTTTATTATGGTTTGATGTTTTTGCGAAGGTTATCCCTAATGGATATCCTTAACCCAGTAAAAAAACCCCCAAAAGATGAAACGACGATCTGCATAATGTTGCGAGAAGTCGATGGATACAGATGGTACAGACTGCTCCATGTTGCAATCTTTGGAGGAGATCCGTGTTCAGCAGTGGATTCTGATAGGCTGTTATAGTGATAATGATGATGATTCCTGACGGGGTAGCCAGAAGAGATAGAAAGTCAAGGGTCTTGATCCTTACATACATCGTTCACTTGTTTCAAAGACATAATTTTATTCATACACGCTTGTTTAGGTATCAGAATATTCTTGACGAGGAATAGAAGAGGCGTATTTGTGCGATATCGACTTTAAAAAAATTATCTCAGCCTGTTTTTACTAACTTTCGCACTGTATACCGACGCCATTTTCATTTTTAGGTCTTTTCAGACAGTTAATTCTTACGACGTATGGTATAAAGGATAAATCGTTATACTAATTGGCCATTTTAGTACATTCTTTATACGTATGTATATAATACGTGATGTGACATAAGTCTCATCATGAATTAGAAACCATCTGAAAGCTGGCATTGCAATATTCAATCAAATCAACAAAATTCCAAAGAAGTTACCGCTTTAAAATTGGCAATACATCAAAACGGGCGCTGAATACATTATACTTCTTCTAAAATTCTGCTATTTAATATAGAAACAAATATTATTAACGCATTACGATTTATAGATTTTATTAACGTATGCACAATGTAATTATTAATACATTAATTAATTCAGGTGGCAGCACTGCCTGATTCCGGAGAAAATCTATAGTTAGTGTGACGTCACATGACATTGTGTCTATAGTTATATTATGGTACCAAAATATGTCAAATGACCTTGATAGTTTGTAAACAATAAGTGTGTATTTGGGAAGTGCAAAAAATACTGTATATTTCTTATATGCTTATCAGTCTATTAAAGTGCTAAGCTTTACAGTGGCAATTATTAAACACAAAATGAATATAGATTTCGAAACCATGGCAGTTTTGGAGGAGGAATCGCAAAATGTAAGCATGACCATCTCCTTTGTAGTTTGTTTATTTTAGAAATATACTGTTTACTAGCTATTTTATTAGTTTGGTAAGATTATCGGTATTGTTAAAAATTCCTAATAATTAAAAATAAGACGTTTGTAGAACGATGATTACATCTACGTAGTTTTTAGTGACACTATTATTCTTTGATTTTACTATCCATTCGAGGTCTATTAGTTATATATACTATTGCACAACAAGAGTAATACTTTCATCATGGCCGTTTGGGGACTTTTTAACATTTGAAACATTTATGCTAATAACTTATAATTTAATTGTACATAATAAGTAATACTATATTAAATTGTATGTGTCTTATATTCTCTTATATCAATCAAGCACACAATATTTATAAATTAACTATTTAAATAAGATATTGAAATTGGAAAATAGGTAAATGTGATTCTATATGGTATTATAATGTTCTACTGTGAATCATGAATATACCTATCTTTATCTGCTTATCATACTATCCAAAAAGATTGAATAGAAAAATTTCCTTCATGTTCCTGAAATGATTACTCTACTTGTGAAACATGTTCATAATCAAAATGCTGTGACCCTGATGCTTGTGATATTTTTTTCCTCCCTTACAGGATTTCAATTTAGTATATTTGAATGAATTTTCTGTTGTACTTTTATTTGCGGAGCCTGAGGTTTTAGGTTGATTAATGTCCATTTGGCTTGTTGTGGCAAATAAGTTCATAATTTTAAAATAAAACTATTACAGTTTGTTGTGATTACATTTATCAATCACAAATTGATTAGTCTTATTAACATTTAATATTTTTTGGTTTTATTCATAAAATACCTATATTTTACAAGTAAAACCATTATTTATGTCATTATTTATTTATAAATCTAGCAACTCCATTAAATTTTCTAGTTTATATTAATTTTTATATTTTGTGGAAAACTAGAAGAATCTAATTTCGAAGCTGGGCCTTATTTTTTGTTCTACTTGTGCATAGGACACATAAGATGAACTAACAAATCAGTAGCAATGAACCAAATTAACACAAGTCCTCTACTTACTTATTTTGGAATCAGAGCAATGTTTCTGATGTCCTTCCTGTCTATGGATGTAATCATTTGAACTAAAAAAATAGCTGAAATACAATTTAGTTCAGAGCCATCTATGTAAGATAATGCAACTTTGTTTGGTCGTCTTTGTACAGTTGTATTCTTATTATTCATATAGATGGCAGCACTAAAGTAGTTTATAAGTGGGAGAATCTGTGTGAGTAATTTTATATCATATGTATTTTATTTTTACAATATAATATTAAAGAGGTGTGCAAGGATTGTGACACCAGGTTACTTGATAAAGATGTCCAAAAAATAAAAATATATATAGCATAACATACATAACAACCTATAAAAGAACATTGCAGGTTATAATTCTCACACATAGAAGCTAGCTAGCTAATCTTTACAAAAAGTCACTGAGGGGTTAGCTCAAAAGAATAAATTGTCAAGAGTCACAGTCCTTACATACTTCTTTTTACATAATTCATAATTTTCTTCATTAATGCACATCCAATCATCTGCGTACACTTGATATTTCGTAGGATTTGTATGTATAATCGCCCAACTTGGCACTTAGTACCTATTCTTGTGCAAATAAAGTTTAAATAAATAAAATAAAGTGAAGAGTTCTCAAATATAATGTTAATATGATATTAGATATATAGATGAAGCAAGAAAATTCAGAAAGGTCTGGTTTAATATCACTGGCAAATACAAAATTCCAAACGTTCAGGGTTAATTCAGGTCTTAAAAAAAGTAACTGAAATTTTATCTGAACAAAACTATCACTAGTGATATTACACCAGACCTTTCTGAAGATAAGCATATATCCTTTAAATACTTCAATCAGCAGAGCTTGAGTCTTGAGAGCTTATGCCTAAAAGTTGAATAGTGACTTTGAACCACTTGTTCAATACATTCTTTGAATAGGCTGTATCCTAAACCATAAATTTATTTATGATTTCAATAGTACCTTGTAGCAGTACTTTAAAGTGATGACAATATAGATAAAACAAAAATCTTTTTCTCCAAAGAAACAAAGCTGCATATGATGCAGATGCATTTTAGTAATTGATGAAAATGGCTGCAGGAGATTAAGATAGATAAGTTTACCCAGTGTGCTATGCAGCTTTGAAACTGTGCAGGTCCCTAAAGTCACAAGGGTTGTGAAGTGATGTATAGGTGAATATGTAACTCACACTATTATCTATATTTTTTCTGAATTTAAGGTAAGGAAACATAGACAATACAAGAAACTAGATGACTAGATATTTACGGGCTCATAAAAAAGGGGAGGTTCTCTATTCAATCCTATTTTTGTATGTTGTGTTCAGAATTCAACATTGATAAACTGATTAGGAATTTATTTCATTATTTTTGACATGATTTATTGATGACATGATCATATCTTTGCTGTGATCTTTGACTTTACTCGGGAGTGTTTAGATTAGTCTCTACTATATCAGATAATAATAGTGATCCTGTTTTGAAACCATTGAAAATTGTCAGAGAGATAATTAGTGGTTAATGCTGTGAGTGCATGACTGTCTGTGCTTCAAACCATTACTCCTGTGCACTAAAATAGAAAGTATCCAGAAAAAAAATATTTATTTGGCGCTTAAATTAAACAAAAAAATTAGTAGAAAAAAAACTTTTACATACAGACTTAAAAATTAAATCTAAATTTAATTTTTAAGTCTGTATTTAAATGTTTTTTAAAATTAAATATAGTCTTCAGAAGTAATTATAGCCGCGTGGGGTGATTGGAACTCGAATATAGAGACCCGAGTTCGATCCCCTATGCTCTTACCAATGCTTTTTTAAAAAAAAACTTACGACAATAAGACGGTGACGGGATCACCACTTGTTAAGTTGTTCCAAAAAATGTCTTCGGCGAAGGTGGTTCGAAAGGACATAGTTATCTAGACCTCTGTCTACCCCTGTATTGGGAATGGCGTGAAGTTGTTAATTTATGATATAAATATAGATGAGTTCTACCAGAGTTACATTTTAAAATGGGTTATTGTTATTGCTGGGGTGAACCCTGCTCTGGCAGGTACATGCCAGCCCCCTTAATTTCAGCACCCCTGGCATTTTATACTTTTAAACAAAAAAAAAAGATTTATTGTTTTGGATGTATTGATCTGAATATACAAAACACTTTTAGGTCATAAATAGTAACAATAGTCAAGTAGTTGGATGATCGGAATTCGATTCTCAAAAGGTAACTAAAAGGTAAAAGGTAATAATGAGTTTCGTCGAAATTTATGTACGATTTATATCGTTGGCTAGCCACACAGAAAGACGGCGGACGGACTCACCTGTCAGGTTTTCCCAAAATAAATTTCGGTGATCGGAAGAACTAAATTTTTCTAGATCTCAGGCTATCCCTGTATTGGGAAATGCGTGAAGATCTAGTATATAGCTAAAATAAATAATAAATAAATATCTTCACGCAATTCCCAATACAGGGGTAGACAGAGGTCAAGTCTAGACAATTAAGTCCCTTTGACCCACCTTCCACCGAAGATATTTTCGGGACAACGTGACAGGTGGTGAGCCTGTCGCCGCCCTTATGTCCAAGCCAACGATGAAATTTGTACATAAGTTTTTGAAAAACTCATTGGTACTGCCACCTGGGGATCGAACTCGGGTCTCTCGACTCGAAATTCCGACCACCCAACAACTCGGCTATCGTGACTTAGTATATAGCTAAAAAGTTATTATATTATTTATCTAGCCCAAAAACTTTGTAAAAATTATGTAATGTTCTTTCTTCGAATAAATAAATAGCCAGAAAGTCCTCAAAAATTCCCTTGGTGTCAAATAGATGGCGTTGTAATATATTAATCTTACTATTTTCATATTTTCGTCCATTTTATTTTAGTATGGATATGTTATTACTATTATCAATGCGGTATTTGGATCGATGGGCAGATGGGTGTTTGTTACTCCATCTCGAAAGAACAGCTAATCGATTCTGGATGAAATGTTGCACAGAGATTATAACTTGAAACGACACTTAAGTTAATATTTATTCTGAAAGAAAACTACAGTATTTGAATTTTTGTTTAGAAATATTATTTTTCGTGTTAATACCCCATAAAAGACTATTAAACCACGCTATTGCCACAGCAGTGTGCCGCCATTGATTGTTTACATTCAAACTGTGTTGTAACGTTTTAAAAGATAAGATAGCCAGCTTAATCGCATTCACATTGCGTTCTTGATGCTTTAGTTGCCTCTGGCTTTACTGTTAAACTGTAACCCATTATCTTGAAATGTACATTGTTAACCGTTCTACGCATTGTCGATGACTCATGGGCACACCTGGAATGTCTATGACTTTTAACAAACGTTACTTGTTCTGTTTTCTTACATAGACGAAGATAGGAAGATGTTAGTGTTTTTGAATCCTTCGTTACACGAGCTTTGTGGCTGCTGTATTGCCATTTTAGCGTGCTTATCCTCATTCAGCCTACAGGGAAGGATTCCTTTTCTGTCTGAAAACTCATCACTGGCAATATGTCATCACTGGCAATGTGCATTGGTTCTTTACTTTTGTCTTAGGGTTTTGAGGTATACTCGACGAGATGTGGCGTAGTTTCCCGGAAGCTGCCGATTGACATCTGGGTTAAAGCTGGATTTACTGCCTATGTTCAAAATCTAATGTATCAGTTTGTCTCAGGTTCATCAAGAACTTCGAGTGTAGTGTTACTAACAACAATCGCCAATGGGCTGACATGGCCGTTAGACATTTTTAGATTTTCATCTTGTTCATCTTCTAACCAACATGTTCGACCTTATGCTCCTCAAGCTATCTTATATTATATCAACAAGCTATCATATATCGTCTGCAAACCGAATGTGAAGTAGATTGTGATACCGTATCCCTTCCAGTTAAGCAGTTTGAATACATTTTTCAGCAAAACGTTAAAGAGTTCCGTCCTGTCTTACATCTTACTGCTGGTAGATGGGTTTTGTACTTTGGTTGTGTACTCGGATATATCTTAGTCCGACAGCCTACCTGGCAAAGCAGAAGATATTGTAGCACCCCCCAAATTTAACAGAATCGAAGGTTTACTCATATTACACTTGCAAGATAAGAGTACAGTATGTGCTCTTTGGACTTCTGTACAATGGAGCAAAGAGTATGTTTGTAGTCTATGGTACTACAAGATTTTTGGAAACCAGCTTGTTCGGGATTTTAGTATATAATAATTTAATTGAAAAATTTATTAAATGTTTGATGGTCGAGAAAGTCGTCGTATGGAAATATATAATTATTTATGGTTGCTGTGTAGTTGAGTGTAAGAATATACAACCTCCTTCCCTTCTCGTGAGTGTCACCAGCGGTGACAAAGGAAAAACAGTCAGGTAGCAGCAGTATCTCTACGAAGTGTCTTGTCATGCAGTCCCCAAACCACCTGCCAATCGTGGCTGTTATTGCAAACCCTTCCTTGCGGAAGACGAGGTTCGAATCCTGTTGTGGTAAATGGTATGCATTACTCGGAATGAAATTAAAATACTAGCTGTTTCGTCAGCGTTACATATTTGATTCGTTTTTAGAATTTTAAGACAAAACATATTATTAATTTCGATAAAAGTCCATCAGACTATACACACATAGTCTCCTTATCAAATTTTAAATCCGAAATTAAATTATCTTAAAATCGAAATTAAATTAAGAAAGAATTATTTACTTTCAGGTAGCTGATTGACTTAGGCATTATAATACTTTGTGAAAATATAATATTTTATGTTGGGATGTTAGCATAAAATTATTTTGCATAATTCCGCAGGCAAAGAAAGAGGAAAGATAGAATAATATTTATTCCCTACTACTAAGTACAATTTATAAAACAATTCTATAGTATCATCTCTATAAACAGAGTCATTAGTTAAATTCATGGAAAGTTCATCAGTTGATCGAATTACATTAATAATCTTATCATAATTCTACTCTTTGTTCTGGTCTTATCTATACGAACATTTAAAAATTAAATTGCAAAATGGTTAGTGCGAAACAGAGTAGGTACATGTTAAAATGCGATTCATTTTTCAAGATATACACTGATTTAATGTACTATTTACTATTCGGGTCGATTCGATGTGCATTTAAATTTGCGAGACGACGGCGCGCGACGGATTTAACCTTGGGTGTTCTTTTTACGTCGCAGACTCCGTACCGACCTAGGACAGCGGCTGCGCAGTTAGGTGTATCGCATTAACTACTACGCAACTACACGAAATGTTAATTCGAGAATAGACCATTTAATTTATTTATGTGGGTACGTTACGGTAGCGTTAAACATTTGGGCATTCTGCTGAATTACTTGTAAGATGCGAAACTATGAAGGAGTTTCTTTATAATGAGCGATTGTGTACGGCGAGGTTGTGAGTGATATGAGATTTCGGGACTTGGTTGTTAGGATAGAGCTACAAACCCATATATATGCTTCAATTTTTTCCCTATATGACCTGAAACTTTGCCAATCAATTTTAACTGTCATTTAATTTCAATAAAATGCATTAGAAAAAAAATCTTAAAAAAATTAAAGAATCTCGGCTGCTTTTTGTAAGTTTTATAACCTATGCCACTCCCGCAATAAATACAAGGCTATCGATTCCTCATATAAAATAAATGAGAGGATTTCAACACCAACTGAAAAGGGCGGGACTGAATTGAAACTTCGACCTCCGCCGCACCGTTGTGATGCTCTTAACACCGAGCCAACAGGTCTTAGGCTTAAGTCTATCAATACGTGTGCAAAGAGTGACAAACATACACATATACTAGGTATACTTCAGGAAAACATTATCCTGCGCACAAAAGTGTTCGTGTAAAGACAATAACATGCAAGCGGTCACCTTGCGAAGTAACAAACAAAGCTTCTTGTCAACGTTCAATGTAAAATTCATCGATTAAATCAAAATTCAGTATTCAGACACCAAATCAAAATTCTGAATTTAGACACCAAATCTTATAAATTATTTATGAAGAGCCTCCATCTTTTGTGTTTTCGAGAAACTTCTACACAGGCAATCGTTGCGGATTTTATTCGCTACGGCAGTCACTTTTTCATTCTCATGTCAAAGGCAGAAAATAGTACTTCCTTAGCATACTGAGTATTTGGTCTGACTACTGGTAGGAAAGAGGACTATTAGATTACAAATTTACTTAGTTCACTGCAGGACATATTTCGAAATCGTAAGGAAGATAATCGACACACTGGGCTATCGCAGTAGTCTATGATTTTTTGAGGTCTTACTCGATCTTTCAGTAGCCATTTTTAACATCCAAAGGTTGGAAAAGGGACGTTAAAATCATACCTCGAAGGATCCTGATTAGATATGCTTAAAGAAATGGACTCAAACGGGACAGCAAACTTTTAACAATCAAAATACGTATTTAATTGTCTACAAAGATTTTGTGCACCACAAGGCTCTAGTTTACCGAAGTAATTTATTAAAATTTTAAATCTTCTATTTCACTATATAACATAGTATTAAATATGCTTTGTTACAGCAATTGATAGATAGCCAGAGGTTGCTGTGATAGGTTGGCTAATTTGAATTTGATTCAAGAGACTAGCTTTGTGTTCCCGTAAAAGAAGTAGATACTTCTCACAAAGTTTCTTTGCAACGGTAATAAAGCATATCCAGTTGATGTTTACTTTTGAATAAGAACAAGTTATCATTTCTTTTAACTAAACCCCTGCTTCGGAATCTACTGTTTTGTTGTGTTGCAGATTTAAACTTCAGAAACAGGACCTTGACGGCTATGTGATATGTGTGAGACATTTGCTTATGCGTACATAAGAAGTGAAAGGGCACAAGAATATGTAACTTATAAAGACTGATCTATCTAGGTTTTATAATAATAAATGTTTCTACTACGTTTACATTACGTCTACTTCCGGGTTACCACAGATCATGGAAGGATACCGCCGTATAAAATATTTAGCTATTTTTTAAATTCTGATAAATTTATAAAGCATTTCAGCTCGGGAAACTTGAGATTTGTTTTAAAACGTCAAATGTTAATTTACTTTGAATAATTGTTTTCAACTGTTCAATTGTTAAAAAAGTCACGATAGGCGAGTGGTTTGGGTGGTCGGAATTTCGAGTCGAATTATATCGTTGGCTTGGACATAAAGACGGCGACGGGCTCACCACCTGTCACGTTTTCCCGAAAATATCTTCGGAGGAAGGTGGGTCGAAGGGACTTAATTGTCTAGACTAGACCTTTGTCTACCCCTGTATTGGGAATTGCGTGAAGATATTTTTTTTCATACTGGCGATTTTGAGCGATTAGAAAATATCGAAATTATTATGCCAGGCAGGTAATATAAATCATCAGCATTAAATTATGTGATGACCACAATGTGAACCCAATATAGATTAAGGAATTTTGAAGCTGTTTGGAGCTTTTATCCGCTCGCTTTACTCAGAAATATCTATATAATTTATAAAACTCAATGATCTGATTGTGCTTTTCATACGAATACCACTTTTCAGATTTTCATACTTATTTAGCTTACCAAGTTTGTGTTTTCTGGTAAGTTTATGGGATATCTTTGTTACACAATGTACCTTAAAATGGTTCAACAATAAATATATATTAGGTTATATATATTTTAAATTGAATTAAAATGTGATGTAAAAGTTAGGCGTGTCGGGAAAAGACGCCTTTGGGGTGCTTTAAATGGATTTAACTGAGTTAGCTATAAGAAATATACGACATTAATACATTAAATAATTAACGATCTTAAATCTATCTACAAAATAAGTGAAGTCAGAAACAAGACTAAAAATAGCATAAGTCAATAGGGGTGCCTGTGAAATATCATAGGGTGCGAAAGGGGAGCGGGAGGAGCCGAGCAGGCAGGATCCGCGCATGCGCTGGACCGTGCTCCACCCGTGCAAAGCTATGGGCACATATAGTTTTATATAAATCCTTTGTTGTCTTGAGCATATACATATGATAGTCGCAGATAACTAATCAATGCGTTATCTATTTTAATACTTCTTTTTACTCTGTTCCACATGAATTTGGCTTTTATGAGGAATACTTATTGGTATAGATAGCTGCGACATAAATAATTAATGAAATGTCCGTAGGTATAAATTGCACTCTTGTTACTGAGTGCAGCCGAACGATAAGGTCACTTATTCATAGTGGGGAGAAGTACAATAAGTTGTTGCGACACGCACCGCGTGCGGTGTACTTGTGGTTTTTTAGTGTTGCCCGGTACGTGAGGTTGTGCGGAGAATAAAGCATTTGATTCCTTACGCCATTGACGCTCGGAAGGTTTTTAAAAAAAAAACATAATCGAGGAACGCCGTCGCTCGATCTGCGCAGAGCGTGCGCGATCGTCTGCCGTTTTTAGTTTGTGTTAAGGCAGTCGCTCAAGCGGACCTACCGTGATATTCCTGTCAAATCGTAAGTACATAATATAATTTACTTATTAGAATTTTATGTTAAATTGGTTCGTTTAGAGTGTCGCAGTGAAACCGGTATAGGAATAGGGCGTGTTTACTGAGATTAATAAAATTAAATGTAGCCTATTTAACGTTAGTGACTGACAGTTACTACGCCGCAACAAAATGAACATCGTTTGACGCGCAGTTCGGTTGTTCTGTATCGCCGGTCATTTGTTGCTAACTGAGAAACAATTGCGTATTTGGAATATCGATTTGTAACAACGCAAATAACATTGTTGCAACGTTTTTCTGTCGTTGCTAACGAATATCTTGCCCCCTTGTTTATTATTTTATCTCCGCTGGAATATAAGCATATCGCGTTTATGCTTGCGTCCGCGAATTCGGCGATATTTTTTGAACTTTCGATTAGTTTTTTTTCAAATGTTTTATTGTTTTGGTCGTTTACTTATTATCTTTCGAGTACTTTTATATAATTATCGATAATTTTTTTAATATTTATCTCAATGCAGAATTGAACATATGTTATCAAAAGATATGTTGAATTTATACTAAATATAGTATACGGAATTTGTTTTGTTTGGAAGTACCAGCAGTTATTGATTTTTATAACCAAGGACGGCGTGACCTTAAAACCCGTTGCGTTGCATCGATCCATGCAGAACGCCGTATCATATCGCCTACGCAGTTGCGGTGTCGGCATTTCGTACCGCTGCGTAATGACGACAACTTTCACACTGCATGTTTGATAACATCCCAACATAAACACTACCCGGCTCCGTGGTTAGCGTACCGCTGTTTGATTTTTCCGGGTTGCATCCCTACCAACCGTAGACTTATATGATTATTTTGAACGAAGTAAAAGGTGGTGAGCGCATCGCGACCTTAGTTTCTAGACTAATAATAAAAAAAAGGTAGTTTTCGAAAAATAAAACGAATAATAGCTCTCCGGATAGCGTATCAAAGACTAAACTTTCGACTATTTTAACATTAACAATAAACAATATTATTTAGGTCAGATTTTATTAGTTTAATTTTAGAAATTGTTTTCACCTGGGAACGTTCGCTTTTGCGTAGGAATTTTTTTACGTGGCAGCCTTTGTTGCCTAGTGACAAGGGCGCTTGCGCAGTAACACCCATAGACGAATCAATCACGATCTTTCGCCGGAGGGAGTCTGCGGGAGTGTTCTCCCTCCACCTCCCCCCTTTCAATCGCTGCCAATAAATATAATCAGGACCTGCGAGGGATTTGGAAACATCGACAACAGCTCGAGCTTTAATGTGCATGGCATCGTAAGTTGTTCAAAAATAAATGCAGGCTTTTGCTATTTCTCTATATTTTTTTAAAGATCAGTAAGTTTCGCTGTAGTCTATGCTTATTATTATACTTTAACCTTTTGTCCAGTGTCACAGAGAGAATGTCCAGTGATGCAATGTCATTGAACTCGGGCTTGTTTTTGCTGATGCCGATAGGTCTGACTTGTGCAATATTATAGGCGCATAAAGCGTGATTAATTGCGTATGTGAATTATGAACGTAGAGCCATAAAGCAGACGTGACAACGCCTTGCGGAAAAGATAATTAATTTGAAACTAATGGTCCGCCCCAGGTACGCGTGAGGTACGGTGTATAAATAGGTTCTGTTCATTTCACTAATTCCTATTTTAAAATAAAATTAGTCGAATATATATTTTTATATTTATACCATCTATCTGCTTCAGCAGTCTGCTGAAATTTTGAATTCGTACCGAGATAATTTTTCTAATTTTCTTATAACAATATTTTTTGAATTTCGGACAAATATTAAAAAATATATCGAATTGCTTTAAACGTTCTCGAATTTTATGCTCACAATACATTTTTGATAATTTAATTTTATATAAGTTTTACGATTAATTATTAAAAAAAAACACTTTGTCTCCTATAATACGTTGTTAGTAGTTACGAGTTACCAGTTTTTCTGGTAACTTCAAGATTTCCTTAAATTTTGAACTCGATAAATTTTGTAGCGTTAATATTACATTTATTCCTTAAAGGGAGATGGTTCTGTAAACCAATTTTTTTTCCTTGCATAATGTTTGACTAGTAGCTGTTTGCTACAGTTTTTTTTAATTTACTTGTTGCGTCGAAGAATGGTATTATATCAGGCATACCAGCCAAACATACGTGTTTCGCGGTCAATTTGGCAATTGCTCATTAAAGTTTCGAGCGTGCTATTTTTAGAATAATTCGCTAATTACCTTCATTAGCTACACTTTTTTGTGTACATGTTCCATATATGTAGCACACGTCATAGATATTGTGTAATTTACACAATTGAAAAGCTTAATATGTTTTTATTTAAGGGTATTCGATAATTCTTACAATCCGTCTTCCTTTAAACTTTTTCTCTTACAATTAATTCTATGTCATGTATCGTTTTCCATTAATTCATGGCGACAGACTCACCACCTGTCACTATATCCCAAAAACTATCCTGGTTGAAAGTTTGGTGGAAAGGGCTTAATTATCTGGGCGTCAGTCTATCCCAGTATTGGGAATAGCGTGAGGTTTTTTTTATATTTTTTATTGATAAAGTCTGTATTACAATACAATATAGGAAAAAAAGACTTTTTACATTAACCCGTCTGGGAATCGAACCATGGTCTTTAAACCTGGCGACTTCTTGAAAACCATTGTGTCGGCCCCTGGACCACAGAGAGTTATAGTAACCACAGACAATAATATAAACCAAAATACTTTTTCTATTTTGTTAAACTACACAAGGGGTGTAAGGAATAAATAACAATCTCTCTCACTTAATGCGCTCTATCAAATTAGAGAGAGTAGCAACGTTACCCGAATAAACTGAAAATCGATACAGCTAGATGTAGATTGCTAGGGGCCCTTACCTGAAGTTAGGCACTAAGCGCAGCGCAGTAGTTTCCATGACGTCACCTGCGGACTTCAGACGGGTTGCATGTAGCGTTATTTATTGGTCGATGCGTGTTTCATTTTGATTTTGTTCTCCGAGCTGAAAGGTACTCTCCCGTTCGACAGGAATCCCACGGCGGCGGGGTTTACGGTTCGACGGGGGCGTCAGGGGCGGAAGGTGGGGAGCGACGCGAGGGGGGAAAGCGCGGGCGAAGACCTGGCAGAAAAGCGCAACTCGATAAACAGGACATGAAGGCTAAACTGGGTAAGTGAATATTAATACAGGATGACTCTTATAAAATACGATAGATTCGCCATGTTTTATTGAAATTATTGTAGATATAAACTAAATATTAGTATTAAATGCGATATAGTTTACTTTATTACTCGTAACATATGGACGAATCAAATAACCAGATGTACGAATTAGGCTCCTTCTTTTTGTGTCTATACCTAATCTTAGTACTTTAATCGTCTGAGGAGCGAAGTGTCTGGTACTACGATCGCCATCCTGCTTGACAAGCGTAGCGTTTACGGCAAACCCTCTCTTAGTGGAGGTTCTGAAGTCGATTCTATAGGCCGTTATTTATGTATGGGCTGGCGGGCTGGCTTTCCACCTGTTACATTGTGCTTTGTAATCTGTTGCGAAAAGTCGATGAAAGGTCTAAAAATATCGAGGGCTTCACTTATCTTTATAATGTAACTAATTCATTAGCCCATATTTTTTTATTTCGATAACGTTTAAAATTTGTAATTTTACATGTCTTAATGCTTTATATTAACTAATCTCGTGTAATTTAATTAAAATTGAATTTAAGGTAAGATTCTTTTGATTTTTTTAATTTACTCAGTTGTTTAATAAAAGGCTGGCATGGCTCGCCTTTAATAAGTCATTAGAAATTCATATATAAATATCTTCACGCAATTCCCAATACAGGGGTAGACAGAGGTCAAGTCTAGACAATTAAGTCCCTCTGACCCACCTTCCACCGAAGATATTTTCGGGACAACGTGACAGGTGGAGAGCCCGTCGCCGCCTTTATGTCCAAGCCAACGATGAAATTCGTACATAAGTTTTTGAAAAACTCATTGGTACTGCCACCTAGGGATCGAACTCGGGTCTCTCGACTCGAAATTCCGACCACCCAACAACTCGGCTATCGTGACTATATATTAGAATATATATATATATTAGACTATATATTAGACTATATATTAGACTATATGATTAGAAATTCATCGTAACCATATTTGTTTATAAATTTATTACGTTGGTATTTCCGACTATTTGATATTAATAATTAGTTTTGAATTAATAAAAAAAAATGTTCACGCCATTCCCAATACAAGGTTAGGTTTACAGAGGTGAAGTTTAGACAATCAAGTCCTCGACCCACCTTCCACCGAAGATATTTTGGGATTGGTTGGGATTAGTTTTGAATTAATTAATACATTAATTAAAATTAATTAAAATGTGACCAGTATTTTTAAATAAAGAAAAAATCTTCACGCTATTCCCAATACTGGGGTAGACAGAGGTCTAGACAATTAAGTCCTTTCGAATTAACTTCCACCGAAGCCTTTTTTTGTGACTACGTAATATATGGTGAGCTTGTACATACGTTTTTAACATATCGAACTCGGGTCTCTTGACTCGAATTCCTATCGCTCAACATTAGGGGGCGTCCATAAATTACGTGAGGTGTTTTTTTGAATTTTCTGTCATTCCCTCCCCTCCTGGTAAGATGACGTGAGATTTTATTCAACCCCCTCCCCCATCCCCCAATCTCACGTGAGGTTTTTCAAAATGTAGGTTTCTTACGTAAACGCGTTGGATTGTTATTATAAAAAGAAAAAAAAAATTGCTTCGTGCTTTTATTTACGACTAGTTAAGACTAGTAATCAATATTGCTGAGAGTTTAATTATAAGTGAAATAAAACATTTAACAATAGAAAACTTAAATAGTAACTACTGTGATTAAAAAAACAATATCTACTCTAATTCAATCCATCGAGAATCATGCACGGTCTCAAGAGAGGCTATTAGAGCCAACATGTCCATATGATTTTCAGTAAAATCATCTGCATTTCAGTAAAATCGTATAATTTTTTTTGTTAAAATCAGGAAAAAAATTTCGCGATATTTGTCGGGACCCCCCCCCCCCGCCCTCTCCAACGTAAGATTAGATGAGATTTGACTCGACACCCTCCCCCCCTTTAACACCTCTTGTAATTTATGGATGCCCCCTTAGAGAAAATTATCATCAGTTGTAGTAGATAAAATTATAATGATTCCTTTCGATGCTCTTATTATTAATTACTCAGAGATTTACCTAGTAGATAGGTTTTAGATAGGTTTTACCTACTACGGAAGTCAGGGACTTCATACAAATTTGTGATAAAGTCTTATGACAATGACAATAAAGATTATTATTATGACAATAAAGATTATTATTAATAAGAGATATTTACAATCGGTGTAATAGAACATATTTCAATATTTTTTTTAAAAACTTCCTGTTTGCAATGCACTGGACATCGAGAACTAAACCATCAGGATAGACTTGTCTTCTGAATAGGACACTCGAAGTTAATCACGGGTTCTTCATAGAGTTGTTCAAAACTTATGCAAACATTGTTGCGGTGCGCTGGAATAGGCGGCTTGCCACCTGTTACATTGTGCTTAGTAATCTGCTGTGAAAAGCCGATAGAACGGATTAAAAATTTCGAGACCTTAACTGTCTTTATAAATTGTATATACATACAATTAAAAATTAAATTTAAATTACATACGTAATTTAATTTTTTTTCTTTGAGTGTATTGAAGTATTTTAATTATTTTTCTTTAATGAATTGAATGACGAGTTCTAACCTGCGACGTCACGCTTTGCAGTCCACATCCGAAAGCGTTAGTCTATTGACCCTTCGAATACTTCAACTAATTACTGAGATTACTGACGGTTATGATTGAATTTAGTACCCGGGCTAACAAGCTTCGTTTGGCGTCGATAAACCAATCAGAAAAAGCTTCGATGAACATTGGATCGAAAGGACTATATTGTCTAGACCTCTGCCAACCCAGGTGTTGAGATGTTTCGTGAAGACATAATAAAAATAAATAAAAACAAGTTAACTAATTTACTTTGCAATGACATTTATCTAAAAGTTAAACACTACACATTGTTCATCTTTGGAATAGTTTTAGAGATACCAACGTATAAATTTATAATGGAAGTCCGGCTCAGTTAGCTGAGCTGAATTTTTAGAAAGAAAGAAAGAAACATTTATTGCACATAGTACACCACTAAAATAGTGAGTTTAAGAGCAAATTAACATTAAATAAATAATATGTAAATAAATATCTTAACGCAATTCCCAATACAGGGGTAGACAGAGGTCAAGGCTAGACAATTAAGTCCCTTTGACCCACCTTCCACCGAAGATATTTTCGGGACAACGTGACAGGTGGTGAGCCCGTCGCCGCCTTTATGTCCAAGCCAACGATGAAATTCGTACATAAGTTTTTGAAAAACTCATTGGTACTGCCACCTGGGGATCGAACTCTGGTCTCTCGACTCGAAATTCTGACCACCCAAGAACTCGGCTATGGTGACTTTGACAAAAAAAATTTAACAAATTAACATTGATAAAAAAATTTGATAAATAAAATTTTTTTGATAAACAATTCTGCGTATTAAGTAATTATTTTATCTTTCGCCTCTTTCTCGTCCGTTAGAGGAATCTCATTACCAATGTACATTCTTATTTCGATAAATAAATGATTTGATTTGATTTAATTAGAGCGCAGCAGACAATCGGCGCGCGAATGCCGTGCCCGCAAGAAACTCCGCTACCAATACCTTGAGGAGTTGGTCGCTGATAGAGAGCGCGCCGTCCTAGCGCTCCGGAAGGAGTTGGACAAAGTGAGTGCTCTTAGATTATTACTAAGTGAACAGAGTAGTCTCCTTTTTTTTATAAAGAAAAGGCCGGCAAACGAGCAGTCGGCTCACGTGATGGGAAGTGATTACCGCCGCCCATGAACACCCGCAATATCAGAGGCATAGCAGACGCGTTGCCGGCCTTAGAGTGCCCCCCCCCCCAATTGGGGGAGGGGGGTTGTTACCTGCACTCACCAGACGAAACGCAGAAGTTTTTTAGACTTCTACTTCACGCCGGTATTCTGTGAGGTCGTGGTACTTCCCCGGTCGAGCCGGCCCATTCATGCAACAACAAAAGCTGATGCGTGGCACTACCACTGTTAGAAAGGTCTTAGATTATTACCAAGTTACAACAATCTACCTCGTGGCGAGTGACTTCTGCAGCCAATCCACGTTTCCAGACAACGTTATCCGAAGAGTATGAAGGTTAGTTTGGATGTACATGTGGTTAAGATGGAATGGAATGCCGTAATTATTCAATGTTACGTTCCAGACCGGATTTTAACTCTTGTACAGTTAAAGTGGTTGGTATTGACGATTTTATATTTATGTCCGAATCTTATGCAAGTTTCAATTTATTGAATTTGAGGCGTTCATAACCTGATAGCTAGGGGCGGACTGATGAATACGACATTGCAAGTTCGAGCACGTTAGTCCACTATTGTCTTGGACCACTCCAAAAGCATTGCAGCATAGTTATTTAGCATAGAAAGTATTCTTTTTAAATAGATATGGATATATTTTAAATAGATAATGGATATCTTCACGCATATTCCCAATGCTGCGGTAGACAGAGGTCATGAAAATTAAGTCCTTTCGTCAGAGCCGAATGAAAATGGGGAAAAATGCGTGTAAATTCAATCTCATTTTAATACAAAGCATGGCTAATATGCTTAAAATATATAAATAAATATATTCACACTTATTCCAGTACTGGGGCAAACAGAGATCCCGATAACCCACCTTTCACCGAAGAATTTTTTTGGCACAACATGATAATTGCTGAACCTGCCGCCGTCTTTATGTCCAAGTCAACTGTATGGTACATAAGGTTTTGAAAAAAAAACTCATTGGTACCAGCCTATCACCTGGGGATCGATATCGGGTACTTTGACTCGAATTCTGATCACACAACCACTCGGTTATCGTGACTATGATATACATGCCTAACAATTCACAAATATTGTTTATATTTGTCTTGTGTAAAAATATAAAACACGATTAAGAGTAAAATTTAGTAAAGCTCAGGCTAATACCGCAGATTTCCAGATAAGGCGCTCATCTATGGGAAATTGTTGGCTGATAATTTATAAAAAAATAAATATCTTCACGCAATTCCCAATACAGGGGTAGGCAGAGGTCTAGTTTAGACGACGTCAGTGTCTTCGACCCACCTTCCACCGAAGATATTTTCGGGACAACGTAACTGGTGGTGAGCCCGTCGCCGTCTTCATGTCTAAGCCAACGATATTATTCGTACATAAGTTTTTGAAAAATGGGTGATTGGTACGAGCTTGCCACCTGGGGACTATTGACTCAAAATTCCGACCACCCAACCACTCGGCTATCGTGACACCTGCGATGATAATTTTTTTGTTTTATCGGAAATGAAGGCGAACGAGTAGGTGGCTCACGTGATGGTAAGTGATTACCGCCGCCCATGAACATCCGCAATACCAGAGGCAGAGCAGAAGCGTTGCCGGCCTTAGAGTGCCCCCCACTCCCACCCGAATTAGGGGAGGGGGTGTGTGGGCCTCCGGTTACCTGCACTAACCAGACGAAACGCAGAAGTTTGTTAGACTTCTACTTCACGCCGGTATTCTGTGAGGTCGTGGTACTTCCCCGGTCGAGCCGGCCCATTCATGCAACAACAAAAGCTGATGCGTAGCTCTACCGCTGTAATAGTTTACTTTGTCAATTTCAGTACTACAAATGGAACCTAGAGTTAGATCAGGGCCAGATGCCGGAAGGTTTGGAAGCAATGATAAAGGAGTTGGGTGCCGTGAAACAGGAGGAAATAAATCAGTTTTAAATCTAACTTTGGATGATGGCGGAGGTAACAATGTTACAGAAATAGTTTTTCATACTTAACATCTAGAATTTCATCAGGGTGTTCAACAATTACTTGGGCAAGAATGAGGAAGTTAGAAGTTGGATTTTTTAATTTTAAGTATTATTAATTTGATTATTTGTTTGGTTGGTAATATTTGTAAATGTCGTGTCAATGTTAGGCCAAAAATAAAGTAGTTAGATTGCTGGAAAAAGTTATTTGAAAATTCTAAATTTGAAACTTTAAAATCAGAATTCTTGTTATTTTTTCTAAGTTTGATTTGCGAACAAAGTCATGTAACCTGTTTTGTAGTTTTTTAAAAACCAGTTTTATAGGATAGCATTACATTTTATTTTACATTATAACTTGGGAAAATTTGCAATTTTTTTACTATTTCAGTAAAGTAGTAACTACCAACATAAAAGTATCGTAAAATTAAGTAACTGAGAGTTTAACTAATTTGCTATTTTTATCGTTATTATATTACAAAGTTATTAGTTTGGATTTAATCCTAAAATTACTAATTGTTTCCAAAGTTTGTAATTATTTTTTTTTGTTTCTACCCAAAATAATTTAATTTTCCATTTTCGTTATTGGTTAAAAAAAGTTTTTTATATGTGTTAACTTTTATCTTTATATTAAGACATCTTAGGATAATGTTATAAGCTTAATATTCGATTTAAGTTTTAAAATGTAACTTATTTTATGCGTATGTTTATAAGTCATCAAAGATGACGTACTCGTCAACAGAGTGATAAAATCATAGATTATAGGACATATTGTTGCGTAAATATAGGACTTTCAGTTTTAAATGTATTAAAATTAAATCATTTCGTTAGAATAGGTCGTTTATATATCACGACGTTAATGTGTTAAATATAAGTGCTTACTATATTTCTATTTGCTATTTCACTTTTGTTAGAAACTTGTGTATTTAATGTTATTCATCTCTCACTTTATGTTGACGCACACGGATTCTTTTGAAAGTTTCGGCGATTCGTTTTAGAAATGTACACTATACACGTTTTAGTATATTTTTTTGAATCAGTTAATGGTAGTTTTTTTACATTTATTGACATTATTTTAAGTTTCGGAATAGCACTATTGAGTTGTGATATCTCGGTTATATTATATAGGTTTTAAACTGCTTTCCTTCTTATATTAACTGTATAAAGGTATTCAGACGTTGAAAGTGGCCTAATTTTATGTCTATCCTAGTGAGTAATGTAAAGTGTAAATTGGTAAGATTGTAATTATGTGGTCGATAGAACATTTCTTACAGTAATTAACAGATTATTTTAATTATTATGTTTAAAATTATATTTTTTGCAAATTCTGTTTCGTGTACATCTTATGGCAGTTAATCAGTTACAATTTGTAGAGAAACATTTCAAATTCTCTATGTATATGTCTCTCGTATAAGAACTTGTTATGATACATTAATGAAGATGCGCCACAGAATAAATAATAGTATAACGTACCGAAAAAAAAAAGTGAAAAAGGGAGGATTGAGACCACTCGTTTTCTCTTTCTTTTTAACTCGGAAATATACCTACCAACAGTAAAATCGAGTTCATTAGTGTACGTATGATAACACATTCAATCATCAGCGTTAGAGTCGTGATATAGTACTGCTGGATAGAAAGGACAGTCAATCTTTACATATTTGTACCTACTTGTGACTATATTACGATTCTTCATCTTAAACATTGATTTTTTACTCTTGGTATGGTGTAATTTCAGTTAGCTGTAATTATTTGGCCAAAAAAATACGGACATTGAAACACATTAATACGCAGTCTGTACATTTGTCGGATGGCTTTATTTAAATGCGTTAACAATCGGATGATCAATGGATATTAATAACACGCACTAAAACGTATACTCAACTTGCTGGATCAATAACTAGGCATTAGCCCAACATTAAAGACTGTGTTATATCTAGTATCTGTGTGTCATGTACTCTAAAAAGGTAAAAAAGCGATCTGGGCGCCACCAACTTCCGATGTTGCCATATAATAACTGTCAAAACATACTAAGTCACTTTAATGCAATCATTAAATTACCCAATTTCTCCACCCATCGTACACTACGGAAACGTGAATTCAATTTGCGGATAATTTAATGACAGTTCACTAAATCGTTGTCTTTGTTGTATATTTTTTTACATAGCAGAGCTGAGTTTGGTTTTTAAAGTTTATCACTTTTTTCCCTCCTTGTCTCGTTGAAATATCATCCGTCAAATATCAGTCCATAATGTGTCACTTATTAGTTACAGTATCTTTCAAATGTCAATGATTGAAATAATCCCAATTTGGTTCTAACTGCTCTCCTTTGGTCGAGAGGTTTCGAATGAATAGCATATTGAGTGAATGATATTGTTAGTTTGAAAATGAATTCTTACTTCTCTCAAGTTTTTAGTTATGCGAATGACGTCTCCTGTAACAAGACCACATAATTAGTTGAAACATTCCGCTAATTGCCAAGATCTCATTGGCTTCTTAGTTCTTCGGAATTAACACACATAACGCCTCGGCAGAACATTGTGCATGTAAAGTTATAGGGAGTTTTTAGCTTTTACTAAAGTTATTTCAAAGCCAACATTCAACTTTTATTATTAATTAAGAAAATTAGTATAGTTATTAAAACTAAATATAGCGGAACTGAAATAAGTCAAATAAATATAGCATATTAATATTTAAATTATATAGTAAGTCTTTGCTGTCTCTTACGACACCAACAGGAGGAGAGGAGATGGCATATTCTAACGGCGTTTTCAATATTTTTTATAGCAACCCTAACTCTACGAAGAAATATAAACAACTTCAAAAAAATTTTATACTTTTTTAAATACTTTAATTTGGCATAGCTACTTTTTCATGAATTTTGAATTAGATATTACTTTGATAATCTATAAATCTTTTAAATATTTAATCGTGTATTTCATATTTAATGATTATAACATAGTATAGTGTAAGTAATTATGATTATTACTAAAAATATTACTAAACTTTAGATATATACCAAATTATGTTTAATCCTTTTTTTATTAGATCATACACAGGGCATCTTTTTAACCAGTAGAAATATCATAGCTTTCTTGTGATGCCAAAACATAGTTCAGGCTACTTGCCAATCAATAGTATGTAATTATTGGAAGTTTTTTAACTATCAGAATATAAAAAGTATGTTCATTTTTAGTTTTAGTTCTCTAACATCTCGGACAAGTTTTTATTTGAGCTTCCCTGGCCTGTAATTTGTATCATCACCCTTGCACATTGGTCGTCCTACTGAACTAACCTACACAATGATTAACATGCATATACAAATTAGTAGGCCAGGAAAGCTGAATATATCATAAAACCTTTCGTGTTCCTAATCAGTTTAAAAAGGTTATCCATTAAACATTACTAGTAATCATTATTAATCACAATTCATTTTGGACATTTAAATATATAAAAAACATATAAATACATATTAAATACTTCATAAAATTTTAACGCCAATGTTATGTAGAATCAAAATCAAAATACAATAAATATGAAGACTAAACACCAATCATTCAGGCTTCATCCATCTAATAATATTATGCCTTTTTAAACATGTTTTTAACCTTAAGTGGGATGTTTGAATGGCGTCTTAAGATTTAGTTCTTCTAAAGAAAACTATTTGAATCCATCTTTGTCGGCAATCCGCCTTTATATTTTGAGTTACAGTGCTACAATTATATTTTCTAAATGTGACTTATTAGTTATAAGTTCTAAACTTTATTTCGGGGATATTTTCCATATTTCTATTATAAGTGTTAGTTAAGGTTTAGGTTTAGGCATAGTATTAAGGTTTAATAGCTATAGCAGTGCCCTATAGATTATAATTTTTGTTTGTTTAAGTATAGAAAACCAAGAATCATCATTTAATTTATCATTATTTTATATTTTTCTATTAAAACACATGTTTGCTCGACAATTGTCTAGTATTGCATTTGTCTTTGGCAATATTTATCGAAATGTAGGTTTTTTTACACATGTCGTTCGGTTGGTATTTTTAAATAATACAAATCTCAATAGTGCTCATATTGAATATTATTAATATTATTGACATTGCCAGTATTAAAAATATATATTACATTTTGTAAAGACTTGAATAGAAAAGAACTCAAGCTTTACTCATTTTTTTTCATCTAAGTCTCGATTATTAGCAGTTCAAAACTGTATTGCATAATTTTGCCTCCCAACACGCGAAATGCATAATATCGGGTTATATAGCAAAGTCTGTGGTAAAATTAACTTTGTAAGATCATTTGTTTTACCTTATTTTAAAACGGGAAAGCAATCCACGTACAGAGTGTGATTATTTTTATGATTTACATACATACAAACATAACAGCCGAGGATTTGCCATAATCGCCACGCTTCACAGGCGGATTGGCGATCGCAGGACCAGACCACTCACGCCTCAGACGTTTCTTTTATGCCTCATGCTTAAACCACACTGCACGTACTGATTCTTATTTAAATTTTTACGTTCTCTGTACCACAGTAATGTCGTGTGTAATAAACCTTGCGTTGAAAAAAAACACTACATTGTATTTTATATCACAATGTGAAAAACAATGTAGTGTGTAACAAACATACTTCATACAACCAAAAGGAAATCCACCTCAACTAGAATCGTTTATAATATACCTAAGCTGTAGTTTAGTGATTTTAAGATAATTATAAAACGTAAGCTACTATGTAAGGATTTAATATATCTTAAGTATGTAGTTTAAGTTATACTTAAGTATGTTTTTAGATGTATGTAAAGATACAAAATGGTAACGATAATCGGATAAATTGGTTAACTAGCGTTAAGCTGGCATATGCTATTTAAAAGTTATAATTCGTTAAAAAAACTGTCACGTGAACCCTGCTACATGTAAAACATCTTAACAATTTTGCTCTGTTATGCTCGTAATTATGTTTTTTTTAAAGGGAACCAATATGGCAATATTTAGATTTTATTAAATTATAATAATATTTATTTTTATAAAGGTCATTCTTTTCTGTCTCAATCATTTATTTCTGTAATAATACTATTCAATACTGTTTTTGACACATCGCCACTCCCGCCGTATAAAATGTTTCACATGAAATAACAACAAACAATAATAGGTTAGCTAAATCTGATCTCAAAATTACTCTTTTACGATATCTTTTTTAACTCATTTACTACGATAATGTGTATATATATATAAATCTGAAGAAGCAAAAAGGAAGCAATTGCTGTAAAAATTATGTATTTAGGAATACAATTACTTAGCGCATAATCGTAACTATAGCTGTCTTATTTTGTTATAGCATTGTAATAGGAGACACTATTTAGCGCGTCTTTTGATATATTTCACAGTAGATTAGTTAAGATTACGAAAATGTGTATATATAAATCAGAAGAAGATAAAAGGAAGCAATTGCTGTAAAATTATGTATTTAGAATACAATTAATTGAGTGCATAGTCGTAACTATAGCTGTCTTACTTTGTTATAGCATTGTAATAGGAGACACTATTTAGCGCGTATTTTGATATATTTCACAGTAGATTAGTTAAGATTACGAAAATGTGTATATATAAATCAGAAGAAGATAAAAGGAAGCAATTGCTGTAAAAATTATATATTTAGGAATACAATTAATTAGTGCATAGTCGTAACTATAGCTGTCTTACTTTGTTATAGCATTGTAATAGGAGACACTATTTAGCGCGTCTTTTGATATATTTCACAGTAGATTAGTTAAGATTACGAAAATGTGTATATATAAATCAGAAGAAGATAAAAGGAAGCAATTGCTGTAAAATTATGTATTTAGGAATACAATTAATTAGTGTATAGTCGTAACTATAGCTGTCTTATTTTGTTATAGCATTGTAATAGGAGACACGAGTGAAGATGATGGTATAGCTAATGGAACGAGACGTGACCACGACACTTAACTATATAAAAGTTTATACACATTATATCGGTCGTTTGCAGAAGGGTAGCGTGGAAGGAACGCAAATTGGTGTTCAAAGTACTACCGTACTATCTGCCCGTTACCCCGATGCGTACTATCTGCGAACCACTGTCACGTGTTCACGACTCGTGCCGTTAGGTATAAACAGTGGTTCTGTTTGTTGTTATACAATCGTAAGTTGATATTATAACATTACACCCAGAAATACGTGCACCATCGCTTCCAACATCAGCGGCTTATCGGCATATCTTGAAAATCGATCAATTTACACATAATGAAATAAATTATTATCAACCTAGGAAAGTAAATTACACAACGGTAATTTTAATTCTACCCACGTTTCGTAAAGAGGTTTTCTGACACAGGAGTTTCTCTTCTTTGTTATTTTTATGCTTTATTTACATTCCCAAACCGTTTCGAAGGTAGCAAAGAATTATATATATTAAATATTAAACAATTATATATTAAACAATTATTTCAACTTTAAAAAAGAAAATGTCAAAAACGAATTCTTATATTTTGCGTAATCTGCCGTAATAATTGCTTAAGAGGATACTGAATTGACCTGAGAATTCGACCAGAACATAGCTTTTGATTTTCAATGTTGTATGCAACACCCATGTTACGGTAGACCGCATGCCATATCTTTAATGAATGCCATGCCAGAATTTCTTGCTTTTTTAATCCTAGGCTCTGTTTAATATTGGATTTTGTCATCACTATTTAAAAAAAAATCCGCGCTGCCTCCCTTTATGCAAGTTTCAGTCGAAGTAGGTGTCCGTATATTTTTTAAATAATACAAATCTCAATAGTGCTCATATTGAATATTATTAATATTATTGACATTGCCAGTATTAAAAATATATATTACATTTTGTAAAGACTTGAATAGAAAAGAACTCAAGCTTTACTCATTTTTTTTCATCTCCGTTCTCATCTAAGTCTCGATTATTAGCAGTTCAAAACTGTATTGCATAATTTTGCCTCCCAACACGCGAAATGCATAATATCGGGTTATATAGCAAAGTCTGTGGTAAAATTAACTTTGTAAGATCATTTGTTTTACCTTATTTTAAAACGGGAAAGCAATCCACGTACAGAGTGTGATTATTTTTATGATTTACATACATACAAACATAACAGCCGAGGATTTGCCATAATCGCCACGCTTCACAGGCGGATTGGCGATCGCAGGACCAGACCACTCACGCCTCAGACGTTTCTTTTATGCCTCATGCTTAAACCACACTGCACGTACTGATTCTTATTTAAATTTTTATTTACAATAGATAACAAATTTCTCTTAGCGTCTCTATTTCTAAATTGTAATGTCGAACATTAATATTTTGTTATAGCATTGTAATAGGAGACACTATTTAGCGCGTCTTTTGATATATTTCACAGTAGATTAGTTAAGATTACGAAAATGTGTATATATAAATCAGAAGAAGATAAAAGGAAGCAATTGCTGTAAAAATTATGTATTTAGAATACAATTAATTAGTGCATAGTCGTAACTATAGCTGTCTTATTTTGTTATAGCATTGTAATAGGAGACACTATTTAGCGCGTCTTTTGATATATTTCACAGTAGATTAGTTAAGATTACGAAAATGTGTATATATATATATATATATATATATATATATATATATATATATATATATATATATATATATATATATATATATATAAATCAGAAGAAGATAAAAGGAAGCAATTGCTGTAAAAATTATGTATTTAGGAATACAATTAATTAGTGCATAGTCGTAACTATAGCTGTCTTATTTTGTTATAGCATTGTAATAGGAGACACTATTTAGCGCGTATTTTGATATATTTCACAGTAGATTAGTTAAGATTACGAAAATGTGTATATATAAATCAGAAGAAGATAAAAGGAAGCAATTGCTGTAAAAATTATGTATTTAGGAATACAATTAATTAGTGCATAGTCGTAACTATAGCTGTCTTATTTTGTTATAGCATTGTAATAGGAGACACTATTTAGCGCGTCTTTTGATATATTTCACAGTAGATTAGTTAAGATTACGAAAATGTGTATATATATATATATATATATATATATAAATCAGAAGAAGATAAAAGGAAGCAATTGCTGTAAAAATTATGTATTTAGGAATACAATTAATTAGTGTATAGTCGTAACTATAGCTGTCTTATTTTGTTATAGCATTGTAATAGGAGACACTATTTAGCGCGTATTTTGATATATTTCACAGTAGATTAGTTAAGATTACGAAAATGTGTATATATAAATCAGAAGAAGATAAAAGGAAGCAATTGCTGTAAAAATTATGTATTTAGGAATACAATTAATTAGTGCATAGTCGTAACTATAGCTGTCTTACTTTGTTATAGCATTGTAATAGGAGACACTATTTAGCGCGTATTTTGATATATTTCACAGTAGATTAGTTAAGATTACGAAAATGTGTATATATAAATCAGAAGAAGATAAAAGGAAGCAATTGCTGTAAAAATTATATATTTAGGAATACAATTAATTAGTGCATAGTCGTAACTATAGCTGTCTTACTTTGTTATAGCATTGTAATAGGAGACACTATTTAGCGCGTCTTTTGATATATTTCACAGTAGATTAGTTAAGATTACGAAAATGTGTATATATATAAATCAGAAGAAGATAAAAGGAAGCAATTGCTGTAAAAATTATGTATTTAGGAATACAATTAATTAGTGCATAGTCGTAACTATAGCTGTCTTACTTTGTTATAGCATTGTAATAGGAGACACTATTTAGCGCGTCTTTTGATATATTTCACAGTAGATTAGTTAAGATTACGAAAATGTGTATATATATATATATATATATATATATATATATATATATATATATATATATATATAAATCAGAAGAAGATAAAAGGAAGCAATTGCTGTAAAAATTATATATTTAGGAATACAATTAATTAGTGCATAGTCGTAACTATAGCTGTCTTACTTTGTTATAGCATTGTAATAGGAGACACTATTTAGCGCGTCTTTTGATATATTTCACAGTAGATTAGTTAAGATTACGAAAATGTGTATATATAAATCAGAAGAAGATAAAAGGAAGCAATTGCTGTAAAAATTATGTATTTAGGAATACAATTAATTAGTGTATAGTCGTAACTATAGCTGTCTTATTTTGTTATAGCACTGTAATAGGAGACACGAGTGAAGATGATGGTATAGCTAATGGAACGAGACGTGACCACGACACTTAACTATATAAAAGTTTATACACATTATATCGGTCGTTTGCAGAAGGGTAGCGTGGAAGGAACGCAAATTGGTGTTCAAAGTACTACCGTACTATCTGCCCGTTACCCCGATGCGTACTATCTGCGAACCACTGTCACGTGTTCACGACTCGTGCCGTTAGGTATAAACAGTGGTTCTGTTTGTTGTTATACAATCGTAAGTTGATATTATAACATTACACCCAGAAATACGTGCACCATCGCTTCCAACATCAGCGGCTTATCGGCATATCTTGAAAATCGATCAATTTACACATAATGAAATAAATTATTATCAACCTAGGAAAGTAAATTACACAACGGTAATTTTAATTCTACCCACGTTTCGTAAAGAGGTTTTCTGACACAGGAGTTTCTCTTCTTTGTTATTTTTTATGCTTTATTTACATTCCCAAACCGTTTCGAAGGTAGCAAAGAATTATATATATTAAATATTAAACAATTATATATTAAACAATTATTTCAACTTTAAAAAAGAAAATGTCAAAAACGAATTCTTATATTTTGCGTAATCTGCCGTAATAATTGCTTAAGAGGATACTGAATTGACCTGAGAATTCGACCAGAACATAGCTTTTGATTTTCAATGTTGTATGCAACACCCATGTTACGGTAGACCGCATGCCATATCTTTAATGAATTCCATGCCAGAATTTCTTGCTTTTTTAATCCTAGGCTCTGTTTAATATTGGATTTTGTAATCATTATTAAAAAAAATCCGCGCTGCCTCCCTTTATGCAAGTTTCAGTCGAAGTAGGTGTCCGTATATTTTTAAAAAGGATTTTTATTTGATACTATAAGCTAATAGTTATAAGCAAATGTATATTTAGGAGTACTCAACTATTCAAAAGTTATTCAGTAGCTGTAAATAATTAGTACAGAAGATGTCTATTTTTATAGATAAATAATACAATACGTGCTATCGTTCCCAGTTGACTGTATATACGAATTGTCGGTAACATTTAAATTTTTATTTACAATAGATAACAAATTTCTCTTAGCGTCTCTATTTCTAAATTGTTATGTCGAACATTAATATTTCGCTTTGTATTTTCTATATAACCAACATTTCAGAAAAATGCCACATCATTTTAATAGAGTTCGTTTCATATGTTCGTCTTTGTCATCATAAAATGTTTAAGATTCCTAAAGAAAAACTCCGCTTTTTAAAAAGATTAATTTTTTAAAAATAGAATAAGTTCTTAGTTGTATTTAATTTGCCTCGCGCTTCCTACGTTCAATTATTAGTTGTAGTTTTTTTTGAATTAATTTACGTGGATTATAGTCGCTTTGAGTTTACCGTTTAAGTAATGCATTGTTAAGATTTCGTTTTTCATTTAATATGTTTTAATCTGTGTCGGCAATCCGCCTGTGCCAATTTAAGAGATGAGTTTCCAGTACTTGACTTTATCTTTAAATCAAAGTAATTATTTAATTGTTCATTAGATATTTTTATATCATAGTTAATTGTGCTTTAAAATGCAGAGTATAGAAGTATTGACACATTGTGTTAAAATAAAAATTATAAGGGAATGTACCATGACATCAACTGCTTGAGATAGCAGTAAAATTTTTAGTTCATTCAGCCTAATTTTCTAACCTTTTCTTTTTAATTTGTTACTCATAATTTGGGGATAATATAATACGGTTAATGTAACTGTTTCATTGTTCTTATTCTGACCTGGAAAACACAATATAATTTAACATTTGCACATTCGTTTGTATACATATTTAAAATAGGGATGCCCTGAAAAATTTGTGTTGTGTGTAATCACTACTTAAACTAAGCGCCGACCTTTTTGTTGTTTTCCTGTAACGCTAGCCATATTTCTTTTATACTTATTAATTTTATTCAGTTTTTTTAAAAAAAAAACATTAATATTTTGTTACTTAGAACTTTCCATTTTTAATTTTTTTTTGTCTGAATACTTATATTTTGCATTTTTTTGCTTATTACGGTAAAAGGCAATGATGTAACTGACATAGTAATATATAAATCTTATCTTTCTATCTAATAAAAGGAAATCCACCTTAACCTTCTATTATGTTACCGTACTACATAAGGTATAGTTTAATTAATTAATATTAGGTTGCAAAATTATTATGACAGTGATTAGTGAATTCTTAAAATTATTAGTGTAGATTATTTGGTGTTTAAAATTATAATTATTGGTTAGTATATTATAATTACGTAATAAAATAATGTAAATAACATTTAAAAATGAAATAAGAAGCCATAAAAATTAGTTGTAATTTCATAGGCATTACGAATGCTATGAAAAATTAATATATAAGACTTTAAAATATATTTTAACACAATAAGTGTGTACTTAGTTTTAAGTTGTGAATAGTAAAGAGTAGAACGGAAAGGCATTAAGTAAAATTAAATTGCGTAGAAATTTCAAGTCTTAAATATCTTATATTAATAGAGATAGTTAGATATATATTAATTATCTTTGAAAAATTATTAGAAAATCGTTTAAAAATATCTATAAAAATCTACCACAGAACTGGAAGTATTGTGAATGTTCTTTTAACGATGGTTTACCAGCTACCTATTTCAATTTCCAATAATCGATATTTTCAGAGGAAAATAAAACGTCGGTACAGTTTCTACGATAACTCAGTCATAAAACGAAACTAAATAATTTTCCACGAGACTCATTTGTTTATCTTAGGCTATAAATACTGACAACTGATTAATGAGGCGACCAAAATCTACCGAAAAAATGAACTCGGTGGAGTAAAATATATACCCTGAACATTATTTTGGTAATAAAAAACCATAATATTTTTGAGGTCGAAAGGACTTAATTTTCCGGACTTGTGTTTACTCAAGTATATAGAAAAAGTAGTAGTAAGATGTATTTTGTTGGTATGATTTTCACCAGGAGATATAAAAAATAAATAAAAAAAGCCATTTTACACACTGGGAAGCACAATTCTGACGAGTGGTGCATACACCGTGTCCCGGGTTCGATTCCCGATCGGGTCAATATAGTAAACACTTTTTGTACATTTTCTCGGGTCTGGGTGTTTGTGGTATCTTCGTTGTTTCAAATTCCATAATACATGGCACTAAGCTACTTTGGGATCAGAGTCCCTATCAATGTATGTAATTATTACTGCCATACTTAATAATTTAAATCGTTGTTTTTTTTTCATTCAATTCAAATTTAATTCTTGTTTTTTTCTTTAAAATATGGCGCGCATGCACCACGAGGTGCTTATTTAGGTAAAATTGTATGGGGTTTTGGTCGCCTCCATTCAAGTAATTTTGAATGATTTGGTTTTTTTAACTAAAGATTTTTTTAGTTTTAGTGCAACACTGATACATACTGTTTTTCACGATTTACTATCATGGGATCTATGATGTTACCAATTACGCCTTATTCTCGTCTAAATTTATTTTATATTTTTCTTATGTTAATTTTATGTCAGAATATCAATCATTTACAACATAAATTTTAGCTCAGAGTTATTTGAAAGAGTACCGGCGTTCTGTTCAGGTACATTAACATTTCTAACGATATATTTTTATAACAGGAATATAAACAAATGAACATACTTCTCTATATTTTTATTACTCTATATGCTGCTAGAAAATTTCAAGTACGTTGGAACATAACTAAATTCAAAACAATTATTTCCTCTTTACTTTGTAAACTTTCGAAATTTTATTGATACTGCTATTAGGTTATAGATTTGTAAATTTAAAGGAAGAGTGCTATATTGATACCGTGTTAAAGAGTAGCTGTAAATAATTAGTACGTATCTTATATATAGCATTAAAGTAATTAATACTAGGTACATAATATTAAACTTGCCGTGATCGTGTTTCCTCCGACTTAACCGTGAAAAACAAAATATGAAAAACAATGTATATATATATATATATATATATATATATATATATATATATATATATATATATATATATATATATATATATATATATATATATATATATATATATATATATATATATATATATATATATATATATATATATATATATATATATATACATACATATATATATATGTGTACTTATGTGTCATAATAAAAAAATGCTTTGACCATTCCAATTCGTTGAGCCGATACAGTTTCTCAGAGACAAGAACACACACTCACAAGTTTTTACCTTTATTTGATTGCTTTAAAATTCAGGTTAAGTAATATTCGTTTTATTTTTAAAGAATCTGCCTGATTTCAACTTTCAACTATGTTGGTGTTTCATTTGTACTATCCTGTTTTCGATATGCAATTATAACGGATTATTATAAAATAGTTTGTTGTGTAGTTGTATCTATGGAGTAATTTTTAATGTGTAACAATTACGGTAATGATACCGAAGCCACATAGATCTCTGATACTTAGATTCGACGATTTTGTAGATAATCATGCGAATACGTTTACACGACTTTGAGTTATTGTAACAATATAATGATTAAGTAGTTTAAGTAAGATTGTTCATCTTTAAATTTTAAATTATTTTTTACATAAATTTTTTAAAGGGTGTTTTTTCTGGACCTTCTTGTGATGACACTCGCCCATAAGTTTTTGCTAATACCGCATCTGATGACCTCCAAGGAAGAGTGGCGGATACATCGGTTTTCAAGGTGTCGCCAGCTCTGAGGTCCCGTGTGTAGTCGTCTCAATGTAGAAAGCACTTCTACGTTTTCTCGGGTCTGGATATCTGTCGTACATTCGTTGTTTCTGATTCTATATTACACTTGCGCTGCTTACTTTGGGATCGGAGCAATTTGTATTGGCCATATCTATGTATATTTTTTTATTAAAGGTTTTGTTTTTATTCAATAATTTAATTGCTTAAAAGGCAGGAAGTTTCTCAGAATGGAAATATTCTCCCGGTTATCTAAACATTTTTCTATACTGTGCTTACCCTATAAGTTTCAGCTTGAAGAGTAAGAACTTACGTTCCTTCCTGATAAATGCTCTATCCAACGTAAATAATTTTGGAATCGGACTCATAGTTCCGCAGATTATTGATTACAAAAAAAATAAATTTTCCTTTTTATAATAACGAATATTCAATCTAATATCAACTCCAATAATATCATTACAGACTTATCACATGTTACATAATATATTCATATATATAATTATTTTTAAAATACAGTTTTTTATAGGTTAAGTTGTTTCTTTATGAGTGAATGAGAACAATTTCGAAAAATGAGCAGCGTCTACGTTTCGAGGTGTCCGTTACTGCGATTGCCAATCGGCGCGCTGAGGATGACTATTATAACAAATACTCTTTACGGGAGAGCCTAATACCCTAAAGTGCAGTAATTGCAATTTGTATGTTTGTAGAGCAAATTACGAAAGAACTCACAGCTTCTTAGAAAGACTTATATCTAAATAGGAAGATGGAATATCTATATATTTACAATTTGCATTGCCTCGTAGTAGGGTAAAAAATATATCATACACTAAACTTTTCAGGAAGAATGTTACTACGATAAAATAAAAGCAAAATTTATATCTTTTAAAAAATTCTTACTGATCAAAATTGTGAGAACGAAGTATATTTTAATAGAATAGTTTCATACGCACGGCTGGAGCGAATCAATAAAAACTGTCATTGTTGTCACGTTTTTGTCTTTGACAAGCGCTCGCGCGGTACTGATATCTCGCGGCCAATTCATTAAATTATATGGGAATTATGCAGCACTTTTGAATATATATTTTTTTACATGTAGAAAATTAATTTTCTGATTCAAATGTTATTTTACCTGAAAGCCAGGAGTCTACTTTTATCGTGTAATATATACTTTTTAAAGTAATGCCTTTACATTTATTAAAAAAAATCAACTTCATTTCGGAAACTTTGAAATAATTTGAATTTACGTCCGATTTTATTTTTCCGTATTAGATTATTAAACTAAAATATAGGACTGCACGTAATAATAATAACTTGTGCCCGTATCGGTCACTTTTTTTTCAAATGATTTGTTTTCAATTGTGAACATCACAATTAAAAACGCATTATGGAAGCGTTTTGACGAAATACACTTCGGAAATCTGGATTTATATGGAATTAAATAAAAATGTAAGACCGCATAAAAGTAAGAAGTTAAGGAGTCAATTTCGTGGATCAACATCTTTATTTCGAAGATATGTGAAACGTTTCTTAATACATCGTTTTTTTTTTCGTTATTGATTGACAAATTTATTGTACTAATGTTTTGGTTTTGAATATAAATGAAATTTTTATTTTATGAAAATTTCAAAGTGTTAATTTCAATAGTTTTGTTGTCTTAATTTGCAATAACAATCTGATTGATCTTTATTTCGAAGATATGTGAAACGTTTCTTAATACATCGTTTGTTTTTCGTTATTGATTGACAAATTTATTTTACTAATGTTTTGGTTTTGAATATAAATTAAACTTGTTATTTTATGTAAATTTCAAAGTGTTAATTTCAATAGTTTTGTTGTCTTAATTTGCAATAACAATCTGATTGATATTTATTTCGAAGATATGTGAAACGTTTCTTAATACATCGTTTGTGTTTCTTTATTGATTGACAAATTTATTGTACTAATGTTTTGGTTTTGAATATAAATTAAATTTTTATTTGATGTAAATTTCAAAGTGTTAATTTCAATAATTTTGTTATCTTAATTTGCAATAACAATCAGATTGATATAATGTTGAGTTGATCGATATCGAATAAACAATCGAGTGTAATTGACGATGAATTTTCTCCATAGCTCATATTGAACATTGTTAATTCTTACTTTTTGTTGTTTTCTTCTCACTATTTGTAAACAAAATCTCTTCAATTCACTTTTTCAACTGTTTTCAATTGTTCTTCTTTAGACAGAACAAATACTTGAACTGGAATATCAAAGAAAACACACTACAAGTTACTCCAAATCTTTCTTCGGGCATATAAGTTTAGTTACAAGGAAACCTTAGACATAATAAAATAGCTTATAAGGGCATGTACATACCTTTGGAAGTCAAAGAAGGAATTTACTTAGCTTAGTGAACTCAAAAAACGGTTCTTAGAACTGTGAGTATTATATTAGTACATTAGTCTGTAACTTATGATAAGTAGTTTAAGTTATATATAAAATAGTTTATAATGTTGTACATACATCATGGAACAGTCGAAAAGATGAATTTAACTTAGATTAGCGAACGTAGAAGACGGTTCTTTCGAAGCCTGTACTTCTCACGTTAGATAAATAATTAGTGGTTAACTTTAGATATAACGAAAATAGTATATAAGGTCATGTAAATACTTAATTGAACAGTCGAAAAATGGATTTTACGTAGTTTAGCGAACGTAGAAAAGGTTCGTTCCCCGTCGTTTCCTGTACATAATGCGACGTGAGGTGTTCCATAAGTGTAAGTTAGAAGCAGAAATTTAAATATAACCATTTGTTTTATTTATTAATTATTAAGTCGTATTTTTATTTATTTCTTAACCTATATATTTATATACAAATCACCTAACATAATAAACCATCTTTAATGAATGTTTGTTAAAAGTTTCGCAATGAAAAAGGTTAAAGATTATATTTCATATTCAAAACGTGTTATCCTGTTTGTTATTTTAATGGTTTAACTTTACTGTTTACGCGAATAAACAAGATAAACAGATTAATTACAAAACATATGTCGATATAATTTAATATGTATGTTATGTTATTATAGGTGATTTGGGCATTATTTCAGTAATATATAGTATATTTGCTTTTTTTCCTTTTAGTATTTTTTATTATTTTTATTATTAATATATGTTTGCCTATAATACATATATTTTTGTGAATTACAATTTTACGAGGATTTAAAGTTACTTTTCTACATTTGATTTGGATTTAACAGTTTATATTAAAATATTAACTGTCAAATCCAAGTCAAAATTTATTTTCATTTTTTAATCTAACACTAGGGTAGGTTCTTTGGCGTATAACGTTACAAATAAGATATAATAAAAAATATTATATTTATATATTTAAATGTATATAAAATATTAAGAGGAAAAAAACCTTTAAAATTAATAAATAGTAATTGCATAGTAACTAAAGCCGGTCATAAGATTTTTATGTAAGTTTTAAAATTTTGTGTAAATAAAATTAATTAATATTTGCTAAATTTATTCAATTTCAGGTAAGTGATAAGATTTATTTTGTCAACGACAATTACTTTAGTGTAGCTAATTTTAAGTTGTAAATAATAAAGTCAAGACATACGAAGGCACTTACTAAAAATTATATAGCATAGAAGGTTTAAGTCTCTGTAAAGTAACTTTACTATCTTCGATAAAGTTTCCGGTGAGAGTATTTATAAGCGTTGCAATGTAGTTTTTTTTTTTTAAATAGCAGTGAACTGAAATAATGAAGCATATGTGTTTTCAAAGATTTATAATCCAAACTATGTTGTTTTAATATACTAACATATATTGTTTACGCAAATAACTAAAACAAACTGATTAATTTCTAAACTTAATACTACTTAATAAATATGTTGTGTCATTACAGGTGAGATAGGTGTCATAATATCGTGGATTTTTTATATGTATGGAATACTTTGGGCTTTTTTTTAGGGTTTACTTTTTGAGCCTTATAAATGATAAATTGTTAACTGTTAAAACGAATACGAAATATATATTTTTTTAATGTTACAGTACTGATTTAGAGAAAGCAATTACCACGAAGCATCCCAGTGAATATTTTATAATATTTTTTGTCTTCGATATTCATATATAAGTTAGGTATACTCAACCAAGTCTCAGTAAGCTTATATGTCTATATAACATAATTAAAATATTAACAATTAATCTTTAGGGTGGTTACTTTTATTTACTGTGATTACCTGTCTCACGTTTCGCACAAGTATAATTTTATTTCAATAGGTAAGTATTCTTTCACTTGTCGTGCCTAAAATATTATAGAAATATATTACTGATTCAAGCTAAATCTGTGTATAGATAATATTAGAACATATATTCGCATATGGCGCACAAATAATACGTAGTGTAAAAATTAATATTTAAAAAATTTATAATTAATTATCTTAAATAATAGTTATTAGAATTGATTTTAGACTAGGATAAAATAAAATAATGTCAGAACATTCTAGACCCACATTTAAAGCTATTGTTATCCTAGCTACGAACTCGCAAAAACATTCAATTTCTTTTACACAGTCTGTTGATATTTATAATGTTAAGTAATGACTTAATTTATACTAACATTAATTACAGAATTTGGTCTAAATTGCCTTTTTTAATAAGTATGACTATGTTTATGGTATGAATTTTTATGTTCTAATTTTTTGCTCCACGACAGTATTCATACTAAATTAAAAAACAATATTTCCACGTCTAGTTATGAAAAATAACATAACCTGATCTGACCTTATCATAATAAAATTCTGATTCGATCAAATTGCTTCATAAAACAATGATAATACATCAACAACCTTCCCTAAACTCTATAATTTTGAAGAAAGTGAAGGAAAAGTGGCGCAAAAACTTAACTACTTTTCAATTCATACCAAAACTATTTGTGTTTCATGTAACCCCGGACAATGCGAAAGTTTAGGATTTTCTTTTTAATTGCGAAAGCGTCGTTTAACTTTCAGAATTCGTGTGCGTTTTCAGCTTCGTGTAATATCTCTTAGCGTATCGATAAAGTAGATTATATGTTACGTGTAATTTGTTATATTTGCTTAGATACTTATTCTGCTACTTATTAAGTGTTAGTGTTATTTTAATTAATAAACTTACAATTTTGATAGTTTTTAAATGCGGTCGACCATTGATTATTTCTATAATAATGTGACATTTGTGTTTATAATATGTTTTTCTACATCACACATTGCACACATTTGCCGCCGGTGAGCAATCGTGTGTTGGTATTTTTTTTTTCAGTTTTACCTTATGTTCAAATAAAATGAAATTTAAAATAATCTGTCAGTACTAAAATTGGTTGGCGATTGTAATATGTTTGTTTCGTTTACAGAAATCATGTAACTTGCATTCCGCTCCTTTAGAACGAAAACGACTCAATTAAAACTTTTTGTAAACCAAAAAAAAAAAAAAACATGAAAATTGTGACATATTCGCTTTATTTATCCACTGTTCAGTATTTTCCGCTGCAGTTTTTAAATAAGAAAATTAGGGTTTTTAAAGACTTAACATATTTTTCGTTCTTTTTTAAATGAGTCGTGTTCGTTCTAAACGTGCGTTATATTTTGTTGTATTTCTGAATTCTGCCGGTCTCGTACTTTACGTTCGCAATGCATTTTTTCTTAAATGTTTATAGAATTATAAACAGAAAACTAATTCTGTACAAGGTATATATAGATAAGTGAAACAATTTGTATAAATTATGACAAACAAAAAGGAAAGGAGATCGTAGGGCAAAATTAATGTTAGTAAATAGTTTGTAAGATTTATTCTTGAACGTAATATATGTATGTGTGTATATGTTATAATAAAGTTGTCAATAAATTTAATTGTTTTATTGAAAACCAACGGTGGGTGTTATACACGTAATGTAAAGAGAGTACTAAATAAACGAGACATTTAGAAGTAGGTAAGTAAGCTCAGGTGAAATGTGGGTGTGGTGAATGGTGAAAACTAAATGAATGAAAACTAAATGGTGGTGGCTTTTTTTTATGGAAAAGGGACGCAAACGAGCAAGGGGCTCACGTGATGGTAAGTGATTACCGCCGCCCATGAACACCCAGAGGCATAGCAGATGCGTTGCCGGCCTTACAGTGTGCCGTGTCTGGGTGTTTAGACACGAGAAAATGGAGTATTTTATTTCTTCGTTGTTTCTGATTGTATAATACAAGTGCTTAAGCTGCTTATAGAGATCGTATGTGATGTTGTTCCTATGTATGTATGTATGTATGTATGTGTGTTTGTATGTATGCTTACATTTATATCCTCACGCATTTCTTAATACAGGGGTAGCCACAGGTCTACAATTTAATCCTTTCCACCCACATTTTAGCGGCGCTTGTTTTGGTAGAACGTGACAGGTGGTGAGCCTGTTGCTTTCTTGTTTGTCCAAGCCAACACTATAAATCAAACTTAAGTTTTGAAAAATTCAATGGATCGTACCTCTAGTCTCGAATTCCGATCACCCAACCTCTCGGCAGGAACCAAACAGGATGAATATCAATGACATGTTAAAATATGATTTTAACATCTCATTCACATACTCAACACAACAGCTGGCTACGACACGAAAAACAATTATATTTTTACCCGGTTATGCGTGTAGACTCCGCTGCACGTGCGTAACCGGGGCGGATAACTATATCCTTGACTGATGAAATATTATTGCCCTTAAACCATACATAATACATATGTATGCCTTAAACCAGTCTGAACTCGTTTTATAACAAAGTCAATTGATATCTGTTAATTAACATCACGCTATCATGCAATGAAACCGATCTTATATCTATCGACGACTATTTAATGTAGGTATAAAGTCAATCTTCTATTGGCATGTAACTATCGTAAGCGGCTTTGAAACTAAGAACTTTGAAACTATCTAACTTAATGAATTAACTTTATGTGTACCTTTGTGAATTCAAAATGGACGACGCTCATTGCTTTATTAAGATACGCACTGCACGCTACTTAATTTAATTTACTATACTATTATTACTTAATTTACTATATATACTATATTATTTTTGAAATAATCAATAGATGTTAGCACTTGTGTTATGGAATTAGAAACAACGAAGGTAAAAAAAACACCCAGACTCGGGAATAAGTAGATAAAGAGGTTGTCTACGTTGTTCCGGGTATCGAACCCTGAACTTCACAGCTGGTGTAGATCTTCTTCTTCATCTGGTATAGATAAAAACCGATGTGTGCAACTACTTCCTTTGGGATCAGAGCAATGTATGTGATGTTGTCCGTATTTATGTACTAGTATCAATGAATGTATTTTCCGTATGTTTATTACCGTTACCATACGAATGAGTATAGACTGTTGTAATAAATACCGAAAAAAGACCCTGGATCCATTTTTTGGGGGTGTAAAATGTATGCATGTATAGTTCTCGTCTGCCTGATTATTGATTATAATAATATATAATATATATTGATATAATAATAATAAATACATATATAGATAGGGACAACATCACATACATTGTTCCGATCCCAATGTAAGAAGCTAAAGCACTTGAAGTATGGGAATCGGAAACAACGTAGGCACCACAAAACTTCAGACCCGAGAAAAAAGTAGAAAAAGTGGTTTTACAGTGACTCGTCCGGGAATCGAACCCGGGGCCTCGAATTGGCGACGCCTGGAAAACCGGTGTTTACGCCACGCGTCCTCGATTAATTATAATAGATATTGATTAGTTACTATGAACCGTTATTATCTATTGAAACCTGTAAAGAACTTTAATCTACGAAGTTTCAATTAATCACATTGTTAATCAAAGTGAGAAGCACTAAATTGCATATACTCGCTTCGAGGTAAAATACACGTATATTAAATCATAAAATTTACCCCTACAAAATAAATTTGCAGGCTCGTACCAATGGGTTTTTCAAAAACTTATGTACGAATCACATCGTTGGTTTGGACATAACGCCGGCGACGGGCTCACCACCTGTCACGTTGTCCCGTAAATATCTTTGGTGGAAGGTGGGTAAAAGGAGCTTAATTGTTTAGACTAGACCTCTGTCTACCCCTGTATTTAGAATTGTGTGTGTTAATGGAAGTGTAGGAAGGGGTAGACCTAGGCGGACGTTTCGAGACCAAATCAGGGACGTCCTGAAAAAAGGCCAGGCTAAGAGTACCCTGAATCGACTCTCGTCGATTCAGGGTATGTATGAAGGGAATAATGAAAGTGGACGAAGCGAAACAAGTATGTAAGGATCGTAGCAAGTGAAAAGGAGTGGTCTCTGCCTACGCCTACGGGAAAGAGGCGTGATTATATGTATGTATGTATTTTCTGCCCAGTTCCACTGAGAAAATCCTTATAAACGAGATCTCTATTCTCGGTTATACGGACGTAAGTTATCTTAATTTAACTGACGACTAACTAAACAACCTTGTGCGAATTCAAAATTTCGCTTGTTATCATTACAACTGCGAACTTAGCAAAGAAACTTAGAGAACTTGGTTTAAGTAAGTAAGTGGTTACACATACGCTTTCGCCGAAATCTGCAACCTGTTTCTATTTCGTACTGTGTGTTCGACGTTTAGACTTCAAGTAATTTGAGTTTAAGTTTATTTGAACATTTACGTTTTTCAGTATTAGGGTTCTACGGTTAGTCGAAGCACTTTTTCTAGAACACATACAAAACAAATAGGATAATGGCGTGCTTCAATGGTTTGGACACGTTGAGTGTAAAATCCTGTAATTTTATTTTTTACTTTGTCAATTTAAGTTATACATTTCTAGACTTTTCTTTACAGAATAGTCTTTCCTACCGACACGCCAACATTTCTTCATAACATCGTGACGACATCATGTAATATTTGACTAGGTGAATAATGCTATGTCTGGTATAGTTAATAGATTTAGTACAAACAATTTGCATTTAAATGACGTTAAAACTAAATCTATAAAATTTTATATTACACACCTTGTTGGCACCAATGTACTTGTTGTAAATGGGAGAGAATTGGACCATGCGACTGTTTTTCTTGGAATAACTCTTGATGCGAAAATTCAATGGGCCATATATCTAAACATGCAAACAGGCTTGGCTCTACAGCATATTTTGTACAGAAAATAAGATGCCTTACTGATGTAAATACAGCTAGAATCGTTTATTTTAGTTATTTCTATAGCATAATGTCATATGGTATTTTGCTATGGGGACTTGCAGCAGATGTGGAAGCGATATTTATTTTGTATAAGACAGACATAAGATCTATTCATTTACATCATTTATTTTTTTAATAATTTATGTACACACAATATAAATGAAATAAGAAATGTAATAAGGGGAAAAGTTTGTAGTAAGGTATGGATTTACAATTTAAATTACAAAAAATCTTAGAGGAAAATGTAAAGAAATAAACATTTTAACGTTGAACTCTCAATATATGTATGAAAAACAATGTTAATACCAGCAACAAATACAAGCATTTAAAGCTGGTTACTAGGTACCATAGAGTAAATAACTCGTTGGTGGGGAGGTGATTATAAGAAAATCCTGGTAAATGTGCAATGTGCATATTTACAGGTTCAAGGCATTTCAAATCAAAGAAAACCTGTAAAGGTTATTTTCTGCTTGAAAAGGGATATAAATTAAAAATATATTAATGATAGTAGTTGTCTATTTCCACGCCATGTCTAGTAAAATTAATATTCAATTTTGTATTTCCTTTGTAAAAAAAAGTAAGAAAAATACCTACGAAGTTTCTTTCGCCTATTTCTTCTCCATTTGAAGAATCTGATTACGAAACGGTCGTAGATTAAAAAATGACGTTACATGGATGTAATTTATCTTACTTAATAAATGATTTAATTTATTTGATTCTTGTTATTAAGGCTTCTGGGCCGTTTTCAAGACGAAACACTTTAAAAAGTATAGTTTTTTTCAGTCACATAAATTTTTCCTACACTTCTGTATACCTTTGTAACTACTCTTTGCTTCTTCGGTGATAAAAAGTAATTATCAATGAGACATGCAATTTTGAAGTTTCTATATTGTATAATATTTAATGAGCTGTAATAGAAGGATTAGTGCGGCGTGAATGCTCTAAGGGACTATCTCGTTTTATAGTCCTAACGTTTCTCGACGAAAGTTTTTTTTATAGAATAGGGAGGCAAACGAGCAGGTGGCTCACGTGATGGTAAGTGATTACCGCCGCCCATGAACACCCGCAATACCAGCGGCATAGCAGATGCGTTGCCTCCCTTAGAGTGCCCCTCCCCCTCCTCCCCAGACACAGTTCTGGGGGGTGTGGGCCTCCGGTTACCTGCACTCACCAGACGAAACGCAAAAGTTTGTTAGATTTCTACTTCGCGCCGGTATTCTGTGAGGTCGTGGTACTTCCCCGGTCGTGCCTGCCCATTCATGTAACAACAAAAGCTGATGCGTGGCTCTACCACTGTTGAAAGTTAAATTTATGAAAACTGTTCTGTAAACTACGTAAATTTATAAGTATGAAAGGTGTGTGGGTTCCAAAATGAAAATAAATATTTATGTAGGAAAATCGTAATTTATAAACTGTTACATAAGTTGGTTGTGAAGCCGAGGGTGCAAAACTAGTTTTGTTACTTTAATAATAATACAGTTTCGAGAAAATGTGCGCGGGGCATGAAATTGTTTAAACAATAAACCAAAAAGTTGGCGCGACCTCAGTTGGCAAGGATCTTTTGAATCATTTTTAACATGTATACTTTAATAAAGATTTTATTGCTTTGTGATATCTTTGGTACTTTTATTATTTTAAAATAGTATTTGTTCTCTGTGTATAATACTTAACTTTTTTTTCTTAATATCGAAAGAGGTTTAATATAATTAAAACACCTTATAAAAATTCCGCTACAAATCTAAAACTTAGAATGATCTGCTAAAATGCTGCTAAATAAAATTGAAACTAAAATGCTAAAATACCGCCCCGTACAGAACCACTAGATAGGGATTGTACCAGGTCACAAATGATATTTGTTAAAATAGATGTAAACTAACAATACTAACATAGTTTTAATTGAAATTGTTACTAACTGGATTACTAATCATTCAATATGGTTATATATCAACTGATTTAAGTAAATAATAATAATAATTATTATTATAAAATATGTGATGAAAATTGGGGTCATTTACCCGAAATTTTAACATGTTGCAGTTTGCATAAAAGAGATTTGGTGACGATCATAAAGAATATAAAAAAAAATGTTTTAAGAGTTACCTTTGCTATGTATTAAGTTAACTTAGAAATGAGGCAACTCACTTAAGTAAGTTGTTGTAGGTTATTAATTACTTTAAATTTCAAAGTTTGTAATAAAGTATAAAGCGCAAGTTTACTATTCGAGATCAACCTACAGCAAAAAGCATACAGAAGAATTCTGATGTACTTTACTCAAAGGATTTTGAATTAACAGTATGCACAAAAGTAATAAACAAAACGACCAAATTTCGTATTTTAATGCAATGAATTTCTGAAAACATTTTTATTGACGACAAAAACTTTAAAATGTAATTTTGGATACCGTGTTGGCGAGAGTGCCGATAGTAAATTTCAATATATTACACAAAAACTTTCATATACAAGTTCGAAATCTGCTTAAAGGAAACTACTTTATCGTGTAAAATAGTTGTTTTTTGTAAATAAAAATTATCCTATTTTTTCCTCGATATTCAAGTTAGCCCCATATTAAATTTTACCATAATATAATAAGTCACGATAGCCGAGTGGATTTCGATTTGGTCGGAAGTCGGAATTTCGAATCTAGAGACCCGAGTTTGATCCCCAAGCGGCAGGCTCGTACCAATGGGCTTTTTCAAAACCTATGTACGATTCATATCGTTGGCTTGGAAATAAAGGCGGCGACGGGCTCACCATCTGTCACGTTGTCCCGAAAATATCTTCGGTGGAAGGTGGGTCAAAGGGTCAAAGGGTGGGTCAAATCGTCAAGACTAGACCTCTGACTACCCCTGTATTGGGAATTGCGTGAATATCAAAACTCCTCTTCCGTTGCAACTCCACCTCGGCTGTGTAGAGTGCGTAGACCGGTGGACTACTCCAACTGTGGAACTTTGTCAAAGTAATTGTTAAGCCTAAAAAGGCCATATAAGCGCTAGCTACCCTCTCTGTGGAAAAGTGACACAGTTCTCCCCTAATATAATCAGACTTAAAACTGTCTAACGCAACTATATTCAAACGGCTCCCAAATCTAAGAAATGGCTATTTTCGTTCACAAATTCATATCTGAAGTGGCATTGTCTCCCTTAAGTGAAGAAAGTTTGTAAAGGCAAGAGGTATTCAGACATACTATTTATAGGCTTTCATTTTAGGCATAAGTGAAAAAGTTTCTGGGAAAATAAGAAAGGATTTTATATTAGCGTGAAATATATAACTCTATATAGTCATATCAAGACGTTTGCTTTGTCAAGCCTTATTAAAGCTTATTGAAGTGAAATTAATGGAAAGAGATAAGAATTATTTCTTATATTCTCAATAAAAATATTTTTAATATTTTATACAAAAAGCTTTGTGCTACATATGAAATTAGACATTAAAGGTGTGTTAAAGTAATCAGTACTTTGAAAAATATTGCGTTTATGTTCTGTATGTACTGTATCTTATATGTTCTGTATGTGCAATTTACTATGTACTATATGTTTTCTCAATAAAATAAAACAAATAGCAAGACATAAGAAAGCAGAATCTAAAATTTTTATTAAAATTAATTTAGCTGCTTCTTTTGATAGGCGGCAAAGCTACAACCTATCAAAAGCCTACAGCTGAACATAGGTCTTCTCCAAAGATTTCCACAAAGAACGTTCTCGAGCCACCTGCATCCATCGAATCCCCGCAATGCAATTTAGATTAAATTAATTAAAATAGAAAAAAAATCCCAGCATCATCTTGTCGATTTTGTGAAATTTGGCCAAGAGTCTGCACGAGAAACTTGATACTGGAGAACTGTACACTTATATATAAGCTCATAGTGGTGATTATGAGCGAAGCATAAACGACTAAACGTTAGCCTTCTGGCACTTCCTTGGACTTTCAAAGAAATCGTGCTATCTCTGTACAAAACGCAGAAGCATAGAGCTCAACTTCATGACTATATTCTGCAACGTTTTGATATTGTACGGTTCAAGCCGAGCCATTCTTCAACATTGAGGTATTATTAAAAGTACATACTTACGGCCGAGTGGTTGGGTGGCCGGAATTTCGAGTCCAGAGACCCGAGTTCGATCTCCAGGTGGTAGGCTCGTAACAAAGGGTTTTTCAAAAACTTATGTAAGAATTATATCGTTGGCTTGGACATAAAGACGGCGACGGGCTCACGACCTGTCACGTTGTCCCAAAAAATATCTTCGGTGGAAGGTGAGTCAAAGAGGCTTAATTGTAGACTAGATTTCTGTCGACCCATGTATAGGGAATCGCGTGAAGATATTTATTTATTTTAATTATTTACATAGTTATATACTAATTTAATTTAAAAAACACAGTTTTACCGCCTTATCCGTAACGGCTATTTATTAAGGAAAATCAATTTAATTATTATTGAGTCGGAGTGCCAGTGACATATGGAAGAAATAAATCAAAGAAGTTTAATCAATTAAATTGAACCGTTGAGCGTGAAAATGTTTCTGGAACCCTGCCACGAGGAGTATTACCTAATGATAATTTTAAATAAATAAAAAGACATATCTTCACGGCATTCCCAATACAGGGGTAGACAGAGGTCTAGTCTAGACAATTAAGTCCCTTCGACCCACCTTCCACCGAACATATTTTGGGACAACGTGACAGGTGGTGAGCCCGTCGCCGTCTTTATGTCCAAGTCAACAATATGAATTTTATAATGGTTTTGAAAAACCCATTTGTCTGCCACCTGGGGATTGAGCTCGAGTCTCTCGACTCGAATTCCGATCACCAAACCACTCGGCTGTCGGGACTTCTTGCTTTGCATCTTGTAAAAATATAATATGGTAACACATCTAAATTTGCATCTAGAAAATAATAAATTTGCTCAAATGAGGTTGACATGAACTTAATTATATCTACGACGCAGACATAGGCGTAATACTTTTGTTCTTTTCTAGCGAGCACGTAGTAAAGTGCACTTTCCATTGCATTAACACTTTCAGTTGTCTCCTTCCCAATTTAAAGTTGTGTTATATTTAGAGCACATTTACTTCTACACATTAAAATCCTTTGAGCACTGTTTTGATTCAAATCTTCCATTTTAACCGACTTCAAAAAAGGAGTAGGTTCTAAATTGGGTATAAATTTTTTTCTTAATGTAACAAACATTACGAACCTCATTAATCAGTCATATGTAAACAGATTTCGAAAATGTTTGTTATCTTTGAAAGGGTATAATTACAGTGTGGTTTTTCTTCTAGAATATGTAATCTAGAATATTTGTATCTAGAAAATAATAAATTTTGCTCAAGTGAAGTTGACATGAATTTAATTAGAGAGAGAGAGAGAGAGAGAGAGAGAGAGAGAGAGAGAGAGAGAGAGAGAGAGAGTACACTTGATTGCACGCCATAAAAAAAGAAAATATGACAAACAGTCTAAACATAAATGGTAGCACAATGGGCGGCCTTATCGCTCAAAGCGATTTCTTCCAGACAACCTTTGGATGGACAGGATTTAAAAGAAAGAAATCTGGTGTGGGTAAATAACAAATGAAAAGAAACATACACCAATACAAGTATTACACAAAAATAGATATGTAGTCATACATAAACTTACATACATACATTCATGTATAAACAAACATACACATACATATACACATATATACACACATATATATACATACAAATATATACACAAATATATAATAACAAAAGTTGAATGATCGGGAGTTGGAAGAGATGAAAGATATTGTAACGAGTTTGATTTGGACTCCAAATCAAGGTTAGAACAAGTAGAGAAGTGTTGATTAAGTAAATCAATGTTTAGATTTCTAGAAACTGGGTCATTTCGAGATTTTCCAACGCCCATTGATCTGAGAAAATTGTATAACGAAAATTGATCTGAGAAAATTGTATATAATTATATCTATGACGCAGACATAAGCGTAATACTTTTGTTCTTTTCTGGTAGTTTTTAGTAAAGTAAAGTAGTAAGTAAAGTGCACTTTACATTGCATTAACTCTTTCAGTTGTCTCCTTCCCAATTTAAAGTTGTGTTATATTTAGAGCACATTTACTTCTACACATTAAAATCCTTTGAGCACTGTCTTGATTCAAATTTTCCATTTAACAGACTTCAAAAAAGGAGAAGTTCTGCATATGTTTTGAAATAACCCATTGGTATGAGCCTGCCATCTGGGGTTCGAACTCGAGTCTCTTGACCCAAAGTCCGATCACCCAACCACTCCGCTATCGTGACATTAAGTGGTTGGTGTATGATTCAACAAATATGAGTGCTGAGCTGATTACAGACTCCTCAACGGTTAGGAGTTAGTCAATAAAATAGGATTAGCCGATCTGTCTGCAAATCCTATTTTATTGATCGGTACATATATTGAATGATAAGACACGAATTGAGCATTTAGTAGTTTCTACTGACTGATTAGTTTATACATATCTACTCATTATCATCGTCATTAGACCACCAGTTTCAGCTACTGCTGGGGTTCTACGAGGCAGAGCAAGTGTAATTAACCGTGAGATTAAGAAGTACACTATGTTTATTCGATGCTCATGAACATGACACAGATCTAACGTATAAACATGTTATTTTAATTGTAATGCTTAATGAATGGGTTGACTTGACTGAGGCAGGTTCATGGTACAGTTTCAGCATGTGTTCTCATCGGCTTTAAAATTATGTCTGTTGTTTCAGCATTTCATACGATAAGTGAGTGAGATGACAACGATTAAACAGATACCTACTCTTCCATTGTTGCATTCACTTATTTGTCCTCTTCCACACATTCCAAAAATATATTCTTGTGGACAATCGAAAAATATACTTTACGAATTTAACATATGTGTTATTTCGTTAAGCTTCTGCAGTTGATGTTTCGCCGTGAACAGACTATTGCATTTTAAAAAATTCGTCACGTTTGAAGGGCAAAAGACTGTAATGTCTAGGTAAAAGTTCAAAGCGCCTGAAACTATTTTTATCTATCTACATTATTCTTCGACGTACTTTTAAAAGAGATTGACATAATTTCTGCGATGACCCGGGTTTTAGCTGCAGAACGAGATAAATTTTCATTACTATGGATTTTCTTGCCGAGTAAAATATATCCTGGGTAAAATATTTAATTATTATAACAATAAACGAAAAACATCTATTCTTTGAAGTATTTAACAATCTTTAAATGCTGTGGAATATAATGTTACAAAGTTTCCTACATAACTGTAAAATACACATTAGCCTGAGACTAAGAGAAAATGCCATTGAAACAAAGTATCATCGTTGTGGAAAGTAGACTGTAAATCTGGGATCACGGCCCAATTAGCAAGCACAATATCTGTCGGCGCTATTAAGCTCTTAATTCACAGTAAAGAAATAATATTTTCTTATTTATTTTTTGTTAATAACAGGTTAAAATGTAGTTAGGTATAACGAAAATATTTATAAATAATTAAACTGTATTTTTTCCTGGAAAAGCATGTGTACCACAGCATACATTGACACATGCACAGAAAATTATCGATAAATGGTATGTATGGCGGGACTCACTCCGACAAATGCAGCATACAATAAATATAATCATACAAATAAAAATATTCATAAAAACAACGAGATTGCAGAGTTCCACGTAGAAAAACGCCAAAAAACCCGAGTCTGCGTCATAATTTCATCATAGTTCATAGTTTAGCCTTCGTATATTTTAAACGAAAAATCTTTAAGAGGCACCAGTTATTTGTGAGTTTTTAGGAAATCTTGCCCATATAGCAGCCACGTATAGTTGACACAAATGTCCAGAATTTGAGAAAATATACCAATGTACCAACGGCTGGTTTTAAAAGCTGTTCTGTATAAAGAAATAAGCATGTCGGCTAAATCGACCTCGAAGGTTTTCATTACAAACTTGGTAGTGTGGGTAGTGTATACCATGACATAAAATCAAAATGCAGTATACATCATATTAATGGCCAAAATAGAACCTTGTTCGTTTGATAAAAAATTGTAGTTATTATTAAAAGCAATGCATACAATATCAAGAAAAAATAACTGTCATAAAACATATCCGTCCCAAATGGTACATTATATAATAAATAATTATATCGCACAAGAAGTCACGATAGCCGAGTGGTTGGGTTCGGTTGGGGTCGGGTTGGGACCCGAGTTCGATCCCCAGGTGGCAGGCTCGTACCAGTGGGTTTTTCAAAAACTTATGTACGAGTGTAAGACGGTGACGGGCTCACCACCTGTCACGTTGTCCCGAATATATCTTCGGTGGAAGGTGGGTTGAAGAGACTTAATTGTCTAGACTAGACCTGTCTACCCCTGTATTGGCAATTGCGTGAAGATATTATTTATTTATTTATTATATCGCCGGGAAGCCATTTTGCTGTAGTCATGTCTAAAGTAATGCTTCTAGACCAGTATTTTATTTATTCTACCAAATCTTTGGTATATCTACTTAGATATTGTTGTAATTTATATATGTATAATTTACCAACTCAGATTGTGTTTTATAAAAGATATTCATGTTTGACGAGTTATACTATGTCAAATTAAGAGTTAATGACGTCAACTATGGGAAGCCAACAACTGTACAACAATCGAAATAGTTTACTGAAAGACAATGGCAGAATGGCCATTGCCGCCAATGAATCGTTTTTTTGCTATTATCATGTTATTTCTTTATTCTTTATTCTTTATTGTACACATTAAAAGAAATATACAGCAAAAATTTATTTTATTTTGTTTTTATTTATTTATTAATTTATGTACACACAAAAATAAAAAAGAAGAAATGTAATAAAAGGAAAACGTTTGTACAAAGGCACTGCTTATTTCTTAAGAAATTTCTTCCAGCAGACCTGTGACTGGAATGTGGGTAAAAGTAAAGGTAGATTTCGCGTGTACAACTACATATATACAAACATACACATACACCATATTCATACATACATATATAAACATACATATATCTCGCGAAGGTAGGACGGGGATGATGAGAGGTGCAAAATATTAAACAGTAGACATATAATCCTAGTGTTCCTACGAAAACGAATTGGGAGCCACTTGAGATCTTTGCGAAGATGTGAAACATGGTCATACTTGCGTATTCCGAAACTAAAACGAATGCAAAGATTTTGCAGGCGCTCAAGCTTATTCAGAAGCTCCTCTGTAGCATCCAAGTAGCAGGCATCAGCGTAATCTATGATAGGCTGGATTAAAGTCTGGGCTAGGAAGATCTTAGTTCTTAAGGGCAAAAAACCTTGAAGGCACCTCAGCGAATGAAAAAAAAAGTGAACTTTGCGACTTACTTCATTAACATGAGCATTCCACGTCAGGTTAGAGTCGATAATTACCCCAAGATCCTTCACCGTATCAGTATAGGGTATAACAGTGTTGTCTAATTTTACTGGTGATATCGAAGTGAAATCCAACAAATTACGCCCATGTCTGTTTCCTATGATTATAGCCTGCGATTTTCTGGCATTGATTTCAAGCCCGAAAGATTTAGACCAATTGAGTATCTGATTAATGTCTTTATTCATTAACGAGGCTGCAAGATCAGTTTGTGCAAGGGGAAAATGATGATAAAGCTGCAAGTCGTCTGCGTAAAGATGGAAGTTGGAAGAAATGACAGAAGTAACCGAGTTAATAAAAACCGAAAACAGAAGAGGAGAAAGAACGCCACCCTGAGGCACGCCAGCAACTAGTTCACAAGAATCAGAGAAAGAATCAATGCGAACACGCTGCGAGCGACCCCGAAGATAAGAATCAAACCACTTTATAGCAGTAGAAGAAATGTTAATAGATTTAAGAATTGCCAAGAGAATATCAAAATCAACTGCAGAGAATGCGTTGCTGAAGTCGAGCAACACCAGCAAAGTAAGTTTTTTATTTTCCATTGCCCATCTAATGTCATCAGTGATTTTTATTAAAGCTGTGACGGTGCTGTGACCGGGCCGAAAACCGGATTGAAAAGGATTTAGTAGTGAGTTAGATAATAGAAAAGAGGATAGCTGGGTGTGGACTACATGCTCAAGGGCTTTGGCAAGAAAAGGTAAGATCGAAATAGGTCGAAAATGGGAAAGCATGGATGGAGAAGTTTTTTTAGGAAGAGGAATAATGTATGCTTGTTTCCAGATTGATGGGAATGAGCAGGATGACAACGAATAGTTAAACAAGTGAGTAAGAATCGGAAGAAGAGATGGTAATAATAAAACTATCATTTTTGAGCACATGTTATCTGAACCAATCGAGGATGAGGAAATAGCAAGTATGGATTTTTTAACTTCTTCCTCAGATACTGAGGTGAAACTGAAGGTAGAGAAGGATGGTCTCGGCATGTCCGATAACGCAAGCAACGTACGAGGTTTGATGCAAGGATCAACGGTCGAAGGAGATTTAGAGAAATAGTTGTTAAGATCGTTTACATCAAAATCACGACATACTGCATTAGAAGACTGGCCGACACCAACAGATCTTAAAAATCTCCACACATCGGTAGGACTCCGATTTATAAGGGAATCGTGGAAATGGCGTCGCTTTGCATCTCTACACAGACGATTGCAGCGGTTTCGCAGTGTAGAAATTATTACATAAATTAAATTATCGTCATACGACGATAATTTAATTTATGTAATAAAAATGTATTCGTATATGTATGTATATGTATATATATGTATGTATATGTATGTATGTATATGAATGTATGTATATATGTATGTATATGGTATTTCGTGATATGTTCGTAAATAAAGACGAAAATAACACTAAACAAGCCAGAATTAAAAATAAATTCCTTTGCATGTGTACATAAACGTGACTGTCGTAAGCGAGTTTCTTTATAAGGCTACTTCTAAACTACTTCTAAACTACTTCTAAAGTAACTTCTTCGTAACTACTTCTAAAGTATTTAAAAAAGATAGGATATGTAATTTAAAACTTTAGATAACACTAACATAGATAAGTCATTATTCTTTTATGAAGAGTGTATATGGCGCTTATAAGGCGCGCTTTTATGGCGCTTATAAGAATATTCAATTCGAATATAAAATTAGTGCACACATATGAATTTAGTATTAGTAGTATTCATACTTACCTAAAATATCTAAAATTAACCTATCCACATAGCCACAACTTTTGTTGTTGCATGAATGGGCCGGCTCGACCGGGGAAGTACCACGACCTCACAGAATACCGGCGTATAGTAGAAGTCTAACAAACTTCTGCGTTTCGTCTGGTGAGTGCAGGTAACCGGTGGCCCACACACCCTCCTTCCCCAATTATGGGGGAGGGGGGTACTCTAAGGGAGGCAACGCATCTGCTAAGCCTCTGGTATTGCGGGTGTGTTCATGGGCGGCGGTAATCACTTACCATCACGTGAGCCACCTGCTCGTTTGCCTCCCTTTTCCTATAAAAAAACCTAAAATAATATTATAAAAAGTCAGGATAGCCGAATTGTCGGGTGATCGGATCTTGTGTCATGAGACCCGAGTTCAATCCCTAGGGCTCGTAGCAATGGTTTTAGCAACCAGCGACGGGTTAACCGCCTGTCATGTTGTCTCAAAAATACCTTCGCTGGAAGGTGGGTCGAAAGTACTAAATTGTCTAGACCTCTGTCTACCCCTGTATTGTGAATGCTGTGGAGATGTTTATTACTATTTATTTATTACCTAAGTAAAATAAAGGAACTAAAAGAAAACTAAAATTATTATTTAATTTTCGAAGTCTAAAAGATAACTAATATCAGTACGATACTTTACCGATTGGAAAAGTTAAAAGGTTCAAATTTAAAGTTCTTTAATTTCAAATGCCCCAAAGCCATATCTTAAATAAAAAATTCAAATTAAATCAACTACTTTGCTTTCGCCGCTGCACTTCATTTCTTATGAAATAGAGCAGAGATTGATTTTAAAACCTTTTAAAACAAGACTCTTCAACAAGTCAAGTATCTACTACTTTTCTATTGCTATGGTTAATACACTATTTTTGTAACACTTCGAGGCAAGTAAGAAGATAGGTCAAGATTGAATTCTATACTTATTTTGATGCAATAAAGTTTACAATATTAATATTTGAAATTAAAATCTATTTAATACTAGAAAATAAAGTATTTTTTATATTGTATAAAAATATTTAAGTTACAATAGTTTTAAATCGTCACTTTTTTTTCAATATTACTATAAGTATCTGCTATACAGTAGCACTTTTTTTTTATAGGAAAGGGAGGCAAACGAGCAGGTGGCTCACGTGATGGTAAGTGATTACCGCCGCCCATGAACATCCGCAATACCAGAGGCATAGCAGATGCGTTGCCGGCCTTTGAGAAAGGTAAAGGACTTTTCCTATATTGTCGGAAAATTTAATAAGGATCCTAATGGTTTTATTAGCTGTACTCTGTGTACCGAAATAAACCTTTTATGTATCAATTAGAATTAGGGCTGCCCATCTGGGTTAATTCTTCTGATTTTCACCAGTATATAGAATTGATTTAATAAAGACTTATTATCATGTTTTTACATAAATTCATGCAATTTTATTATTAGTATCAATCTCCTCTTAGTCTTAGTAACTTCGGTACTCAGTTTTTCATATAACAAATAAAATTTAATTAATTTATATATTATATATAGTAGATAATAGAGCAAGTTTATTACTAATAAGTGTCCGTTTTCGACAAACTTAAATACCCTTAGAGGTTAGACAGCCGAAAACGGAATGCTGTTTTTACTGCTTAAGGATGGTGTGAGACTAGAAGATTAAGCAAGATATTAAAATTATTTTATTTATACAAACACTTATTATATTACATACGAAGCCTGCGTAATAATATTAGTCGCTAAGTATCGTCGCGGTTTGTGGTCCTGTTAAATGTTTGTAAGTCTTATACTCTTAACAATCGCCTTAAATGAGGCATACTTGTGCTTAAATTGCACAAAACAATCCCTGCCATAAAATTGAGGCACCGTCCACTGTACGTTTTTACGTTGTACATTCATATGTACCATTTGTATGAGCCTTTCTCTTGTGGATCGAACCTGGGTCTCTTGATTCGAATTACTATCGCTATAATTTACGAAATTTTGTGTCTTATTTTACTTTAACTAAGCAAAAGACAGATAAAATTTCATTTCAGATTTTTTAAATAAACATTTTAAATTGTTGGTATCTGGAAATGTAAATAATTAAGAAAACGCCGATAACCAACAATACGACCCTTTCACATTTTCCGTTGAAAGCTGATCTTGTTATTTACCTTTTTTATGATTAAAGTGTTTCGTGAACTAATATAACATAGTCTTTTATTCATTCATAATTTCCTTCAACTTCAATTTGCTTACTAGGCTGTTACATTTATTTTAATTTAATTTAACAAGCTTTTTCCACGAAAGAAAATTCACGAAAGAGAATTTGTATCATAACAATTTTTAGAAATTATTACTATGATATTACTTTGTGGATGTTATCGTGCTGCAGTATCGTTCAGAAAAAAAGCGTTACGTAAAAGTTTGCCGCGCGGCTTCCGCATAAGAATATAGAAAGGGCGTACCTTTCTTCCAGTGTCGGAAATTACGGCGGATAACTATTATAAAAAATACTTTTGTCCTCGTTTTTCGTGCAGTATATTTGTCTCATTCATAAGTTTAAATTAGAAAGAAGAAAGAGAGAGAGAGAGAGAGAGACATAAATTCTTATTCTGATACCACAAGGCAAATTTACTTACTACGTTCATATTTTTATTAACATAAAATCCAAGTAACAACTATAATTATTGTCTACAGAAATGAGTTTATACGAAATAACAAGAGTATTAAAACTAATCGTTAACATTTTATTTAAAATTTATGAGGTTACGGTACGAGGGCAGCTCATGCATAGTAAAATGAGTTTTTTTTTCATGGCCAGAACTTTGTTAATTCCCATATGTTTCACCTAGTTAATGTTGTTTACTTAGCTAAATAAAATGCCTGATATTTTTCACTTACCACTTTACTATAAGAAATAAACCAAAGTTACTTTCAGAAATATTTGGTATCAAAAGTATGAAGTGTATTGAACAATAACTCACTTCAAGCGGTGTCAATCTTGGTTTCCCTGTATTTTAGTAAGTGTTGTAGTAAGTGGATAGTGTTAAAATATCTATTATTATAGTAGAAAGGTATTTTATAGCTATACATATACATAGAATCACGAGAGCCGAGTAGTTGGGTCGGAATTTGGAGTCAAAAGAACCGACTTCGAACCCCAGGTGGCAGGCGCATACCAATGGGTTGTTCAAAAGCTAATGTACGAATTATATCGATGGCTTGAGCGTAAAGCCGTCTTTACGTCTGGGCTTAGTTACGAAACGAGTTCAGCACCTGTCACGTTGTCCCGAAAATATTTTCGGTGGAAGGTGGGTCAAAGGGAGTTAATTGTCCAGACTAGACCTCTGTCTACCCCGGTATTGGAAATTGCGGAAATTGTTTTTAACTTATACATCAATAAAAGTTTAGACACATACATGACGCGAATACAAATAATTCTTGATTCATTGTATTGGCTTCAGCTTTCAAAGCTGGGTCATTATTATCATTTCCTTAGCAATAGAGAATGGCGAACCAAGTGTCTTGCAGGTGTCTGTCAAGAAAACCAAGAGTCTCTCAATAGTGTCATTTATTCGAAAGACTTAATTACATATACCTCTGTCCACATAAGTATTGGGAATGGCGTGAAAAACATGCTGAATAACCAAATCGGTCTCTAATACATAAAGAGAAGAAAATTGCCTTATTTTTGTATATCAATTTCCCAGTCTCTCATTTCAGATCAATTTGCTCTGCTTGTGAATCGATTATTCAAATCCCTTTTGAAACTGACGTTAATCTGATATTCATCATCCTTGCCTTAAGTTTACAAAAGCTTCTGAGGACTAGGAAGGCTAAAAAGCTGTAAGGACTCCAGAGATATCATAACTGGTTTTCAAAGAGCTTCTTCCTTTTCCTACAAACACAATTCGAAAATTCTATCTTCTGTAAAAATGGTCTGAAAAATTGTTTTTAAACAAAACCGAATGCTTATTAAATTTATGTACAACAAAGTAACGATCGCCGAGTAGTTGGGAGATCGGAATTGAAAAGCCAGCCAGCCACCGTTCGTGGTACCATGCCACGAGGAGTAGGGCTCTACAATTATTGTAAATAAATAAAGAAATATCTTCACGCAATTCCCAATACAGGGGTAGACAAGGTCTAGTCTAGACAATTAAGTCCCTTCGACTCACCTTCCACCGAAGATATTTTCGGGACAACATACAGGAGGTGAGCCCGTCACCGTCTTTATGTCCAAGCCAACGACATAAATCATAGATATGTTTTTGAAGAAACCCATTGGTACGAGCCTGCCACCTAATAAAATAAAAAAAAATATTTTATTTCCAACATGACATTTTTCTTTCATGACATAAATGTGTGAGTGTGTGTGTGTGTGTGTGTGTGTGTGTGTGTGTGTGTGTGTGTGTGTGTGTGTGTGTGTGTGTGTGTGTGTGTGTGTGTTTGTGTGTGTGTGTGTGTGTGTGTGTGAATTCCGATCGCCCAACCACTCGGCTATCGTGACATAAATTACAATTATTGTATAAAATATTATTACAGTACTTTCTAGTTAATAAGTATTGTAAGTATTAACATGTATAAAATATTACAAATACGAAAAAAAATACTTGAATTTTTTGATTTAATCCCTGACAGGTTATTTAGAAAGAACATATCGCTAAATATCACTATCATTACATACCTCTTTCGCTTTTTAAAATACGTCATTCTTTAAAACTCCTCACAAGACAACTCTTCGTTCTCAACTCTTCAAGCAATTTGCTCACAACGTCTATGAAACAATAAACACTAAAATGTTCCCTTTTAAACAATAAAATGTTCGTGCAGTTGCTGCTATTTTCTTTACCAAACCATGTGCGCAAACCATGGTAGCACTTTTTTATCCATTTTAGCGATATTATCATTTAATAAGCCTTCCATATTACCAATCGCATCGTTTCTGTTTGGTCAGCCAAGGTAGCGCCGCACTACTTATAAATTGATCGCATTTCTTCTGGCAGACCCATTTTTTACGGAAAACTATGTATGTATTAAAATTAATATGAAAATCTGATAATTTGTTCTGCACAAATATCGATTTTGTCTGCAATTAGAACTCAGGATCGATTGTTCAGAAGTTTACGCTAGTCACAAAGTCGTAGGCCGTGCCACTGTATGTACGAGTATATACCATAGCACAAACAACATCATAACGAAGCGTATGCACGTCGCGTAAACAACTGTCACAGAATGCATTCGTAACCACGGACACAAATTGCCGCTCGAGCACGACGCTGTTGACGCTGGCCGTTATGTAAATGGAGCGTCATGTTTTCAAGTTCATATATGGAAGCTTTACGTATGCGTTTAGGATTTTTGCTGTAATATATGGGTGCTAGCTTTAAGTGCTGTACTCTGCGATTGACCTCCATTTATGCGACAGCATCGACAAAATAAAAATTATTTTCTAATATAGGAGTTTTTACAAGCTTTCATTCATCGATTGGTTCACGTGGCTGTGTTAAGTTAAGAGAGAGAGCTTCTGCTGTAATGGAATTGGAGCGTAAAATTTTAAAGTTCATATATGGAAGCTTTACGGGTTTAGGATTTTTGCTGTAATAGCTTTCAGTATACTCTGTGAAAGGTTTCAATTTATGCGACAACGTAGACGTAATAATAATTAATTTCGAATATTTGAGCTTTTGACAAAATTCCATTTATCGCATTGATTTACGTGATAAACTCAACAAATTACTAAAACTCAAAAAATTAATGCTCTTATTAATAATTAAATGCTCATAATAAATGTTGACCGGACTATGGCCGGATCAAAGCTTTGTAGAATTCCGGCATGAAGTAAAAGCATCGTGTACTTCCCTATCTTATTATGAGAGAAGTATCCAAAGAGTGTGCCTTTTCAGTCATTAAACAAGCTTTTTTCCTTAGTTGCCTCTTACCACACCCACGGAAAGAGGATGGTAAATTCTTATACACACTACATAATACAAAAATAAATAAATAAAAGAATTCATTAGTTAACTTATAATATACTTTATGGAAACATATATCAACAAAGATCAAATTGCTATATACTTTTTCAGAGTGTGTACATATTTTGTTGAAAGAAATCTTATTCGGAGAATTAAATTGTAGAAAAACGAAATATTTTTCATTCGTAAAACAGACGACCGATGTGAACGTGTCGATTGTATTAACTCAATCAAGAATTGACTTTTCTAATGGAACCTTTATATTCTTTTCTCCAATGTATGTACATATAGAAGCAAGTAAATAAATAAATAATTCACATGTTATCATGTGTACTGTATGACCATATCACCGAAATGTTCACCGATTGACCTTGTTACCGGCTTAATGGCGAATATATTTCTTGAAAAAAAAAATAACAGGTCAAAATTAAGCAGAGGTGACGAACGGCAGCGTCTAAGGCACGAGGTGACGATGAAAGGGAGAAACAAAAAAGACTAAATTTAACTTATTGCAAGAGTATATGAATAATATAGTACTTAATTACCTTTGTAAAAGTCACGACAGCCAGGTGTTTAGGTGGTCGGAATTTCGAGTCAAGAGACCTGAGTTCGATCCCCAGGTGGCAGGCTCGTCCCAATTGGTTTTTCAAAAACTTATGTACGAATTATATCGTTGACTTGGAGATAAAGACGGCGATGGGCTCAGCACCTGTCACGTTGTCCCGAAAATATCTTCGGTGGAAGGTGGGTCAATGGGACTTAATTGTTTAGACTACACCTCTGTCATATATAGGTTTTTAATCGTGTTAAAAGTATTTTATTACTATGTCCACACTGGCAATTTTTCGAAACGTTAGCTTAATAGGTGAGAAAACCATCTCAAAATATACTAGACCAAATGAAATAGGCCAAAGACTACGGGGGTTAGTACCACACTCCCTCCCATATCTACCAATAAATAACAGTGTTCCGGTTCGAAAAGAATAGAGACCAAGAGTAATTCCGAATTATGAGGTACTCGTATTTCTTTTAGTACTTGAAAACGCGTTTGCAGACTTCTTCTTTTGATATGGTTTGTTGGTGTCCATAGGCTATTGTAGTTACTTACTATGATGGGCTGTTAGCTCGTTTTACATCAATCCGATAACAGTCTAAGACTAATAGTAATGTTGCCCATTACTTGGACATAGTAAAGTCCTACGATAGCAAGTTTATCTGCTAAACGTAACAAAAATGTCGCAAAATGGTGTCAGTTGAAATTTAAACATTTCTTTCGTTTTTTTTACTCTCTAATTTAATGACAAAACAGTTCAGCAAACTTATATGCTTCAAAAATCAAATAAAGCTAAACATATTTTATTATTTTTTTTTCAAATTCCTGTCCTTTTATAATAAATATTTTGTTGAAAGAAATCTTATTCGGAGAATTAAATTGTAGAAAACGAAATATTTTTCATTCGTAAAACAGACGACCGATGTGAACGTGTCGATTGTATTAACTCATTCTTTTCTCCAATGTATGTACATATAAGCAAATAAATAAATAAATAATTCACATGCTATCACATGATACACATGGTACACATGTACTGTATGACCATATCACCGAAATGTTCTCCGATTGACCTTGTTACCGGCTTAATGGCGAATATATTTCTTGAAAAAAAAAATAACAGGTCAAAATTAAGCAGAGGTGACGAACGGCAGCGTCTAAGGCACGAGGTGACGATGAAAGGGAGAAACAAAAAAGACTAAATTTAACTTATTACAAGAGTTTATGAATAATATAGTACTTAATTACCTTTGTAAAAGTCACGACGGACAGGTGTTTAGGTGGTCGGAATTTCGAGACAATAGACCTGAGTTCGATCCCCAGGTGGCAGGCTCGTCCCAATTGGTTTTTCAAAAACTTATGTACGAATTATATCGTTGACTTGGAGATAAAGACGGCGATGGGCTCCAGCACCTGTCACGTTGTCCGAAAATATCTTCGGTGGAAGGTGGGTCAATGGGACTTAATTGTTTAGACTACACCTCTGTCATATATAGGTTTTTAATCGTGTTAAAAGTATTTTATTACTATGTCCACACTGGCAATTTTTTCGAAACGTTAGCTTAATAGGTGAGAAAACCATCTCAAAATATACTAGACCAAATGAAATAGGCCAAAGACTACGGGGTTAGTACCACACTCCCTCCCATATCTACCAATAAATAACAGTGTTCCGGTTCGAAAAGAATAGAGACCAAGAGTAATTCCGAATTATGAGGTACTCTTTTAGTACTTGAAAACGCGTTTGCAGACTTCTTCTTTTGAAATGGTTTGTTGGTGTCCATAGGCTATTGTAGTTACTTACTATGATGGGCTGTTAGCTCGTTTTACATCAATACGATAACAGTCTAAGACTAATAGTAATGTTGCCCATTACTTGGACATAGTAAAGTCCTACGATAGCAAGTTTATCTGCTAAACGTAACAAAAATGTCGCAAAATGGTGTCAGTTGAAATTTAAACATTTCTTTCGTTTTTTTTACTCTCTAATTTAATAACAAAAGTTCAACAAACTTATATGCTTCAAAAATCAAATAAAGCTAAACATATTTTATTATTTTTTTTTCAAATTCCTGTCCTTTTATAATAAATATTTTGTTGAAAGAAATCTTATTCGGAGAATTAAATTGTAGAAAAACGAAATATTTTTCATTCGTAAAACAGACGACCGATGTGAACGTGTCGATTGTATTAACTCATTCTTTTCTCCAATGTATGTACATATAGAAGCAAGTAAATAAATAAATAAAAGAATTCATTAGTTAACTTATAATATACTTTATGGAAACATATATCAACAAAGATCAAATTGCTATATACTTTTTCAGAGTGTGTACATATTTTGTTGAAAGAAATCTTATTCGGAGAATTAAATTGTAGAAAAACGAAATATTTTTCATTCGTAAAACAGACGACCGATGTGAACGTGTCGATTGTATTAACTCAATCAAGAATTGACTTTTCTAATGGAACCTTTATATTCTTTTCTCCAATGTATGTACATATAGAAGCAAGTAAATAAATAAATAATTCACATGTTATCATGTGTACTGTATGACCATATCACCGAAATGTTCACCGATTGACCTTGTTACCGGCTTAATGGCGACCCGTTGGTGGCGGAATATTTTTCTTGAAAAAAATAACAGGTCAAAATTAAGCAGAGGTGACGAGCGGCAGCGTCTAAGGCACGAGGTGACGATGAATGGGAGAAACAAAAAAGACTAAATTTAACTTATTGCAAGAGTATATGAATAATATAGTACTTAATTACCATTGTAAAAGTCACGACAGCCAGGTGGTTAGGTGGTCGGAATTTCGAGTCAAGAGACCTGAGTTCGATCCCCAGGTGGCAGGCTCATCCCAATTGGTTTTTCAAAAACTTATGTACGAATTATATCGTTGACTTGGAGATAAAGACGGCGATGGGCTCAGCACCTGTCACGTTGTCCCGAAAATATCTTCGGTGGAAGGTGGGTCAATGGGACTTAATTGTTTAGACTACACCTCTGTCATATATAGGTTTTTAATCGTGTTAAAAGTATTTTATTACTATGTCCACACTGGCAATTTTTCGAAACGTTAGCTTATTAGGTGAGAAAACCATCTCAAAATATACTAGACCAAATGAAATAGGCCAAAAGACTACGGGGGTTAGTACCACACTCCTCCCATATCTACCACTAAATAACAGTGTTCGGTTCGAAAGAATAGAGACCAAGAGTAATTCCGAATTATGAGGTACTCGTATTTCTTTTAGTACTTGAAAACGCGTTTGCAGACTTCTTCTTTTGATATGGTTTGTTGGTGTCCATAGGCTATTGTAGTTACTTACTATGATGGGCTGTTAGCTCGTTTTACATCAATACGATAACAGTCTAAGACTAATAGTAATGTTGCCCATTACTTGGACATAGTAAAGTCCTACGATAGCAAGTTTATTTGCTAAACGTAACAAAAATGTCGCAAAATGGTGTCAGTTGAAATTTAAACATTTCTTTCGTTTTTTTACTCTCTAATTTAATAACAAAAAGTTCAGCAAACTTATATGCTTCAAAAATCAAATAAAGTTAACATATTTTATTAATTTTTTTCAAATTCCTGTCCTTTTATAATAAATATTTTATTGAAAGAAATCTTATTCGGAGAATTAAATTGTAGAAAAACGAAATATTTTTCATTCGTAAAACAGACGACCGATGTGAACGTGTCGATTGTATTAACTCATTCTTTTCTCCAATGTATGTACATATAGAAGCAAGTAAATAAATAAATAAAAGAATTCATTAGTTAATTTATAATATACTTTATGGAAACATATATCAACAAGGTAAATTGCTATATACTTTTTCAGAGTGTGTACATATTTTGTTGAAAGAAATCTTATTCGGAGAATTAAATTGTAGAAAAATGAAATATTTTTCATTCGTAAAACAGACGACCGATGTGAACGTGTCGATTGTATTAACTCAATCAAGAATTGACTTTTCTAATGGAACCTTTATATTCTTTTCTCCAATGTATGTACATATAGAAGCAAGTAAATAAATAAATAATTCACATGTTATCATGTGTACTGTATGACCATATCACCGAAATGTTCACCGATTGACCTTGTTACCGGCTTAATGGCGACCCGTTGGTGGCGGAATATTTTTCTTGAAAAAAATAACAGGTCAAAATTAAGCAGAGGTGACGAGCAGCGGCGATAAGGCACAGGTGACGATGAATGGGAGAAACAAAAGACTAAATTTAACTTATTGCAGAGTATATGAATAATATAGTACTTAATTACCATTGTAAAAGTCACGACAGCCAGGTGGTTGAATTGGTCGGAATTTCGAGTCAAAGAGACCTGAGTTCGATCCCCAGGTGGCGAGTACCAATGAGTTTATTCAAAAACTTACGTACGAATTACATCGTTGGCTTGGACATAAAGACGGCGATGGGCTCAGCACCTGTCACGTTGTCCCGAAAATATCTTCGGTGGAAGGTGGGTCAATGGGACTTAATTGTTTAGACTACACCTCTGTCATATATAGGTTTTTAATCGTGTTAAAAGTATTTTATTACTATGTCACACTGGCAATTTTTCGAAACGTTAGCTTAATAGGTGAGAAAACCATCTCAAAATATACTAGACCAAATGAAATAGGCCAAAAGACTACGGGGGGTTAGTACCACACTCCTCCCATATCTACCACTAAATAACAGTGTTCGGTTCGAAAGAATAGAGACCAGGTAATTCCGAATTGTAAGGTACTCGTATTTCTTTTAGTACTTGAAACGCGTTTGCAGACTTCTTCTTTTGAAATGGTTTGTTGGTGTCCATAGGCTATTGTAGTTACTTACTATGATGGGCTGTTAGCTCGTTTTACATCAATACGATAACAGTCTAAGACTAATAGTAATGTTGCCCATTACTTGGACATAGTAAAGTCCTACGATAGCAAGTTTATCTGCTAAACGTAACAAAATGTCATAAAATAGTGTCAGTTGAAATTTAAACATTTCTTTCGTTTTTTTACTCTCTAATTTAATAACAAAAAGTTCAGCAAACTTATATGCTTCAAAAATCAAATAAAGCTAAACATATTTTATTAATTTTTTTCAAATTCCTGTCCTTTTATAATAAATATTTTGTTGAAAGAAATCTTATTCGGAGAATTAAATTGTAGAAAAACGAAATATTTTTCATTCGTAAAACAGACGACCGATGTGAACGTGTCGATTGTATTAACTCAATCAAGAATTGACTTTTCAGTCTCAACTATTTAGCCAGTAACGAGTCGACTTAGTTAATAGAAATTCAGAGATTTCATGTTCCTGAATTTCTGTTAACTAAGTCGACTCGTTACTAATATATTGACTTCGAAAAAAATCGGTGTGATTGATTAATACAATCGACACGTTCATCAGTCTGTTACGAATGAAAAATATTATATTATAACAACTCGGCTATCGTGACTTATTATCTATATTATATCTTATCGTGACTTATATGTACATACAGGTGGTGAGCCGTCGCCGCCTTTATGTTCAAGCCATCGATGAAATTCGTACATAAGTTTTTGAAAAAGTCATTGGTATTGCCGCCTGGGGATCGAACTCGGGTCTCTCGACTCGAAATTCCGACCACCCAAATACTCGGCTATCGTGACTTAAAATTTCGTTCTCAAATAGACGAGGAAAAACTTCATGAATTTCTTGCCGTTGAACCGCGGGTTGATTGTTGAACTGTTATCATGTGTATTTAGTGGTTTTGGGATCAACGGACAATACCTGCCAGTCACATATTGATTTGGAATTTTTCAAGATGGTTAACCCGTTATTGCCATTTTCACTTATTGATATATTCCCAATACGAAGTTCTTACGCCGACTCTACACGGCACGGCACGTACATCTCTATTGTATTAATATGGTTAGTATATCAGTTAGAAAACTGACTAAATGTTCCAGGTTTATTTATTTTATAGGTTATGTACATAGACAGAAACACGATAAAAATATAAATAAAATAACAAGAATAAGTTAAGTGTTTTGTAGTTAGAACAGTGGTATGGATTAGTTGAAGGAATTTGTGAAAACTGAATGTTGAAGAAAGTATAGCAAATTTATAGAAAATAAATTTTGGCGAGGGGATCGACGGAGGCGGAGACTTATAATAAACATAAACGAATGGTCACTGTGTCTTGTTATTAATACAGTGGCCCTTTTTCTGGTTAGTACAGAATAAAACAAAATTTTATTTCACTTTCTACAGCAACTTTTTCAATTCAACAATATAACATTTTAAGAACACCATATATAATCTTAATATTTTAAAAGTAGTAATTTTATAAAAGATATGTAATGTACATCGTGCAGTGCTATACGAATTTACTTGTTTCTTGTCTGCTCCCGGTACTTCAACTAACAAACTGCCACAGTGATTCATAAATGGCTACCGAATCACCGGATTACCCGGATACAATTATGTGGAGTACCTGTGTATCTTACACTCAAGTACATCCTTAATGGACTTATTATATAGCTTAGAATGACGGAAGAGGGTTAATCTAATTAAATAATCTTATAATAAAAATTTTAATTTGCGATATCTCAATAACTTATACCAAAACGATACTTTCTCACGTCGTTAGAAAAAGTTCAAATGCTGATATTAATTAAAAGTTCTTTTTGTTTCACGTGCCTTATCTTAAATAAAAAATCCATATTAAATCGTCTAATTTGTTTTCGCTACTGCTCTTCATTTCTTATGAAATAGCTCTGAGATTAAATTTTAATTATTTTTGTAATAAAAACCTTCTAATACAATGACTACGGAATGTTGAAAGTCTTCTAAATATTTCTATTGCTATGGTTAATACGGTATTTTTGTTACTCCAAGAGGTAAAATGCAGTTTGTACGTTTTTATAATTATGTCATCAATTATGTGAAAGTTTAATTCAATGTAAAAAGACATAATGTACCGCACGGTTTCAGCAAAATAGTCTGGTGCTTTTCTTCCTGCGGTGGAAATTACGGCGGAATAACATCATGGAAAATACTTTTATCCTTGTTTTTTGTAGAAGATATTTGTCTCGTTCATAAGTTCAAATTAGTAAGAAGAAAGGGAGAGTGTGGCGAACTATTACACCGACACCTCACGGCAAAATGATTTACTACGTTCATATCTTTATTAACATAAAATCCAAAATCTAAAGGCTAAGTCACGATAGCCGAGTATTTGGGTGGTCGGAATTTCGAGTCGAGAGATCCGAGTTCGATCCCCAGGTGGCAGTACCAATGAGTTTTTTCAAAAACTTACGTACGAATTACATCGTTGGCTTGGACATAAAGACGGCGACGGGCTCACCACCTGTCACGTTGTCCCGAAAATATCTTCGGTGGAAGGTGGGTCAAAATGACTTAATTGTCTAGACTAGACCTCTGTCTACCCCTGTATTGGGAATTGCGTGAAGATATTTTTTTTTATAAAATCCAAGTAGCAACAATAATAATTACTGAAAGGAGGTTATAAGAAATATCGAGAGTATTAAAACTAAACGTGAACATTTTATTAAAATTTATGAGGTAGAAGTTCTAGACTTGGTTAGAGGAAACGAAAGAATTGTTGTATTTGGTGATTTGAATGGATGGGTTGGTACCGCTCGGCCAGGGTACGAGTCGGTGCTTGGAATGTTTGGCGATAAAAGGGTTAACGATGCTGGCAAGCTTATACTGGCTGTATGCAAGGAAAAGGGTCTTCTTGTGACAAACACTATGTTTAGTCACAAGAAAATCCATATGTATACTAGAACAAGAGAGAATGAGAGAAGTATGATAGATTTATTCCTGGTGGATGACCGACTGCGTAAACAGGTGATGGATACGCGGGTGTTCCGAGGTGCTGACCTGGGAACGGATCACTACCTAGTGATTACTAGATTTAGGGTCTGTTCGCGGGTTGGCGCCACCGGACAACGATACCAGAACCACAGTCGGTCGGTAGCATCGAAGCTGGAAGCTTCAGGAAGCGGACACTAGGAATAAATATCAAGCAAGGGTAGCCAGCTGGACAGCATTGGTGTTAGGAAAGAATGTGTGGAAGAAATATGGCAGAGCCTTAGAGATGGAATGGTTAGTGCAGCGGAAGACGTGTGGAACTGTGAAAAGAGGTAGTAGTAAAAGGGTGATGCATGGTGGAATGACGAAGTGAAAGAAGCTGTAAATAAGAAGAAGAAAGCATGGTTAGACTACTTGGCCTCTAGTAATGATAAGGATATGAGAGAGAAGAGGAAAGAAAGATATAAGCTCCAGAAAGTTCACACGAAAGCATTGATTGAGGAAGTGCGTGAAAGGAGTAGAATGGAAGCGGACGAAGGTTGTCGCACAACTTCAAGGAGAACTCCAAACTCTTCTGGAAAGAGGTTGGAAGGACCCGGAGTGGTGCGACAGCCTTAGAATGAATAAAGTGCTTTCGGGAACCAATGACGTCCTCTCAGAAAATCGGACGTCATGCAGCGATGGAGCGAATTTTATAGAGATGTATGCGTGTGATGATCTTAGTGAGGATCCGGGGGTGACGCCGTGACTGGTACGCCAGACTCGGACCTCGATGACACTGAGGTCATCAGTATGAAAGAGATTGAATGTGCGATTAGAAGTTTGAAATGTGGTAAGGCTGCGGGACTAGACAGAGTTACTGCTGAAATGGTCAAGTATGGTGGGCCACGCGTCTGGGACAGCTTTCATCTGCTGTGCAATTTGTGCTGGCGAACAGGGGCTGTTCCGGATGATTGGCGATCCGCGGTCATTGTGCCTTTATATAAAGGTAAAGGTTCACATTATGACTGCGGGTGCTATCGGGCGATCAGCTTGACTAGTTTAGCAAGTAAAGTTTACTCGAAGGTTTGACACGTATGATGCAAGATAAATCGGAAAGATTTCTATGGGAGGCACAATGCGGATTTAGACCAGGAAGAGGATGCACGGATCAAATGTTTTCTCTCCGCATGATCACGGAGAAGCTTCTGGCTGCTAACCAGAAGATTTTCTGTGCTTTGTGGATCTTGAGAAAGCATTTGATAAGGTTGTAAGGAAGAAAATGTGGGAACTGTTGCCGGGGTATGGTGTGGATGGTCGATTGCTAAGGGCGGTGCAGTCACTTTACTGTGACTGTAAAGCCTGTGTGCGGGTAGGGCATGACCTGTCACCCATGTTTAGCGTCCAAACGGGCGTAAAACAGGGTTGTGTCATGTCTTCCTGGCTATTCATACTGTATCTCGACAGCTGTTTACAGAAGCTGAAAGATAGCTGTTTGGGTGTGAAATTGGGTGACATAAAGTAAATTGTCTGCTTTATGCTGATGATGCAGTGCTTATAGCACCATCAGAGGCAGAACTGCAGGCATTAGACACGTGTATGAAAGAAGAATGTGAAATTAATGGTCTCCGTTTGAATGCTAATAAAACTATGGTTCTGGTATTTGAAAGGGACGAAGAAAGAACGAAGTGCGAAATTTGGGTAAATCAGGAATGTCTAGAACAGGTGAATGAAATTGTATACTTGGGGAGTGCGTGCGAGCCGGGATGGAAGATGTGATTTAGATGTGGACAGGCGTGTCGCTGCCGGGAACAAAGTCAATGGTGCCCTGACAGCGTTAATCAAAAGGCAAGGCGTTGTGAAAAGTGCACGCTTTGCAATACATAACGCAGTGTTGGTACCGACTTTGTTATATGGCAGCGAAACCTGGGTATGCCAGAAGAAGCATAAAAGCAGGTTGAATGCAGTGGTGATGCGATCTCTTCGTAAAATGTGCGGCCTTACCATGGCTGACCGAAAGCGAAACGAAGAGATTCGCAATATGGCAGGTTTGAAAGATGACCTTGTCTCAAAAATGGATAAGGGCGTGCTTCGATTGTTTGGGCACGTTGAGCGAATGAGTGAAGACCGAATGGTGAAAAAAATATATAGCGCGAAATTTAATATTAGAAGGTGTCGAGGTAGACCGAGATTAACTTTCGAAGACCATGTGAGCAAATTGCTCGAAGAGAGGAGGGTCAAGAGTACTCGGATACCTAGACGTGCATGTATGAAGAAGATGATGAATCTGAAAGAAGCGAAAGAAATATGTAGGGATCGTGACACTTGGCGATCTGTTCTCTCTGGCTACCCCGTCAGGGATTGTGCGTGAAGATAAATAAATAAATAAATAAATGAGGTTGCGGTACGAGGGCAGCTCAAGCATAGTAAAATGAGGATATTCATTCATGGCCTTATTAATGGTCATATGTTTCACCTAGATAATGTTGATTTCTTAGCTAAATTTAATAATGCCTACTTTCCACTTACCACTTTACTGTAAAAAATTTACTATAAAAAAACAATAATATACCTTCAGAAATTAAAATAAATGTTTAGTGTATTGAATAGTCACTCAGTTCAAGTCTCAACAGTCTCAGTATTGGATAGTATAAATATAGCTATATTATTGTGATTACTATGTAGATAATCCTATACATATATGTATAAAAAATACAGATACCTATTTAAATATCCATGACGAGAGTACAAACATTCACAATTCAAAATTCATTGTACAAATCTTGCCAAAGACCAAGTTTGGCAAGATTTCTACCTGTCACTGTCAGCTTTAAAGACAGAGTCATTACTATCATCCCCTAAGCAATAGAGAATACCGATAAAATCAAGTGTCTTTTCCCTCCTCCTGTCTTTTTCCATCCTCTTTAGTGCTATTTATTCATATCTCTAACGTTATTTCCCAGTACTTTCTCCCTTCTCAGATCAATTTGCTCGTAGCGACATCAAACTTCGAGGAATTTTTTTTCCTTTATGTCCAAGCCAACGATATAATTCGTACATAAGTTTTTGATAAACCCATTGGCACGAGCCTGCCACCTGGGGATCGAACTCGGGTCTCTCGACTCGAAATTCCGACCACTCGGCTATCGTGACTTCTATGTCCATGCCTAAAGGTAACAAAAGCTTCTGAGGAAAGCTAAAAGGTTGTAGGGACTCCAGTGTTTCCAAAACAAGTTTCCGAGGAGCTTTACTACCGTCCCATAAACATTCAATATCCACGTACTGAAAAAAAAAAATTACCGGAAAATTAATAAATTTATGTACAGACAACAATGACACGATAGCCGAGTGGTTAGGTAATCGGAATTTAAGTCCTCTCGTGAACACCAATGACTTTTTTCAAAACTATATGTACTCCTTATACACGATTTGTATATGTAGGCTAGGATATAAACACGGCGACAAGCACACCGCCTGTTACATTATCCAAAAAAATTCTTTGGTGAAAGGTGGGTCGAAAGAATTTAATTTTGATTAAACGACCTTTGTCTACTCCAGTACTGGGAATAGGGTGAACATTTACATTTTAACATATTTTTTTATTTAATATAGTGACAATGAAAATTGTGGTTGGTCGAAGAAAAATATCTATTTCTCTTTCTGTCTTTACAAAATTTTTAATAATGAAATATTACGTGAATTCTAAAAATGACACACCGAAAGTTTCAAATTCCAAGTTCCAAAGTTTGCAAAAGTTGTTAGATAGTAAATCCAGATTTGATGTAATATTTAGAAGTTAATGTACTAACTTTAGTACAGTCAGTTTGGTTACGTGTAGGTACGTCTGGATCTAGACGATTGGTACATTATTTCGGAATAAAATCATCCCTGATTGACTCGTAATATTGTTTTTGGTGCTATCGGCTATGATGCCGTCAGCAGTTTTTCCGGATCGATACGACTTAGGGACCTTCAAGAAAAGAGCCTATATCTTTCTCAAAAGCCGGCAACGCATCTGTTATTCCTCCGGTATTACAGGTGTTCATGGGCGGCGGTAATCACTTACCATCACCTGACCCACCTACTCGTTTGCCTCCCTATTCTATAAAAAAATAGCAACTCATTGCAAAAGTGTTATTGTGTTAGTGTGCACATTTCTACAAAAAAATTCTTGCAAATATGCCAACCAAGACTTCTTCTTCTTCTTCTTCTTTACAGCCTATCAAAAGTCCACTGCTGATCATAGGCCTCCCCGAAAGATTTCCATAGAGAAGGATCCCGAGCCACCTGCATCCATCGACTTTCCGCAATGTTGTGCAGGTCGTCACTCCATCTTGTGGGGGGACGTCCAATACTGCGCTTGCCAGAACGAGGCTGCTACTCGAGAACATTTCTTCCCCAACCGTTGTCCGTTCTACGAGCTATGTGGTCGGCCTATTGCCACTTCAGCGTGCTAATCCTCATGGCTATGTCGGTTACCCTAGTTCTGCTGCGGATATCATCGTTGCGGATTCTGTCACGCAGAGAAACACCCAATATTGCCCTCTCCATAGCCCGCTGACCAACTTTGAGCTTCCTCATCCGGGCAGCAGTGAAGGACCATGTCTCAGTTCCGTAGGTCATCACTGGCAACATGCACTGGTTGTATATTTTGATTTTAAGGTTTTGAGGTATACTTGACGAGAAAGATATGGCGTAATTTCCCGAACGCTGACCAACCGAGTTGGATTCAACCAAGACTATTAAAATATAAATGAATATATTAAAGATTTAGACCCCTGTGAATAAGCTGAACACTCTCATTATATTAAAAATATCATTACATTACGTTCCATTTGAGATTTCCTTCGTAAACAAAAAAATATAAATAAGAACACATCTACGGATGTTTTTTTTTCCTTTAGAGGAAGGGCAATGAAAATAGTCGTAGACTAAAACAAGTGAATCGATGGATGTTATGTTTGTTACTTATAACGATAAATAAATGATTTGATTTGAACCCTTTATGGGTGGATGGTTAAATTTTAATAATAAAAATATATCATAGATATATCTAAACTGAAATTCTTACATTATAAATGAATGTATGTTGAGCTGTAATAAAATAAAATAGATAACAAATATGAAAAGCAATGGTTAAAGTGTTCTCAGAGAGAAACGGAGTCCATATGGTTGATAACAAAAATATAATGCTTATTTTTATTGCGTTAACCATTTCTAGTCGAGTGGAATAACGGTTCTATGAAACATCGAGACTATTATCAATATTTTATAACATAAAAAGTCACGATAGCCGAATGGTTGGGTGGTCGGAATTTAGAGCCATGAGATCCGAGTTCGAGGAGGCAGACGCGTATCAATGGGTTTTTCAAAAACTTATGAACGAATTATATCGTTGGCTTGGACATAAAGACGGCGACGGGCTCCCCACCTGTCACATTGTCCTGAAAATATCTTCGGTGGAAGTTGGGCCAAAGGGACTTAATTGTGTAGACTAGACCTCTGCCTACCCCTGTATTGGGAATTGCGTGAATATATTCATGTTTTACTTATTTATAAAGTTGCGATGTTACCGTTAAAATAATCAATTTACCCATGTATTTGACGTACCTATTACAAAAGACATCTAGGGGAAAAACCTACGGAAGTTTATGTCAAATGGTGGATTAGGAATCTTGCGTCCTGTTTTCTCATAAAACCTAATACCTCATGTTATACACACCTACCTACCTAACCTCATAAAATTATAATTATTATACCAGTATCTTTACTTAATCCGTAGCAAAAAAATAAATCTGTTTCGTTTCTTAGAAATTTGTCATTATCTTTTTTTTTCATCTTTTTTTATCATTCATTTCATTTTGCTATTGGAACACCTTGTTTATAAGATATACACAATAAAGGACAAATAAATAAATAAATATCCTCTTTCAAATCTGCCATTTTTTTGGCCAGGGTAACGTCACACATTTTACTCGCATTGCATTTTAGCGCATATCTACTGCAATCGGTTTACTTTTATGCTTCTTCTGGCAGACCCAAGTTTTCCATAAAAATATGATAATGCTATTATTACATAAACAATCTGGTACTCCAATTGAATGATGTACACGTATACAATAACAGGGACGGTATACGAAGCTCGTGTCGGTTGTCGTGTCAGAAATACGAGATGAACACAATCAGAACCAAACTCAACTAATTTGTTCCGCACAAATATTGACAAAAAAATATTATTAATATTGATTTTGTCTAGAATTAAAACTCAGGACCGATGGTTCAAAAGTTTACACTAATCATAGAGTCGTAGGCCGCAGCTGTGTACGTATACACAATAGCACAAACAACATCATAACGAACCGAATAGTTCCAAGAATGTTGGCTGCATTTCCACATTGTAAAGGTAAACTTTACCGTTGAGCGAGAAAAGAACCAGCCCTCTTGTCACCAGCGACTACGACCAGCCGCGGATACATTTACCATAGAAATTGCATCGAGCGACGATCCTACAGACCGACCCTCTTTATAGGAAATGGAAGTATTATGTTTCAGTCTATCTTCAATGAGTTATATGCCGTCTATATACTATAAATCTTGGGATATTAAACGGAAAAGTTGTTTTGCGATCAAAAACAGATGCGACGTGAGAACGCGACTTCCGACACACAATGGAGCTTCGGAGCACTACAACAGAAATTTTCGCTTTGACAGTCGTTTAAATTAATGATAACTTAGGTTTTGCGTTATACGCATATTGTAATGATATTGAAATTATCGGCTGCTGAAAAGGGGTAGGTTCTGTTGTTATTCAGAGATGATTGATTAGCTATAATCAATCGTTGTATCCCGCGTGAAAAGACGGCCGGTGTTCTTGGCATGATGCCTAAAGTAAAATATATTAAGTAAAATATATGTAAAGCAATTTAAAATTTAATTTTGTTCACTAGAACATCTATCTTAAATTATGTAAGGAATTGGAGAATTTGCGGAAAAAAAAAGAAAAATAATCTTAACACGTACACGGATTTCAGTAAAGCGAAACACCATGAGGAAACCTGCACGCCTGAACAAAAATAGTTGTGCTGGCAACTTTAGGGCGCGACTTAGGTGTTTAGGCCGCTCGTACATTCTTGTATCTTTGCTAGCTAAGCGTGGGATTGAAAGCAGCTCGTCGATCTAGGATTAGGGCAAATATTATGGAGAAACTTTCTTCAAATTATTGACCGATATAACATGAAGAACCTCTAAATGGAAGGAATCTCGAAAATCTAACATAAAAATTACACACTATTTAAAATCACTAGAAATTCCAATATATACCATATACAATAGAAGCAATGTGTATATACCCGCTAGGTAAATACCAAATAATTGGAAATCCAAGTGACACTACATTAATAGTTCCATTAAAACCAAAGCCTAACATATCAGACGTAATAACATTGCCTGTCCTACAAGACGTCCTCTAGCCCTAATTCTCGTTTATTGCCTTGTAATGCGGTTGCATACAAGCTACAGTTTAACATTTTCTTGTTGTTTTCATATCCGTATTTATTTACCTGTATTAATATTTAGTTGCATTTATTTACCGAGTAAAATTAGCCATTTCCAGTGTTTCTAGAATTTAGTCTTACTTGCGTTGGGAATCTTTTATTATTACATTAAAGCGCGACCGAATGAGCAAGACCTCATGTTTTTTAGGGAAAAAATGAGTTAACGTTGCACGTCATGGCAAATGGCTTCTGCAGCACATGGCTATCGGCAAACTAAATTTTAACATAATGTTAAAAGATGCGTTGTACACCCCAGGTCTAAAATACTAGTGACTCGCTCTCTATGCATCTTCAATCTGGAATACATCAGTTCCTACCCTGTTATTTGGCAACAGATAGAACTATCTCAGACGACTCCTAAGCTAAAAATTAAGTAATAAACTAGTTAGTACAAGTGATTGTTGACGCTCTTGTAACGCATATCCGCAACCCGAGACGAATTGCGTAGTCAGCCTTTCAGGACGGGACTAGGTAGAGGAATGGCGAAATTTTACGTGGTTGTGTGTGTAGGCTGTATGCAATCGAGAATGTACCACTCCCTTTTCGTGGGTGGCGTAAAATATGACAAATGAAAACGCCTTGAAAATAGTAAGGGTTATCGATAGATGGCACGATAATCATCTATTAACTACCACTTAACACCACTATCAACTAAGCACACCAGTTTCAGGCAGCAGCATCTGAAGTGCTATGAGCATGGTACAGAAAAATAAATACTAATAAAAACATTTTAAATAATAATTCAAAAATACCAGGTGAACGATGTGGTGGGTAAAAGCTGATTAATACACTCAGAATATGTAACAATACTATATTTTACTTTTATACATTATAATCAGTGTTGTTGCTCATTCGGGCACTCCCTCCATTGTATAATGAGAGACTATGAAATCATCAACACACGCCGCGGTTCCGGCAGCGCGCCAATTTCAACAAATGCTTAATTTGCAACGTTATCGCTGTCTGAACATCCATGCACTGGCTTTAGTGCCTGATGTCTAAAAAGAAGACCGTTCTTAGTTCATTCATTTTATATTCCAGACATTCTATGTATAAACAACCACAACTTTTTTTATATAATTGCATTCCGTCACATACTTTAAAATTCCATTGCACATGGGACAAAAATATAAATAATGTAACAAGAATAAGTAAATATGTTTTGTAGTTTGAGCAGTAGTTTGGATTCGCTGAAGGAATGTCTGAAAACTGAATGTCGAATAAAATGTAGAGCACCTAAATTAACAATAAAGGGGATCGACGGAGGCAGTGATTTGCAGTAAACATAAACAAAGGGGGACAGCGTATTGTAATTTATACACAAGTTTTTTTATGGTTAGTTCTTCGTTGCTACAAGATGTATCCCAATGAGTTTGGTTTTTTTAATAATACTGTCTTCACGCATACTACCTGATGGAGTGGTACCGATCGTCAATTGTCACAATCCTCACCTCTTGCAACTTACCTTTACCATACCGCTTAAAATATTATATGACATAATATGTGATAATTATAACATGTTATTAGTTGTCATGTATAATCAATAAATTCAATACATTAGTATCACATGAGCTATTCTGATTTGAATTTGAAGACATATTTGACATTCAAAATTTATCTAGGTAGGTATTAACTCTGAGAATAACGAAGTCTACATAGATATCGTTATTTAAAAAAATATTATTACACCACCATCTATTGATGCCAAGTCAATATCCCAGGTTATGTTCCTAAAAAGAAGACCGATCAAACTAGGAGGATTTATTTACTATATTGTAAAGTCTTTGCTTTCAACCAACTTCTACCACCAAAATACATAGGAAAAAACAGAAAACATGTTCAGTGCTTTTACAGTACTTTGGCTTGGATTTCTACCTCTACCTCCTACAATGATGGTTTTGAATATAACGGGCTTCAAAATTACCTTAATGTAGGAAGTAACAACTGGGTACAACACCCAGGAAACTAAGATGAAAAGTTTCACAGTCCGTTTTAAACAAGAATGATATTTATAACTATAACGTAACAATCATTTTAAGAGTTATACAAAATTTTCTGACTCGACCTGGATGAATAACGACATGTGAGTGATAAAGAGTCGCACGTCCCAATCATCCCTCTTTGCCTTATTTCCTTCTTTCTTTTCTTTTCTTTAAACAAAACGTTTTCCATTTTTGCATTTGAAATATCCCGTAAAATATTATGACGTCATACGTTAAAAGGCTGATTCAATCTACCTTTATATTAAATTGCTTTAAATAGAATAGATAGAATAGTTCTTGAAGAACGTTAATACAAGACGTTGAATATTAAGGCTTCAATCAGTATTTGTAACAATATTATATTAAATTCGATGCGATGTTATATTAAATGACCAAGAGTTGGATCTATTGTTCTGTGTCGTCTATAAATTTATTGATAACTAGTGAACTTTCTTCAGAACCGTCGCATCAAAGTATTTTCATTATATAGCTTTCTAGTCTGAAGCGCAGTTATTTCGATATTGTATTACTTTGCTGGGTATGCTGTTTTCATACCGAAAAGACTTTTTAAAATTTTTATAGAAATTTAAGTTAGGATCTACTTATTCAAAGAAATTTTTATTCTAAGAAGTTCACTTATAAACCAAATTCTTTGGTCGGCTTCACTGGGCAAGGTGTACCTACGCATAATATAAAAATATATATTGGTTTATAGCATATAACAGTCACGATAGCCGAGTTGTTGGGTGCTCGGAATTCCGAGTCGAGAGACCCGAGTTCGATCCCCAAGTGGCAGTACCAATGAGTTTTTCAAAAAATTATGTACGAATTTCATCGTTGGCTTGGACATAAAGACGGCGACGGGCTCACCACCTGTCACGTTGTCCCGAAAATATCTTCGGTGGAAGGTGGGTCAAAGGGACTTAATTGTCTAGACTTGACCTCTGTCTACCCCTGTATTGGGAATGGCGTGAAGATATTTTCTTTTACATTGGTTTATTCGAGCTTAAAAGACTTCACGTCAATCCCAATACAGGGGTAGACAGAGGTCTAGATAAGTAAGTCCTTTCGACTCACCTTCCAAACAAGATATTTTTGGGACAATGTGACAGATGGTGAGCCCGTCGCCATTTTTGTCCAAGCCAACGATATAAATAGTACCTATTAGTACGAGCCTGCCACCTGGGGATAGAACTCGAGCAGAGTTACTGACTCGAATTCCGATCACCGAACCACTCCGCTGTAATGACTTATTACAAGACTTCTATAAATATATATAAATATCTTCACGCAATTCAAAATACAGGGGTAGACAGAGGTCTAGTCTAGACAATTAAGTGATAGGTTTAGAGCGGCAACAGCCTAATGGTTTAGGGTGTGGACTGCGAAACATGACGTCGCAGGTTCGGGCCCCGCCATTCGACTATTGACGTAAATCAACTCCAGACACAAGCATTGCAGCTTAATTGGAGTGGTTAACAGGAATACTAGTAATAATATTCGAAATTGCTAGTTATCTTTAAAAAAATTAAGTCCTTTCGATCCACCTTCCTCCGAAGATATTTTCAGGAAAATGTGGCAGGTGAGCTCTTCGCCATCTTTATGTCCAAGCCAACGATATAATTCGTACGAGACGAAAACTTATGTGTTTTTGAAAAACCCATTCGTACGAGCCTTCCACCGGCGGATCGAACTCGGGGCTCTTGACTCGAAATTCCGATCACCCAACCACTTGGCTATCTTTACTTTGCATTAAAAGACTTCGATTGAAAAATATCAAAATCTGTGTATCTGTAATTTTCATGAACATGTATATATGTATATGTATAATTGGAAACGTATGTTATGTAATATTGTTCAAAACGTTTAAATCTTCACAAAACTTTTACTTTTATTTATATTTCAGCAAGGCAACGTCTTAAACAGAAACTTTTATTTGTATACAAGTTTTGTATTGCCGCTAACTAAAAGGCTGGCTACATTCATGTTTCATGTACATCCTTTACATTCACGTTGATTTATGCGCCTGCTGCGTGGGTCAGGCGGGAGTTTCTTGTTCCTTAGTTAATTGTGAAATATAATGTTGCTAACATCTTTTACAACTATAAACAAATTTCAAAGTAAAACTATAAACAAAATTCATTTCCGATATTAGTTAAATAACATTATTTATTATATAAACAAATTAGTTTCTGCTCACAAATTCTTCAAATCATTATCTTGAAATGGCTGAAGAATCTTTTTAATTTTCATTGTAAACTTCGTAAAACCTGACAGCTGAGTTGGAATTGATTCTATTTTTGAAGCTAAGGGTTGGGGATTCTAATTCCGCTAGGGGCTGACTGTGTGATGAAAAAAAAATTATACTCCAGTCATAGAGATTTATGTGTATATTTGCATATTTATGTAAGTATTTACAAAGGCTTCGGCGGAAAGTTGGTTGAAAACACTTCATTGCCTAGACCTCTGCACCTCTGTACGGGAAATTGCGTGAAGATAAAACAAAAGTAGTCTACCTCCAATACTACATTTAGTAAACTATTAATCAAAATCATTTGTGAGATCTCCCTCAAGGGTTCCTCTATAAAAAGTAGCTTAAGTACTACGCTATAACTATATGTTAGACTATATTATATCTCTGTGCGAAATTTTATTCAGGCATGACGAACACAAAAATCCGTCCAAACTTATACATTTACATTACTAGAACGATGGATATTCCTGTCAATGTGGAATTTCATTTAAGTATTGTTGAATCGTTTGACATATATTGCACAAATAAATTTACAAACACAAACTGTTTTATATTTATTTCTCCTCATAACTGTATAGCTTACTTGCTTCTAATCTATTCAAAATAGTTTTATTTGTAACCAGCAATCATAAGCGTTGCGCTTTTAGCGAACTGTTGACAACCTCTGTATTGCTGATGCAATCCTGCTATTGTTATTCGCTTTATTATGATTTTGCTTTTTGTTCGATGTATTACTTTTCGCATAACTATTTCTACCCGCATGAATGTGCTCTGATGCCGTACATACCGTTCTCGCTCTTATTTTATATTTGCTATGGAATACTATTGCATGCTTTGTTCGTAATAATTTGAAGAAATGTTTAAATTTTGTGAATATTCTTTATATTGCTGCATTAATTTATTGTGTTAGTTTAGTTCTTAGTTTAGTTATTAGTATATTTAATTTTCTTTTTGCGTTTTCTTTTTGCTAACACTAATTGCTCTTATTAGTCTGTTATACTCAGCTTTCAACTCAAGTTTAAAATAATATTCAATATTATACTAACACTATTAATGATAATGTCACATAAGATCTGGAATAATATTGATATAGTATTTTTTAGTTTATATTTATACCAATTAGCTAGTTTCCGTATTATAACGCATTATTTTGCTAAGATTAAAATCAATAATTTTAAGAGTCATAGTATTATGATAGTTACGATTTCGCCTAATTTCAAAGTTATTTTTTATATATTGTCGCTATATTAGTAATAATAACCTATTGATTATAAATGGCTACTACCGACGTAAATGACCAGGGCATTCCTATATTTAGTGTATACTACCAGAATGCTCGAGGTCTGCGTACTAAAACAGTTGAGTTTTACCGTTACACTTGTATGTTCAAACATGATATTATTATTATAACCGAAACCTGGCTTCTGGACGGAATTTCGAACTCTGAGTTGGTAGATGGTCGTTACGTAGTGTGGCGCCGCGATTGTGATTATACTGCGACTGGCCAAGTTTATGGAGGAGGTGTACTTATCGCGACACGCAAAGACTTGTTTGCCATACCTTTGCCAACATTTAACTCCAGCGATGAGTTCATTTGGCTTACCTTGAAAGTTATATATAGTGTCAACAAATTGGCCATTTATTTGCACATCTGCGCTTTATATTTGTGTAATCAGCAGAAAGGCTTTAATTTTTCAGAACAACTATCGAATTTCTTTTCTTATCTAAGTAATATTACTTTAAAATATCCTTCTGATAAGAATCTCTTTGTTGGAGATTTTAACTAAAGTAACATTGTATGGGAACCCGATTCAAACTGTAGTGATACCTGCTTTCAACCAACTAACTATAATAGGTACGACGAGCAGCTGCTGGTTGACGAAATTAATGCACTTAATTTATGCCAGTATAATGGTGTGCGCAACAGCCTCGGTAAAATTTTAGACCTTGTTTTATCCAACTGCAATATTGTTGTATTCGAATGTAGCTGCGATTCTTTAGTGCCAGTGGACCCATTTCACGGTGCGTTATTACTGGAGATACGGCTCTTAGAACAAAGCACGCTTGACGTAACTCCTTTTACAAGGTCTTCATCAAATGGGATTACGAATCTATAAATAAAAAAAAATTCTGAAATTGATTGGCAAACTAATTTTTCATCAAAGTCTCTCCGGGATTGTATTGACTATTTTATCAAGTTTTAAAAAATTAAGAGATGAGTACATACCATCTAAAATAATAAAGTCTGACTCGTACCATAAGTGGTATTCCCCAATATTACAGAGAGCAATTAATGAAAAAAACAAATACTACCGTAAATTTAGGATGTATGTTAATAGATCCGATGAAGAATCATATTTTTAAAATTTTACGTACTCGTGTTAAATATTTCGAGGGTTTATGCAACAAAAGTTACATGTTAAATATTGAAAAATACATAGCAAAGAATCCTAAATATTTTTGGTCATATATAAAAGGGAAATCAAAGTCTTTTACCATACCAAATAGTCTTCATTTAAGTGGATCTACCTATAACACAGGTTAATCTATCTGTGACACATTTGGTACATATTTTTTGTCAAATTTCATAAAACCTCAGGGAGCTCAATCTATACCTTCAAATTTCACTGATAAAATACCAGCAACCGTATAGAATGCGTGTCTCGGTTGTTAAAATCTCTTGATCCTTCAAAATCTGCCGGACCTGATCATCTTCCGGCGACTTTCCTAATCAATTGTGTAGAATCGATAGCATTATCAATAACCCTACTATTTTGTAAATCGCTAGCTGAGTGTTCTGTGCCAGATGTTTGGAAACGTGCCTATATTACACCAGTGCATAAAAAGGGTCAAAGTCGGACATTAACAATTACAGGCCAACTTCTAAGTTGTGCATTGTTGCTAAAGTGTTCGAAAAGTTGATTTATGATCAGGTTTATCCCTCACTGAAGCAGTATTTAAGCCAGTCTCAATACGGCTTTCTTAGAGGTAGGTCTACCGTGTCTAATCTGGCGCTGTTTAATTCAATTCTGACTAAAGCCATGGACGACGGCCATCTGGTTGACGTAATATATACTGATTATAGTAAGGCTTTTGATAGAATTGAACATAAATTACTTTTAAATAAGTTAAGGTATGTTGGATTCTCTGGAGATCTGTTAAGATGGTTTTCCTATTATGTTGATAACCGTTCACAAGCTGTAGTTATTAATAACTATATTTCCAGCTGGGTCTCAATACCCAGCGGCATACCTCAAGGATCCTTGCTCGGTCCAATGTTGTTTGTCATATTTGTAAATGATATTGAAACTTGCTTTAAATCATCTCGTTTATTATGTTTTGCTGATGACATGAAGATATTCGCTAATATTTCGTCACAAGAGGATGCTATATCACTTCAGAATGATCTTTTGAGATTGGAGGAGTATTGTACGATTAACAAGCTTGATCTTAATCCATGTAAATGCGCCGTAGTTACATATTCGCGAAAGCGTAATATGATTCTATTTGACTATAACCTCAAAGGTCAAAAGCTAAAGAAAGAGTATGCTGTTCGAGACCTAGGTGTTGTTCACGATTCAAAATTAATATTTAATAAACATGTTGACAATATCATAGCAAGAGCATCCAAGGCATTAGGTTTTGTTATGCGTACTGCGGAAGAGTTCAACAATATAAAAACTATTAAAATTTCGTACTGCACTTATGTTCGCAGTACCCTTGAATATGCTTCGCAGATCTGAAACCCGTTATACAACACCTACGTTTCAAGGATTGAGAACGTTCAGCAAAATTCCTGCGTTATCTCTGCTATATAATTATTGGAAAAATACATTTATGTGGCGAACTTGTAACAGTTTTAATAATTTATGCAAAAAATATGATTTAGATCTGTTCAATACTAGTTGTGCCTCGGCAAGACAATTATTAAGCCAAAAATTTTTTTTTGAATGAATAATTAGTGTAAGCAATATTTTCTACTTTCTGTCCTTGTCTCGCTTTTATTCATTTACATATATGAATTTTACTGTTTTCATTTTCTTATTAGATGTGTGCTTTAGTGTTTAAAATTACGAATCATTTTTTTTTATTTTGTTGCTATTAGTGAAAACCTGTTATTGGCTTTTAAGTTGTTATTTTGTTTGTTAAATTATGTATTAAATAAGCTGTTGGTTTTCCATAAATAAATAAATAGATAATATAACAATTTATGTGTTTATGTGCGTGTGCAAAATAGCTATATTTTGATCAGTGGTAGAGCCACGCATAAGCTTTTGTTGTTGCATGAATGGGCCGGCTCGACGGGGGAACTACCACGACCTCACAGAATACCGGCGGGAAGTAGAAGTCTTACTAACTTCTGCGTTTCGTCTGGTGAGTGCAGGTAACCGGAGGCCTACACACCCCACTCCCCAATTCTGTGGGGTGCACTCTAAGAGAGGCAACGAAGCAAGACTTGCCCCAGCTTCAGTTCTTGCCTGAACTATTATTGTAAATAATATTTGTATTATATCCCTATTGCGGTGTGGTGTCGGCCTAAGAATATATCGCCCCCTTTCTTCCCATAGATGGGAACAGTGAACAGCCTTAAAATACTATTGGCTATCAAACGATGGCGAGGATAGCCTTATCGTTGCACATCCATGGTCCTAGGGGAGAGACATCTGATACTGCCATCTCGTGGTGATTATGATGAAACTTCCATTATAGGAGAGACCTATACATAGATAGTTATTTTGTGCCTGAATATTTTGATTAGTAGTACTTCATAGTAATTTATAGCCGATATCCACGAATATCTGCTGCACCAGAGAAGCGGCGGTGACCGGGGATCTGCAAAAAGCCACGGCGTAAAACCTGATACAAATTGATACACTCACGGACGACTCGTATTCGAACGATTGAACTTCAAAGGAGCTTGAGGTGTGAAGCTGGCCTTTTAGGAAATGTTATGCTCTGTTTCTGAAGGTCCCTAAGCCTTAACCATTCAGAAATAACGCTTGTGATAATTGATTCCACAAGCTTCCAGACAATTCCTAACAAAACGTAATTTATGTGTATTTGACGTTTATCTCCAGGTAAGCCGATATTCTGCGTACTGGCACTTCTGTTTTTACGTAATGCAGTAAATTGTCAGCCATCACGATGGATTTGATAGATTGAGGGACCGAGGGGAATTTCGAGTCGAGAGACCCGAGTTCGATCCCCAAGTGGCAGGCTCGTACCAATGGGTTTTTCAAAAACTTATGTACGAATTATATCGTTGGCTTGGACATAAAGGCGGCGACGGGCTCACCACCTGTCACGTTGTCCCGAAAATATCTTCGGTGGAAGGTGGGTCGAAGAGACTTAATTGTCTAGACTAGACCTCTGTCTACCCCTGTATTGGGAATTGCGTGAAGAGGGACCGACACTGTGATAAATAAGGTTATTTATTTTTACGCCATTTACGCTACGCTAAAAGGTTTTAGCGTAGCGTAAATGGCGCGTTTAGGACAACCCTTAAAGAAATGCTTACCGACTTACGAAACGCTTTAGTGAAGAGACGAAAATCAGATGTATGAATTGGCTCTTAACTTCCAATTAATGTTCGAGAATGTCGGTAAGAGGGCAACTTAAAAAAGTCTTTATAACGTATCCAACAAATCAAATTGGCTTTATTTGCGTAGACATCGTTTTTGACAAATTTTCAGTGTCAAATCCAATTTTATTTAAAAGTTTAAAAACTTGTTACGTAATATAAAGTATCATTAACAAAACTTTTCTTTCCTTCCTTCAGTTAAAGTGACAAGATTTCTAATTTTAATTATGTCTAACAAACATAACGGCTCCTCCACTGTACTAATGATGTGGCAACTGTATAGAAAGATATGAAATATATGAAATAAACATATGCAATTTCAATACTGCCCATATTCCAAAAGCGATAGAACGAAATCAACGCTTCAAAGTCAAAGTTCTGACTGTTCTACCACATTGTCCCAAATTCAATACAGTAAGGAGTTGAAAAGACTGCATTGTCTAAACCTCTGACTACCACAGTATTGAAAATGCATGAAGATACCTTCTCTGTTTACGAGTGGTCTGAATTAGTACCAATTGGTATTGGTCAGATTGCTATTATAAAGCGGTTACTGCAATAATAAAGCAGATTGTGGTTAAACTTATTAAATAGTTTTTTGACCGTTTCGGAGTTCCTTACGCCATTTTGATTCCATTTCTGTCGCCGTCCTTACGTTTAAGCTTGACTCGAATTCCTATTACCTGTGATCGATCACTCGATTATCGTTACTATACTATATTTCATATACAGATTTTTTAACTTCAATTTCTTTTCATTTCTTTTTCCTGTCAAAGAAAACACATCGACGAGTACCTGTCGAAGGAGTATGTACACTTGCAAATCCTTGAGATGCCTTTTATCTATAAAATACGAAAATGGGTAGCAATTTCCGCCGATGTTCGAGCCTACAGCTTCACTCCGAATAAGGAAGCAATTTCAAACGCACGCTTCTTACGCATACTCCCACCAAATTCAAAACTAACTTAAACTTAAATAAGGCTTGACCTTATTTGACTTAAGTGCTTTTATAAAGGCGGTTTTGCCTATAACTACAACGCTTCAACATAATACGTCAAAATTACTGACTTTCCTTTTGAGGTCATGATTAGTAAAGAAAGCAAAACTAGTAGATTAAATTCACATTATAGTGGAAGTAAATATAAACCATAATTTTTCTTTCCCTCTGTGAATAGATTTGCATACATCATCTCTCGACTCGTAATTCCCATCACCCAACCAATCGGCTATCGTGAATTTCTTCTTATAATATAACAATTTATGTGCGTATGCAAAATTGCTATGTGAGTACTGCTACGAAGCAAGATATGGGAAGGCACGTCTGATTTTTCTGAATCTTTATCCTAGTCAGCTGCCTCAGTATTTACCTACTAGTTTATACATTTTCGTCGTTGGGCTAGTCCCAGCTTCTGTTCTTGCCTTGTAATAAATAGTAATTTTAATATTTTCCTATTGCGGTGTAGTCTCAGCGTAATATGTCGCTCCCTGTTCTACCCATGGATGCCGTAAGAGGCGAGTAAAGTAAATTACCATTGACTGACGACATCACGTCGCCCGTCTAAAAGTTTAAAGAATATCTTCACGCTATTCTCAATACAGGGGTAGAACAGAGGTCTAGACAATTAAGAGCACCTTACACCGAAGATATTTTTGGTACAACGTGACAGGTGGTGAGCCCGTCACCATCTCAATGTCCAAGCCAACGACATAATTATTACTTAAGTTTTTCAGAGGAGCTGCTGGTGTGCAACCATCTTTTAAGGATAGGATTCTTTTAAGGCTCTGTTCCTGAAATTCCCTAAATTGCCCGATCAGAAATATCCCTTGCGATAGCTGATTTCACAAGGTTCTAGTAAATTCCATAAAAAACGAACTATAGTAGACTGGCAGCTATCAAGATGGATTTGATAGATTGATGGACCGACACTGAGATAAATAAAAACAGATTTTTTACCGCCCTGGAGGGCTAATATGAATTGGCTGTCACCCCGCAGTAACTTTTCGAGCATCAAATTAAATTGAGAGCAAACTTTGAAGAATTGTATGCCGGCTTATGAGAATCTTTAGGAATGAGACTAAAATTAAATGCGATATCACTGTTAAGGGCTGATAAGGATTGGCTTGAAACTCCCAATTAATTTTCGAGTATCTCGTTAAGAGGGTTACATAAAAAGTTCTTTATCCGACAAATCAAACTGGCTTTAATTGCGTAGACATCGTTTTTGACAAATTTTCGGAATGGAATCCAATTTTAATTAAAAGTTTTAAAACTTAACCCGCCTTTAAATGCAAATAAATCTTATCTTACTTTCCTTTCAGTTAAAGTGCCTCTTTGTCTGTTTTACAGAGGTTAAAACAAGATGTTTAATTTTAATTATGTCAAACAAATATGATTGCTCTTCTCCTCTACCAACGATGCGGTAGCTGAATAGAAAGATCTAGAAATCTATAAAAGAAACAAATACAAAACTCAACACGACCCATATTCCAAAAGCGGTAGAACGGAACTAAAGATACAAAATCCAAGTTCTGTCTATTCTACCACATTGTCCCAAATACACTACGGAAAGATGGGGTCGAAAAGACTAAATTGTCTACACCTCTAACTACTTTTGACTGAATGAAAACACCTTCTTAAGCTTGGAGTACCAGTACCATACTGGTACTGATACTCCAGATGGTACAATTCAGATGACAATTCCGAATAACCACTATTGTGTTCTGGTTTGAAAGATTGTAACGTTGTGTTACATGTTTAGTTTGACATAAAAAAATCTTTAATACGGATATTAATTTTATTTAAAAATAAATCGATGTGAAAAAATATTTAAAAAAATAATTGTGGACATACCTACTCAGTTCATTACTGAGTAGGTTCACTCCCCCAGCACTTGAACATGTTAGCGATTTGATGCCTTCTTTGAATTGTCGTCGATCTTTACTCCGTACATTCATAGCAAATGTGTTATTGCTGGTTATTGTTCTCATTCATAAAGGTTGAAAAGTGTTAACGGCAATCTGGGTAACTTACATAAAATCTTAGATTAAATTAAAGTTTATTTACTTCAAGTACCGCAATAATGCTGATACAAACAATAGATGTTTATTGTGTATATTTAAATTGTTAGTCTCCTTTTGTATTTGGCTTGAGATTATTATGCTTCATTACTTGTTTAGATAAACTATGATTGTGTTCAATAGTAGTGGCCATAATTCAATATATAAACTTTGCATGTAAATTAACTTATTGTTTAGACATCTGATTCTAGTACATAATATCAAATTGTTATTATAAAACGCTTACTAGAATAATAAAGCAGATTTTAAAAAAACTTAAATAGTTTTTATGGTCGTTTCTGAGTTTCTAACACCATCTTGATGTCTTTTCAAGTCGGGATGGTTAATTAAACTAAAATTAGGTTATACTTCTTGAGTAGTTATATAGACATAATGCCTAAATATTATCATAGGAACTCCTCTGGGGCTGAATAGTTATATCTGATGCTACCTACTAACTGCCAGAAGTATTGCCGTCCGTGATTTTTAGGTAAGGTTAAATTCGTAAATTCCATAATGTCTATATACACAGTCAGGTCATAAGTATTGTCACACAGTAAAAACATTTCTTTTACAATGCTGGCCACAAAAAAGTTTATTGAATTCGAATTTCGAATTGTTCATGAAAATAAAACTACATACTTTTTAGAATTTTACTCATTAGGAAAAATATGGAGAGGACGCTTAAAGAAGACCGTGTTGCAGTTATTGCGTTGCATCGTTGCGGTTTCGCGCCAATTCAAGTTTTTGACATACTGAAAAATTTAAATATAACCAAAAGATTCGTTAACGTATCATCAAACGATAGAATGAAGACTCTATATAGTGTAGATGACAGGTCAAGAAGTGGTCGCCCTCGGTCTGTTAGGACTCCAGCAGTGATAAAAGCTGTGAAGGCGCGAATTCAATGAAATCCCAAACGTAAGCAGAAACTGTTGGCCCTTCAGATGGGGTTAAGCAGAACCACGGAGAAAAGGGTATTAAATGAAGACTTAGGGCTCCGGGTATATCGAAGAAAAACAGGACATTGTTTGAATGCTCGTCTAATGGACCTAAGACTGAAGAGATGCCGCGCTTTGTTGAAGCGGTACGCGGGAAAAAAACTATCGGGAAATTCTTTTTTCGGATGAAAAATTTTTTACCGTAGAAGAGAGCTACAACAAACAAAATGATAAGGTGTACGCACACAGTAGTGAAGAAGCGAGCAACTGTATTCCACGTGTCCACAGAGGTCATTTTCCATCCTCGCTCATGGTATGGTTGGGAGTTTCTTATTGGTGCTTAACAGAGGTACATTTTTGTGAGAAAGGTGTAAAAACGAATGCATTTGTGTATCAAAATACAGTCCTGACGAACCTTGTGGAACCTGTTTCTCATACCATGTTCAATAACAGGCACTGGGTATTCGAACAAGATTCGGCGCCAGCTCATAGAGCGAAGAGCACACAAGACTGGCTGGCAACGCGTGAAATCGACTTCATCGGGCACGAAGACTGGCCCTCCTCCAGTCCAGATTTGAATCTGTTAGATTACAAGATATGGCAACACTTGGAGGAAAAGACGTGCTCAAAGCCTCATCCCAATTTGGAGTCACTCAAGACATCCTTGATTAAAGCAGCCGCCGATATTGACATGGACCACGTCCGTGCTGCGATAGACGACTGGCCGCACAGATTGAAGGCCTGCATTCAAAATCACGGAGGTCATTTTGAATAAACTTTAGTGTCATAAGAATCTATGTTTTGTTAAGTTCATTTTGGTATATAAATAGTTACATAATGAATAAACATGTTTTAATTATTTTATGTTAAACATGTGACAGAATTAATGACCTGACTAGGTTTAATATTATCATAAGAACACACACCTCTGAGGCTGGATATCTGATGGATTGCCGCCAGTGAAGCATTAAGTATTTAGTGCATAAATCTTGGAAGGATTTGAATAAAGATTTGACTGATGAAGATGTCGATGAATAAATGATTTGATTTGATATACGAAACATTTAGGTAATAAGATATATATTCACGATATTCCCAATACTGGAATAAACTGAAGTCCAGACAATTAAGTCCTTTCGACCCACTTTTCATCTATAATAATTTTTACTACGTGATAGTTGGTAAGACTGTCGCCATGTTTACGTTTAAGCCGGGGGATTCGAACAAGAGACCGCTAACGGGTGATCGGAATTCAAGTCAACTTGAATTCCGTTCATCCGTTAGCGGTGTCGTCTCGGCAATACGCGCAAGTAGGAATAAACGACCCTCTTTATTTCCTGTGTGAAGAAATTTACTTACTTATCAATATAAAGCCACACCACATTAGACGATATAGAGAAAAGCAAGTTAGTACAATGTGCCTGCGTTATCGCTGCATTGTAATCTCTTGCATACAACTAAATAGAACAAAGTGCTCACATTCTCTTTGGCAACCAAATGAAAGGTAAAAATGTTTTACCTTTCTACTAAATAAAACCAAATATGTGAATAAACATGTGAGAAAATTCACATTCACACAAGTCAAATAGAAAAATATTTGCTCATATTCTGCTTCAGATTCATTCTAATAATTGACGAGCTATGACATCTCATGACGTTCGAGTATTACCGCGAGAACTAATGAAGGGAAAAATATGGGAAAATAAAGAAAACATGAACAATAATATAATACCATATACTTATTAAGTCGTGATCGAAATAGTAGTATTTATTTATATAAACTACGATAGCCGAGTAGTTGGGTGGTCAGAATTTCGAGTCAAGAGACCCGAGTTCGATCCCCAGGTGGCAGGCTCGTACCAACTGGTTTTTCAAAAACTTATCTACGAATTATATCGTTGGCTTGGACACAAAGTCGGCGACAGGCTCACCACCTGTCTCGTTGTCCCGAAAATATCTTCGGTGGAAGGTGGGTTGAAAGGACTTAATTGTCTAGACTAGACCTCAGTTTACCCCTGTATTGGGAGTTGCATGAAGATATTTATTTTATTTTATTTATTTATATAAATTCGTTACATCTTTTTTTAGGCAAAATTCTAAATACTTAACGCACGATATACGACGCAACGATATAGCACCGTTCAAACCGAGCTTTTCTTCAACGTTAGCTATTTACTAAAATACTTTGTTTTTAAAGAAAATTTAATTCAATGTTCACATACATGGAAATCCAATATTCTTTAAAAACAAAGTTCTATCTCTTTCTAACCTAAATCTAACCACACGACAGACATTCGTTGAAGAATTTTATTACGCAGCACGACTATTTGTTAACGAAAATCAATTTATATTATTGAGCCACTGTCTGTGACATATGTAGGTGATAAATCAAATAAGTTCAATGAATTAAATTTAACCGTTCAGCGTGATAATGCATCCACGCACGTTTTTGGAACCATGCCACGAGGAGTATTACTTTATGATCATTTTAATTATTAGATTCCTAACTTGTAAAAACAATATCTTTTATAATATGGCTAAATATCTAAATTTGCATCTAGAAAATAATAAATTTGTTTCAATAAGGTTAATATGAACTTAATTATATCTCCGACTCAGACATAAGCTTAATATTTTTGTTCTTTACTGGCGAGCACCGAGTACGTAGTAAAATGCACCTTACATTGTAATAACACTTTCAGTTGTCTCCTTCCGAATTAAAAGACAAGATATGTCGTTTAGATGTGTTTAGAGCACATTTACGTTTTATTTTATTAAACTTTTTCCTTTATTCTATCCTGGTTTCTGATGTGACATTCTACGGCTTATCCTTATTTTTTTAAATTGTGAATGTAATCTGTATCTTTCTCCGGACCCACAACACTACACATTAAAATCTTTTGAGCACTATCTTGAGTAAAACTTTTGAGCACTATCTTGAGTAAAACCTTAAATTTTTAACCGACTTTAAAAAAGGAGGAAGTTCTAAAATGGGGTAATTTTTTCCTTAATGTAACTCCCCTCCTAAAATAACTCCGTCATATGTAAATCTATTTTGAAGATTCTTGTTTTGTTTAAAGGGTTATTATACAGTTTGGTCTCAATTGCACCACATAAGGATTTTATGCTGGAATCCCAAGAAAATATAGAAAATTCTTCAAATTTTATACATTATATTTAGAGTATTTCACCCGTTTTATAACAAAAAATATCTTCACCTCAAACCTGAGGAAGTCAGAGGTTACACAAGTTAAGTCCTTTCGACCCACTTTTTACCGAAAACTTTAATATGGGACATCGTGACAAGTGGAGAGGCTGTCGCCGTCTTTATGTCCAAGCCAACGATGTATATCGTACATAAGTATTGAAATAACCCATTGGTACGAGCCTGCCCTCTGGGGATTGAACTCGGGTGTCTTGACCCCAATTCCAATCATCCAACCACTCCGCTATCATGATGTTAAGTGGTTTGTGTTAGCATAAAAGCAAATTGCTTGGAATGTGTACATAAACGTGACTGTAGTAAGCTAGTTTCTCTCTAAAGCTTCTTAGCTACTTATTGGAAAATATAAACAAAGTACTTGTTATTTAAAACGAGGAACACTGACATAGATCATTTATTATTGTTTTAAGAACAGTGTCCCGTTTTAATAAAAACATGATATTCGAACCTAATTTGACCCATGTATGAATTTAGTAAAACAATCGGAACAAAATAAAGAAACTAAAAGAAAATTATCGCCCGCTAGTGAAGGTCGCTAGACTCACGTTAAATTTTTATACCATTTATTATTTAATTTTCTATGTCTTAAAAATAATTAATTTCAGTGCGATACTTTGTTGATTGGAAAGTTAAAAGGTTGAAATTAAAAAAGTTCTTTTTGTTTCAAGTGCCCCAAAGGTAAATCTTAAATAAAAATAAAAATTAAATCAACTACTTTGTTTTCAGTACTGCACTTCATTTCTTATGAAATAGCACTGAGATTGAATTTAAAACCTTTTAAAATAAGACTTCAACAAGTCGAATATATACTATTTTTCTATTGATGTGGTTAATACACACACTATTTTTTGTAACTCTGTGACGTAAATAAGTAACAAGGTGGGCCAAGATTTAATTCCATACTTATTTTTATGCTATAAAGTTTACAATATGTTAATTAATATTGAATTTTTTTTTTAAATAAAAAAATATTTTTTGGACACAACAGTCGTCCCGGCATGTTTTTATTTAAATGGTCACTTTCTCAAGTCACGATAGCCACGATAGCCGAGTGGTTGGATGGTCGAAATTTCGAGTCAAGAGACCCGAGTTCGATCCTCAAGTGGCAGGCTCGTACCAATGGGTTTTACATAAAAACTTATGTACGAATTATTTCGTTGGCTTGGACATAAAAACGGCGACGGGCTCACCACCTGTCACGTTGTCCCGAAAATATCTTCGATGGGGGTTGGTTCAAAGGAACTTAATTGCCTGTCTACCCCTGTATTGGGAATTGCGTGAAGATATTTATTTATTTATTTATTTCACTTTTTCAATATTACTATACGTATCTACTATACAGTATGACTTTTTCTATATTGTCGGAAAATTTAATAAGGATTCTGATGGTGTTATTAGCTTTACTCTGCATATCGAAATAAACCTTTTATGTATCAATTAGGTAGCAGGATGAGGTCACTCAGGGCTGTCCATTCTCCGGGTGCATTTTTTTATAGAAAAGGGAAGCAAACGAGCAGGTGACTCACGTGATGGTATGTGATTACCGCCGCCCATGAACACCCGCAATACCCGAAGCATAGCAGATGCATTGTCGGCCTTAGAGAGCCCCCCAGAATTGGGGGAGGGGGGTGTGTGGGCCTCCGGTTACCTGCACTCACCAGACGAAACGCAGAAGTTTGTTAGACTTCTTCTTCACGTCGGTATTCTGTGAGGTCGTAGTACTTCCCAGGTCGTGCCGGCCCATTCATGCAACATCAAAAGCTGATGCGTGGCTCTACCACTGTGCATGGTGCATGTCAGGGTAACGGATCTATCATTCATACCTCCGGGTTAGACCCTTGGTGACTGAGCGAATCTGAGCAATTGCGCGATCCAAGAGACGAGACACCGATTAGACGGCCGGATGATTCTTCTGATTTTCGCCCGTATACAGCATTGATTTAATAACACTTCACATAAATTCATGTAATTTTGTTAGTATTCGTAGTATCAAGATTCTCTTAGTCTTACTTAACTTGCTACTCAGTTTTCCAAATTTCAAATTACTGACTTTTAGAGTTAATATCGAAAGTAAAATTTCTCGATAATGGCCGATAACTAATAGAGCAAGTTTATTAATATTATAAGCTAATAAGTATTAGTTTTCGGCAAACTCAAATACTCTAAGAGATTAGGCAGCTATTGATTTGTAATGTTTTTTTTTTAAAGAGATTAAAGCTATCTCGTTCTATTTTACTTATACATAAACAAAAAATAGAAGTGCCTCTTTATGTCAGATACGGAACCTGCGTAATAACATTAGTTGCTTATGACATGGTATAGAGTGCATAGGTTTGTGGTCTTAGCAAGCGGTTACTTATTTGTGAGTCTTATGCTCTTACCAATGGCCTTAAATTACTTTTACGCATTTTATTACACTATAATATTTTTACGCTTTTCCTTATATTGGGATCAGAATTCTAGACAATGTAATCCTACGAGTAACATTTCACAAAGTTATTATTGATGAGTCCGTCACCATCAATATTTTTCAATTGGACACTTTTTTACGACGACACAACACGAGTTTTATAAACTAAACTCGTGCTCACGAGGCTATGAAACACCATTATTATTGGTACGACCCTTTTATCCTGGGGATTGAACCTGGGTTTCCTGATTTGAATTTCGTTCACCAAACCACTCCGCTATATTATAGAGTTTATTCAATATAATATATGATTTAGTATAATTCACTAAATTGTATGTCTTAATTTACTTAAATAAAGACGTATAAAATTTCATTTGAGGTTTTTCCATTAATATTTTAAATTCTTAATACTTGGAAATGTCACTAAATAAAACATAAACTATGACCCTTTCACATTTTCTGTTGCAAAATATTCTTATTATTTACTTTTTCTTTTTGTGCTAAAAGGTCTTCTTAAAAATATTATATAGCCTTCTACTTCTAGAACTTCAATTTGTTTTTTAGTCCATTAAAAATTTTCAAAATTTGCTGCAGACGCATGGAATTAATTAAATAAGGCGCATTTTTTATCCAGAAAAAAGCGTTCCCTTTCTCTTGAACCTCCGGAGTTTATGGAAAGAAAGTAGACAGGAGGAGGAGCGAGTGGTGAATTCTTATGGCAATACCTCACTGCAAATTTTTATAATTAAATCCAAGTAGCAACAGTAATAATTACTGAAAGGAGGTTATAAGAAATAACGAGAGTATTAAAACTAAACATGAAGATTTTATTAAAATTTATGAGGTTGCTGTACGGGGGCAGCTCAAGCATAGTAAAATGAGGATATTCATTCATGGCCAGAGCTTTGTTAATGGTCATATGTTTCACCTAGATAGATGTTGTTTCCTTAGCTAAATTAAATAATGTCTGATATCTGATACTCCACTTACCACTTTACTATAAAAACAAACAATAATATACCTTCAGAAATTAAAATAAATGTTCATTTGCTCAGTTCAAGTCTCAACAGTCTCAATCTTGGATAGTATAAATATAGCTATATTATTTTGATTACTATGTAGGTAATCCTATACATATATGTATAAAAAATATAGATACATATTTAAATATCCCTGACGATAGTACAAACATCCACAATTCGAAATTCTTTGTACAAATCTTGCCAAAGACCAAGTTTGGCAAGATTCCTACCTGTCACTGTCAGCTCTGAAGGCAGAGTCATTACGATCATCCCCTAAGCAATGGAGAATACCGATAAAATCAAGTGTCTTTTCCCTCCTCCTGTCTTTTTCCATCCTCTTTTGTGCCATTTATTCATATCTCTAACGTAACTATCATGACTCATCATGTATCATGACGTATGAGCGTGCTGAAAATCCGAATAGGACAAAGCCCGTAAATACATAACCAGGTAAAAGTGTAATTTTTTTCTATTATTATTTGTATCATTTTCCCAGTGCTTTCTCCCTTCTCAGATCAATTTGCTCGTAGCGTCGTCAAACTTCGGGGAATTAATAAAAATTTTTTTTTAAACTGGCGATAATCTCGAAGACCGTATATCATCCATGCCCTAATAAAATAAATAATAATAAATAAATATCTTCAGGCAATTCCCAATACAGGGGTAGACAGAGGTCTAGTCTAGATAATTAAGTCCCTTCGACCCACCTTCCACCGAAGATATTTTCGGGACAACGAGACAGGTGGTGAGCCCGTCGCCACCTTTATGTCCAAGCCAACGATATAATTCGTACATAACTTTTTGAAAAACCTGTAGCGGAGAATGTGCTGCAGGAATAGGGTAGCTACCGGCCAGGTCGGTGATCGTGACCCGGAGAGGACGTCTCCTCCACGAGTGTGCGCTATCGGTAATCGTATATGTATGTAATCGTGCGAACTTCGATAGCACTAGCGAGCTTCCAATGTGGAGACATGGATGTCGCCACAAACCTATTGGTACGAGCCTGCCACCTGGGGATCGATCTCGGGTCTCTCGATACGAAATTCGGACCACCAAACCACTCGGCTATCATGACTTCTATGTCCATGCCTTAAGGTTACAAAAGCTTCTGAGGAAAGTTAAAAGATTGTAGGGACTCCAGTGTTTCCAAAACAAGTTTCCGAGGAGCTTTATTACTGTCCCATAAATACGGCGACGAGCACACCGCCTGTTACGTTGTCCCAAAAAATTCTTTGATGAAAGGTTGGTCGAAAGAATTTCATTTTCATTATAGGACCTTTGTCTACTCCAGTACTGGGAATAGGGTGAACATTTATATTTTAAGATGAAAAAGTCACGATAGCAGAGTGGTTGGGTGGACGGAATTTCGAGTCAAGAGACTCGAGTTCGATCCTCAAGTGGCCGTACCAACAGGTTTTTATAAAAACCTATGTACAAATTATATCGTTGGCTTGGACATAAAGATGGCGACGGGCTCACCACCTGTCACGCTGTCCCGAAAATATCTTCGGTGGAAGTTGGGCCAAAGGGACTTAATTGTCTAGGCTAGACTTCTGTCTACCCCTGTTTTGGGAATTGCGTGAATATATTTACATTTTACTATTTGTAAAGTTGCGATGTTACCGTTAAAGTAATCAATTCATCCATGTATTTGACGTACCTATTATAAAAGACATCTAAGGGAAAAATCTACGAAAGTTTATGTCAGATGGGGGATTAGGGATAATCTTGCATTATAAATAGTAGTAAAGACATAAGGATATTGTATGGGACAGGAATAAAGCTCCTCGGAAATTTGTTTTGGAAACTCTAGAGTCCCTACAACCTTTTAGCTTTCCTCAGAAGCTGATGATATACTGTCTTCGAGATTATCGCGAGTTTTTAATAATTAATTCACCGAAGCTTGACGTCATTACGAGCAAATTGATCTGTAAAGGGAGAGAGTACTGGGAAAATGATACAAATAATTATAGAAAAAATGACACTTTTTCCTGTTTATGTATTTACGAGCTTTTTCCTATTCGGATATTTAGCCCGCTCATACGTCATGATTAGTTACCTTAGAGATATGAATAAATGACACTAACGAGGATGGAAAAAGACCGGAGGGAAAAGACACTTGATTTGATCGGTATCCTCTAATGCTTAGGGGATGATAGTAATGACTTTGCCTTTGCAGCTGGTAGTGACAGGTTGGAATCTTGTAAAGTTTGTATTAGGCAAGATTTATACAATGAATTTTGAATTGCCGATGTTTTTACTCTCGTCATGAATATTTATATATGTATATATATTTTTCATCCATATATGTATAGGAATCAAAATAACACTACATAGGGAATTTTGAGACATGTACTGAGTAACTGTTCAATACACTAATCATTTATGTTTTTTTTTCTGAAAGTATAGTTTTGTTTTATAGAGTAAAGTGTTAAGTGGAAAATAGCAGGCATTAATTAATTTAGATAAGGAAACAACATTATCTAGGTGAATCTTTAGCGGCAATAGCCTAATGGTTTAGAGTGCGGACTGCGAAACATGACGTCGCAGGTTCGGGCCCCGCCATTCGACTATTGACGTAAACCAACTCCAGACACAAGCATTGCAGCTTAATTGGAGTGGTTAACAGGAATACTAGTAATGTTATACGGCATTGCTAGTATTCTTTTTTTTTTTAAAAGAATTATATGACCATTAAAAAGTTCGGGCCATGAATGAATATCCTCATTTTACTATGCATGAGCTTCCCTCATACCGCAACTCCATAAGTTTTAATTAAATGTTCACTAGTATTTTTTTTCTCATAAAACCTAATGCCTCATATTATACATACCTACCTACCTAACGTCGTAAAATAATAATTATTATACGAGTATCTTTACTTAATACCTGACACCGTAGACATAGCCGAAGGATAAAACTGTTTCGTTTCTTACAAATTTGTCATTATCTTCATACGCGTTTTGCTATTGAAACACCTAGTCTATAAGGTGTACACAATAAAGGACAAATATATAAATAAATATCGTCTTTCAAATCTGCCATTTTTGTTTGGCCTAGGTAACGCCGCACATTTTTTTTTTTTTTTGATAACCGTGGAGGAAAATGCTTTAAGCACGAACGTTTCCTGACCGGGAGGCCACCGAAACGAACAGTGTCGGACTCGGATCTCAGAAGGAGAAACATACCGACTAAAAACCATCCACGGGATGCTGTTGGCCCGGAGGCCTTTACAGCGTCATCTGAGGAGACCTGCGAGAACGAAGGCCCGCAGGTAAAAAGAAGAAAGAGACAACGTCGTGACGCACTCGAACCCTGTAACGAAGCGAAGACCTTCGACATACGGGGAGGGAGGGTGAGAAGGCCCAGGGGCCACTCGTGTTGGGAGTGGGTCGTATTTTCGGACGGTTACCCGAGACATTCTCGTGTGAACCGTGAAACATGGGACCGCGAATCTGACTACGAACTGTGTGTAGTGTACCTACTGCGTTCGTGTGTTGTTGAGATTACGGGGACGCGGCCCCGAATCTTTTGTTTGATTTGGTGATGACGTCGTCATCATCAATCAAGACGTGCTTTGGTCGTCTATCAAATCGGGTGATAATTGGGGAAGGGTGTAGTTTCCTAGACCCGCCACTAACGGATTTGGGTGATCCTTAATTTTTCGAAATATCTTGACGATATTTCTTTAAAAAACCGCCACCGTGGGGATCTCGAGATCTCTATGGAGATCTGCGCTCCTCATGTATTGGGGTGCGTTTGTAGCACGCCTCATTAACTTGTTTTGGATGAATTGGGTGTTCTCAGATATGACCTAGGTGCGTGCGCGAACGCGACACACGCATAGGACATTATCGGCCGAACACAGGTCCTATATAGTAACAATTTTTGTCTTAGCGACATTTTGCTACGATGGCTTGTGAGACTGTAAAGTCGACCGGAAACGAAGGCCGCTTTGTCTCTGACATGTTTAATGTGTTGTTCGAAGGATAACCTACGGTCTAGAACGACCCTAGGTATTTCACCTTCTTAACCCACGGGATGGGTTTATCGAACATTGATATTAGGTTTTGGAATTTGGATTGGACTATGCGCTTTACGCGCGAAGGTTTCAGGAGAACTCTTCCTAGAGAAGAGTACGGCCTGGCTTTTTCAGGGTTCACATCAATTCTCCAGGTCCTAAACCAGTGGCTTAGCACACTGATCGCGTTCCGGAGACGGATGTAGATCCTGCATTCATTCGTATCGGTGGTGAAGAGCGTGGTGTCGTCGGCGAATAATGCCAACTCCACTCCGGCCGTCTTTGGGATATCGCTGGTGTATAGCGAGTATAGGGTCGGGGAGAGAACCGAACCCTGCGGAACACCAGCCCTTATGGAATCTGCTGTCGGACGGGACCCCCTCCACTTTGAAGCGGAAGGTGCGATTTGACAAGTAGTCTTGTATGATGTGTACAAGTCTGTCTGGCACTTTTGAGCATACAGCTTATAAATTAAGCCGTTGTGCCAGACTTTGTCAAATGCCTTCGCGACATCGAAGAATAGGGCCCCCACCATTGAGATGGCTTTGGGTCAGTTGAGGCTCTCAGTATGTGCTCCGTGAGGCGGTGCACTTGCTGAGTACTAGAGTGTTTGGCTCGAAAACCAAACTGCTCGTCGGGAATTAGGTTAAGGGATTTGACGCAGTCATTCAGTCTAGCGATGATGACGCGTTCATAGACTTTCCCCAGAGAACTGAGGAGGCTTATGGGCCGGTAACTCGAGGCCTGGTTTTAGGCTTTCCAGATTTGTGGATGCCAATAACGTGAGCCTCCTTCCAGGCGTCCGGGAAGGAGCTACTGGAAAGGAGGGCGTTGAAAATTGCTACTAAGAGCAAGAGAAGGGCGTTTGGGAGGGCCTTGAGGAGCTTGTTGGAGATACCATCAGCTCCTGGAGCTATTTTGGTCTTGAGGTTCCGGACTGTGCCTCGAACCTCCTCCAACGTGGTAGGTGGCAGCGGATCACCCATCGGCGGCAGGGCGGCTCTACGGGCTACTTCAGCGTCCACCTTCTGAAGGTGGACCGGATCTGTTGGCTGGGAGCTGGGAGAGCATTGAAGCTCTAAGCTGTGGGCTAAGCAATCGGCCTTTCCTATCCTCAAAAGCTACGGTGCGACCGTCGGAGCTGATCAGGGGCGGCATCGTCGAGACAGTTTCTGACTTCAGAGCCCTCGCCAGTTGCCAATAGGCACTGTGTGATGGCGAGATATCCTTCATCAGTTTGTCCCATCTATCACTCCTGAGTTCAGCCATGCGCTCCTTGACCTCTCTCTGGAGGCGGCGCATCCTGACTCGATTGTCGTCAGACCTGTATCGATCGTATGCTCTCGTAGCAGCATTTTTTTCTCTCAGCAGCCGTCTAATATCCTCCGGCAGCTCATAGCGGCGATCGTTCGCCACCTTGACCTGCCTAGAGGATGCTTCGACGGCGGCCTTTAAGTGAGAGGTGAGGTGGTCTACAGCAGCAAAGGCCATTTCCTTTGAGGAGATGGCATCTGGGATGCTGTCTAACTCTGGGGTGTTCGTATTCTCTAGATAAATCTCGAGCTTACGCCAGTCCGTCAGGGTTTTGGTCAGAGGGACCTCCGCCCGGGGCTGTCCCAGCACCATGGTTACCGGACGATGATCAGAGTTTAACTCGTGTTGCACTTCTATAGATCGCAACGGTAAGGTTACGTTCTTTAGAATTGCAATATCTAATATGTCCGGTATTGTTTCGATTCGGGTCTATCCTAGTAGGTTCTAGGGGGGCGATGATATCGAACATTGAATTGCTACTTAGGTTTATCTTAAGTAGCGCGCGTCCATTCATGTTAATAACAGAGCTATTCCAAGCAGAGTGCTTGGAGTTTAAGTCGCCCGCAATTATCACCGAGTCGCTTATTTTAAGCAGTGCCTCGATGTCGCTCTCAAATAGTCTTAAATGCGGTCGTAGATAAGCAGATATCACTGTGATAGGCTGATGGCCTGTCAGAGCGATTCTGCAAGCCGAAGCTTCGATATTAACTAAGGTAAGTACATCAATCGCCACACAGTGCAATGATGCCTTATAGTAGATAAGCGTACCGCCTCCGCGGGTGGGTCGGTCGTTACGCACTAATCTGTAATTTGCTATTTTTGGATCGCGCATTCTACTAGTGAGTCGCGTCTCCAGTATAAGGAGGATGTCTAATTGGTGGACGGTGAGAAATTCTCTCACTTCGTCCAATTGTTTTTAAGGCCGTTTGCATTGAAGTAGCCGACAGCCAGAAACCTAGGTTTAACTTTACATGGTGTGTTATCCATTTGGATTAGTACAACATGAAGAAAAAGGGACTTAGGAGGTTTGCCTCCAGGGAATTGACTTACGAACAAAACAACTGAACATTGAATACAATGTTCAATTGTTCTATTTGCGTGAGGCCTTAAACTTATTATAAGTTTCGAATAGCGCCTTATGTTTGGCGACTATTCTGAAGAAGTCGGACGCCGAATCTGTCGCCTCTAATTCTGAGACCGTTGTCTCGATTTCGCTGATGTCGAAGAGATCTGCGATCTCTCGAGCCGCGCGAAAACGTCGTCGCCGGCGCTAGTCGCCTTGCGCCCCGCGCGCCAGACGCCCTTGCGGGGCCTGCGGAAGGAGCAGCGACGGGAGTAGGCACGGGGAGGGTTTGCCGGGCCCACCATCGGTGGGGTTTCACCCACGCGTTGGTTTTGGGGGCGGAGCCGGGACCAAGGCATTCGCCTTTTAGCGCTTTCGCGGGGAGAGGTGGAGGCGGGAGCCTAGTGGGTGCGCCCTTTTGTTCCTCTTTCCCCTCTGCGTCTCTTGCCGTGCGGCGCGTTGGGACATCCGCGATAATTCGCAGGGTGACCCTCGCCTCCGCACAGGACGCACGCCGGGGAATGTCCGTAGGCTTGGGCCTGGGACAGTCCGCTGTGGCGTGGTCCTCTGGGCACTTGACGCACCTAGGGCGTGAGTGGCAGTTCCTTGCGGAATGCCCGTATAGTTGGCACTGGTGGCACTGACCCGGGAAGTGCGCTTCCTCAGGGCCTCCACGCGTATGCCGTGCACATGGGCGGCAGACTTGATCTTGAAGATCAGCTGCGCCTCGTTGGTGCGGTCGAGATGGACCAGCACCAGATTGTAGGGGAACTCGGGTGCGCATGTTGCGCATCCTGTGCACCACCTGCACAGGCAGACCTTGCTTAACAAGGTCATCCTGGACTGTTTGGGTATCTACCTCTTTGGGTATACTAATGACGGCGCGGAGGACTTTCTCCTCCTCCAGCGCGTACGTGTGGTAGTTGATCTTCCGATCACTTAACCACCTGGTCAGGGCGCGATGGTCGGCCGGGGACTGTACCGTTACCGCCATCCCTGTGGCGATGGGCTTGGCCTTTGTGTACCGAATTTTCTTTTCGGTTATGGCCGCCGATATTTGGTTCCAGGCACTAAAATCCTGGATCACTACCGGCGGCGGGGTCTCAGGGGCCTTGGGTGCTGCGGCAGAGGGCGCAGCAGTGTCCATAGTCGTGGGTGAGGGATTGGGCGTGGACTTGCCCTTTCCTTTCTTCGGGCCCTTCGCAGGCGCCGCCACTATCTTACGCGGGGGCTAGCCTCCTCCGCGTCAGACTTTGCTGGCGCTTTCGCTTTTCTTTCGGCCCTCTACGACGGAGAAGCCGTCGTCCGAGTCGTGCCGACCTCTGTACCCGGGTCGGTGTCCATGGCCTGGGAGTCGCTCGATGCGGTCTCCAGGTCCAGTGAACCCGACGCAACGGAAGAGGCTGCAGAGGTGGGGCGCACTGAGTCGCAGGGACTTTGCGGCTCCTGAACTACAAACTGCGCTGGTTCGCGCGAGGAGGCGCGCGAAGAGTCGCGGGATGCAACCCGCGGTGCGCGGGACGTGGCGCGCGGGTAACGCGCGAAGCGGCACGCAGCCGTGAGAGGGTGAACCTCCGCCTCCACGACCCTATGGCGCGCCACCAAGGCGGGCGCGCGCTTACACCCTCACCGACGCCGACGCCGCGTGGGCCGCATCGGGGAGGTGGGGCTGCTGGTGCAGTACACCACCGGTGTTGCTGGGGGGCTGGGCCAGAGGGCCCGCTCCGCTCGCCGCCAAGGCAACAAATCTAACTCCCAGGCTTTCTGGGTTGACCCTGGGTAGATCTCCGCCAAAAAGCGGAGAACTCTCTCCTGCGCTGCTGCCGCGGGTCCATGACTCCGGGCAAAATTAATCTCCTAGTCTCCCTTACGGCAGGAGGTGAGTAACTAAAATGCAAAAACACTCTCCCAATGTGAAGTGTAAATTATTAAGGACGACGAAATAAAATCGTAAAGACTACTTACGTACTTATATCGACGCAGCGATGCACTCCGACGCACACCTGTAAGCCTCAAAAGCGTTGCACAATACAATAAAATATTGCGCAATACGCGCGCGACTTTACAACGGCTAAATAACGGCCGGACGCGGCCGGCGAACAGGGGACCCGCGGGAGCGGAACCCGACACATAACGGTCGCCCGACCCAGGCGACAGCGCGAACAAAGCGAATAGTAACTATTGCAATAACAAAAGAGTCGTAGGCTTACGCCCGGTCGTACTGAATATAACTTTCGGCCCGGCAAAGTGACTGCTCAGGCGGAGCAGCCGAGCACACGTATCCACGGGACTAGAGCGCAATTCGGAATCGTAACGCCGCACAATTTACTCACTGAGCGTATATACACTGCAGACTTCTTCTTTTGAAATGGTTTGTTGGTGTCCATAGGCTGTTGTAGTTACTTACCATGATGGACTGTTAGCTCGTTTTGCATTAATCCGGTAACAGTCTAAGAATAATAGTAATGTTGCCCATTACTTGGGCATAGTTAGAATCCTACGATAGCAAATTTACCTACTTTAAACGTAACAAAAATGTCGCAAAATCCCGCTCGAGTCAGTTACAATTTAAATATTGTTTCTTTTTCTTTAATTTAATAACAAAAAGTTCAGAAAATTTATATGCTTTAAAAACCAAATAAAGCTAAACATATATCCTTTTTTTTTCAAATTCCTGTCCTCTTAAAATAAATATTTTATTGAAAGAAATCTTATTCGGGGAATTAAATTGTAGAAAAACGAAATATTTTTTATTCGTAAAACAGACGACCGCTGTGAACGTGTTGTTGTATTAACTCAATCAAGAATTGAGGTACGTGGATACAGTCTGAACTATTTAGTCAATGACGAGTTGATTTAGTTAATAGAAATTCTCAAGCCATGAACATGAAGTCTCAAGTAGACGAAAAGCTTTTTAACAAATATTATTTTAGTGTAGGCGCCTATATTTTTTAACATCAAAAAAGAAATCTTTCGTGAAAATCTCGGCTATCGTGAAAAAAGTCACGATAGCAGAGTGGTTGGTTGGACGGAATTTCGAGTCAATAGACCCGAGTTCGATCCCCAGTTGGTAAGCTCGTACCAATGAGTTTTCAAAAGCTTATGTACGAATATCGTTGGCTTGGACATAAAGGCGGCGATGGGCTCACCACCTGTCACGTTGTCCCGAAAATATCTTCGGTGAAAGGTGGGTCGAAGGGACTTAATTGTCTAGACTCGACCTCTGTCTACCCCTGTATTGGGAATTGCGTGAAGATATTTACATTTTACTATTTGTAAAGTTGCGATGTTACCGTTAAAGTAATCAATTCATCCATGTATTTGACGTACCTATTATAAAAGACATCTAAGGGAAAATCTACGAAAGTTTATGTCAGATGGGGGATTAGGGATAATCTTGCATTATAAATAGTAGTAATGACATGAAAGACTTAGGAGAAGAATTAGGATTAGGGATAATCTTGCATTATAAATAGTAGTAAAGACATAAGGATATTGTATGGGACAGGAATAAAGCTCCTCGGAAATTTGTTTTGGAAACTCTAGAGTCCCTACAACCTTTTAGCTTTCCTCAGAAGCTGATGATATACTGTCTTCGAGATTCTCGCGAGTTTTTAATATTTAATTCACCGAAGCTTGACGTCGTTACGAGCAAATTGATCTGTGAAGGGAGAGAGTACTGGGAAAATGATACAAATAATAATAGAAAAAATGACACTTTTCCTGTTTATGTATTTACGAGCCTTTTCCCATTCGGATATTTAGCCCGCTCATACGTCATGATTAGTTACCTTAGAGATATGAATAAATGACACTAACGAGGATGGAAAAAGACAGGAGGGAAAAGACACTTGATTTGATTGGTATCCTCTACTGCTTAGGGGATGATAGTAATGACTTTGCCTTTGCAGCTGGTAGTGACAGGTTGAAATCTTGTAAAGTTTGTATTAGGCAAGATTTATACAATGAATTTTGAATTGCCGATGTTTTTACTCTCGTCATGGATATTTATATATGTATATATATTTTTCATCCATATATATATAGGAATCAAAATAACACTACATAGGGAATTTTGAGACTTGAACTGAGTAACTGTTCAATACACTAATCATTTATGTTTTTTTTTCTGAAAGTATAGTTTTGTTTTATAGAGTAAAAAGTGTTAAGTGGAAAATAGCAGGCATTAATTAATTTAGATAAGGAAACAACATTATCTAGGTGAATCTTTAGCGGCAATAGCCTAATGGTTTAGGGTGCGGACTGCGAAACATGACGTCGCAGTTTCGGGCCCCGCCATTCGACTATTGACGTAAACCAACTCCAGACACAAGCATTGCAGCTTAATTGGAGTGGTTAACAAGAATACTAGTAATGTTATTCGACATTGCTAGTATTCTTTTTTTTTTTAAAAAGAATCATATGACCGTTAACAAAGCTCGGGCCATGAATGAATATCCTCATTTAACTATGCATGAGCTTCCCTCATACCGCAACTCCATAAATTTTAATTAAATGTTCACTAGTATTCTTTTTTCTCATAAAACCTAATGCCTCATATTATACATACCTACCTACCTAACCTCGTAAAATAATAATTATAATACGAGTATCTTTACTTAATACCTGACACCGTAGACATAGCCGAAGGATAAAACTGTTTCGTTTCTTACAAATTTGTCATTATCTTCATACGCGTTTTGCTATTGAAACACCTAGTCTATAAGGTGTACACAATAAAGGACAAATATATAAATAAATATCGTCTTTCAAATCTGCCATTTTTGTTTGGCCTAGGTAACGCCGCACATTTTTTTTTTTTTTTTTTTTGATAACCGTGGAGGAAAATGCTTTAAGCACGAACGTTTCCTGACCGGGAGGCCACCGAAACGAACAGTGTCGGACTCGGATCTCAGAAGGAGAAACATACCGACTAAAAACCATCCACGGGATGCTGTTGGCCCGGAGGCCTTTACAGCGTCATCTGAGGAGACCTGCGAGAACGAAGGCCCGCAGGTAAAAAGAAGAAAAGAGACAACGTCGTGACGCACTCGAACCCTGTAACGAAGCGAAGACCTTCGACATACGGGGGGGGAGGGTGAGAGGCCCCGGGGGCCACTCGTGTTGGGAGTGGGTCGTATTTTCGGACGGTTACCCGAGACATTCTCGTGTGAACCGTGAAACATGGGACCGCGAATCTGACTACGAACTGTGTGTAGTGTACCTACTGCGTTCGTGTGTTGTTGAGATTACGGGGACGCGGCCCCGAATCTTTTGTTTGATTTGGTGATGACGTCGTCATCATCAATCAAGACGTGCTTTGGTCGTCTATCAAATCGGGTGATAATTGGGGAAGGGTGTAGTTTCCTAGACCCGCCACTAACGGATTTGGGTGATCCTTAATTTTTCGAAATATCTTGACGATATTTCTTTAAAAGAGCCGCCACCGTGGGGATCTCGAGATCTCTATGGAGATCTGCGCTCCTCATGTATTGGGGTGCGTTTGTAGCACGCCTCATGAACTTGTTTTGGATGAATTGGGTGTTCTCAGATATGACCTAGGTGCGTGCGCGAACGCGACACACGCATAGGACATTATCGGCCGAACACAGGTCCTATATAGTAACAATTTTGTCTTAGCGACATTTTGCTACGATGGCTTGTGAGACTGTAAAGTCGACCGGAAACGAAGGCCGCTTTGTCTCTGACATGTTTAATGTGTTGTTCGAAGGATAACCTACGGTCTAGAACGACCCTAGGTATTTCACCTTCTTAACCCACGGGATGGGTTTATCGAACATTGATATTAGGTTTTGGAATTTGGATTGGACTATGCGCTTTACGCGCGAAGGTTTCAGGAGAACTCTTCCTAGAGAAGAGTACGGCCTGGCTTTTCAGGGTTCACATCAATTCTCCAGGTCCTAAACCAGTGGCTTAGCACACTGATCGCGTTCCGGAGACGGATGTAGATCCTGCATTCATTCGTATCGGTGGTGAAGAGCGTGGTGTCGTCGGCGAATAATGCCAACTCCACTCCGGCCGTCTTTGGGATATCGCTGGTGTATAGCGAGTATAGGGTCGGGGAGAGAACCGAACCCTGCGGAACACCAGCCCTTATGGGTCTGCTGTCGGACAGGACCCCTCCACTTTGAAGCGGAAGGTGCGATTTGACAAGTAGTCTTGTATGATGTGTACAAGTCTGTCTGGCACTTTTGAGCATACAGCTTATAAATTAAGCCGTTGTGCCAGACTTTGTCAAATGCCTTCGCGACATCGAAGAATAGGGCCCCCACCATTGAGATGGCTTTGGGTCGGTTGAGGCTCTCGAGTATGTGCTCCGTGAGGCGGTGCACTTGCTGAGTACTAGAGTGTTTGGCTCGAAAACGAAACTGCTCGTCGGGAATTAGGTTAAGGGATTTGACGCAGTCATTCAGTCTAGCGATGATGACGCGTTCATAGACTTTCCCAGAGAACTGAGGAGGCTTATGGGCCGGTAACTCGAGGCCTGGTTTTAGGCTTTCCAGATTTGTGGATGCCATTAACGTGAGCCTCCTTCCAGGCGTCCGGGAAGGAGCTACTGGAAAGGAGGGCGTTGAAAATTGCTACTAAGAGCAAGAGAAGGGCGTTTGGGAGGGCCTTGAGGAGCTTGTTGGAGATACCATCAGCTCCTGGAGCTTTTTTGGTCTTGAGGTTCCGGACTATGTCTCGAACCTCCTCCAACGTGGTAGGTGGCAGCGGATCACCCGTCGGCGGCAGGGCGGCTCTACGGGCTACTTCAGCGTCCACCTTCTGAAGGTGGACCGGATCTGTTGGCTGGGAGCTGGGAGAGCATTGAAGCTCTAGGCTGTCGGCTAAGCAATCGGCCTTTTCCTATCCTCAAAAGCTACGGTGCGACCGTCGGAGCTGATCAGGGGCGGCATCGTCGAGACAGTTTCTGACTTCAGAGCCCTCGCCAGTTGCCAATAGGCACTGTGTGATGGCGAGATATCCTTCATCAGTTTGTCCCATCTATCACTCCTGAGTTCAGCCATGCGCTCCTTGACCTCTCTCTGGAGGCGGCGCATCCTGACTCGATTGTCGTCAGACCTGTATCGATCGTATGCTCTCGTAGCAGCATTTTTTCTCTCAGCAGCCGTCTAATATCCTCCGGCAGCTCATAGCGGCGATCGTTCGCCACCTTGACCTGCCTAGAGGATGCTTCGACGGCGGCCTTTAAGTGAGAGGTGAGGTGGTCTACAGCAGCAAAGGCCATTTCCTTTGAGGAGATGGCATCTGGGATGCTGTCTAACTCTGGGGTGTTCGTATTCTCTAGATAAATCTCGAGCTTACGCCAGTCCGTCAGGGTTTTGGTCAGAGGGACCTCCGCCCGGGGCTGTCCCAGCACCATGGTTACCGGACGATGATCAGAGTTTAACTCGTGTTGCACTTCTATAGATCGCAACGGTAAGGTTACGTTCTTTAGAATTGCAATATCTAATATGTCCGGTATTGTTTCGATTCGGGTCTATCCTAGTAGGTTCTAGGGGGCGATGATATCGAACATTGAATTGCTACTTAGGTTTATCTTAAGTAGCGCGCGTCCATTCATGTTAATAACAGAGCTATTCCAAGCAGAGTGCTTGGGTTTAAGTCGCCCGCAATTATCACCGAGTCGCTTATTTTAAGCAGTGCCTCGATGTCGCTCTCAAATAGTCTTAAATGCGGTCGTAGATAAGCAGATATCACTGTGATAGGCTGATGGCCTGTCAGAGCGATTCTGCAAGCCGAAGCTTCGATATTAACTAAGGTAGGTACATCAATCGCCACACAGTGCAATGATGCCTTATAGTAGATAAGCGTACCGCCTCCGCGGGTGGGTCGGTCGTTACGCACTAATCGGTAATTTGCTATTTTTGGATCGCGCATTCTACTAGTGAGTCGCGTCTCCTGTATAAGGAGGATGTCTAATTGGTGGACGGTGAGAAATTCTCTCACTTCGTCCGTAAGGCCGTTTGCATTGAAGTAGCCGACAGCCAGAAACCTAGGTTTAACTTTACATGGTGTGTTATCCATTTGGATTAGTACAACATGAAGAAAAAGGGGACTTAGGAGGTTTGCCTCCAGGGAATTGACTTACGAACAAAACAACTGAACATTGAATACAATGTTCAATTGTTCTATTTGCGTGAGGCCTTAAACTTATTATAAGTTTCGAATAGCGCCTTATGTTTGGCGACTATTCTGAAGAAGTCGGACGCCGAATCTGTCGCCTCTAATTCTGAGACCGTTGTCTCGATTTCGCTGATGTCGAAGAGATCTGCGATCTCTCCGAGCCGCGCGAAAACGTCGTCGCCGGCGCTAGTCGCCTTTGCGCCCCGCGCGCCAGACGCCCTTGCGGGGCCTGCGGAAGGAGCAGCGACGGGAGTAGGCACGGGGGAGGGTTTTGCCGGGCCCACCATCGGTGGGGGTTTCACCCACGCGTTGGTTTTGGGGGGCGGAGCCGGGACCAAGGCATTCGCCTTTTTAGCGCTTTTCGCGGGGGGAGAGGTGGAGGCGGGAGCCCTAGTGGGTGCGCCCCTTTTGTTCCTCTTTCCCCCTCTGCGTCTCTTGCCGTGCGGCGCGTTGGGACATCCGCGATAATTCGCAGGGTGACCTTCGCCTCCGCACAGGACGCACGCCGGGGGAATGTCCGTAGGCTTGGGCCTGGGACAGTCCGCTGTGGCGTGGTCCTCTAGGCACTTGACGCACCTAGGGCGTGAGTGGCAGTTCCTTGCGGAATGCCCGTATAGTTGGCACTGGTGGCACTGACCCGGGGAAGTGCGCTTCCTCGGGGCCTCCACGCGTATGCCGTGCACATGGGCGGCAGACTTGATCTTGAAGATCAGCTGCGCCTCGTTGGTGCGGTCAAGATGGACCAGCACCAGATTGTAGGGGGCTCGGGTGCGCATGTTGCGCATCCTGTGCACCGCCTGCACAGGCAGACCTTGCTTAACAAGGTCATCCTGGACTGTTTGGGTATCTACCTCTTTGGGTATACCCTAATGACGGCGCGGAGGACTTTCTCCTCCTCCAGCGCGTACGTGTGGTAGTTGATCTTTCGATCACTTAACCACCTGGTCAGGGCGCGATGGTCGGCCGGGGACTGTACCGTTACCGCCATCCCTGTGGCGATGGGCTTGGCCTTTGTGTACCGAATTTTCTTTTCGGTTATGGCCGCCGATATTTGGTTCCAGGCACTAAAATCCTGGATCACTACCGGCGGCGGGGGTCTGGGGGCCTTGGGTGCTGCGGCAGAGGGCGCAGCAGTGTCCATAGGCGTGGGTGAGGGATTGGGCGTGGACTTGCCCTTTCCTTTCTTCGGGCCCTTCGCAGGCGCCGCCACTATCTTACGCGGGGGGCTAGCCTCCTCCGCGTCAGACTTTTGCTGGCGCTTTCGCTTTTTCTTTCGGCCCTCTACGACGGAGAAGCCGTCGTCCGAGTCGTTGCCGACCTCTGTACCCGGGTCGGTGTCCATGGCCTGGGAGTCGCTCGAGGCGGTCTCCAGGTCCAGTGAACCCGACGCAACGGAAGAGGCTGCAGAGGTGGGGCGCACTGAGTCGCAGGGACTTTGCGGCTCCTGAACTACAATCTGCGCTGGTTCGCGCGAGGAGGCGCGCGAAGAGTCGCGGGATGCAACCCGCGAGGGTGCGCGGGACGTGGCGCGCGAGGTAACGCGCGAAGCGGCGCGGCCGTAGGGGGAGTGAACCTCCGCCTCCACGACCCTATGGCGCGCCACCAAGGCGGAGCGCGCGCTTACACCCTCACCGACGCCGACGCCTGCGTCGGAGCCATCGGGGAGGTGGGGCTGCTGGTGCAGTACACCACCGGTGTTGCTGGGGGCTGGGCCAGAGGGCCCGCTCCGCTCGCCGCCAAGGCAACAAATCTAACTCCCAGGCTTTCTGGGTTGACCCCTGGGTAGATCTCCGCCAAAAAGCGGAGAACTCCCTCCTGCGCTGCTGCCGCGGAGTCCATGACTCCGGGCAAAATTAATCTCCTAGTCTCCTTACGGCAGGGAGGTGAGTAACTAAAATGCAAAAACACTCTCCCAATGTGAAGTGTAAATTATTAAGGACGACGAAATAAAATCGTAAAGACTACTTACGTACTTATATCGACGCAGCGATGCACTCCGACGCACACCTGTAAGCCTCAAAAGCGTTGCACAATACAATAAAATATTGCGCAATACGCGCGCGACTTTACAACGGCTAAATAACGGCCGGACGCGGCCGGCGAACGGGGACCCGCGAGCGGGGCCCGACACCTAACGGTCGCCCGACCCAGGCGACGGCGCGAACAAAGCGAATAGTAACTATTGCAATAACAAAGAGTCGTAGGCTTACGCCCGGTCGTACTGAATATAACTTTCGGCCCGGCAAAGTGACTGCTCAGGCGGAGCAGCCGAGCACACGTATCCACGGGACTAGAGCGCAATTCGGAATCGTAACGCCGCACAATTTACTCACTGAGCGTATATACACTGCAGACTTCTTCTTTTGAAATGGTTTGTTGGTGTCCATAGGCTGTTGTAGTTACTTACCATGATGGACTGTTAGCTCGTTTTGCATTAATCCGGTAACAGTCTAAGAATAATAGTAATGTTGCCCATTACTTGGGCATAGTTAAGTCCTACGATAGCAAATTTACCTACTTTGAACGTAACAAAAATGTCGCAAAATCCCGCTCGAGTCAGTTACAATTTAAATATTGTTTCTTTTTCTTTAATTTAATAACAAAAAGTTCAGAAAATTTATATGCTTTAAAAACCAAATAAAGCTAAACATATATCCTTTTTTTTTCAAATTCCTGTCCTCTTAAAATAAATATTTTATTGAAAGAAATCTTATTCGGGGAATTAAATTGTAGAAAAACGAAATATTTTTTATTCGTAAAACAGACGACCGCTGTGAACGTGTTGTTGTATTAACTCAATCAAGAATTGAGGTACGTGGATACAGTCTGAACTATTTAGTCAATGACGAGTTGATTTAGTTAAAAGAAATTCTCAAGCCATGAACATGAAGTCTCAAGTAGACGAAAAGCTTTTAACAAATATTATTTTAGTGTAGGCGCCTATATTTTTAACATCAAAAAGAAATCTTTCGTGAAAATCTCGGCTATCGTGAAAAAGTCACGATAGCCGAGTGGTTGGTGGTCGGAATTTCGAGTCAATAGACCCGAGTTCGATCCCCAGGTGGCAGGCTCGTACCAATGAGTTTTTCAAAAGCTTATGTACGAATATCGTTGGCTTGGACATAAAGGCGGCGATGGGCTCACCACCTGTCACGTTGTCCCGAAAATATCTTCGGTGAAAGGTGGGTCGAAGGGACTTAATTGTCTAGACTCGACCTCTGTCTACCCTGTATTGGGAATTGCGTGAAGATATTTATTATTTATTATTATTAAAAGAAATCTTCATGTCATTCTCAATACAATTTAATAATGATCGCAGTACCAGACGCCTCGAACCTTGGACGCTACAACCAGTCACATTTTGATTTGGAATTTTTCGAGATGGTTAACCTGTTAGTGCCATTTTCACTGATATTTTCCCAAGTCGCCTGTTATGACCTCCACGGAAAGATAGTGAATACGAAGTTCTTACGCCGACACTACATAGCACGACACGGACACCTCTATTGTATTAATATAGTTAACATATCAGTTCAAAACTGCCTTAATTTTCCAAGTTTATTTATTTTATAGGTTATGTACATAGACAGAAACAATACAAAAATATAAAAAAATTAACAAGAATAAGTTAAGTGTTTTGTACTTTGAACAGTTGGTTTGGATTAGTTGAAGGAATTTGTTACGGAGGCGTATTCACTATCTTTCCGTGGAGGTCATAACAGGCGACTAGGGAAAATATCAGTGAAAATGGCAATAACAGGTTAACCATCTCGAAAAATTCCAAATCAAAATGTGACTGATTGCAGCGTCCAAGGTTCGCGGCGTCTGCTATTGCGATCATTATTTATTTGTATTGAGAATGACATGAAGATTTCTTTTTTGGTGTTAAAAAATATAGGCGCCTACACTAAAATAAAATTTGTTAAAAAGCTCTTCGTCTACTTGAGACTTCATGTTCATGGCTTGAGAATTTCTATTAACTAAATCAACTCGTCATTGACTAAGTAGTTCAGACTGTCTCCACGTACCTCAATTCTTGATTGAGTTAATACAACAACACGTTCACAACGGTCGTCTGTTTTACGAATAAAAAATATTTCGTTTTTCTACAATTTAATTCTCCGAATAAGATTTCTTTCAACAAAATATTTATTTTAAGAGGACAGGAATTTGAAAAAAAAAAGAATATACGTTTAGCTTTATTTGGTTTTTAAAGCATATAATTTTTCTGAACTTTTTGTTATTCAATTAAAGAAAAAGAAAAAATATTTAAATTTTAACTGATTCGAACGGGATTTTGCGACATTTTTGTTACGTTTAAAGTAGGTAAATTTGCTATCGTAGGACTTAACTATGCCCAAGTAATGGGCAACATTACTATTATTCTTAGGTGTAGTCTAGACAACTAAGTCCCCTTAACCCACCTTCCACCGAAGATATTTTCGGGACAACGCGACAGATGGTGAGCCCGTCGCCGTCTTTATGTCCAAGTCAACGATATAACTCGTACATAAGTTTTTGAAAAACCCATTGGTATGAGCCTGCCTCCTGGGGACAGAACTCAGGTCTCTTGACTCGAAATTCCGACCACACCTGGCTATCGTGACTTTTACTAAGGTAATTAAGTACTATATTTTTCATATACTCTTGTAATAAGTTAAATATAGTCTTTTTTGTTTCTCTCTTTCATCGTCACCTCGTACCTTAGACGCTGCCGCACGTTACCTCTGCTTAATTTTGATCTGTTATTTTTTTCAAGAAAGACATTCCGCCACCAATGTGTCGCCATTAAGCCGGTAACAAGGTCAATCGGTGATCATTTCGGTGATATGGTCATACAGTACACATGATCGTATGTGAATTATTTATTTGCTTGTATATGTACATACATTGGAGAAAAGAATACAAAGTTCCCATTTGAAGTTCTTAAAAATAGGTACACACCCTGAAAGAGTATATAACAATTTGATCTTTGTTGATATATGTTTCTATAAAGTATATTATAAATTAACTAATAAATTCTTTTATTTATTTCATTATGTATTATGCAGTGCCACCTTCTATAAAAATATCAAACCAAAATAATCAGAGCTAAGATGGGATACGACTACCGACACTAACTTCGTATACTGTTCATGTTATTGTATACGTGTCATCATTCAATTGGAGTACCAAAAATATTTATATAATTATAGCATTATCATAATTTTATGGAAAACTTGGGTCTGCCAGAAGAAGCATAAAAGTAAACCGATTGCTGTATATATACGCTCAGTGAGTAAATTGTGCGGCGTTACCTAGGCCAAACAAAAAATGGCAGATTTGAAAGAGGATATTTATTTATTTATTTGTCCTTTATTGTGTACACCTTATAGACTAGGTGTTTCAATAGCAAAACGCGTATGAAGATAATGACAAATTTGTAAGAAACGAAACAGTTTTATCCTTCGGCTATGGCTACGGTGTCAGGTATTAAGTAAAGATACTCGTATAATAATTATTATTTTATGAGGTTAGGTAGGTAGGTAGGTATGTTTAATATGAGGCATTAGGTTTTATGAAAAAAAAGAATACTAGTGAACATTTAATTAAAATTTATGAAGTTGCGGTATGAGGGAAGCTCATGCATAGTAAAATGAGGATATTCATTCATGGCCTGAGCTTTGTTAATGGTCATATGATTCTTTTTTTTTAAAAAAAGAATACTAGCAATGCCGAATAACATTACTAGTATTCCTATAAACGACTCCAATTAAGCTGCCATGCTTGTGTCTGGAGTTGGTTTACGTCAATAGTCGAAAGGCGGGGCCCGAACCTGCGACTACATGTTTCGCAGTCCGCACCCTAAACCATTAGGCTGTTGCCGCTAAAGATTCACCTAGATAATGTTGTTTCCTTATCTAAATTAATTAATGCCTGCTATTTTCCACTTACCACTTTACTATATAAAACAAAACTATACTTTCAGAAAAAAAAACATAAATGATTAGTGTATTGAACAGTTACTCAGTTCAAGTCTCAAAATTCCCTATGTAGTGTTATTTTGATTCCTATACATATATGGATGAAAAATATATATACATATATAAATATCCATGACGAGAGTAAAAACATCGGCAATTCAAAATTCATTGTATAAATCTTGCCTAATACAATCTTTACAAGATTCCAACCTGTCACTACCAGCTGCAAAGGCAAAGTCATTACTATCATCCCCTAAGCAGTAGAGGATACCGAAATCAAGTGTCTTTTCCCTCCGGTCTTTTTCCATCCTCGTTAGTGTCATTTATTCATATCTCTAAGGTAACTAATCATGACGTATGAGCGGGCTGAATATCTGAATAGGAAAAAGCTCGTAAATACATAAACAGGAAAAAGTGTCATTTTTTCTATTATTATTTGTATCATTTTCCCAGTACTCTCTCCCTTTACAGATCAATTTGCTCGTAACGACGACAAGCTTCGGTGAATTAATTATTAAAAACTGGCGATAATCTCGAAGACAGTATATCATCAGCTTCTGAGGAAAGCTAAAAGGTTGTAGGGACTCTAGAGTTTCCAAAACAAATTTCCGAGGAGCTTTATTCCTGTCCCATAAACACTCAATATCCATGTTCTGAAAAAAAAAAAATTTAGCAGCACCGGAAAATCAATAAATTTATGTTCAGACGCAAATGTCACTATAGCCGCATGGTTGGGTAATCGGAATGCGAGTCCTCTTGTGAACACCAATGTCTTTTTTCAAAACTTATGTACCCCGATATACACGATTTGTATATGTAGGTTTGGATATAAACACGGCAACGAGCACACCGCATGTTACGTTGTCCCAAAAAATTCTTTGGTGAAAGGTGGGTCGAAATAATTTCATTTTCATTATAGGACCTTTGTCTACTTCAGTACTGGGAATTTTTACATTTTAACATATTTTTTTATTTAATATAGAGACAATAAAAATTGTGGTTGGTGTAGTTGAAGAAAAATATCTATTACACTTTCTATCTTTAGAAAATTTTTAATAGAGAGTTTTACCATAAAATAAAACTTGAGTCCATCCATCTTGAGTCAAGCACCTATCTTTCTGCCGTTGAATGAGCATTTCCGGTTACCTTACCGCAGGTGGCGCCCTCTAGTCCTGCTCTCCACCACTCTAGTTTGGCTCTGGTCATGGGGGCTAGGCTCCAGTTTTAATCATTATGGAACTCATGATGCACCAGGTAGCCCTTACTTGGATTCCGGATATTGATTAAAAAATAATACGTAAGTTTTGTTTTATGGTAAAACTCTCTATTATTTGTTTTGTATCAATATCCGGAATCCATCTTGAGTGATTTGTTTGGTATCTCCTGGTGTCAATAATTTAGGATGATTTGTGACGCTATTAGGTGTATTAAGTAAAAGTTAATAATTGTATTGAAACTATTTATTCATTAAATTATCTACTAATATGAATTTGATATTGGTATACATCATAATTAACATACTTAATTTACTGTATCGAAATAATTTGAAAGTGAGACAGATTCTTTAATCATTATATCGGTTACTTCCCTATTATAATAATTTGGTAAGTATGTACAGTTTTTCAGCTACTCAATTAGAGAATTACTCAATTTAGAGAAGCTACAGCTGATCTTACTGATCCCGGAATGGCTTCTATAAGATCCCTTAAAAGAGATGTTATCCAACCTGCAATCACAGTTCTGGATGCAGGTTTTGGATCACCTCTGGCAGTAATAAACAGATGATTCATTGTTTTTCTCCGATGTAAGGTTAATTTCAAACAAATAATTCTTATTAAGATGTTCTTATTAGGATGTTAGTCTCCAACCAGACTGTCTGTGATTGACGCTGTCCGTTTTCGAACCAAAAGCTGGCCACAGAATCATTGAACTTCCCTCATCAACAAAACCACCACTACCAGCACCTAATAAGGTAAGGTCATGAACCGTACGACCTGAGGCCAAGAGTAATATATACCCGTATGCTACGACACTTGGTGTAAATTGTTTTCATCGGGATAGTGTGAGCTCATGTATTGTTATACAACTTTGGGATTCCAAAATGACTTACTTAAGTACAGTCAGCGTTTTTACGTGAAAGTATGTCTGGACCTAGACATTATTTTTGGTACATTACATCGGAATAAAATCTTCCCTGATTGACTCGTAACTGTAACTCATTGCGTAAGTGTTATTGAGTAGGTGTGCACGTTTCTACAACAAAACTCTAGCAAATATGTCAACCAAGACTATTAAAATATAAATGAATGTATTAAAGATCGAGACCCCTGTGAATAAGCTGAACACTCTCATGATATTAAAAATATCATTACATTACGTTCCATTTTGTATTTACTTTGTAGACAAAAAATACAAATAAGAGCACATCTACGGAGTTTCTTTTGCATGTTTTTTTTTCCTTTAGAGGAAGTGCAATAGAAACAGTAGTAGGCTAAAACAAGTCAATGGATGGATATTATTTTTGTCACCTATAACGATGTATTTCCTTTGTTGACAAAAAAAAAACAAATAAGAGCACATCTACGGAGTTTATTTAGCATTTTTTTGCAGTGGTAGAGGTGAAACAAGTGAATCGATGCAAGTTATGTTTGTTACTTATAACTATGAATAAGTGATTTGATTTGAACCCTTACTGTGTGGATGCTTAAATTTTATATCAAAAAGATATCATCGATATATCCAAACTTAAATTCAATATCCTTGTTCTGAAAAAAAAAAAAAAATATGTACAGACAACAATGTCACGTTAGCCGCGTGATTTGGGTGATCGGAATTCGAGTCCTCTCGTGAACACTAATGACTTTTTTCAAAACGTATGTACGCCTTACACACGATTTATATACGGCTTGGACACAAAGACGGCGATAGCCTCTCTGTCACATTGTCCCAGAAATTTCTTCGGTGAAAGGTTGTCTGCACTTCTGTTTACTCCAGTACTATTCCCAGTACTGGAGCAAATAGGGTGAAGATTTTAATTTGATCCACTTTTTGTGTTTACAATATTTTTAATAATGAAATATTACGTGAATACTAAAAATGACACTCCTAAAGTTCCAAATAGGATAAATTATTAAGTTTTTCATAACCAAGTTGTAAGACCATAAATCCTGATTTTATGTGTAATATTTAGAAGTTAATGTACTAACTTTAGTACACTCAGCGTTGTGACGTGTAGGTACGTCTGGATCTAGACGATTATTTTTGGTATATTACATCGGAATAATATCATCCTTGATTGTCTCGTAAAATTAACTCATGGTATAAGTGTTATTGTGTAGGTGTGCACGTTTTTACAATAAAATCCCAGCAAATATGCCAACCAAGACTGTGAATACTCTCATGATATTAAAAATATCAATACATTACGTTCCATTTTGTATTTCCTTTGTTGTAAAAAAAACGAATAATAGCATATCTACAGGGTTTTTTTTCGCATGTTTTTTTTCTTTTAGAGGAAGCGCATTACGAAACAGTGGTAGATAGTAACTGTGGCAGAGGTAAAACAAGGCAATCGATGGATGTTATGTTTAATACTTATAACGATGAAAAAATGATTGATTTGAACCCTTACTGAGGGGATTCTTAAATTTTTATATAATGAACATATCAAAGATGTATCCAAACTTAAATTCTTCCATTATAAATGAATGTATGCAATAAAATAAAATAAATAACAAATGTGAAAATCAGTGGTTAAATCAGAGAGAAACGGAGTCCATGTGGTTGATAACAATGAAATAATGCTTATTTTCATTGCGTTAACCATTTCTAGTCGGGAGGAACAACGGTTTCATAAAACATTGAGTCTACCATCAATATTTTTATATCATATAAAGTTGCGATGTTACCGTTAAAGTAATCAATTCGCGCATGTGTTTGACGTACCTATTATAAAATACAACTTGAGAAAAACCTTTGAAATTTTATGTAGTAGATATTTTATGTAGTTACTTTCAGATAGTAGACATCTTTTTCCTCATAAAAAGGATATTTTGGACAGAAAATATTACAATAATTATTATATCTTTACTTAATCCCTGACACCGTAGCCAGAAAGAACAGACATGTTTCTTACAAATTCGTCAATATCTTCATAGGTACCATTTGGTATTTATGTAGTCTTGACCCTTCCCTCTTTGAGCAATTTGCTCACATGGTCAAGGTCACCTTTTTTTGTTAATTTTCTCGCACATACTTTCCTCACCATTCGGTCTAATTCATTGAACTTGCCCACGCCATCGAAGCATTATCTATTTGAGTGATAAGATCATCAGTCACTCAAAAGAATAATCCGAAAGCATTTTATCTAGATTAGGTAAGTAAGTAGATTAACAGTGGTAGAGCCACGCATCAGCTTTTGTTGTTGCATGAATGGGCCGGCTCGACCGGGGAAGTACCACGACCTCACAGTCTCCTCCCTTTACTAAAAGTGCCTCCCTTTACTAAAAAAATAGATTAATTCTACCTAAAAGTTACGATAGCCGAGTGGTAGAATAGTCGGAATTTCGAGTCAAGAGAGCCTAGTTCGATCCCCAGGTGGCAGGCTCGTACCAATGGGTTTTTCAAAAACTTACGTACGAGTTATATCGTTGGCTTGGACATAAAAACGGCGACGGGCTCACCACCTGTCACGTTGTCCTGAAATACCTCTGTCTACCCATGTATTAGGACTTGCGTGAAGATATTTACTTATTTATTTATTTTAATTCTACCTAAGAATAATCCGACATTGCATAATTATATTTAGGTATTTAGGTAAAGAATGCCACAAGACAATAAGTCCGCTCATTGGAAGACCTAGTTTATAAGATGTACTCAATAAAGAACAAATAAATAAATAAATATCCTCTTTCCAATCTGCCATTTTTTGGTTGGCGTAGGTAACGCCGCACACTTTACTCAGTGAGCGCATGTCCACTGCATTCAGTTTACTCCTATGCTTCTTCTGACAGACCCAGGTTTTCCACAAAATTTATATAAACAATCTGGTACTACAATTAAATGATGTACGCGTATACAATAACCCGGACCGTATACAAAGCTCGTGTCGCTTGTTGTGTGAGAAATAGGAGATGAACACAATCGGAACAAAACACCGTGTTCCGCACAAATATTGTTTTTGCCTGGAATTTAAACTCATCACCGATGGCTCGAAAGTTTACTCTAATCACAAAGTTGTAGGCCGCAGCCGTATACGTATACACAATAGCACAAACAACATCATAACAAAGCGTATGCACGTCACGTAAACAACTGTAACAGAATGCATTTGAAACCACGGACACAAACTGCCGCGCGAGGACGACGCTAGGCCGTTACGTAAATGGAGCGTAATGTTTTCAAGTTCATATATCTATGTATGCGTTTAGGATTTTTGCTGTCATATATGGGTGCTAGCTTTAAGTATACTCTGCTATTTTTCCATTTATGTCACAGCTTGGACAAAATAAAAAGATAATTTGAATATAACAGCTTTTTACAAGCTTTCATTTATCACATTGACTTACGTGGAAAAGTTAAGCGAGAGCTTCTGCTGTTAAATAAATGGGATTCGCTCGATCAGGTTAGGGTCACGGCCTTCGTGCATTCCGGCATGAAGTAATGACATCTTTTACTTCCTCATCTTATTCTGAGTGAGGCAATCAAAGGCACATAACCTTTTCTCCTTCTTTGTCTCTATCTAATAGCCTCATCGTCAGTCATTAAACAAGCTATTTTCCTTAGTCGCCTCTTCCGACAGTCTTTGGAAGAAAGGGGTAAAATCTTACGCGATACTATATGGTATAATCCACTCACTATTATGTTGTATGACCATGTCATAGCAATTATGAATTACGAGATGACGATGAAAAGGAGAATTAACAAAAGACTATATTTAACTTATTACAAGAATGAATAAATAATATGATATCATATTGAATGTGCCAGGGAAAGCGATTCGAAAAGTTCTGTACTGTACTTTTATGGTTTTTAATCCTTACTTGTGTGTGGGTATTAATAGGCTTCGTAGCGACACAATGTTTAACTCCCATTTTAACATTTTGAGTCAGAATATACAAAGAGGTCTTAATAATTTTTTGCGTGCCGACTTCGTTACATAGTATTTACTTTCAGATTTTTATAAACTTATACTTAAAAATATCCTGAAATACAGAAAATGGTCAATATATTCCTCAACGAACCATCTAATTTAACAGCAAAGTGTGTCCTGCACAATATCATATTCATGCCATATATTAGAGATAAAAATTTTATATTTCAAAGGGGATAGGTTGGTCCTCAATTTCGTTATTTTTTTCAAAAACTTTTGTACGAATTGTATAGCTTGGACATAAAGACCGCAACGGGCTCACTACCTGTCACGTAGTCCCCAAAAGTGTCTTCGGTGGAAGACGGATCGGAAGGACTTAATTGTCTAGACCTGATAGTGAAGACATTTATTGTGTCTGCGTATGTAATTCTTAATAATTATTTCATTTTATCGTATTATTTTCTAACATTTCAGTAGTATTTTAATTCATGTTATCGAATTGCTTGAAGAATAACGAAAATATCGAACGAACGAAGAATATCGAAAAATACTAGTCTAAAATTTATCAGACCAAAGTCTAGTAGTAATTAGTCTTTGGTCAGATCTGCATCTTACAGTGTCTGTTATGGATCCCGAATGCGCTTGTAGACAAGGCAGATTTAGACAAATAAAATTAAATTTATATGAAAACTTTGTAGATGGAAGATTGCTGCTTAGCCATGTTTAGTAGTCACCTGGGTTAAGTATCTCCTTCTCAATTGTACCACTAAATAACAATACTTGTATTGTTGTGTATTGTTATTTAGTGTTGTGTTGTACTTGTGTAAATAACAACACCAGTTCTGTTCCGGTTTGAAAGGCATAGAGACCAAGTGTAATTCAGAGTTATGAGGATGTCTTTTTCGACAATGCATCTGCGGCCTTTTGGTTTGTTAGTGTTTTCATTTACAATATTAATTAACTAAAAAGGACTATAATCGTTCAACCCTCCTAATCCTACTCCTCGTGGCATAGTACCAAGAATGTTGGCTACATTTCCACATTGAATACGTAAATTTAACCGTTGAGCGAGAAAAGAACCAGCCCTCTTGTCACCAGCGGCTACGACCAGCCGCGGATACATTTACCATAGAAATTGCATCGAGCGACGATCCTATAGACTGTCCGTCTTTATGGCAAATGGAACTAATATATTTCCGTCTCGAAGAGTTATATTTCGTTTAATAAGTAAGAAATGCTTGATTTTTTTAGTTTTTTGAAGGCGTTTAAATTTTTTTCTATATTTTTCTGTGTAACTTTTACCTACTTAATTTAAATAGTATGATTATATATGTGACTATATAAGACACATAAATATAAACATCCTTGATTCCAATATAATAACATGCCGTCCACATACTGTAAACTTTATTGTTCAATCTTGGAATATTAAACCGTAAAATTGTTTTTTGATCAAAAACTGATGCGACGTGAGAACTCGACTTCTGACACACAATGGAGATTCGGAGCAGTATACCGGAAAGTTTCGCTTTGGCAGTCGTTTACATTAATGATAACTTTGGTTTTGCGTTATACGCATATTGTAATGATATTGAAATTATCGGCTGCTGACAAAGGTTATTATTAACTGTTGTTATTCAGAGATTATTGATTAGCTATAATCAATCGTTGTATCCCGCGTGGAAAGACGGCCGGTGTTCTTGGCACAATGCCTTAAGTGAAATATATAAAGTGAAATATATGTAAATCAATTTATAATTTAATTTTGTTTACTAGAACATACAGCTTAAATTATATAAGAAATTGGAGGATTTGTGGTAAAAAAAGAAAAATTACCCTAACCGGTGCTCGGATTTCAGTTAAACGAAACATCATGAGGAAACCTGCACGCCTGAAAAAAAATAGTTGTGCTGGCAACTTTAGGGCGTGACTTAGGTGTTTAGGCCGCTCGTACATTTTTATAACTTTGCTAGCTAAGCGTAGGATTGAAAGCAGCTCGTCGATCTAAGATTAGGGCAAATATTATGGAGAAACTTTCTTCAAATTATTGAACGACATAACGTGAAGAACCTCTAAATGAAAGGAATCTCGAAAATCTAACTCAAAAATTACACACTGTTTAAAATAACTTGAAATTCTAATATATACCATATATAATAGAAGCAATGTGTATATGCCTGCTTGGTATTTCCAAGCAACCCTACGTTAATAGCTCCATTAAAACCAAAGCCTAACATATCAGACGTAATGACATTGCCTGTCCTACAAGCCGTCCTGTAGCACTAATTCTCGTTTATTGCCTTGTAATGCGGTTGCATACAAGCTAAAGTTTAACATTTTCTTTTTGTGTTTATGTATACTGTATTAGTAATTAGTTGCATTTATTTACCGAGTAAAATTGGTAATTTCCAGTGATTCTATAATTCAGTCTAATGTGCGTTGGGAATCTTTTCTTTTGCTTGTTCGGTCGCATTAAAGTGCGACCGAACAAGCAAGGGCTCATGTTCTTTAGGGAAAAAACGAGCTAACGTTGCACCTGATGGAAAATGGCTTCTGCAGCACATATACACCCCAGGTCTAAAATACTCGTGGCTCGCTCTCTATGCCTCTTCAATCTGGAACACATCAGTTCTTACTCTGTTATTTTGCATTAGATATAACTGTCTCAGACGACTCCTGGGCTGAAAATTAAGTAATAAACTAAGTAAGTACATAAGTTATTGCTGACGCTCTTGTAGGGTATATCCGCAACCTCAGACGAATTGCGTAGTCAGCCTTTCGGGAAGGGACTAGGTAGGGGAATGGCGAAATTTTACGTGGCAGTGTGGTGTGGAGACCGTTTGCAATCGAGAATGTACCACTCCCTTTTCGTGGGTGGCATAAAATATGACAAAAGGGAACGCTGTGAAAATAGCAAGGGTTATCGATAGATGGCGAGATAACCATCTATTAACTACCACGTAACACCACTGTCAACTAAGCACATCAGTTTCGGTCAGCAGCATCTGAAGTGCATGGTACAGAAAAAAAAATACTAATAAAAACATTTTAAATAATAATTCAAAAATACCAGGCGAACGATGTGGCGGGTAAAAGCTGATTAATATGAATATGAAACTGATAAACACTCAGAATATGTAACAATACTATATTTTGCGTTTATACATTATAATCAGTGTTGTTGCACTCATTCGGGCACTCCCTCCATTGTATAATGAGATACTATGAAATCATCATTTGCATAACACACGCCGCGGTTCCAGCAGCGCGCCAATTTTAACTAATGCTTCATTTGCAACGTTATCGCTATCTGAACATCCATGCACTGGCTTTAGTGTCTGATGACTACAAAGAAGACCGTTCTTAGTTAATTCATTTTATTGCAGACATTCTATTTGTGCTGTCTGAACTTCCATGCACTGGCTTTAGTGCCTGATCTCTACAAAGTAGACACTTCTTAGTTAATTCATTCTATTCCAGACATTCTATTTGTAAACAACCACACCTTTTTAATATAATTACTCACTAACAGACACTACTACTTACTTACTACTTACTAACCTTTAACAGTCCACTGCACGTGGGACCTTCCTGAAAGTAATGTTTCCCATAATCGCCAGCTTGACAAGCGGAATTTATTTTATTTTTTATTTTATTTTAATTAGATTCACCAGTGGCAATTACAATTTTACATTATTATTAAACATAATATAAGGTACTTAAACTAAATGCATTACCTATTAAAGGTGAATACCACATGCAATTATGACAATTATCTTAAAACTAATAAAAATCCTAAAAATCGTTAACAGAAAAATGTATGTAAATTAATATAAAAACATTATGAGGAAAAATATGAAATATGAATTAAAAATATGGCGATCGCCGTTCCAGACGCCTCGAACCTTGGACGCTGCTGCCCGTTACGTTTTGGTTTGGTATTTTCGAGATGGTTAACCCGTCATTGCTATTTACGACACCCACGGGAAGAAAGTGGATGCAAAGTTCTTTCGCCCTCACCTCATGGTACGACCATGCCTCTACTGTAATAATATGGTTAGTATATCTAATACATGGTATAAAATATCTTTACCACATTCCCAATACAGGGGTAGACAGAGTTCAAGATACTTAAGGACTTTTGACCCACCTTCAACCGAAGACATCTTTTGGGACAACCTGACAGGTCACCGTCTTTGTGACCAAGCCACTGATGTGAATCGTACGTCAGTTTTTAAAAAAACTATTTAGTATGAGCCGGCCACCTGGGGATCGAACTAGGATCTCTCGGCGAAATTCCGACCACCCAACCACTCGGTTTGGTGACTTTTTTTACAAAGAATACAAAAATATGAATAAAATAACAAGAATAAGTAAATAAGTTTTGTAGTTTGAACAGTAGTGGTTTGGATTCGTGGAAGGAATGTGTGAAAACCGAATGTCGAAGAAAATATACAGCGACAAAATTAACAATAAAGGGGATCGAGATTTATATTTATTATATATTATTAAACAAAGGTGTATTACAATTTATACACAGGCCATTGTTTATGGTTACTTCTTCGTTATAATGAGTTAAAATATAAATAAAACATCTTCACGCACGTCCCAATACAGGGGATATATAATATAAAAATAATAATATAAAATAATTCAATATAATAAAAAGATAATATATAATATAAAAATTCTCGTAGGCCTTGGATTATCGGAGATTAAAAGACTTCACGCTATTCCCAATACAGGGGTTCCCGCACAGAGATATAATATAGTCTAACATATGTTAGACTATATTATATCTCTGTGCGAAATTTTATTCAGGCATGACAAACACAAAAATCCGTCCAAACTTATACATTTGAAGTATTAGTACGATGGATATTCCTGTCAATATGGAATTTAATTTAAGTATTGTTGAATCGTTTCACATATATTACACAAATAAATTTACCAACACAAAATGTTTTATATTTATTTTTCCCTGCAATATAACATTTTATGTGTTTATTTGCGTATGCAAAATAGCTACGTGAGTAATGCTACGAAGCAAGACTTGTCCTAGCTTCAGTTCTTGCTGAACTATTATTATAAATAATATTTGTATTATATCCCTATTGCCGTGTGATGTCGGCCTAAGAATATATCGCCCCCTTTCTTCCCATGGATGTGAACAGTGAACAGCCTTAAAATACTACTGGCTATCAAAACATGGCGAGGATAGCCTTATCGTTGCACGTTCATGGTCCTAGGGGAAAGGTATCTGATGCTGCCATCCCGTGGTGATTATGATGAACCTTCCATTCTCTAATGGCCTATACATAGATAGTTGTTTTGTGCCTGGATATTTTGATTAGTAGTATCACTTTTTTCAGATGAAGGAGACAAAGCAGCATTCGGTTCACTTCATAATAATTTATCGCCTACATCCACGAATGTCGGCTACACCAGTGAAGCGGCGGTGACCAGGGATCTGCAAAAAGCCCCGGCGTAAAGCTTTAATTACGTAACATACCTAGAAACGACTACGAAAGAGTAATAAATTGATACACTCTCGGACGACTCATATTCGAACGATTGAACTTCGAAGGTGCTTGAGGTGTGAAGCTGGCCTTCAAGGAAATGTTGTGCTCTGCTTCTGAAGGTCCCTTAGCCTTAACCATTCAGAAATAACGCTTGTGATGGTTGATTCCACAAGCTTCCAGACAATTCCTAACAAAACGTAATGCAGTAAATTGTCAGCCATCACGATGGATTTGATAGATTGAGGGACCGACACTGTGATAAAGAACCTTTTAGCGTAGCGTAAATGGCGCATTTAGGACAACCCTTGAAGAAATGTATACCGACTTATGAGACGCTTTAGTGAAGAGACAAAATTCAGATTTATGAATTGGCTCTTAACTTCCAATTAATTTTCGAGTACCTCGGTAAGAGGGTTACTCAAAAAGTTATTTTTTATAACGTATCTAACAAATCAAACTGGCTTTAAATGCGTAGACATCGTTTTTGATAAATTTTCGAAGTGAAATCCAATTTTAACTTTAAGTTTAATAAAACTTTAATTATGTCTAACAAACATGACCGGTCCTCCACTCTGCTAATGATGTGGCAACTGTATATAAAGATCTAGAAAACTATGAAGTAAACATACGCAATTTCAATACTGCCCATATTCCAAAAGCGGTAGACCGGAACCAAAGTCAAAGTTCTGTCTGTTCTACCACATTATCCCAAATTCATTACAGTAAGGTGTGGAAAAGACTAAATTGTCTACACCTCTGACTACAACAGTATTGAAAATGCATGAAGATACCTTCTCTTTCTACGAGTGGTCTGAATTAGTACCAATTGGTATTGGTACTAATTCAGACCATACCATACTGTTACTGTGTTAATGTGTACTGTTTTACTAATTCAGGCGGCTAATATCAAACTGATATTAATTTTATTAAGTGCTTTTATAAAGGCGGTTTTACCTATAACTACAACGCTTCAACATAATACGTCAGTATTACTGACTTTCCTTTTGAGGTCATGATTTGTAAAGAAAGCAAAACTAGTGTATTAAATTCACATTATAGTGGAAGTAAGTACAAACCATAATTTTTCTTTTCCTCTATGAATAGATGTACATACAGATCCATATAAAGTATATTCTTTAATGATATTATAAAATATTGTATATCTCAAAATAAGAAATTGAGAAAAACAATTTAAGAAGGAATACAACCAATAGAACGCTATGGTTATATTCTCTTTCAATTCAATTAAGTCCTTTCGACCCACCTCCAGCACAAGATATTTTTTGGACACTAGTGACTGTATTGGGACTAGCGTAAAGTCTTTTAATCTCGGCTAAACCAAGATCTACGAGAATACTCGTAGATATTTAGGTAGGTATTTTCAAAAAATTTAACGCTGGTGTCCCACAAGGCTGTGTGCCAATCCTTTTTCTTCTGCATATCAATGATTTGTTACAAATTAGTAAAATCCATTGCTATACAGATGACAGCACTGGTGATGGCCTATATACCGGCCGTGCCAATATTTCTCGGGAACACGTCGACAAGTACCGGAACAAACTTGTGTCTGAAGTCAAGATTTTAATAGACAAAGTCTCGGATTGGGGCTGACATTTGTGGCGGGCAATTTTTTCCAGTTCAACCCTAAAAAGACACAGCTTTGCGCGTTACCGCTAAAAAGAAACCCTTCGTCGTGTCACCACATTTTGGGAGCACTCCTCTAGTTGCCTCAGCCAGTATCGGAGTCCTTAGGGTCGACATATCGAGCAACGTTCAGTTTCGCGGTGACTTGGAAGGGAAGGCCTCTAAAAAGCTTGGCGCCTCAGACCATAAAGCCATATAATGACAATGCTTTGATACGACGGTTCTTAAGAAAGTTCACTAGCTATCAATCGATTTATAGACGACACAGAACAATAGATCCAACTGGTGGTCATTTAACATCGCATAATATTGTTACGAATACAGATTGAAGCCTTGATATTCAACGTCTTGTATTGACGCTCTTCAAGAACTATTTTCTATATTCTATTTGAAGGAATTTAATATAATCGGCCTTTTAACCAACGACATCACAATATTTTACGGGATATTTCAAATTCAAAAATGGAAAACGTTGTTTTGTTTAAAGAATCTTTAAGAAAAGAATTAGTAAAATGGAAGGAAAATAGGCAGAGAGGAATGATAATATGTGCGACTCCTTTTATCTCACTCTCCTGATAAAACGCAGAAGAAGAAGTGGGCGTACCGGTGGCATTCCTCGAGGTCGGTATTCTTCCCGGTAGAGTAGGAACATTTTGTCTAACTCTTAAAATGACAGTTGCGAGGACAGGACTGTGAAACTTTTCACCTTAGTCCCCTGGGTACAAGTTGTTACTCACTATATGAAGGTTATAATTAAGCCCGTGAATAAAACCTCCATTGTAGGAGGTAGTGTCAGAAACCCAAGCCAAAGTACTAACAGTACTTTGGCTTGGGTTCATTTAACGCGTTTTCTGGTCAACACTATTCAATTAAAATAATTGTTTTCTAATGTATTTTGATGTTAGACAGTTGCAGAAAAAAAGAATTTACAATCTAGTAAATAAATCCTTCTAGTTTTTGAGTAGACAGACCATTTATTTAAGAAGGTAATATAATATAACCTGGGAGATTGACTTGGCATCAATAGATAGCGGTGTAATAGTATTTTTATAAATAATGATATCTATATAAACTAATTCTCCTACCTACCTAGGATACCTACTTACATAAACTTTGAATGTCAAATACTCCTTCAAATCCAAATCAGAATAGCCGATATTATGTCATATAATATTTTAACCGGTACTGTAAAGGTAAGTTTTATTTATTTATTTATTCTTTATTGCAGTCACGATAGCCGAGTTGTTGTCGGAATTTCGAGTCGAGAGACCTGAGTTCGATCCCCAGGTGGCAGTAACAATGAGTTTTCAAAAACTTATGTACGAATTTCATCGTTGGCTTGGACATAAAGGCGGCGACAGGCTCACCATCTTTCACGTTGTCCCGAAAATATCTTCGGTGGAAGGTGGGTCAAAGGGACTTAATTGTCTAGACTTGACCTCTGTCTATCCCTGTATTGGGAATTGCGTGGTGTCCCACAAGGCTGTGTGCCAATCCTTTTTCTTCTGCATATCAATGATTTGTTACAAATTAGTAAAATGGAAGAAAATTAGGCAGAGAGGAATGACAATATGTGCGACTCCTTTTATCTCACTCTCCTGATAAAACGCAGAAGAAGAAGTGGGCGTACCGGTGGCATTCCTCGAGGTCAGTATTCTTCAGTAAACCAAAAATAAATCTGATGAAAGTTGCAAGAGGTGAGGATCGTGACACTTGACGATCGGTACTACCGCGCCAGGTATTTACCGTTCAAAATACAAAACATATTTAAAGACATTTTGTCTAACTCTTAAAATGACAGTTGCGAGGACAGGACTGTGAAACTTTTCACCTTAGTCCCTGGGTACAAGTTGTTACTCACTATATGAAGGTTATAATTAAGCCCGTGAATAAAACCTCCATTGTAGGAGGTAGTGTCAGAAACCCAAGCCAAAGTACTAACAGTACTTTGGCTTGGGATAACGTTTTCTGGTCAACACTATTCAATTAAAATAATTGTTTTCTAATGTATTTTGATGTTAGACAGTTGCAGAAAAAAAGAATTTACAATCTAGTAAATAAATCCTTCTAGTTTTTGAGTAGACAGACCATTTATTTAAGAAGGTAATATAATATAACCTGGGAGATTGACTTGGCATCAATAGATAGCGGTGTAATAGTATTTTTATAAATAATGATATCTATATAAACTAATTCTCCTACCTACCTAGGATACCTACTTACATAAACTTTGAATGTCAAATACTCCTTCAAATCCAAATCAGAATAGCCGATATTATGTCATATAATATTTTAACCGGTACTGTAAAGGTAAGTTTTATTTATTTATTTATTTATTTATTTATTTATTTATTTATTTATTTATTTATTTATTTATTTATTTATTTATTCTTCACTGCGAATCACAAAGATAACAGCAAATGTGGACTTAATGCCTGTTGGCATTCTCTACCAGTCAAACTATGGTGTGGTGAAATTTTTTTGCAGGTGCAACAAAGGACTCTTACTTAAAGTAAAAACAGAAAAGTAGAATTATGCAATTTTATTGATTTTTAAAGCTGACCTCTGTCTATCCCTGTATTGGGAATTGCGTGGTGTCCCACAAGGCTGTGTGCCAATCCTTTTTCTTCTGCGTATCAATGATTTGTTACAAATTAGTAAAATCCATTGCTATACAGATGACAGCACTGGTGATGGCCTATATACCGGCCGTGCCAATATTTCTCGGGAACACGTCGACAAGTACCGGAACAAACTTGTGTCTGAAGTCAAGATTTTAATAGACAAAGTCTCGGATTGGGGCTGACATTTGTGGCGGGCAATTTTTTCCAGTTCAACCCTAAAAAGACACAGCTTTGCGCGTTACCGCTAAAAAGAAACTCTTCGTCGTGTCACCACATTTTGGGAGCACTCCTCTCAGGCCTCAGCCAGTATCGGAGTCCTTAGGGTCGACATATCGAGCAACGTTCAGTTTCGCGGTGACTTGGAAGGGAAGGCCTCTAAAAAGCTTGGCGCCTCAGACCATAAAGCCATATAATGACAATGCTTTGATACGACGGTTCTTAAGAAAGTTCACTAGCTATCAATCGATTTATAGACGACACAGAACAATAGATCCAACTGGTGGTCATTTAACATCGCATAATATTGTTACGAATACAGATTGAAGCCTTGATATTCAACGTCTTGTATTGACGCTCTTCAAGAACTATTTTATATATTCTATTTGAAGGAATTTAATATAATCGGCCTTTTAACCAACGACATCACAATATTTTGCAGGATATTTCAAATTCAAAAATGGAAAACGTTGTTTTGTTTAAAGAATCTTTAAGAAAAGAATTAGTAAAATGGAAGAAAATTAGGCAGAGAGGAATGACAATATGTGCGACTCCTTTTATCTCACTCTCCTGATAAAACGCAGAAGAAGAAGTGGGCGTACCGGTGGCATTCCTCGAGGTCGGTATTCTTCCCGGTAGAGTAGGAACATTTTGTCTAACTCTTAAAATGACAGTTGCGAGGACAGGACTGTGAAACTTTTCACCTTAGTCCCTGGGTACAAGTTGTTACTCACTATATGAAGGTTATAATTAAGCCCGTGAATAAAACCTCCATTGTAGGAGGTAGTGTCAGAAACCCAAGCCAAAGTACTAACAGTACTTTGGCTTGGGTTCATTGAACGCGTTTTCTGGTCAACACTATTCAATTAAAATAATTTTTTCTAATGTATTTTGATGTTAGACAGTTGCAGAAAAAAAGAATTTACAATCTAGTAAATAAATCCTTCTAGTTTTGAGTAGACAGACCATTTATTTAAGAAGGTAATATAATATAACCTGGGAGATTGACTTGGCATCAATAGATAGCGGTGTAATAGTATTTTTTATAAATAATGATATCTATATAAACTAATTCTCCTACCTACCTAGGATACCTACTTACATAAACTTTGAATGTCAAATACTCCTTCAAATCCAAATCAGAATAGCCGATATTATGTCATATAATATTTTAACCGGTACTGTAAAGGTAAGTTTATTTATTTATTTATTCTTCATTGCAGTCACGATAGCCGAGTTGTTGTCGGAATTTCGAGTCGAGAGACCCGAGTTCGATCCCCAGGTGGCAGTAACAATGAGTTTTCAACAACTTATGTACGAATTTCATCATTGGCTTGGACATAAAGACGGCGACGGGCACACCACCTGTCGTTGTCCCAAAATATCTTCGGTGGAAGGTGAGTCGAAGGGACTCAATTGTCTAGACTTGACCTCTGTCTACCCCTGTATTGGGAATTGCGTGAAGATTCTTCATTGCGTATCACAAACAGCAAAAGGCGGACTTAAAGGCTGTTGGCAGTCTCTACCAGTCAACCTATGGTGTGGTGAAATTTTGTAGCAGGCGCAACAAAGGACTCTTACTTAAAGTAAAAAAACAGAAAAGTAGAATTATGCAATTTTATTGATTTTTAAAGCATTTTTGGTAAATTTTTATGTGATTAAATAAAAGAGAAAAAAGTTTAAATTTCAACTGACACGGGCCATTTCATGATGTTGTCCCGCCCGTGTCAGTTGAAATTTGAACTTTTTTCCCTTTAATTTAATCACAGAAAAGTAGAATACTAAAAAACTATATATCTTAGAAGCAAATCTTTTAATCTAATTATAAACTAATCAAAATATTACATAAATATACATACATATAAATACTTCTGTATATAATACATATACAAAAGTAATTTATATAATAATAGACAAATCAAAGTACATACATACATAAATACATTAACAAACATGTATGTAACATAAACACTTCACGGTAGCGGTTATGAAATGAAACTACATCTCATGAAAAATTGGGAGGCCTTAAAAAATTTTCTCGAACCAGTCTTTTTAAGTGCACTTACAGGACGTTCGTCCTATGTCGTCAGGCAAGGAATTCCAAAGTAGTGTGGCCTTAACAGTGAAGGAGTTACCCAAGAACCCGGTGAAATGTGACGGAATACTGATTGGCTAATATCTCTCATATTGAAATTTTTCATATTAAGAAGAATTCTGGAATGGTCATGGTGGTCATGGTGGCACCGCTGTCGGATGGTCAGCCAATTAATATTTGATCTAAAATGAGATAAATGATCATTCTTCAGTAAACCAAAAATAAATCTGATGAAAGTTGCAAGAGGTGAGGATCGTGACACTTGACGATCGGTACTACCGCGCCAGGTATTTACCGTTCAAAATACAAAACATATTTAAAGATACTTATTATTTTATTTATATTTAATGTAAAAGAAATATACCCGAATTCGATCACTAGGTAACAGACTCGTAAAAATGGGTTCTTTCAAAACCTATGCACGATTCATATCCTTGGCTTGTACATAAAGACGGCGACGGGCACACCACCTGTCGTTGTCCCAAAATATCTTCGGTGGAAGGTGAGTCGAAGGGACTCAATTGTCTAGACTAAGACCTCTATCTATCCTTGTATTGGGAATGGCGTGAAGATATATATAAAATAAAAAATCTATGAAAATTTTTCATTTTTTTACACTGATTCATAACTACGAGTATATTAATACAGCGGAGGGAATTCGTGGCGTGTGGTGTCGGCGTAAGAACTCCCCACTTTCTTCCCGTAGGTGTCTTAACAGGTGACTTGGGAAAATGACAAAGCAATAACTGAAAATGGCAATGACGGGTAAAGCATCTCGAAAATACCCAATTAAAACGTAACTGGCAGCAGCGTCCAAGGTTCGAGCCACTGGTACTGCGATCGTCATTCCGGTTGTCAAGTTCAGAGACAACAAAACAAATGTTGATATTGGGTTGGTCTGACACATGCTACTTCACTGGGTTTAGGAATTATTTGTGGCGTAGATAACCACGCCTTATAGAATTCGTATTACATGTAGGCATTAAAAATTATCTCGAAAGTAGTACGATCCTTCATGCTAGTCAATTGAGTGATTTTGATTTGATTTTTGTCATGCGTGCAGGATTTCCTTATGATGTTTCGCTTCACTGAAATCCGAGCACGTGTTAAGATTATTTTTCTTTTTTTTACCACAAATCCTCCAATTATAATATATATAAATGTAAGATAGATGTCCTAGTGAACAAAATTGAAATTTAAATTGATTCACATATATTTCACTTTATATATTTCACTTAAGGCATCGTGCCAAGAACACCGGCCGTCTTTCCACGCGGGAATCAATGAATGATTATAGCCAATCAATCATCTCTAAACAACAATAGAACCTGCCCCTTTGCCAGCAGCCGATAATTTCAATCTCATTACAGTATGCGTACAACGCAAAGACTAAGTTATCATTAATTTAAACGTCTGTCAAAGTGAAACATTCCTGTGTAGTGCTCCGAAGCGCCATTGTATTTCAGAAGTCGCGTTGTCACGTCGCATCAGTTTTTGATCGCAAAATAACTTTACGGTTCAATATCCCAAGATTGAACAATATAGTTTACAGTATGTGGACGGCATGTTATTTTTATTGGAATCAAGGATGTTTATTTTGATGTGTCTTATATAGTCACATATATAGTCATACTATTTAAATTATTTAGGTAAAAGTTACACAGAAAAATATAGAAAAAAATTTAAACGCCTATAGTCATATATATAATAATACCACATAAATTATGAATAATACTACATAAAGTATAACTGTCTAGATGTACAGAAAAATGTAGAAAAAAATTTAACCATTTTCAAAAATCTTATAATTTCTTAGCTAAACTTGTTACTTATTAAATGAAATATAACTCTTCGAAGAGAGACGGAAACATATTAGTTCCATTTGCCGTAAAGAAGGTCGGTCTGGGATAGTCGCTCGATGCTGTTCCTAAATTAAATGTATCCGCGACTGATCTTAGCCGCTGGTGACAAGAGGGCTGGTTCTTTTCTCGATCAACGATTAATTTTACCTAATCAAAATGGAAGTGTAGTCAATATTCTTGGTACTATGCCCCGAGGATTATTTGAACGATTATAGTACTTTTAAGTTAATTAATATTGTAAATAGCCACGAAAGCCGAGTGGTTGGGGGGGCGGAATTACGAGTCAAGAGACCCGAGTTAAATAAAATTACAGTACGGAACTTTTGAAATCGCTTTCTCTGGCATATTCAACATGATATCATATTATTTATTCATTCTTGTAATATCCCTTTGGTCGTCACCTCCCGCCTATCACCACTTTGTTTAATTTTGAGTTGGTAAGAGAAGACCACCACTAGTCCAGTAACTAGGTAATACTTTCGGTGATTATTGCGAGGAGGAGTCATACAACGTGATAGTGAGTGGATTATGCCATATTTTTTATTTCTTCCAAAGGCGTAAGAGGCGACTAAGGAAAAAAGCATATTTAATGACTGACGATGAGGCTATTAGATAGAGGCAAAGAAGGAGAAAAGGGTATGCGCCTTTGATTGCCTCATTCAGAATAAGATGAGGAAGTTCAGAACAAGATGCCTTTACTTCATGCCGAAATTCTGTAGGATCGTGACCCTAACCTGGTCTAACGAAATCCATTTAAAAAAATCCTAAACGCATACGTAGATGTATGAACTTGAAAATATTACGCTCCATTTACGTAACGGCCTAGCGTCGTCCTCGCGCGGCAATTTGTATCCGTGGTTTCAAATGCATTCTGTTACAGTTGTTTACGCGACGTGCATACGGTTCGTTATGATGTTGTTTGTGCTATTGTGTATACGTACACAGTTACGGCGTACGACTTTGTGATTAGTTTAAACTTTTGAACCATCGGTCCTGAGTTTTAATTCTAGTCAAAATCATTTTTTGTGCGGAATAGATTAGTTGTGTTTGCTTCTGATTGTGTTCAACTCGTATTTCTGACACGACATCAGACACGAGCTTCGTATACCGTTCCTGTTATTGTATACGTGTACATCATTCAATTGGAGTTCCAGATTGTTTATATAATCATAGCATTATCATAATTTTGTGAAAAACCTGGGTCTGCCAGAAGAAGCATAAAAGTAAACCGAATTTAGTGGATATGCGCTTACTGAGTAAATTGTGCGGCGTTACCTACGCAATCCAAAAAATTGCAGATTTTATCAGAGATTTATTTATTTGTCCTTTATATAATACTACCTTATAAATTAGGTGTTCCAATCAGTGGACTTATTTCCTTGTGGCATTTTTTACCTAAATATACTTATGCAATGTAGGATTATTCTTAGGTGGAATTGATCTTGATAAAATGCTTTTCGGATTATTCTTTTGGCGTAGTGAAAATCTTATCACTAAAATGGATAATACTTTGATGGTTGGGCATGTTCAGCAAATGAGACCTAATGCTGAAGAAAATTACTGCGTGAAAATTAACAAAAAAAGGCAGGTAGGGCAGGGTCAAGGTAGGCCCAAAGTACGTTTCGAAGACCTTGAGAGCAAATTGCTCAAAGATAGGAAAGATCAAGACTACATGAATAGAAAAACGCGTATAAAGATTATGACAAATTTGTAAGAAACGAAACAGAACAGTTCTTTCATCACGTGAGCCGCCTCCTCGTTTGCCGACCTTTTCTATAAAAAAAGGTAGGTATGTATAGTATGAGGTATTAGGTTTTATGAGGAAAAAGACGTCATTACTACTATTTATAAGGCCACCATCTGACATAAATTTTCGTAGGTTTTTCCCTAAGTTGCCTTTTATAATAGGTGCGTCAAATATATGGGTGAATTGATTACTTTAACGGTAACATAACAACTTTGTAAATTAATAAAATATAAATCTTTTCACGCAATTCCCAATACAGGGGTAATGAGAGGTTTAGTTTAGACGATCAAGTCCCTTTGCCCAGCTTCCACCGAAGATATTTTCGGGACAACGTGACAGGTGGTGAGCCCGTCGCCGCCTTTATGTTTAAGCTATCTATATAATTTGTACATAAGTTTTAGAAAAACCCATTGGTACAAGCCTGCCACTTGGGGATCGAACTCGGGTCTCTTGACTCGAAATTCCGACCACCCAACCACTTGGCTATCGTGACTGTTTGTTAACAAAAGAAATACAAAATGGAACGTAATGTGAATGTGATATTTTTAATATCACTTGTGTTCAACTTCATCACAGGGGTCTCTGTCTTTAATATATTCATTTATGAAAATTCATTGTTAAACACTTGTTTTTTTTTATTTTCATTCACTTTAGTTAATTATTTATTAATAAACCGACCGGTTTCGCCTTACGGAATCATCTGTGAATTAATCGTCAATTTCATTTTATTGACGATCAATACACAGATGATATAATTAAATAAAGTGAATGGTGTACAAGTGTTCAACAATCAATTTTAACGCAATGCAATTTCATGAAGGGACTACAATTGCAGTAATGTATCAAATAATAATCGCCTAAATCCATACATACCTACACGTAACAACGCTGACTGTAATAAAGTTAGTACATTAGCTTCTAAATTCTATATTAATTCTAAATTACACATAAAATCAGGATTTACGATCTTACAACCTTTGCAAACTTGGTTATGAAAAACTTAATAATTTATCCTATTTGGAACTTTCGGTGTGTCATTTTTAGAATTCATGAAATATTTCATTATTAAAAGTTTTGTAAAGACAGAAAGTTATATTTCTTTGACTACACCAACCGCAATTTTCTCTGACTCTTTATCAAATAAAAAAAATCTTCGCCCTATTCCCAGAACTGAAGTCCAGAACAGAGATCCAGACAACCTCTCACTGAAGAAATTTTTGGGACAATGTGACAGTGAGGCTATCGCCGTCTTTATGTCTATTGAATGTTTATGGAAAAGCTCCTCGGAAACCTGTGTTGAAAACTCTGGAGTACCTACAACCTTTTAGTTTTCCTCAGATGCTTTTGTACGCTTAAGGCGTGGATGATATACGTGGAAATGACTTCGAGATTATCGCCAGTTTCAAAAGAAATTTGACTAGTTAATTCACGATGATATACATATGATGATATGAGTCACAATAGCAGGGTGGTCGGCATTTCGAGTCATGAGACCCGAGTTCGATCCCAGGTGGCAGGTTCGTACCAATGCGTTTTTCAAAAACTTATGTACAAATTATATCTTTGGCTTGGACATTGACACGGCGACGGGCTCACCACCAATCACGTAGTCCCAAAAATATCTTCGGTGGAATTTGGGTCGAAACGACTTTATTGTCTAGACCTCTGTCTACCCTTGTATTGGGAATGGCGTGAAGATATTTATTTGATTACCGAAGTTTGACGACGCTAAGAGAAAATCGATCTGAGATGGGAGAGAGTGCTAGGAAAATTATACAGAAACATAATCTATAAAAAATGAAATTTTTTCTGTATATGTATTTAGGGGCCTATTCGGATATTCAGCACGCTCATATGTCATGATTAGTTACGTTAGAGATATGAATAAATGGCACTAAAGAGGATGAAAAAGGCAGGAGGAGGGAAAAGACACTTGATTTGATCGGTATTCTCCATTGCTAAGTGGATGATAGTAGTGACCCTGCCTTTAAAGGTGAGAGTGACAGGTTGGAATCTTGTCAAAGTTTGTATTAGGCAAGATTTGTACAATGAATTGCGAATTGCGGATGTTGTACTCTCGTCATGGATATTTAAATGTGTATTTGTATTTTTCATCCATATATCTATAGGATTGTCTACATAAGAATCAAAATAACACTACATAGAGAATCCTAGATTAAGAATTTTGAGACTTGAATTGAGGGTCTGTTAAATACACTAATCATTTATGTTTATTTCTGAAAGTATACTTTTGTTTTATTTTACATAGTAAAGTGTTACGTGGAAAATATCAGGCATTATATAATTTAGATAAGGAAACAACATTATCTAGGTGAAACATATGACCATTAACAAAGCTCTGGCCATGAATGAATATCCTCATTTTACTATGCTTGAGCTGCCCTCGTAAATTCAACCGCAAATTAAATTCAATTCCGCAACCTCATAAATTTCAATAAAATGTTCACGCTTAGTTTTAATACTCTAGTTATTTCTTATCCTTTCAGTAATTATTGTTGTAGCTACTACGATTTAATGATAATAAAAATATGATCGTAGTGAGTAAATTTGCAGTGAAGTATTGCCATAAGAATTCACCACTCTCGCCTCCTCCTGTCTTCTTTCTTCTATTAACTCCCGAGGTTCAAGAGAAAGGAAACGTTTCTTTCTGGATAAAAAATACCCCACATTTAATTACATGCGTCTGCAGAAAATTTTGAAAATTTTGAATGGACTTAAAACAAATTGAAGTTGAAGGAATTTAAAAATGAATAAAAGAATATATAATATTTTTTCAGAAGACCTTTTAGCATAAAAAAGCTAAATAACAAGAATAATTTTCAACAGAAAGTTTGAAAGGGTCATTGTGTCGGTTTTATTTATTGACATTCCCAAGTACTTTAAAACGTTAATTGAAAAACCTCAAATGAAATTTTATACGTCTTTATTTAAGTTAAAGTAAAGTAAGACATACAATTTAGTGAATTATAATAAATTATATATTATATTGAATAAAATCTATAATATAGATAGGTGAAAGAAATTCGAATCAGGAGACCCAGGTTCGATCCCCAGGATAAAAGGGTGGTATCAATAAGTTTTTCATAGCGTCGTATAGACAAGATTATTGGCCAAGCCAATGATAGAACTCGTGTTGTGTCGTCGTAAAAAAAGTGTCCAATCGAAAAATATTGATGGCGACGGACTCATCAATAGTCACTTTGTGAAATGTTACTTGTAGGATTATATTGTCTAGAATTCTGGCCCCAGTATTAGGAAAAGCGTAAAAATATTATAGTGTAATAAAATGCATAAAAGTAATACTTTTAATTTAAGGCCATTGGTAAGAGCATAAGACTCACAAATAAGTAACCGCTTGCTCAGACCACAACCCGATGCACTCTATACCATGTCATAAGCAACTAATGTTATTATGCAGGCTCCGTTCATGACATAAATTGTTGGTTCCTGAGAACTTCTATTGATTGTTTATGTATAAGTAAAATAGAGCGAGATAGCTTTAAACTCTCTTAAAAATAACATTACAAATCAATAGCTGACTAATCTCTTAGAGTAACTATTTGAGTTTGCTGAAAACTGATACTTATAAGCGTTATTGGTCATTATCGAGAAATTTTACTTTTTTTTTTAACTGTGAAAAATTGAGTGTAAACCTCGTTAGGAAACTAACAGTCACGCAAAACTGAGTAGCAAGGTTACTAAGACTAAGAGGAGATTGATTCTAATAATAAAATTTATGTAAATATAGGATATTAAGTGTTTCCTAAATGAATATTGTATACGGGCGAAAATCAGAAGAATTAACCCGGTCGGCTAATCGGTGCCACGTGCTTCGTGTATTAGTGTAGTAGTGTAATCGCGCAATTGACAGCACATTCGCACAGTCATCAAGGTCGCCTGAATTCACGAAATCACGCAGCTTTCCTAGGCCTTGAGGGCTGCCACCTTTCAAAAACAGTAGACCCAGAGATTTTACAAGTACAGAGTTTTTATTAAAATAAAACATTTAAGCATGAATTATTTAATTAAAGCGAAAAGTAATGGCGAATTATCATTGGTATTATTTTATTATTACATAATTGGAATTATCATTAGTAATGTATTTTTAAAAATAAATGACCTAACTTGTGCTAGACTGACTTGGACCAACTTGACACTTAAAACTAATATTTTATATTCTGAAGGGATTTTTAGCATTGGGATTATAAGATTATTAAGCATCTTTTCTTCTTCTCATTTCATTAATATTTACAATAAACTCTCAAGTACTGATAATTATCAGATTTTCATATTAATTTTATATGTACATAATTTTCCTTAAAATCAGGGTCTGTCCCAGATTCTTGGCAATTCATATTGTAATTAATTTTTACAATAAGCACTGCCTTCACCATATCCACTGAAATGGTTTCGTTCATCTGTCTCGCCCGGCCCGCCGACGCACTGCGCATTCGGTCACGAGCCCCCCGCGCCATGAGGGTCTAACCCGGAGGAATGAATAATAGATCCGTTGCCCAGAAATCCACCATACAAACCCGGAGAATGGACAGCCCTAAGCCCTGAGTGACCTTATCGTGCTACCTAATTGATACATAAAAGGCTTATTTCGGTACGCAGCGTACAGCTAATAACACCCTTAGAATCCTTATTAAATTTTCTGACAATATAGAAAAAGTCCTACTGTATACTAAATAATTATAGTAATATTGAAAAATGACATAAATAAATGAATATCTTCAAGCAGTTCCCAATACAGGGGTAGACAGAGGTCTAGTCAAGACAGTTAAGTCCCTTCGTGGTAAGCCCGTCGCCGTCTTTATTTCCAAGCCAACGATGTAATTTGTACATAAGTTTTTGAACAATCCATTGGTACGAGCCTGCTACTTGCTACCAACCACTCGGCTATCATGACTTGAAAAAGTGACTATTTAAAAAAACATGCAGCGACCACTGTTGTAATTAAGATATTTTTTAATTTAAAAAAACTTTTGTTTCAAATATTTAATAGCATATTGTAAACTTTACAGCATAAAAATAAGTATAGAATTAAATCTTGACCTATCTTATTACTTGCCTCGAAGAGTTACAAAAAATAGGGTATTAACCATTGCAACAGAAAAATAAGAGTCTTGTTTTCATAAGAAATGAAGTGCAGCGGCGAAAGCAAAGTAGTTGATTTAATTTGATTTTTTTATTTAAGATATGGCTTTGGGGTACTTGAAATTAAAAAACTTTAAATTTCAACCTTTTAACTTTTCCAATCGGTAAAGTATCATACTGATATTAGTTATCTTTTACACATCGAAAATTAAATAATAAATGGAATAATAATTTGAAATATATAATTTTAAATATATATAAATAATTGGAAAATAATAACGTGAGTCGCTAGCACCTTTACTAAAGTTAGTTTTCTTTAGTTTCTCTATTTTACTTAAGTAATAAAAATTATAAGAAAGAAAGAAAGAAAGAAAGAACTATTTATTTGATATACACATTTACAAAAGAAACTTATAAGATAATTACATGATTATTTTAACATGTGTTGGAGTCCAAATAGGACTCCAACTCAGCGTAATGCTGCAGAGACTGCAGCGCTGGTTTTCAGTTGGAACCTTGGAGTGACTTCACATATATTATTTACTGCCATTTTCCATTCTCAATACCAACAATACATTATATATTTATTACCATATACGAATAAATATACACAAAAAACTATAAATGAAAACAAAATGACAAAAAAAAACTCAATAAATTATTATTTAATATAAAAGTATTCATCACCCATTAAATCACCAGTTACCCTGCTAAATTAACATATTTAAATATACACATTCATACATATACACATACATACATACATATTCATAACTACACACACATATATATATAAATAAATAAATAAATAATGTGTATTTCCAGTGTGCGAGTATATATGTTTATTGTATTTGTTGTGCCAAAAAGAAGAATTTTAATTTATTTTTAAAACTATTTAATGTCTTCAATGACCGAACTGGCGGTGGAAGGTCATTCCAACAGTGTGTTGCGGCCAATTTAAATTTGCCTCGAAATGCTGCGGTGCGGTGTAGGGAACATACAAGTGAATTATCGGAGGAATCTCTGGTGTTATATTTATTTTCTTCTCGTGCCCACTTTAGCTTTTGAATTAAATATTCCGGCCTCTGCTTTACTATGATCGTGTGTAGTCTAATACGTAAGTCTACACTGAGTTAATTTCTTATACGATAGAGTAATTTTAAACGATAAAAGCAACTTCGGACACCCTCGAGTACGTGACTTTCAAAGCGCAGGTTGCTATCAAATATTACTCCTAAATTCCGCGTCTCCGAAACTAGTTCAATGGGTTCATTATTGATTTTGACCTCCGGATGAAGGCGTGATATCATTTTTGTATTTTTTTTGGTTCCTAAAATTAAAAATTTAGACTTAAGTGGGTTTAGATCTAAGGAATTGTTCTGACACCATGTTGAAATACGATTAAGATCTTCATTGATCAATTTCACTGATTGTTCACAATCTTGCGAGTAAAAAGATTTATAAATTTGCAAGTCATCTGCATATAAATGAAATAATAATATGTATCTTTACACCATTCCCAATACAGGGGTAGACAAAGGTCTAGACACTTAAATTCTTTTGACCCACCGTACACCGAAGATATTTTTGGGCCAACGTGACAGGTAGTGAGCCCGTCGCCGTCTTTATTGGACATAAAGACGGCGACGAGCTCACTTCCTGTCAATGATATAATTCGTACATAATTTTTTGAAAAAATCAATTGGTACGAGCCCTAGGGATCGAACTCGGGTCTCTTGACTTGAATTCCGATCACCCACCCACTCGGCTATCGTGACTTTTTATTCTATTAATTTAGGTAAATTCACTAAATTCGTATGTGTGCACAAATATTACCTTCGAATTGAAAATTCTTATAAGCGCCATACAGAGTGTCTTAAAAGAATAATGTATTATCTATGCCAGTGTTACCCAAAGTCTTCGAAAGTACAAATAAAGTATATTTAATTCAAAATTTTATCAGTGTTAGAGCCACGCATCAGCTTTAGTTGTTGCATGAATGAGCCGGCTCGACCGGAGAAGTACCACGTCCTCACAGAATACCGGCGTAAAGTAGAAGTCTAACAAACTTCTGAGTTTCGCCTGGTGAGTGCAGGTAACCGGAGGCCCACACACCCCCCTCCCCAATTCTTCACTCTAAGGCTGGCAACGCAACTGCTATGCTTCTGGTATTGCGGGTGTTCATAGGCGGCGGTAATCACTTACCATCACGTGAGCCACCTGCTCGTTTGCCTCCCTTTTCTATAAAAAAAAAAACAAAAAACAAAAAAAAAACAAAAAGTAAATAAATTTCATATGCTTTATTTGTACCTTAGAAGTAGTTACGAAGCCTTATAAGGAGACTCGCTTACGACAGTCACGTTTATGTACACATGCAAAGCAATATATTTTTTTTATTCTCTTGTTTCTTGTTTTATATTATTTTTGCCTTTCACGAATGTATTAAGAAATAAGCATGACAATAGCAAAACATCGATTGCCATTCTGCCATTGCCTTGCTGCAAGCCTTGCTTGTAACCTGTTTCGATTGTTGTACAGTTGTTGGCTGCTCATGGATGACGTCATTAAGGCTTATATTATTATTAATTTGACATAATATATTATTATATTATTATTTATTTGACATAATATATTAAGCCTTAATTTGACATAATATATTTCGTCAAACATGAACATCTTTTGCAAACAACCACAATGTGAGTTGGTTAATTATACATCTATAAACTGCAACACTAACTATTTCTGGTAGAATAAACAAAATACACGTCTGGGAGCATTATTTTAGACACAACTATAGCAAAATAACTTCCCGTCGATACAATTATTTATTATAATTGTACCGTTTGGAAAGGACGTGTTTTATGAGAGTTTTTTTTTTTCTTGATTGTGTTATGATAATGCTTATTATATTAACTGCAAATGTTTATCAAACGAACAAGGTTCTATTTTGACCATGAATATGAAGTATACATTGCCAAGATCGTAATAAAAATGTAATGGTATACACTACCAAGTTTGTAATGAAAAACCTTCACTTTTATTTGTATGCAATGGAGTACGATACCAGTTTGAGGTTGCTTGTTGGATTTGTCGCAATTTGTAAGCTGTTTTTATTCTCTTGTTTCTTGTTTTATATTATTTTTGCCTTTCACGAATGTATTAAGAAATAAGCATGACAATAGCAAAACATCGATTGCCATTCTGCCATTGCCTTGCTGCAAGCCTTGCTTGTAACCTGTTTCGATTGTTGTACAGTTGTTGGCTGCTCATGGATGACGTCATTAAGCCTTATATTATTATTAATTTGACATAATATATTATTATATTATTATTTATTTGACATAATATATTAAGCCTTAATTTGACATAATATATTTCGTCAAACATGAACATCTTTTGCAAACAACCACAATGTGAGTTGGTTAATTATACATCTATAAACTGCAACACTAACTATTTCTGGTAGAATAAACAAAATACACGTCTGGGAGCATTATTTTAGACACAACTATAGCAAAATAACTTCCCGTCGATACAATTATTTATTATAATTGTACCGTTTGGAAAGGACGTGTTTTATGAGAGTTTTTTTTTTCTTGATTGTGTTATGATAATGCTTATTATATTAACTGCAAATGTTTATCAAACGAACAAGGTTCTATTTTGACCATGAATATGAAGTATACATTGCCAAGATCGTAATAAAAATGTAATGGTATACACTACCAAGTTTGTAATGAAAAACCTTCACTTTTATTTGTATGCAATGGAGTACGATACCAGTTTGAGGTTGCTTGTTGGATTTGTCACAATTTGTAAGCTGTTTTCTATGTTGGCTGCAAAAGCTTCAATCTTATCTTTAACAGTGGCAGACCCTCGCATGAGCTTTTGTTGTTGCATGGATGGGCCGGCTCGACCGGGGAATTACCACGACCTCACAGAATACCGGCAATAATAAAAAACCGGCAGAAATAAGTCGAACAATGACAGCGCATAAACCTGGATAGAATAAAGAAATAAGTTAAATGATATAAAACTTAAATGTGCTCTAAACATATCTAAACAAATTATCTTGTGTTTTAATTCTAAAGCAGACAACTGAAAGTGTTATTACAATGTAAGGTGCAATTTACTATGTAATCAGTGCTCGCCAGTAAAGAACAAAAATATTTAGCTTATGTCTTTTTTTATAGAAAAGGGAGGCAAACGAGCAGGTGGCACACGTGATGGTAATGATGGCCATGAACATCTGCAATACCGGAGGAATAACAGATGCGTTGCCGGCCTTTGCGAAAGGTATAGGTTCTTTTCTTGAAGGTCCCTAAGTCGTATCGGTCCGGAAAAACCGCTGACGGCAGTTCATTCCATAAAGTGCAAGTGCATGGCAGAAAATTCCGCGAACAACGCCAATGCCAAGCATCAAGGTGGTGTTGAGGAAATTTTTGACTATGCCGTAAGGTACGATGGCGAAATTCAGCGGCTCGGATAAATCCGAACAATGCCTCGGAGCACTCCCCGTAGTAGATCTAGTAGAAAATGCAAAGAGATGCAACATCTCTTCGCAATGCCAGGGGATCTAGCCGATCGGATAGAGTATGTCTGAGTCGGAGATATAATTAAGTTCATGTCATTATTCCTTAAGCAAATTTATTATTATCTAGATGCAAATTAAGATGTATAGGCATATTGTTGTACAAGCTTAGTGTCTAAAAATTAAAATGATCATAAAGTAATGCTCCTCGTGGCATGATTCCAAAAACGCTGAATGCGCATTTTCACGCTGAACGGTTAAATTTAATTCATTGAACTTATTTGATTTATTTCTTCCATATGTCACAGACAGTGACTCAATAATATAAATTGATTTTCGTTAACAAATAGCCGTGCTGCACAATAAAATTCTTCAACGAGTGTCTATCGTGTGTTTAGACGATAGAACTTTATTTTTAAAGAATACTATGTATGTGCTAATTATTAAATTTTCTTTGAAAACGAAGTATAAATAGCTAAACGTTGAAGAAAAGCTCGGTTTAACGGTGCTATATTATTGTGTCGTATAACGTGCCTTAAGTACTTAGAATTTTGTCTAAAAAAAGATGCATCGAATTTATATAAATAAATAAAATACAACAAAATAAATATCTTTACGTAATTCCCAATATAAGGATAGACTGAGGTCTAATCTAGACAATTAGTCCCTTCGACCCACCTTCCACCGAAGATATTTTTGGGACAACGTAACAGGTGGTGAGCCTTTCGCCATCTTTATGTCCAAGCCAACGATATAATTTGTACATAAGTTTATGAAAAACCCATTGGTACGAGCCTGCCATCAGGAGATCGAACTCGGGTCTCTTGACTTGAAATTCTGACCACCCAAACACTCGGCTAGCGTGATTTATATAAATAAATACTACTATTTCGATCATAAATTAATAAGAATCCGATATTGGTATAATAATTAAAATAAATGTAATATTATTTTTAATGTTTTCTTTATTTTTCCCTTAGTTTCCCTTTAGTAGTTTTCAGAGAAATATGCAAATGTCATGAGATGTCATAGCTCGTCAATTGTTAGATTGAACCTGAGTAGAATACGAGTAAATATTTTTCTATTTGCCTTGTGTGTATGTGAATTTTCTCACATGTTTATACAAAATTTGGTTTGATTTGGTAGAAAGGTAAAACATTTTTACCTTACATTTGATTGGCAAAGAGAATGTAACCACTTCGTTCTATTTAGTTGTCTGCAAGAGATTGCAATGCGGCGATTACGCTACAACATTGTACAAACTTGCTTTTCTCCATTTCGTATAATGTGGTGTGGCCTTATATTGATAATTAAGTAAATTTCTTCACACAGGTTAATTTCAAAGAGGGTCGTTTATACCTACTTGCGCCCATTGCCGATCGATCATGGGTGATCGGAAATCAAGTCAAGAGACCCGAGTTCAAATCCCCTAGCTTTAACGTAAAGACGGCGACAGTCTAGCCAACTATCACGTAGTCCCAAAAATTTTTATCGGAGACAGGTGGGTCGAAAGGACTTAATTGTTTCGATCTCTGTTCTATTGTCAATTCCAATATTGGGAATATCGTGAATATATATCTTATTACCTAAATGTTTGAAAAACCCATTGATACGAGTCTACCAACTGGAATTCGAACTCGGGTCTATTGACTCGAAATTCCGACCACCCAATCACTCGGCGGTCGTGACTTATGTACGAATATCGTTGGCTTGGACATAAAGACGGCGACGGGCTCACCACCTGTCACGTTGTGCCGAAAATACCTTCGGTGGATAATTGTCTAGACTCGACCTCTGTCTACCCCTGTGTTGGGAATTGCGTGAAGATATTTAATTTTTTTATTTTACCTAAATGTTTCGCATATATTAAATAATGAACACATAATATTAGAAAGTCAAATCTTTATTCCAATCCTTCAAAGATTTATGCGCTAAATACCCCGTGTACCAATACTGATTGATAATCTGAATGATATTAATATTATAAATATTGAAAACGACACCTAATCTGTCTTTTGAAGTATGGGTTGTTCAAAAAGAAAGAAGTCGTTCCTTTTGATTTGGCCTTTCTACTGTCAAGTAATACCAACTACTAATAGTAATAATAGCTTCTTATACCAACTTCACGATTGCTCGGTTTTGGACAGAGAGGCAGAAAACGAGCTTACAGTGCACTTAGTGGTAAGATTCAATTACAAAAGAATATAATAAGTATATCATGTTGTATGATGGAATGCTAGATAATAAAACATATAATCCAATATTTTAAATAAAACGATTTTCGGATTTTATCGCATTTTTTAATTAGTTTTTACAAATTATTTTTATTTCCCGACGTTTCGGATGCTAAAAAACGCGATAAAATCCGAAAATCGTTTTATTTTTAAAGAATACTATGTATGTGCTAATTATTAAATTTTCTTTGAAAACGAAGTATAAATAGCTAAACGTTGAAGAAAAGCTCAGTTTAACGGTGCTATATCATTGTGTCGTATAACGTGCCTTAAGTACTTAGAATTTTGTCTAAAAAGATGCATCAATTTATATAAATAAATAAAATACAACAAAATAAATATCTTTACGTAATTCCCAATATAAGGATAGACTGAGGTCTAATCTAGACAATTAGTCCCTTCGACCCACCTTCCACCGAAGATATTTTTGGGACAACGTAACAGGTGGTGAGCCTTTCGCCATCTTTATGTCCAAGCCAACGATATAATTTGTACATAAGTTTATGAAAAACCCATTGGTACGAGCCTGCCATCAGGAGATCGAACTCGGGTCTCTTGACTTGAAATTCTGACCACCCAAACACTCGGCTAGCGTGATTTATATAAATAAATACTACTATTTCGATCATAAATTAATAAGAATCCGATATTGGTATAATAATTAAAATAAATGTAATATTATTTTTAATGTTTTCTTTATTTTTCCCTTAGTTTCCCTTTAGTAGTTTTCAGAGAAATATGCAAATGTCATGAGATGTCATAGCTCGTCAATTGTTAGATTGAACCTGAGTAGAATACGAGTAAATATTTTTCTATTTGCCTTGTGTGTATGTGAATTTTCTCACATGTTTATACAAAATTTGGTTTGATTTGGTAGAAAGGTAAAACATTTTTACCTTACATTTGATTGGCAAAGAGAATGTAACCACTTCGTTCTATTTAGTTGTCTGCAAGAGATTGCAATGCGGCGATTACGCTACAACATTGTACAAACTTGCTTTTCTCCATTTCGTATAATGTGGTGTGGCCTTATATTGATAATTAAGTAAATTTCTTCACACAGGTTAATTTCAAAGAGGGTCGTTTATACCTACTTGCGCCCATTGCCGATCGATCATGGGTGATCGGAAATCAAGTCAAGAGACCCGAGTTCAAATCCCCTAGCTTTAACGTAAAGACGGCGACAGTCTAGCCAACTATCACGTAGTCCCAAAAATTTTTATCGGAGACAGGTGGGTCGAAAGGACTTAATTGTTTCGATCTCTGTTCTATTGTCAATTCCAATATTGGGAATATCGTGAATATATATCTTATTACCTAAATGTTTGAAAAACCCATTGATACGAGTCTACCAACTGGAATTCGAACTCGGGTCTATTGACTCGAAATTCCGACCACCCAATCACTCGGCGGTCGTGACTTATGTACGAATATCGTTGGCTTGGACATAAAGACGGCGACGGGCTCACCACCTGTCACGTTGTGCCGAAAATACCTTCGGTGGATAATTGTCTAGACTCGACCTCTGTCTACCCCTGTGTTGGGAATTGCGTGAAGATATTTAATTTTTTTATTTTACCTAAATGTTTCGCATATATTAAATAATGAACACATAATATTAGAAAGTCAAATCTTTATTCCAATCCTTCAAAGATTTATGCGCTAAATACCCCGTGTACCAATACTGATTGATAATCTGAATGATATTAATATTATAAATATTGAAAACGACACCTAATCTGTCTTTTGAAGTATGGGTTGTTCAAAAAGAAAGAAGTCGTTCCTTTTGATTTGGCCTTTCTACTGTCAAGTAATACCAACTACTAATAGTAATAATAGCTTCTTATACCAACTTCACGATTGCTCGGTTTTGGACAGAGAGGCAGAAAACGAGCTTACAGTGCACTTAGTGGTAAGATTCAATTACAAAAGAATATAATAAGTATATCATGTTGTATGATGGAATGCTAGATAATAAAACATATAATCCAATATTTTAAATAAAACGATTTTCGGATTTTATCGCATTTTTTAATTAGTTTTTACAAATTATTTTTATTTCCCGACGTTTCGGATGCTAAAAAACGCGATAAAATCCGAAAATCGTTTTATTTAAAATATGTAGTATTCACGTAAATACAAGAAATCATTATATAATCCAATATTTACATAAATGTAGGCGTGTGGGTAGTTACAGATAGGTACTCAAGTCATAGTTCGGCAGAATTCACTAGAACCCAGCCCAAAGGTATGCCCCTCCCGCCTCCCACTCGCCATGGAATCCTTCTTAATAAGACGTACTGCTGCATTGGCGGCTATCCATCAGATATCCAGCCCCAGAGGTGTGTGTTCCTATGATAATATTATATATAAACATTATGGAATTTACGAATTTAACCTAACCTAAAAATCACGGACGGCAATACTTCTGGCAATTATGTCTATATTTAGGCATTATGTCTATATATCTACTCAAAAAATACAACCTAGGATTGCGTGGCAATTTTAGTTTAATTAATCATCCCGACGTGAAAAGACATCAAGATGGCGTTAGAAACTCAGAAACGGTGATAAAAACTATTTATTAAGTTTTATTACAATCTGTTTTATTGTTACGCAATAATCCGCTTTATAATAACAGTCTGATATTATGTACTAGAATCAGATGTCTAAACAATTAGTAAATTTACACTCAAAGTTTATATACAACATGGCATGGCCACTACTATTGAACACAATCATAATTCCAATCCAATTACAAAAAGGTACTAACTATTCAAAAATAACAAAATAAACATCAAACTATTGTTAGTTTAAGCATTATTGCGGTACTTGAAGCAAATAAACTTTAATTTAATCTAAGATTTTAAGTGTATTACCTAGATTGGGAACATCAAGGATACTTTTATTGCCGTTAACACTTTTCAACTATTAGTAATGAGAACAATAACGTGCAATAAGTCATTTGCTATGAATGTACGGAGTAAAGAATAACGACAATTCAAAGCGGGCATCAGATTTCAAATAAAATTAATTTTTAAATAAATAAAAAATATCTTCACGCACTTCCCAATACAGGGGTAGACAGAGGTAGAGTCTAGACAATTAAGTCCTTTCGACCCACCTTCCACCGAAGATATTTTCGGGACAACGTGACAGGTGGTGAGCCCGTCGTCGTCTTTATGTCCAAGCCAACGATATTCGTACATAAGTTTTTGAAAAACCCATTGGTACGATCCTACCAACTGGGTATCGAACTCGGGTCTATTGACTCGAAATTCCGCCCAACCACTCGGCTATCGTGACTTATTTTTAAATAAAATTAATATGAATATGGTATTGGCATAGTCGCCTGAATTAGTATACCAGTAACCAGTATGGTTATTGTTACATTTCAGTAATAATTCAGACCACTTCGAGACAGAGAAGGTATCTTCATGCATTTTCAATATTATGGAAGTCAGAGGTGTAGACAATTTAGCCTTTTTCACACCTTACTGTAGTGAATTTGGAACAATGTGGTAGAACAGACAGAACTTTGATTTTGAAGCTTCGGATCCGTTCTACCGCTTTTGGAATATGGGCAGTATTAAAATTGTGTATGTTTGCTTCATAGATTTCTAGATCTTTCTATTCAGTTGCCACATCGTCAGAAGAATAGGAGAGCCATCATTGTGTTAGACATAATTAAAATTAGAAATCTTGTTTTAACATTAGTAAAACAGACAACGAGGAGGAAAGGACTAACTGATGAAAGGAAAGAAAGGTTTTATTTGCATTTAAAGCCGTTATAAGTTTTTGAACTTTTAATTAAAATTGGATTTTACTCCGAAAATTTGTCGAAAACGATGTCTACGCCATTAAAACCAGTTTGATTTGTCGGATAAAGAACTTTTTAAGTAACCCTCTTAACGAAAATTAATTGTTAGTTTGAGAGCCAATCCTTGATAGCCCTCAAGCTATATATAAGATAAGCCGACATATTTCTACCGGCAATTTTTCAAGGTTTCAACGTGCCACGTATACGCTACGTAAACAGGTTGTGTGTCACAGAGTCGGTATATTCTTATCAATAAATTCCATCTTGATAGCTGGCAATCATTAGTTTTTTCAGGAAATTTCTAGAACCTTGAGAAACCAGCTATCGCAAGCGGTATTTCTGTACTGTAGAGACTTTCGGCCCTACAGAAGCAGAGCACACCCTTACATTGCAATAATAAATTCAGTTGTCTTCTTTAGATTTAAAAGACAAGTTTTGATAGGTCATTTACGTTCTATTTCATTAAATTTATTCTATTACATTACTCTATATAGGTTTCAGCTGTGATATTGTTGGGATTTATTTTCACAAATTGGGATTTTTCAATCCTACGCTATCCTTATATTTCCACCTGTCTCCTCTCATTCTCCCAAAATGTCTTCAGTGGAAGGTGGGTCAAAAGGAATTAATCTTCTAGTCTTCTGTCTTCTCCTGTATTGCGAATGACATGCAGATATTTTTTTATTTTTTTTATGTTTGTAGGTAATTGTTTAAAATAAGGGTTTAATTTCCGAGACAAAGTAAAATAGAAATAAACAATTTTTATTTGATGCTACAAAACAACACAGATGTACATGTTATTTCAATTATTGCGCTTTATACTGGGCTGACGTGACCGAGGCAGAGTGTAAAATATCGAAAAATACAAAATTTTGCCTTATGGTACTATACTAGAACTTGGAAATAATGATGAAAATAACAAAAAACAAGCGAGAAATAAAAATAAATTGCATTGCATGTGTACATAAACGTGACTGTCGTTACCGAGTTTCTTTCTAAAGCTTCTTAACTTCTGCTAAAGTACGAATAAAGTACTTGTAATTTTAGACACTGACATATATAATTCATTCTTTAAAGAACAGGGTCTGACTATTATAAAAACATTCTATTTTAACGTAATTGTACTCATGAATTTAGTAAACTTACTTCAACGAAATACAGAAACTAAAAAAAGACAAAGAAGAACGTATCGCCCGCTAGTGAAGGATGCCAGACTCACGTTAAAATTTTTATTCCATTTTTATTTAATTTTCGATGTCTAAAAAATTATTAATATCAGTGCGATACTTACTCACCTATCAGAAAAGTTACAAACTTGAAATTAAAAGTCCTTTCTTTTTTCACTTCATTTCTTATGAAATAGCTATGATTGAATTAAAAACAAGACTACGGTATGTTGAATGTCTATTTCCATTGCTATGGTTAAAACCGTATTTTGTTGTTTTTCGAGGTAAGTAACAAAATAGGTCAAGTTTTAATTCTATGCTTGTTTTTTTTAATAACTTTTAAAATATAAATTAAAAACTAATACAAATTTATTTTTGATTATACTTATTTTTATATATTTTACGAGGTACTCATTAATATTTGCGCATAAAATATTTTTTTAAAAACAAAGCGTCACTTTTCCAAAATTACTAAAATACGTATTCTTCATGACTTCTCTGTTCCCTTTTCTGTATACTGAATTTTCAGTATAAATTGGTAATTTGGTAGCAGCATGAGGTCACCCAGGGCCAGGGCTGCCACCTCGCCGGATTTGAATAGTGCATGTATAGGCACCGAGCTTACTGGATCATCGATATCTCCCGGTAAGACCGTCACGGCGTGGGGCTCGAAACAGAGTGCGCCGAACTTCGGCCGGCCGGGCGAGACAGACGAAACTGCTTGTCAGCGGATATAGTGAAAGCAGAGTTTATTTTCAAGTTTAATTACAATTTAAATTATTTGAAACCTCTTGCTCAGAAAAGATGCTTAAACAATCCCTTCAGAATATAAAATATAGTTTAAGTGTCAAGCTGGTCCATGTCAGTGTAACACTAGCTAAAAAATATTGATTATTCTACATGAGGTTTTGCTTTCTATGATTAAAATAAGAAATTGAATATCATTGTTATCGAATTAATGATTAAGCAGTATTTACGTTACAAACAAATAAACAGAGTCACGACAGCCAAGTGGTTGGGTGATTGGAATTTGAGTCATGTTCGAAGGTGAAGGAAGATGGACATAAAGAGCGCTACGGGCTCACCCCAAAATATCTTACGGGCTCACCCCAAATAACGTTGTCCCAAAATATCTTTGGTTGAAGGAGGGACGAAAGGACTACATTGTCTAGACCTCTGTCTACGCCTAAAAAAGGCCCCTGTGAAAAGGCGTGAAGACGGTGCAAACAGACAAACAGTTTATTTTAACATTTTTGTATTATTGTAGACTCTTCAATTCATAATTCAAGACGTTACAAACAAATAAACAGCGCCACGACAGACAAGGGTGATCGGAATTTGAGTCAAGTTCGAAGGTGAAGAGAAGGTGGAAGGCTCGTAACAATTTTTAGAGTAAGGGTTTTTTCAAAACCTTTTGTACGATTTATAACGTTCTTGGACATAAAGACCACTACGAGCTCATCGCCTTTTTTTATATAAAAGGGCGGCAGAGGAGCAGGTGACTCACGTGATGGTAAGTGATTACCGCCGCCCATGAACATCCGCAATACCAGAGGCATAGCAGATGCGTTGCCGGCCTTTGAGTGCCCCCCCGCAGATTTGGGGGAGGGGGGTGTGTGGGCCTCCGGTTAACGCAGAAGTTTGTTAGACTTCTACTTCACGCCGGTATTCTGTTAGGTCGTGGTTCCCCGGTCGAGCCGGCTCATTCATGCAACCACAAAAGCTCATGCGTGGCTCTACCACTGTAAAACCTGTAACTTTACCCAAAAATATCTTCGGTGGAAGGAGGGACGAAAGGACTACATTGTCTAGACCTCTGTCTACCCTCTCTGTCTTTCCCTGGATGGAAAAGGCGTCAAGACTGTGCAAACAGACAAACAGTCTATTAACATTTTTGTATTATTGACTCTTCAATTCATAATTCCAGACGCTTTAGTGTCGTACGCCGAAGCGAAACAATTCCAGAACCATCAATTTGAATAACACGTGCCGCGAGAAAGTAGTGTACTTACTCCTCTTATACGACATCTAAATATAGTAATTGTGAATCATACGGCGGTATCGCCGAAAATAAGTTTGACTTTGTTAAACCGCTACAACGTACGTTGACATAATGCTAAGAGCGCTCTCTACCTGTCAAAGTTAGGAGTGATAAAACGATGAAGGCGGTTACATAAAACAAAAACTATTTTAATAACAGAATACTTCACGAATAAATATCGGCGTATACAAATACATTTCTTAAACACACACAAAAACATGTGTATATATCTTGTATTATTCACGACTGTCATTAATACTTACAAGCGTTAAGTAATATTAAATTAATATTAAGTGGTTTAATAGAAATTGATGTAAATCATGTAATGTAAGTCAGGGTAGCCGAGATTGGGTGATCGGAATTCGAGTCAATAGACCCGAGTTCGATTCCCAGGTGGCCGGCTGGTACATTGGTTTTTTTAAAAACTTATGTACTCATGTCGGTGTCTTGGAAAGACTGCGACAGTCGCAACACCTGTCACGTTATCCTAAAGAAGTCTTCGGTGGAAGGTGGGTTGAAGGGACTTAGTTGTCTAAACTAGACCTCTGTCTACCCCTGTATTGGGGATGGCGTGAAGATATATTATCCTGTGTTTCCTACTTTTTATCCTATATATTTTTTTAATAAACTTTGTTATTAAGAAAAATGCCCACGACATAGTTTTAGTCACATCTATCTGATATTTATTCATCTCAACTATTCTAAAATTATTCTCGCTGAATTATAATGAGGATACTATGAGATAACACTGAGATTTCCGTAAATAAATTATTCATATGTTCGTTAAAGTTAAAATATAAATTTTATAACACAAATTTTAACAAAGAAAAGTCATATTTTCAACTCAAATTTCAATATCTACGCAATCTCATAGTCAAAGTGACGTTCCGTCTTGTAACAGGAGCGGTATGGCAAATATCTAGATAGCAGATAATATACATACAAACGTTTGAAAAACGCCTAATTTAGATTTTTCTTGCATAATTAGGCCCCTTTTCGCCAGGCCATAGTCTGTGACAGATATTGACGAGACAATAATTAAACGTAGTGATTATATTCTTTTTGGTAGTGTAGGATTAAAGGGAAAGTGAGCCGAGCTTCAACTTCTCGATGCAGTTGGATAAATGGGCACCCAAGAAAGGTGACGTAAATCCATTAAGGATGTACATGAGTATAAGGTCTACATAATTGTATAGTATACACGTAATGAGGTGATACGGTATCCATTTATGAATCACCGAGGCAGTTAAGTCCTTAGAGCTTTGCAAAAAAATAAATGTATCGAATTTATACAAATAAATACCATAATGTCGATCGTGAAATTATTAGAATATGTAAATAGATTATGAATGTGGTAATTGTAATAAATGTGATATTTTTGTACATTTTCATTTTTATTATAGATCTCCCATATGTTTCCTTTTAGTAGTTCTCGGAGTAATATGAAAATGTCATGAGATGTCAGTTATTAGACTGAATCTGGAGCATAATATGTACAAATATTTTTCAATTTACCTCGTGTGAATGTGAATATACACTCACATGTGTTAAAATATTTATTCCGATTTGGTGGAAAATTTGTTTCAATTTTACAAAAACATTGTGGTACTTTTGTTATCGTGTTCATACACTTGTTTGCGAAACAGAATATAACCCTTACGTTCTATTGGCTACGTTATATACCTTCTTAAATTGTTTTTCTAAATTTCTTATTTTGAGGCGTATATGGATAAGTTTGTAAATTTATTTACAAAGGGAAAGAAATATAGTGGTTTATATTTACTTCCTAGTTTCTTTCTACTGTCTTATTTTTTACTAGTTTTACCTTCTTTACTAGTTATAAGTTGAAAGGAAAATATATGACTCTGATGTATTATGTTGAAGCGTTGTAGTTATAGGCAAAACCGCCTTTATAAAAGCACTTAAGTCAAATAAGGGTTGAGTTTAAGTTAGTTTTAAGTTTTAGAACTTGGTGGCAGAACGCGTAAGAGGCGTGCGGTTGAAGTTGCTTCCTCACTCGAAGTGAAGCTGTAGACTCGAACATCGGCGGAAATTGCAACCCATTTTCGTATTTGGCAAATAACAGGCGTCTCAAGAATTTGCAAGTGTACAAACTTCTTCGACAGGAAAATGAAAAGAAATTGAAATTAAAAATTTGTATATGAAATATAGTATAGTAACGATAGTCTAGTGATCGATCACGGGTGATTGGAATTCCAATCAAGTGACTCGACTTCGTCCAAGCTAGAGGAGCTAGGACATGAAGACGGCGATAGGCTTACTACCTGTCACCTTGTTCCAAAAAATGTCTCTGGTGAAAAGTAGATCGATAGGGGTTAATAGTTTGGACCTCGGTCTACTCCAGTATTGGGAATTAAGTGAACATTTTTTAAATCAATTAGTGGAAACTATTAAACGACTAATTGACTGATCTCTTATCATTCTTAAACGTCTTCTATGTACCGGCCAAGACCTGTGTACAAATCCTATGTTATTGCTTATCCTAACCTAACCTAACCTTTAAGGAAATACTGAAAGATAATAACTAAATACTAACTAAATAATTAGAAAATACTGAGAAATTTTCTTCATTATCTTGGGATACCATCAAAAGATTCTGTTATGGTGACAGTGAGACTCGACTGTAATTATACCTATAATCTTCAAAGTCGTTATACATGGCCCAGTTATGAGGTAACAAATTTTAAGAAAAAAATACCTTAATTAAGAACCTCCTTCTTTTTTTGAAGTTGGTTAAAAATTGAAGATTTGAATCAAAAAAGTAAGGATACACCAAACGATGTTATTTCAGAAGCCAGTATAGAATAAAAGAACAAGTTTAATAAAATAGAACGTGCATGTGTTCTAAACACATCTAAACGAGTTGTCTTGTCTTTCAATTCTGAAGGAGACAACAGAAAGTGTTATTACAATGTAAGGTGCATTTTACTACGTACTCGGTGCTCCCCAGTAAAGAATAAAAATATTAAGCTTATGTCTGAGTCAGAGACATAACTAAGTTCACGTCATTATTCCTGAAGCAAATTTATTATTATCTAGATGCAAATTTAGATAGCCATATTGTTGTATAAGCTTGGTGTCTAAACATTAAAATGATCATAAAGTAATGCTCCTCGTGGCATGGTTCCAAAAACGCTGAATGCGCATTTTCACGCTGAACGGTTAAATGTAATTCATTGAACTTATTTGATTTATTACTTCCATATGTCATAGACAGTGACTCAATAATAATTAAATTTTGATTTTCGTTAACAAATAGCCGTGCTGCGTAATAAAATTCCTCAACGAGTATCTTGTGGTAAGACGATAGAACTTTGTTTTTAAAGAATATTGGATGACAATGTTTGTGAACATTGAATTCAATTTTCTTTTAAAAGCAAAGTATTATAATAAATAGTTGAAGAAAAGTCAGGTTTGAACGGTGCTATATCTTTGCATCGTATATCGTGCGTATCGTATCGTATTTAGAATTTTGCCTAAAAATATGTATCGAATTTATGTACATAAATAGTACTATTTCGATTATAAATTAATAAGAATATGATATTGCTAAAATAAATGTGATATTATTGTTCACGTTTTCTTTATTTTCTCCATATGTTTACCTTTAGTGGTTCTTTTTTTATAGAAAAGGAGGCAAACGAGCAGGCGGCTCACGTGATGGTAAGTGATTACCGCCGCCCATGAACACCCGCAATACCAGAGGCATAGCAGATGCGTTGCCTCCCTAAGAGTGCCCTCGCCCCCAGAATTGGGAGAGGGGGGTGTGTGGGCTACCGGTTACCTGCACTCACCAGTCGAAACGCAGAAGTTTGTTAGACTTCTACTTCACGCCGGTATTCTGTGAGGTCGTGGTACTTCCCCTGTCGAGCCGGCCCATTCATGCAACAAGAAAAGCTGACGCGTGGCTCTACCACTGTTGAAGTTGAGTTCTCGGAGTAATATGGTAATGTCATGAGATGTCATAGCTCGTGCCCTACCATACTTTGCATCGTAGCCGTACTCTCATAACCATTTTGCATACGCACATCAACACATAAATTTGTTATATTACAGGGGAAATAAATATAAAACAGTTTGTGTTTGTAAATTTATTTGTGTAATATATATGAAACGATTCAACAATTCTTAAATGAAATTCTTCATTGACAGGAATATCCATCGTTCTAATTCAATAAATGTTTAAATTTTCTGTCTGTCATGCCAGGATATATTTTTTTATAGAAAAGGGAGGCAAAAGGAGCAGGTGGCACACGTGATGGTAAGTGATTTCCGCCGCCCATGAACATCTGCAATACCGGAGGAATAAGATATGCGTTGCCGGCCTTTGAGAGAGGTATAGGCTCTTTTCTTGAAGGTCCCTTAGGTCCGGAAGAACCGCTGACGGCAGCACATTCCATAAAGTGCAAGTGTGTGGCGAAAAATTCCGCGAAAAACGCACTGTGGTGGAATGCCAAGCATCAAGGTGGTGTTGATGAAATTTTTGACTGACAGCGGCTGGGATTAATCCGAACAATTCCACGAAGCACTCCCCGTAGTAGATCTTGTAGAAAATGCAAAGAGATGCTATATCTCTTCGCATGGCCAGGGGATCTAGCCGATCGGATACAGTATGGTCGTCGACGATTCGAGCCGCTCTTCGTTGGATACGGTTAAATGGAAGGAGCTGACACTGGGGCGCCTCTCCCAAAGATGAGAACAGTACTCCATGTGCGGCCGAACCTGCGCCTTACAAAGTTGCAAGCTATGGGCCGGCTTGAAGTACTGTCTTGCTCTACTGAGCACGCCAAGCTTTTTAGAGGCCAATTTAGCCTTCCCTTCCAAACGACCGCGAAACAGAACGTTGCTCAATATGTCGACGCCAAGGATTCCGATACTGGCTGATGCAACTAGGGGAGTGCTCTCAAAACGAGGTGATACGACGAAGGGCTTTTTTAGGGGTTAACGCGCAAACTTGTGTCTTTTTAGAGTTGAACTGAACTAAATTTAGTCGGTCCCAGTCCGAGATTTTGGGTCACAAAATCGCGACTGCAGACACAATTTTACACTCTGCCTCGGTCAAGTCAGTCCAGTATAAAGCGCAATAATTTAAATACCATGTATTATATGTATATATACATCTGTGTTGTGTTGTTGCATCAAATAAACATTGTTTGTTTCTATTTTACTTTCTCTCGGCTCTTTCGCATAGAACCCCTAACCAGCAGTAGGTGAAGCCGGTAGTCTAATGATGATAATGAGTACGATATGCATAAATCTCCTAATCAGTCGGTGGATAATATTGAACGCTCAATTCGTGGCTTATCATTCTATACCTACGTACCGTAGTACCTTATACCTTATAAATGAACTGTACTCGTAGTAGATTGCCAGCTATCAAGATGGAATTGATAGATACGAGTATATCGACTCTGTGACAAACAACCTTTTTACGTAGCGTAAATGTGGCACTTTGAGGAGAACTCTTGAAAAAATGCTGGTAGGAAATATGTCGGCTTGTCCGATGCTTTAAAGACGAAAATCAGATGCTTTGTCACCCTTCAGGGCTATTAATGATTGGATCTCAAACCCACAATTAATTTTCGAGTATCTCGTTAAGAGGGATATTTAAAAAGTTCTTTATCCGACAAATCAAACTGGCTTTCATTGCATAGACATCGTTTTCGACAAATTTTCGGAGTGAAATCCAATTTTAATTAAAAGTTCAAAAACTTATTACGCCTTTAAATGCAAATAAAACTTTTCCTTCTTTCCTGCAGTTTATTTATTCATTTATTTATTTATTAACATTTCATACACATAAATGATCTATGTATATAGGCGGACTTAATACCTGAGGCATTCTCTGCCAGTCTACCTAAAGGGTGATGCAGAGAAATAAAGAAGTAGGTGCAGATAGAAAACTTAGACTAAAATTAATAAATATTTTAGTGAAAATATATAAAATATAACATATAATATATAAAATCGTTGGCTTGAACATAAAGACGGCGACGGGCTCACGACCTGTCACGTTGTCCCGAAAAATATCTTCAGTGGAAGGTGGGTCGAAGGGACTGAATTGTCTAGACTCGACCTCTGTCTACCCCTGTATTGGAAGGACGTGAAGATATTTTTTTAACTATGAGAGGGACACTGAAGTAAGACTATTCGATGAACATAGATTTTTGTCATGACTGGAACCGAGATATTGAAAGTAGGGAGATAAAAAGGAAGATGGATTGTATGACATAAGTATACAATAAAGAGTAGTGAGTGCACGCAAGCTTCGGCATTGTCAAATAGGTAGCTATTTTTATTGAGAGCGATACGTAGACACGTGATCATACTTACGAAGATTGAAAATGAATCCAATGCTGTTATCCAGAAGCCGGTCATATTTATTGAGGAGATCGGCATTCAGGTTGTAATAACACACATCAGCATAATCTAAGAGGGGCAAGATTAAGGACTGCAAAAGCATTGCTTTGGTCTTGGAAGGGAGAAAGTAGAGCTCGAAGGATGTTAATGATATTACAACTTACATTTGTTTTACTGAGGTTAAAACAAGATTTCTAATTTTAACTAAGTCTAACAAAGTGATGGCTCTTGTTCTCTACTAACGAAGCGGTAACTGAATAGAAAGATCTAGTAATCTATGAAGGAAAAACATACACAAACTCAATACGGCCCATATTCCAAAAGCGAAACTACAACCTAGAACCAAAACTACAAAGTCCAAGTTCAGTCTGTTCTACCACATTGTCCCGAATACACTACGGTAAGGGGGTCGTCACTTGGGTCTAAAAGACTAAATTTCCTACACCACTGACTACTTCTGACAGAATGAAAACACCTTCGCAGTCCAGGTGTAGTCTTATTTAGTACTAGTACTATACTGGTACTAATTCAAACGACAATTCCAACTTACTTATGTTCCAGTGCAACCACAATTGCGATCTGGTTTGAAAGATTGTAAAGTTGTGTTGCGACTCACCTTTCACCGATTAAAATTTTTTGGGACCACGCGAAGGCTGGTAAGCCTGTCGCTGTCTTTACGTTCACGCCTGACTAGTATTCTTGACTGGTATTCCGATTACCTGTGTTCGATCACTAGACCATTGTTACTATACTTATATATTTCATTTATACATTTATTTAAATTTCAATTTCCTTTCATTTTCCTGTTGAAGAAGTATGTACACTTGAAATACTTGAGACGCCTGTTATCTGTGAAATACGAAAATGGGTTGCAATTTCCGCCGATGTTCGAGTCTACAGCTTCACGTTAAATAAGGAAGCAATTTCAACCGCACGTCTCTTACGCGTTCTGCCACCAAGTTAAAAACTAACTTAAAGTCAACCCTTATTTGACTTAAGTGCTTTTATAAAGGCAGTTTTGCCTATAACTACAACGATTCAACATAATACGTCAGAATTATACATTCCTTTTGAAGTCATCATTAGTAAAGAAAGCAAAACTAGCAGATTAAATTCACATTATAGTGGCAGTAAGAATAAATCATCATTTTTTTTTCCTTTTGTGAATAGATTTACATACATATCCATAAAAAGTATATTTATTAATGAAATTATAAAATATTGTACATCTCAAAATAAGAAATTGCAAAAACAATTTAAAAAGGTATAAAGTCAATAGAACGTAAGGGTTATACAATGGAATACAAAGGAAACAAATTTTCCACCAAATCGAAACAAATATTTTTACACATATGAGTCTATATTCACATTCACACAAGAAAATATTTGTACATATTGTGCTCCAGATTCAATCTAATAATTGACATCTCATGACAATCTCATATTACTCCGAGAATTACTAAAAGGAAACTTAGGAGATCTATAATAAAAATAATAATGTACAACAATATTACATTTATTACAATTACCACATTCATAATCTATTTACATATTCTAATAATTTCACGATCGACATCGTGGTATTTATTTGTATACAATTTTTTTTGGTAAAGTTCTAAGCACTTATCTGCCTTGGTGGATCTAAAATGGATACCGTATCACCAGATTACATATATACTGTACAATTATGTAGACCTTACACTCATGTACATCCTTAATGGATTTACGACACCTTTTTTTATCCAACTGCATCGAGAAGTTGAAGCTCGGCTCACTTTCCCTTTAATCCTACACTACCAAAAAGAATATAATCATTGTCTCGTCAATATCTGTCACAGACTATGGCATGGCTAAAAGAGGCCTAATTATGCAAAAAAAATCCAAAGTAGGCACTTTGCATATATTCGTATTTAAATTATCTGCTATCTAGATATTTTCCATACCGCACTAGTCACAAGATTGAACGACAGTTTGTCTGTGAGATTGCGTAGACAATGAAATTTGAGTTGATACTATTACTTTTCTTTGTTAAAATTTGTGTCATAAAATTTATATTTTAACTTTAACGAACTTTAACCTACATATGAATAATTTATTTACGGAAATCTCAGTGTTATCTCATAGCTTCCTCATTGAAATTCAGCGACAATAATTTTAGAATAGCTGAGATGAATAAATATCAGAAAGATGTGACTAAAGCTATGTCATCTTTCTTAATAACAAAGTTTAATTAAAATACATAAAAATAAATAAATATAAATACATAATTAAAATTAAGAAACACAGAATAATATATCTTCACGCCATCCATAATACAGGGGTAGACAGAGGTATAGTTTAGCCAATTAAGTCCCTTCAACCCACCTTCCACCGAAGACTTCTTTAGGATGACGTGGCAGGTGGTGCGACTGTCGCAGTCTTTCCAAGACAATGACATGAGTACATAGGTACCAGCCGGCCACCTGGGAATCGAACTCGAGTCTTTTGACTCGAATTCCGATCACCCAATCTCGGCCATCGTGACCTACTTCTTGATTTTTAAATGATTTACATCAATTTCTATTAAAACACTTAATATTAATTTAATATAATTTGAAATGAAATCATCCGAAGGGCTCTTGTTTCCATAAATATTCCATAGGTTTTAGAGCCTGTGGAATATTTAGGGAGGATGGTAAGAGACCCGACGGCTTGACTTTAGTACCTTGGGTACCAACTTGCGTCGATACATTAGCAGCCTCTCATATCAAGGGTACATCGATAAGGGCCGGGGCGGCATCAGAGGCAGCTGAATCGGGTAAATGGCGGAAATATGAGTCTTTGAAAGGAGACTATATATTTGTTCCATTTGCCGTAGAGACAATCGGTCCGTGGGGTCCCCCCTAGTTTCTAAAGGAATTGTATCCGCGACTTATCGTTGCCGCTGGTGACAAGAGGGCCGGTTCTTTTCTCGTTCAACGGTTAAGTCTAGCCATTCAACGTGGAAATGCAGCCAGCGTTCTTGGTACCATGCCACTAGGAGTAGGGTTCTACGATTATAATGGTTTTTAGTTATTATGTATTGTAAATATTAACATAATTATTTCTGTAAATAAAGTATTTAATATTACTTAACGCTTGTAAGTATTAATGACAGTCGTGAATAATACAAGATATATACACATGTTTTTGTGTGTGTTTAAGAAATGTATTTGTATACGCCGATATTTATTCGTGAAGTATTCTGTTATTAAAATAGTTTTTGTTTTATGTAACCGCCTTCATCGTTTTATCACTCCTAACTTTGACAGGTAGAGAGCGCTCTTAGCATTATGTCAACGTACGTTGTAGCGGTTTAACAAAGTCAAACTTATTTCCGGCGATACCGCCGTATGATTCACAATTACAATATTTAGATGTCGTATAAGAGGAGTAAGTACACTACTTTCTCGCGGCATGTGTTATTCAAATTGATGGTTCTGGAATTGTTTCGCTTCGGCGTACGACACTAAAGCGTCTGGAATTATGAATTGAAGAGTCAATAATACAAAAATGTTAATAGACTGTTTGTCTGTTTGCACCGTCTTGATGCCTTTTCCATCGAGGGAAAGACAGAGACGGTAGACAGAGGTATAGTTTAGCCAATTAAGTCCTTCAACCCACCTTCCACCGAAGATATTTTTGGGTAAAGTTACAGGTTTTACAGTGGTAGAGCCACGCATGAGCTTTTGTGGTTGCATGAATGAGCCGGCTCGACCGGGGAACCACGACCTAACAGAATACCGGCGTGAAGTAGAAGTCTAACAAACTTCTGCGTTAACCGGAGGCCCTCACACCCCTCCCCAAATCTGCGGGGCCGGCAACGCATCTGCTATGCCTCTGGTATTGCGGGTGTTCATGGGCGGCGGTAATCACTTACCATCACGTGAGTCACCTGCTCCTCTGCCGCCCTTTTATATAAAAAAAGGCGATGAGCTCGTAGTGGTCTTTATGTCCAAGAACGTTATAAATCGTACAAAAGGTTTTGAAAAAACCCTTACTCTAAAAATTGTTACGAGCCTTCCACCTTCTCTTCACCTTCGAACTTGACTCAAATTCCGATCACCCTTGGCTGTCGTGGCGCTGTTTATTTGTGTGTGTGTGTGTGTGTGTGTGTGTGTGTGTGTGCGCGTGTGTGTGTGTGTGTGTGTGTGTGTGTGTGTGTGTGTGTGTGTGTGTGTGTGTGTGTGTGTGTGTGTGTGTGTGTGTGTGTGTGTGTGTGTATGTGTGTGGTGTGTGTGTGTGTTATTTTATGTTGACATACAAATTTGTTATCTGAGTATTTATTGACTTGATTATAAATATAAGGTCCCAAAAACTAGTAAAGTTATGAGAGAAAGATGGTTTGTATAGTGAGATATAACTAATAACATACATTCTACGTTTTAGTAAGTGTTCAGGTTCATATTTCAGTTTTTATTTTGTCTTACAACGATTTGAAGAATATAAATTTGTTGCATTCTTACTTCATCACCATATTCATACAGAGCAGTTGTAGGGAAAATATGGTTTAAAGATACACACTTATAGAATTGCACGTTGGGATTTTTCAAGTGGCATTAATGTACATTTATAAATTCCTCCCCACACTGTTTGACAAAGAGCCAATATTCCTCAAAAATTTTGTACCAACGATATGACGAAGCTTTTTAAGAAAGAATATTAAACGACGAATTGCTAATCTTTTAACTCTACTAAGAAGCTATTTCAGATGTGTCATGAGGCATTCATTTAAAACATCTTATATTTATTTTATATCCCTTATAGTTATTTATACCATTTGTTTACATCCAAAGTAATAAAACAAAAAAGACTTTTAATTTTAATTTCTATTAGTAGTGTTTTGTGTGTGTGTGTGTGTGCTACGGGTGTTAAAATACGTTGAACTAAATAAAAGAAGGCACGTATGAACATCGTTTACGTTCTTACTGCCAATGCCAAGCACGTAAATTTCCTATTGTATTATTCTAATTCTTTTAATAATTCCATGCTATAAACAAGTCAGAAAATAAATGTAAAGCCATGTGAGAAGTTATTAAGAATAATAATAATAATAATAAGCCCCCTCAAATCCAACCTTACGTCCGGGTCGACCACCTGACCCACGTGGGGGGCGGACACGTATTATTATAGAAACCTATACGGCTAACAAGGCAAGGGTAACCCATTAAAAATGGAGACGAGGTCTAAGCGTAAACGTATAGAGCCGCTTCCCGGGGGTGATCGCCGGGGCACACCTGGAGCTGACGCTGGGTGTCACAGCATGCGAACCGTCAGCGGTGCGGAGTTGACAAGGCGGGCTCCCACCGGGGTAACCGAAAATGTTACAGCCAAACAAAAACTACCTGATAGAGGTACAATATCCCCATCCAGCTTAACAGAACCATACAGTCCTAATAGTACATTGTCATATGCACCAACATTTAAAACTACTAGCGATGACTCAAGGGAATCAGTAGACGCCCACTTTGATGTTGCGCAGGAGGTCTCTCAGGCCTTTTTACCTGCATCCACAAAGGCTGGGAAACCAAGAGTGCGCATGAAATGGTCAGCTGAAATAAATTTATTTATTATGCGCACTTATTACCACATAACAAAATTAGAAACAGACATGACAACATACAGAACACTGTTACATCAAAAATTCACCCAAAAATACCCAGGCGTAAATGTGACTGAACAAAGAATATCCGATCAGAGGAGAGTTATTATTCGAAATAAATAACTTATTATAACTTATTAAGCGAAGAAACATTGAATCTATTGAAAGAAGAAATTCGAGTATTACTAAATCAGGAAGAAAATACAGACCAGGATATAAGACACAATACGACACCACCACCAAGTAAACTTGACACTGAAAATTTAACGTGCATACAATCCCAAATTAACCTCCCTTACACAAACACACAAACACAATCACTATCACATACACAACAATATATGGAATCTCAAATATGTTCATCATTATATACTAACCATGAATACACCGCTGAAGTTTCTACGCAAACAGACACAGTTACATTGCTTATTGAAAATGAAATAGAATCTCTCAATTCTCCAAATATTAAAGAAGACACGATAACAAAAGAGTTAAATAATAAATTTAAAACAGTGTTATTGGAATTCTCAAGGATGGATCCAACAGCCCGACCGAAACTTCCTAAATTAAGATATAGTAAAGATCTCCAGCGACTAGTGAACATTTTCAACAACAGTATATTACCTCGGCACATATCTGACGATGTACGCTTAACAGACATCCACACACTCATATACTGTACGGCAATGATCATTTCGCAAGAGTTAGGCTATAAAATCAAAAAAACTGATGAAACATTACGGCATAAAAACGATATTAGACCGTCATGGCAAATTAGACTAGAAAAAGATATACAAAAGCTACGTTCCGATATAGGTTTTTTTCACCCAATTTATTAAAAATAATAATAGGTCAAAAAAAGTAGTAGAAAGAGTAACACTAATTTTTAAAAATAATAAAACACATTCTACACATGAAGGCGAAAATAGAAAACCGGAAGAATTCTTAGATACATTAAAACAAAAATTATCACTCAAAGCTAATAGACTTAAGAGGTATAAAAAAGCATTACAAAGGAAAGAAGACAATAATCTATTTACGACCAATGAAAAATTATTCTACAGAAAGATAAATACAAGCAAAGGAAATAAAAACGTGGAACCTAATGAAATACTGGCTGTTGAAGAGATTGAGAGATTCTGGTCGAACATTTGGGAGCATGAAATACAACACAACACTGAAGCAGAATGGATAAGTGAAGAAAGCAAACGTTGGAATTCGATCCCTGAAATGGAGTTCGAAAATATTACAGAGGAATATGTTAAGAACATTACAGCTAAATTACACAACTGGAAAACACCAGGCAGTGACAAAATTTGTAATTATTGGTATAAAAAATTAGTAGTATTACACAAACATTTAGCAAAGAATTTACAAAAACAAAACATACCTGAATTTATTGTTAAAGGGATAACCTACATGTTACCAAAAGAACAATACACTACAAAACCTTCACAATATAGACCTATTACATGTTTACCAACGATATACAAAATACTTACGTCAATTATTACACATAAAATCAGAACGCACACGGAAAAACACAATATAATAGCAGAAGAACAAAAAGGATGCAGACGACGCCACATGGGTTGCAAAGAACAACTTATAATTAATTCTGTGATACACAAACACACAGGAACGAAGAAACGCAATTTACATTGCACGTTTATAGATTATCAAAAAGCGTTTGATAGTATTCCACACTCTTGGTTAATCAAAACACTTAAAATTTATAAAATAAATAACTCTATTATACAATTCCTTAAAAAAATTATGCCCTTATGGAAAACTACACTATACATTAATCACCAGCACACAACATTTAGAAAACGAGAAATAAATATTAAAAAAGGTATTTATCAAGGTGATTCTCTGAGCCCACTGTGGTTCTGCCTCGCTTTAAACCCACTTTCAAATTTACTTAACAGCCAAAATGCTGGGTATTGCCTTAAAAATTATACTACCCAGACAGTAATATCCCATTTGATTTATATGGACGACATTAAATTATACGCCAAAACTGAGAAAGAAATGGACAGATTAATAAAAATAACGACTACATTTAGCAACGACATTAACATGCAATTCGGGTTAGACAAATGTAAAATACTTCACATTGTTAAAGGCACTATACGAACTGGAAACAACGCATTGGATGATACGCAGAATAAAATTATATCAGCAATGGAACCAGGTGATGTGTATAAGTGTATTTGGGATACTACCAACTAAAGGGCATAGATCACAGCAAAATTAAGCAAAACCTTATAACAGAATACAAAAAAAGAGTAACACATCTTTGTAAAACGAGACTTTCAGGCAAAAACCTTATAAAAGCTATTAACACTTACGCTATCCCAATACTCACATACTCATTTGGTATCATAAAACGGAACAAAACAAATATACACACTATAGAACGGGCAACACGCATTATTTTTACCAAACACAACAACCATCACCCAAAATCTGCAATAGAACGTTTAACAATTAAAAGACATAACGGAGGCAGAGGTCTCATAAACATACATGATTTATGGCAAAAACAGGTCTTAAATCTACACAATTTCTTTCAACAAAAGTCAATCAAAAGTAATATACATAAAGCCATTATACAAAACGATATTAACTTTACACCGTTAAACCTAATCCAATCTAAATTAACCGAAAACACAAATATGAACACCCTCCAACTAGAACATGACACGATAGAAAAGTGGAAACAAAAAACACTGCATGGACGATACCCACATGACTTAGAACAAACACTAATAGACAAAGAAGCATCTAATAGATGGCTTAAAATAGGTACATTATTTCCTGAAACAGAAGGCTTCATCTTGGCTATTCAAGATCAAGTCATCAATACAAGAAATTACCGTAAATATATTGTTAAAGATCCAACATTAGTAGACGATAAATGCCGAAAATGCCATACACAGTCTGAAACAATTCTTGGTTAATCAAAACACTTAAAATTTATAAAATAAATAACTCTATTATACAATTCCTTAAAAATTATGCCCTTATGGAAAACTACACTATACATTAATCACCAGCACACAACATTTAGAAAACGAGAAATAAATATTAAAAAAGGTATTTATCAAGGTGATTCTCTGAGCCCACTGTGGTTCTGCCTCGCTTTAAACCCACTTTCAAATTTACTTAACAGCCAAAATGCTGGGTATTGCCTTAAAAATTATACTACCCAGACAGTAATATCCCATTTGATTTATATGGACGACATTAAATTATACGCCAAAACTGAGAAAGAAATGGACAGATTAATAAAAATAACGACTACATGTAGCAACGACATTAACATGCAATTCGGGTTAGACAAATGTAAAATACTTCACATTGTTAAAGGCACTATACGAACTGGAAACAACGCATTGGATGATACGCAGAATAAAATTATATCAGCAATGGAACCAGGTGATGTGTATAAGTGTATTTGGGATACTACCAACTAAAGGGCATAGATCACAGCAAAATTAAGCAAAACCTTATAACAGAATACAAAAAAAGAGTAACACATCTTTGTAAAACGAGACTTTCAGGCAAAAACCTTATAAAAGCTATTAACACTTACGCTATCCCAATACTCACATACTCATTTGGTATCATAAAACGGAACAAAACAAATATACACACTATAGAACGGGCAACACGTATTATTTTTACCAAACACAACAACCATCACCCAAAATCTGCAATAGAACGTTTAACAATTAAAAGACATAACGGAGGCAGAGGTCTCATAAACATACATGATTTATGGCAAAAACAGGTCTTAAATCTACACAATTTCTTTCAACAAAAGTCAATCAAAAGTAATATACATAAAGCCATTATACAAAACGATATTAACTTTACACCGTTAAACCTAATCCAATCTAAATTAACCGAAAACACAAATATGAACACCCTCCAACTAGAACATGACACGATAGAAAAGTGGAAACAAAAAACACTGCATGGACGATACCCACATGACTTAGAACAAACACTAATAGACAAAGAAGCATCTAATAGATGGCTTAAAATAGGTACATTATTTCCTGAAACAGAAGGCTTCATCTTGGCTATTCAAGATCAAGTCATCAATACAAGAAATTACCGTAAATATATTGTTAAAGATCCAACATTAGTAGACGATAAATGCCGAAAATGCCATACACAGTCTGAAACAATTCAACACATAACTGGAGCATGTCCCCACCTTACACAGACTGATTACACACACAGACACAACCAAGTTGCCAATATTATACACTTAAAACTAGCCACCCAACATAAACTTTTAAACGACATCAATACACCATACTATAAATATACCCCTAACAAAGTATTAGAGAATTCTACATACAAACTTTATTACGACCGTTCTATTCTTACAGATAAAACAATACACTACAATAGACCAGATATTATTTTACAATAACAAACAAAACAACTTACTTAATCGACATTGCAGTACCTAACACGCATAACATATCAAAAACAATAACAGAAAAAATACACAAATATGCCGAGTTAAAAGAAGAGGTAACAAGAATATGGAAACAAAATAAAGTCTACGTAGTACCAATAGTATTATCAACCACAGGAATCATCCCAAAACACCTTCACCACAGTTTAAAACTTTTGAATATTCAGGAAAACACATACATAAGTATGCAGCAAGCAGTTATATTAAACACCTGTCGTATTGTTAGGAAATTTTTACAAGTAGATGAAAATATATTTTCACCCTAATTAGTAAATAGTCCTTACCAACATTATTAATAGTTTTAAAGTTGTTTACTTGGCATATGCCGGTAAACAGCAATATGACCAGCTAAAAGCTGAGAAAAAACTAAAGTTCACAAAAAGAATAATAATAATAATAATCGGTCATGCCAGTCCTGATTTATACCTTCGGCATACTCAGGTGGACTCAAACCGACCTTAACGCCCTGGACCGAAAAGTCCGCACCACTATGACGTCTCACAGGATGCATCATGGCAGGACGATTCTGGCAAATAAGCCTGATGTGGTGTTGATGGACCGGGCACAGTCAAGGATATTTTTGGTGAACATTACCATCCCGTATGACGAGAACCTCGTGAAAGCCGAAACAGACAAAAAGACGAAATATCTGGACCTGGCTCACGAGGTGACCGACATGTGGGGTGGGGTGCCCGCTGAAATTATTGTTATAGTTGTTTCTGCGAATGGATTAATCCCAGTCAGCCTCGCTGAACATCTGAGGCGACTGGGACCCCGTAGCGGACCGCTCCGAGCTCAAATGCAGAAGGCGGTGCTCCTCGATACAGCCCGCATCGTCCGCCGGTTTCTCTCCCTGTCGCCCTAACCCTCAGCCGTCTGGTCTCCCCTGTCGAGGGCTTCCGTCTGGTTGGGTCTTAATATTTATTTATTATTTTTATGTATTTTTATGGGTTTATAACGTTTATATTTTATAGTACTTTATTTATTTTATTTTATGTATTTTTATTTTTATGTATATAAAAACCCAACCAGACGAGAAAATGTAACAAATACCCCATAATAATAATAATAGTAACCGTATTAAAAATGACATATAGCTAAACCTTTATGTAATGTTATGAATAAGTCTTTTGAACAGGGCTAATTTCCAGATAGACTAAAAAAATCAGTCATGAAACCATTCTTAAAAAAAGGAGACCCAAAAAGTATAGTAAACCATCGGACTATAACACTTATACAAGTCATATCCAAAATGTTTGAAAAAGACGGAATACTTAAACAATAAATTGTCCGTTCTTTTAATATTATTTGATATGAGCAAAGCTTTTGACTCCATATTCCATAAGACCTTACTCTTTAAAATGGAAAAATACTATATCAGAGGAAAGGCTTACAAATGGATAAAGAGTTACACAACAGGGCGAATTCAACGCACAGAAATATCAAAATTAGTCAGTAATACGAGGATTACGTATAGGTCGAAAACAAAATTAATAAATGCGGCACACTCCAAGAAAGTATACTCGATCCTTTGCTATTTTTACTTTATGTAAACGATCTACCAAAAGCGGTAAACAGTAATAAATATCTTCACGCAATTCCCAATACAGGGGCAGACAGAGGTCTAATCTAGACAGTTAAGTCCCTTTGACCCACCTTCCACAGAAGACATTTTCGGGACAACGTGACAGGTAGTGAGCCTGCCACCTGGGGATCGAACTCGGGTCTCTTGACTCGGAATTCCGACCACCCAACCACTCGGCTATCGTGGCTCGAATATTAAGATAGGGTCTCTTAAATTTTAATTACAATTTTAGCTTCTTCCTCTACTGCTTTACAGCCTATCAAAAGTACACTGCGGAACCTCCTCCATAGATTTCCATAAACAAAATTCCCGAACCACCTATATCCATCGACTCCCCGCAGTGACTTCTTCGAAATATAATAATCAAATTTACAGCAAGTGGACAGTAATTTTTTTAGGAATTAATATTATAAATAAATATAAATAAATATCTTCACGCAATTCCCAATACAGGGGTAGACAGAGGTCGAGTCTAGACAATTAAGTCCCTTCGACCCACATTCCACTGAAGATATTTTCGGGACAATGTGACAGGTGGTGAACCCGTTGCCGTCTTTATGTCCAAGCCAACGATATAAATCGTACATAAGTTTTTGAAAAACCCATTGGTACGTGCCTGCCATCTGTGGATCGAACTCGGGTCTGTCGACTCGAAAATCCGACCACACAACCTCGGCTATCGTGACATAATATTGACCAACATTTAAGCTGGAAGCATCACATAGACAAAGTTTACACTAATCTTGACACTTTTTATATGCACTTCGTCGCTTACAATTAATCTCTTCCACATAAACCGCATTAATTGCTTATCATGGATACGTAGCGTCAGAACTTAAATACGAGTTGCCTATATGGGGTAATTCGGTAGATGCTGTGCGTTTCGTGCACAGAAAAAGTGCGTAAGGGCTTTGGCTCGGGCGTCATATCGTGCTCATTGCACACCCATATTTAAAGAACTAAAAGTCCTTTCCTTGCCGTGTCAATACAGACTTGAACTTTGTTTATTCGTTAAAAAATATCCTACCCTTTTTCCTCTACATGATTCAGTTTTAGGAAAAAACAGTAGCAGGGCCCGACCAAACTATTCTTATCCCTCCAAAGGATACAAATTTATAGCAACAATGCTTACTGCATGGCGATAAAAATATATAATAAAGTTCCTAAAGATATTGGAGAACTACCGAATACTGATTTAAAAATATTGCTAATAATTGACAAGATTGTAACCACCACATGTTTCGAAATAAATAATTCTAATTCTACTTCCATAATAACCAAAATATTACAAATTATTAATCAATTAAATTGCGAAAAAATATTAAGCTTATGTCTGAGTCGTAGATATAATTTAGTTCATGTCAACCTCACTGAAGAAAGTCTATTATTTTCTAGATGCAACTTTAGATGTGTAACCATATAATAAAAACTATTTATTTTTACAAGCTTGGAGTCTAAAAATTAAAATGATCGTAAAGTACTCAATGTAGGAGAAAGGCCTGGCTTGAACGGTGCAGTATTAACAAAATATATAAATAAAAAAAATATCTTCACGCAATTCCCAATACAGGGATAGACAGAGGTCTAGTCTAGACAATTAAGTCCCTTCGACCCACATTCCACTGAAGATATTTTCGGGACAATGTGACAGGTGGTGAACCCGTTGCCGTCTTTATGTCCAAGCCAACGATATGAATCGTACCTAAGTTTTTGAAAAACCCATCGGTACGTGCCTGCCATCTGTGGATCGAACTCGGGTCTGTCGACTCGAAAATCCGACCACACAACCTCGGCTATCGTGACATAATATTGACCAACATTTAAGCTGGAAGCATCACATAGACAAAGTTTACACTAATCTTGACACTTTTTATATGCACTTCGTCGCTTACAATTAATCTCTTCCACATAAACCGCATTAATTGCTTATCATGGATACGTAGCGTCAGAACTTAAATACGAGTTGCCTATATGGGGTAATTCGGTAGATGCTGTGCGTTTCGTGCACAGAAAAAGTGCGTAAGGGCTTTGGCTCGGGCGTCATATCGTGCTCATTGCACACCCATATTTAAAGAACTAAAAGTCCTTTCCTTGCCGTGTCAATACAGACTTGAACTTTGTTTATTCGTTAAAAAATATCCTACCCTTTTTCCTCTACATGATTCAGTTTTAGGAAAAAACAGTAGCAGGGCCGACAAACTATTCTTATCCCTCCAAAGGATACAAATTTATAGCAACAATGCTTACTGCATGGCGATAAAAATATATAATAAAGTTCCTAAAGATATTGGAGAACTACCGAATACTGATTTAAAAATATTGCTAATAATTGACAAGATTGTAACCACCACATGTTTCGAAATAAATAATTCTAATTCTACTTCCATAATAACCAAAATATTACAAATTATTAATCAATTAAATTGCGAAAAAATATTAAGCTTATGTCTGAGTCGTAGATATAATTTAGTTCATGTCAACCTCACTGAAGAAAGTCTATTATTTTCTAGATGCAACTTTAGATGTGTAACCATATAATAAAAACTATTTATTTTTACAAGCTTGGAGTCTAAAAATTAAAATGATCGTAAAGTACTCAATGTAGGAGAAAGGCCTGGCTTGAACGGTGCAGTATTAACAAAATATATAAATAAAATAAATATCTTCACTCAATTCCCAATACAGGGGTATTGAGGTTTAGTCTAGACAATTAAGTCCCTTTGACCCACCTTCCACCGAAGATATTTCCGGGACAACGTGACAGGTGGTGAGCCCGTCGCCGTCTTTATGTCCAAGCCAACGATGTAAATCGCACATAAGTTTTTGATAAACACATTGGTACGAGCCTGCCATCTGGGTATCGAACTCGGGTCTCCCGACTCGTAATTCCAACCACCAAACCACTCGGCTATCGTGACTATATAGTATTAACAAAATATTCCATAATAATAATAATAAATATAATATAGATATGAAGGAGAGATAGATAGATAGTAGACATATAGTATAACCTTTTTTGTACAGTGAGAACACTGTAATAGCCTATCAAGATCTTTTAAAATAGTCCAAGGAAGGGCTCGCAGGCTAATATTTACTTCTTTATACTTCGCTCATAACCACCACTATAAGCAGATATGTAAATGTACGAACACTACGTTCTCGTGCCGGCTATTGGCAAAATCTGTGAAATTTCACAAGTTCGGCTAGATGACGCATGGGAATTTTTGCTGTATTAACTAAAAATTATTTTAATTTAAGCTAAATTGCACTGCGGGGAGTCGATGGATATAGGTGGTTCGGGAATTTTGTTTATGGAAATCTATGGAGGAGGTTCCGCTGTGTACTTTTGATAGGCTGTGAAGCAGAAGAGGAAGAAGCTAAAATTTTAATTAAAATTTAAGAGACCCTATCTTAATATTCGAGCCACGATAGCCGAGTGGTTGGGTGGTCGGAATTACGAGTCAAGCGACCCGAGTTCGATCCCCAGATGGCAGGCTTGTACCAATGGGTTTTTCAAAAACTTATGTACGAATAATATCGTTGGCTTGGACATAAAGACGGCGATGGGCTCACCACCTGTCACGTTCTCCCGAAAATATCTTCGGTGGAAGGTGGGTCAAAGGGACTTAGTTGTCTAGACTCTAGACCTCTGTCTACCCCTGTATTGGGAATTGCGTGAAGATATTTATTTATTTATTTATCTATCCTAATATTTATTTTTCTTTTATATCATTGAGAAAACATACAGTACATAGAATCTAGTACAAACAGAACGGCAATCCTTCTAGGAATTAGTAGGTAGCAGCAGATATTAATATCAGCCCGAGAGCTGTTCCTATGAATATATTTAGACATTATATCTATATAAGGAATTACAAAGATATAAATGAACATCTTTGTTAAGCATTATTGCGGTACTTGAAGCAAATTAACTTTAGTTTAATATAAGATTTTGTACAACCTACCCAGAACGCAGAAAATAAACATCTATTGTTTGTATAAGCAATAAAGCGATACTTGTAGCAAATAAATTTTAATATAAGAATTTTTCTCCTTTTTTCTCTTTAATTTAATTTAATATAAGAATTTAAAGAACGCCTGAGTCTGTTAACTATTGTAAAACTTACATGCTTTGAATCAATCTGTCTATATAATTAATAAAAATTTCAATCCATACAGCCAATCGGCAGCTCGTACTGCGATCGCCAAACACAAAACAATACGTACAGATATAAGATAAGATACAGATATAGAAAAGAATAAAACCATTTAAGCAAACACAAGAATACACATCTATATACCATAAAACAATTACGTATTAAACATTTATAACAATTACGTATTTATATGTACATAAGTCTTCAAAGTCGGATCGTTCTTGAGTAGAATTGATCTTCCATACACCGATATACAGTAATTTTACTTTGATGATATGAATGTTTTGCAAAGGGTAATTCGTAAACGTTGACTAAGATAATTACGGATTTTAAACTATTTGAGTATATAAAACAGGCGCGCACAATGTACAGCACATTCCTCAAATTTTAGTAGACCATCCATTTTCATACTAAGATTACGCACCTCATTTACTTGCTGAACTACCTCCCCTTGCATAGATATTATGGGTTTAAATTTTCCTGAACCCAGGACTATGAACTTTGTTTTTGATGGATTAAGGGCAAATGAATTTGTCAGCAACATGTTTTATCATCAGCTTAGTAATCATCACATCACATATGGTATTTACACTCTTTTATAACATTGCTCAGATCACTGCAATAGAGTATGAATTAAAGAGGACCCAAAAAAGAGCCCTATATGACAATTTAGACAGAGGTATACTCATGCTAATGCACTCAAATGCTCTGGAGTAATCAAGGAGAATGAATATACCTACCCTAATGAATATATAGTACCCATACCCTGGTCTCTTGGTGACAGGATATTATCCATAATATTTACAAGTGCTGTGCATGTACTACACCCCTTACGGAAACCAGACTGATGCTGCGGAAGAATATTGCTTTTCTTCAAATGCATATACCTGATCATATACCACTTTCTCAAGAAGTTTCAGAGTCCGTTTTAAGAAATAAAATGACCATCGCGATCCGTACATTTTTTTAGAAAAAAAAATGTTTATTAAAATAATTTAATTACGGAAATAACAAAGGAATTAAAAAAGCCGCTTATGCTCCACTATGATCGACGCTCAATCGATAATTAACGATAAACGCTGTCCGCACAAAATATGTAGTAACACACAAAGTATGTAGGATTATAAATATGGAACACAAAAGGCGTGGTAGTGGAATATATCGGGCATAAATAATGCCTTATTTAGCTAAGTAAACAACATTATCTAGGAGAAACATATGAGCATTTATAAAGCTCCGGCAATGAAAGAATATCCTCATTTTACTATGCATGAGCTTCGCTCGTACCTCAAAAATTTTAATAAAATACTTACGTTTAATTTTAATACGCTCGTAATATCTTATAACCTCATTTCAGTAATAATTATTGTTGCTATTTGGATTTTATATTAATAAAAATGTGAACGTAGTAAGTAAATTTGCCGTGACGTGTCGGTGTGATAGTTCGCCAATCTCTTCCTTTCTTCTTACTAATTGAACTTATGAACAAGTCAAATATCATGTACTAAAACTAAGGATAAAAATATTTCTCGTGGTTATCCCGCCGCAATTTCCACCACAAGTGAGGAAAGCACTATATTCTTATGCCGAAACTGCGCGGCAGTTTTTTTTTATTGATTTTAACTTTTACATACTGGATGACATTAGTATAAAACATACAAAGTTTATATCTATAATGTATGTAGGACAGGACTACAGAAGCTGCGTCTCGCGGTATCTCCCGAGGTTCAACGCTTTTATTCAGGTTAAAAAACCCATGCATCTTATACAAATTATACTCGTATCCATTTAGTAATTGAAGCACAATAACATACACACAGTAATATTATTGTAATATTTCCAAATTGATCTCGTAAAAGTAATGATTTCCAAAAATTGTCATAATGCAAATAGTAACTTTCTAAGGAAAAAGGCTTACATTAAATTATATTAATTAAATGTAACAGGCTAACAAATAAACTGAAGTTTGGAGAAAATAATGTGAATAAATAAAAGACTATATGATCTAAAACTTGACGAGTGGCGCACACACCGGTTTACATAGTTTCGCCAGCTCTGAGGCCCGGGGTTCTATTCCCGATTGGGTCAATCTAGAAAACACTTTTTTTGCATTGTCTAGGGTCTGTATGTTTGTGGTGCTTTCGTTGTTTCTGATTCCTTAATACAAGTGCTTAAGCTGCTTACTTTGGGATCAGAGCAATTTATGTGATATTGTCCCTATCTATGTATAAAAGTATTTTAAAACAAAACAACCTAAAAATTTTAACTTTCTCTTCAATTTAATAAAGCCTATAAAGAATTACAAAGGTCATATCGTCGGTTACCGGCCCTTACTTAATACTTCATTTTCAAAGTAAAATAAGATATACAATTTCGTATATACTAAATAAACTGATATATTAAATCGAACCCACAGAGAAAGGCTTGTACAAATGTGTTACTTTCGTAACCTTGGATGTATGACTTGTGTCATTTATAGGCTTAGGCACCAAAACGGCAACGGGGTCGCCGGTCGCCGTTGGTTTTAGTGTATAAGCAGAAAATAAATTACTTTCGTTACTACTGAAAAATTCAGTAATTTGGCTACAGAAAACCGAAAACTGTCGCAGCTGTGTACCGAGGTTACTAAGACTAAGAGAAGATTAATTATACTAATAATAAAATACACGAAAATTTATGTGAAAATGCGATATAAAGTTTTTAAATCAATTCTACAGGGTGGGCCATGAATTAGTTTCGGTTTTTGCACTCATCTAAGCGAGTCCTGAAATTTTCGAATACTCTTCTGCAAAGAGACCGCGAGATCGCCGACATCTCTTCGATGATTTTTTCTTTAAACTTGCTGCACGTTCTCTTCGCTCCGAGAAGTCCGTGGGCCGCCGGTTTGTTTCACATTTAGTGTAGATCCCGTCTCTTCGAACGTCACTTCACCCATTTCTTTATTAAAGGAGCACTTGGAGACTGACTGAGTCGTGTAAACCATATTCAACGCGAAATAAGCGTCTCACAGTAATGAGCGAAAAGTCGTTTAAATAAAACTGTTTCTACTGTTTAACCTACATTTTTTCTACTGTTTAAACTGTTTAAAATAAATTTCCAAGAAGCGAGCTAGTGCCCCAGCCCGCGCCCGCGCCCCGCGCGACAATAGTTTGCGCGGTAAGTTACATTTAAATGTTAACGAATTCTTGGCTCACCTGTATATGCGGACGAAAATCAAAAAAGCTTAAATATGAATTATTTAAATAAAACAACTTCCATAGACGTGTGTTCACACCGGTTTTCATGGTGTGATTGCCGGTTGGGTCAGCGTAGAAGACAGTTTTTCCACATTTTCTCGGGCTGTTCGTGGTACCTTCTTTGTTTCTGATGTCAAAATACAAGTGCGAACGCTGCTTGCTTTGGACTCACTAAAATGTCACTAAAATGTTGTCCCTATCTATATATGTAAATATGTATATATTAAAAATTATATTAAAAGTATTATTATAAAATAATTTAAAAAATGATTCCAATGAGATTCAATTTCACGACTTTAATCATTGAAAGCAAAAAGTAACGGTGAATTATCAATGGTAATCTATTTTTAAACATGAACCTAGCTAATGCTAGTCTGACATAGACCAGTTAAACTATATTTAATATTCTGAAGGGATTGTTTTCTAGCTCAGGTTTCAAAAACTTAAAAAATCGAACTAGTAATTGCCAGCTATCAATAAGGAATTCGTAGATAAGAATGTTATGTAGCGTACGTAGCGTATACGTGGCACGTTGAAACCTTGCAAAAATGCTAGTAGAAATATTTTGTCTTATCAGATGCTTTAGAGACAAAAATCAGATGTTTGTCACCCTTGAGGGGTTATAAGGGTTGGCTTTCAAACCCGCAATTAATTTTCGTTAAGAGAGTTACTTAAAAAGTTCTTTATCCGACAAATAACACTGGTTTTAATTACGAAGACATCGTTTTCGACAAATTTCGGAGTGAAATCCAATTTTAATTAGGCGTAATAATTTCAAAATCTTATTACGCCTTTAAATGTAAATAAAACTTTTCTTTCCCATGCCTTTTTGTCTATTTTAAAACAAAATTTCTATTTTGAATTATGTCTAACAAAACGATGGCTCTTCTACTGAATAGAAACAACTCGAAATCTATGAAGGAAACACACAAACTCAATACGGCTTATATTCCAAAAGCGGTAAAACAGAACCAAAGCTACAAAGTCCAAGTTCTGTCTGTTCTACCACATGTCCCAAATACACTACGGTTAGATTTGGGTCGAAAAGACTAAATTGTCTACACCTCTGACTACTTCGGATTGAATGAAAACACTTTCTCAGTCCAGGGGTAGTCTGATTTAGTACTAGTACCATACTGGTTCTAAGTCAGACGACAATTCCAATCTTAATTATGTTCCAGTGCAACCACTATTATATTCTGGTTTGAAAGATTGTAACGTTGAATTACGACTCATCTTTCACAGATGAAAATTTTATGGGACAACGCGACAGCTGTTAAGCCTGTCGCCGTCTTTACGTTCAAGCCAGGGGGGTTCTTGACTGGAATTCCGATTACCTGTGATCGATCACTCGACTATCGTCACTATACTATATTTCATACACATTTTTAATTTAAATCTCTTTTCATTTTCCTGTCGAAGAAGTGTGTTCACTTGCAAATTTTGAGACGGCTGTTATCTGTAAAATACGAAAATGGGTTGCAATTTCCGCCGATGTTCGAATCTACGGCTTCATATAAGGAAATAATACTTAAAATACTTCATATAAGGAAGCAATTTCAACCGCACGTCTCTTACGCGTTCTGCCACCAAGTTCAAAACTAACTTAAAGTCAACCCTTATTTGACTTAAGTGCTTTTATAAAAGGCAGTTTTGCCTATAACTACGACGCTTCAACACAATGCGTCAAAATTATACTTTCCTTTTGAAGTCTGATTAGTAATGAAAGCAAAACAAGTAGTAGAACTACTAAAAGGAAATTTAAGGGGATTTATAATCCAAAAAAAAAAAAAAAACATGTACAACAGTATACATTTATTACAATAACCACATACATTTTCACAATAATGTAGAATTTTTTATGTAAATTCGATACATAATATTTTTGGGAAAAGTTCTAAGTACTTAACTGCCACGGTAATTCAAAAATAGTTACCGGATCACCTGACTACCTGTATACTATACAATTATGTAATGTCCATGTACGTACACCTTACACTCATGTACATCCTTAATGGATTTACGATATAGTCTTTTTGGTGCCCGTTCATCCAACTGCATCGGGAAGTTGAAGCTCGACTCACTTTTCCTTTAATCCAACACATATAGTGTTGAATTAAAGGGAAAGTGATGATGGCTTGAAACCAACTGCACAAAATGGAAAGTCAGTTAGTCTGTGAAATTGTGTAGACAATAAAATTTGAGATTGAAAATTGTACTTGCTTGTTTAATTTTTTTTTTTGTATCATAAAATTTATATTTTGAAAAGGACATCAAAACAAACAATATAAAACTTTTGCTCTTGACCATTACGCTTCAGTAACAATTAATAACATAAAAAATTAAAGTCACTGTACAGTTAAAAACGAACTTTAACGTACATAACGTACAACATGGATAATTTATTTACAGAAATATCGTCGTGAGCATATTCATGTTAAAGTTTATAACAACGTTTGAATTTTATCATAAGATATATACATAGTTAAATACAAATACAATTCATTAAAAATTATATTAAAACACATCATTAAAAATACAAAACACATTAAATGATGTATGTCAATTTATATTAAAAGACACTTATTATTAATTTAATATTATTAAATGCGTGTAAACATATATTTAAAAATACACATCACAAAGATGAATATATTTAAAAATATATGTTTGTGTAATTTAAGTAATGTATTTGTATATGTAGATAATTTATTCGTGAAGTATTCTGTTATTAAAATAAATTTTATTCCATGTAACCTTTATCGTTTTATCACTCCTTAAGTTGACAGGTAGAGAGTGCTCTTAGCATTATGTCCGCATTTTGTTACTACATTATTTTTAGGTGCAATAAAGATTATGTAAATAAAGACAATATATTACTTATACTTTGTGAAAATTAAATTCAGACATTTCTATTTCAACATTATCTGTCAAATTGACTCGCTTGTCTTCATTACCAACAAAATGCGTCGGCGTTGTAACAGTTTTAATGGCTTCACTTTCCACAAAATGGCGGAGGCTCCTTAACAAAGTCTACTTTATTTCCGGCTATACCTCCGCGTGAATCGCGATTACTATATTTAGATTTCATATAAGAGGAGTACACTACGGTTTCGCGGCACGTGTCTAAATTAATTGTTCGGGAGTTGAGGCGCTTCGTTGAACGACACAAAAGCGTCTCGTGAAATGCGATGCGATACCTGCGAAAAAATATTCTTATATATATAGATAGGAACACATGCATAGATAGGAACAATATCACACACATTGCTCCGATCTCAAATTAAAGCTAAAAGCACGCATGTCGGGTGACGGATTCGCAAACAACGAGTACTTCAAACACCTAGACCCAATAAAATATAGAAAAGTGGTTTCTACATTAACACATCCGGGAATCAAACCTGAAAGATCAGAGCTGTTGAAACCATGAAAACCTGCGTACGCCACTCGACCACCTCTACATACTGTATTTTACTAAATAATTAATTCAAGAGTCCACAATAATAGAAAAATAAATGTAATATATATGTCTGTTTGTAACGTCGGTCCTACATAAACATTAAATCGATTACTATGAAATTTATGACTCAATAGAAACTTTTTCTGTTTGGAAATACCTGAAGCTTGTAAAATGATTCTTGTCCAAATTAATTCAACTAAAACCCTATTTAATGGACTACTAAGACTTATACTAAGACCAATAGTGACAAGGTGGGAAATAGTGTCTTGAAAGTTCTCGAAAGCACAAAAATATCGATAGCAGAATAGATAGATATAGTGAAGTGTGTAATAGGGGGAATTTAGATAAACAACCGAACTGTAAGTACGGTCGACGAACCGGCAGTCTGTTTCCGAACATTAAATGTGTAACGTTACGTACATCGTATTATTTGAAATACACCTACCTACGTGCAAATACTACATAAATAAAATAATAATAAATAAATAAATATCTTCACGCAATTCCCAAATGCAGGGGTAGACAGAGGTCTAGTCTAGACAGTTAAGTCCCTTCGACCCACCTTCCACCGAAGATATTTTCAGGACAACGTGATGGGTGATGAGCCCGTCGCCGTCTTTACGTTCAAGCCAGGGGGTTCTTGACTGGAATTCCGATTACCTGTGATCGATCACTCGACTATCGTCACTATACTATATTTCATACACATTTTTTAATTTAAATCTCTTTTCATTTTCCTGTCGAAGAAGTGTGTTCACTTGCAAATTTTTGAGACGGCTGTTATCTGTAAAATACGAAAATGGGTTGCAATTTCCGCCGATGTTCGAATCTACGGCTTCATATAAGGAAATAATACTTAAAATACTTCATATAAGGAAGCAATTTCAACCGCACGTCTCTTACGCGTTCTGCCACCAAGTTCAAAACTAACTTAAAGTCAACCCTTATTTGACTTAAGTGCTTTTATAAAGGCGGTTTTGCCTATAACTACGACGCTTCAACACAATGCGTCAAAATTATACTTTCCTTTTGAAGTCTGATTAGTAATGAAAGCAAAACAAGTAGTAGAACTACTAAAAGGAAATTTAAGGGGATTTATAATCCAAAAAAAAAAAAACATGTACAACAGTATCACATTTATTACAATAACCACATACATTTTCACAATAATGTAGAATTTTTTATGTAAATTCGATACATAATATTTTTGGGAAAAGTTCTAAGTACTTAACTGCCACGGTAATTCAAAAATAGTTACCGGATCACCTGACTACCTGTATACTATACAATTATGTAATGTCCATGTACGTACACCTTACACTCATGTACATCCTTAATGGATTTACGATATAGTCTTTTGGTGCCCGTTCATCCAACTGCATCGGGAAGTTGAAGCTCGACTCACTTTTCCTTTAATCCAACACATATAGTGTTGAATTAAAGGAAAGTGATGATAACTTGAAACCAACTGCACAAAATGGAAAGTCAGTTAGTCTGTGAAATTGTGTAGACAATAAAATTTGAGATTGAAAATTGTACTTGCTTGTTTAATTTTTTTTTTTGTATCATAAAATTTATATTTTGAAAAGGACATCAAAACAAACAATATAAAACTTTTGCTCTTGACCATTACGCTTCAGTAACAATTAATAACATAAAAAAATTAAAGTCACTGTACAGTTAAAAACGAACTTTAACGTACATAACGTACAACATGGATAATTTATTTACAGAAATATCGTCGTGAGCATATTCATGTTAAAGTTTATAACAACGTTTGAATTTTATCATAAGATATATACATAGTTAAATACAAATACAATTAATTAAAAATTATATTAAAACACATCATTAAAAAATACAAAACACATTAAATGATGTATGTCAATTTATATTAAAAGACACTTATTATTAATTTAATATTATTAAATGCGTGTAAACATATATTTAAAAAATACACATCACAAAGATGAATATATTTAAAAAATATATGTTTGTGTAATTTTAAGTAATGTATTTGTATATGTAGATAATTTATTCGTGAAGTATTCTGTTATTAAAATAAATTTTATTCCATGTAACCTTTATCGTTTTATCACTCCTTAAGTTGACAGGTAGAGAGTGCTCTTAGCATTATGTCCGCATTTTGTTACTACATTATTTTTAGGTGCAATAAAGATTATGTAAATAAAGACAATATATTACTTATACTTTGTGAAAATTAAATTCAGACATTTCTATTTCAACATTATCTGTCAAATTGACTCGCTTGTCTTCATTACCAACAAAATGCGTCGGCGTTGTAACAGTTTTAATGGCTTCACTCACACAAAATGGCGGAGGCTCCTTAACAAAGTCTACTTTATTTCCGGCTATACCTCCGCGTGAATCGCGATTACTATATTTAGATTTCATATAAAGAGGTACACTACGGTTTCGCGGCACGTGTCTAAATTAATTGTTCGGGAGTTGAGGCGCTTCGTTGAACGACACAAAAGCGTCTCGTGAAATGCGATGCGATACCTGCGAAAAAATATTCTTATATATATAGATAGGAACACATGCATAGATAGGAACAATATCACACACATTGCTCCGATCTCAAATTAAGAAGCTAAAGCACGCATGTCGGGTGACGGATTCGCAAACAACGAAGGTACTTCAAACACCTAGACCCAATAAAATATAGAAAAGTGGTTTCTACATTAACACATCCGGGAATCAAACCTGAAAGATCAGAGCTGTTGAAACCATGAAAACCTGCGTACGCCACTCGACCACCTCTACATACTGTATTTTACTAAATAATTAATTCAAGAGTCCACAATAATAGAAAAATAAATGTAATATATATGTCTGTTTGTAACGTCGGTCCTACATAAACATTAAATCGATTACTATGAAATTTATGACTCAATAGAAACTTTTTTCTGTTTGGAAATACCTGAAGCTTGTAAAATGATTCTTGTCCAAAATTAATTCAACTAAAACCCTATTTAATGGACTACTAAGACTTATACTAAGACCAATAGTGACAAGGTGGGAAATAGTGTCTTGAAAGTTCTCGAAAGCACAAAAATATCGATAGCAGAATAGATAGATATAGTGAAGTGTGTAATAGGGGGAATTTAGATAAACAACCGAACTGTAAGTACGGTCGACGAACCAGTCTGTTTCCGAACATTAAATGTGTAACGTTACGTACATCGTATTATTTGAAATACACCTACCTACGTGCAAATACTACATAAATAAAATAAATATCTTCACGCAATTCCCAATACAGGGGTAGACAGAGGTCAGTCTGAACAATTAAGTCCCTTCGACCCACATTCCACTGAAAGATATTTTCAGGACAATGTGACAGGTGGTGAACCCGTTGCCGTCTTTATGTCCAAGCCAACGATATAATTCATACATAAGTTTTTGAAAAACCCATTGGTACGTGCCTGCCATCTGTGGATCGAACTCGGGTCTGTCGACTCGAAAATCCGACCACAGCACTCGGCTATCGTAGCTCGAATATTAAGATAGGGTCTCTTAAATTTTAATTACAATTTTAGCTTCTTCCTCTACTGCTTTACAGCCTATCAAAAGTACACTGCGGAACCTCCTCCATAGATTTCCATAAACAAAATTCCCGAACCACCTATATCCATCGACTCCCCGCAGTGACTTCTTCGAAATATAATAATCAAATTTACAGCAAGTGGACAGTAATTTTTTTAGGAATTAATATTATAAATAAATATAAATAAATATCTTCACGCAATTCCCAATACAGGGGTAGACAGAGGTCGAGTCTAGACAATTAAGTCCCTTCGACCCACATTCCACTGAAGATATTTTCGGGACAATGTGACAGGTGGTGAACCCGTTGCCGTCTTTATGTCCAAGCCAACGATATAAATCGTACATAAGTTTTTGAAAAACCCATTGGTACGTGCCTGCCATCTGTGGATCGAACTCGGGTCTGTCGACTCGAAAATCCGACCACACAACCTCGGCTATCGTGACATAATATTGACCAACATTTAAGCTGGAAGCATCACATAGACAAAGTTTACACTAATCTTGACACTTTTATATGTACTTCAAGTCGCTTACAATTAATCTCTTCCACATAAACCGCATTAATTGCTTATCATGGATACGTAGCGTCAGCATAAATATGGGTTCCTATATGGGCTAATTCGGTAGATGCAATAAGAGCGTTTCGTGCACAGAAAAAGTGCGTAAGGGCTTTGGCTGGGGCGTCATATCGTGCTCATTGCACACCATATTTAAAGAACTAAAGTCCTTTCCTTGCCGTGTCAATACATACTTGAACTTTGTTTAATCGTTAAAAATATCCTACCCTTTTCCTCTACATGATTCAGTTTTGGGAAAAAACCATGTGAGGCCGACCAAACTATTCTTATCCCTCAAAGGATACAAATTTATAGCAACAATGCTTACTGCATGGCGATAAAAATATATAATAAAGTTCCTAAAGATATTGGAGAACTACCGAATACTGATTTTAAATCAAAATATTGCTAATAATTGACAAGATTGTAACCACCACATGTTTCGAAATAAATAATTCTAATTCTACTTCCATAATAACCAAAATATTACAAATTATTAATCAAATAAATTGCGAATAAATATTAAGCTTATGTCTGGAGTCGTAGATATAATTTAGTTCATGTCAACCTCACTGAAGAAAGTTTATTATTTTCTAGATGCAACTTTAGATGTGTAACCATATAATAAAAACTATATATTTTTACAAGCTTGGAGTCTAAAAATTAAAATGATCGTAAAGTACTCAATGTAGGAGAAAGGCCTGGCTTGAACAGTTGCAGTATTAACAAAATATATAAATAAAATAAATATCTTCACGCAATTCCCAATACAGGGGTATTGAGGTTTAGTCTAGACAATTAAGTCCCTTTGACCCACCTTCCACCGAAGATATTTCCGGGACAACGTGACAGGTGGTGAGCCCGTCGCCGTCTTTATGTCCAAGCCAACGATGTAAATCGCACATAAGTTTTTGATAAACACATTGGTACGAGCCTGCCATCTGGGTATCGAACTCGGGTCTCCCGACTCGTAATTCCAACCACCAAACCACTCGGCTATCGTGACTATATAGTATTAACAAAATATTCCATAATAATAATAATAAATATAATATAGATATGAAGGAGAGATAGATAGATAGTAGACATATAGTATAACCTTTTTTTTGTACAGTGAGAACACTGTAATAGCCTATCAAGATCTTTTAAAAATAGTCCAAGGAAGGGCTCGCAGGCTAATATTTACTTCTTTATACTTCGCTCATAACCACCACTATAAGCAGATATGTAAATGTACGAACACCACGTTCTCGTGCCGGCTATTGGCAAAATCTGTGAAATTTCACAAATTCGGCAAGATGACGCATGGGAATTTTTTGCTGTATTAACTAAAAATTCGGCGGGGAGTCGATGGATATAGGTGGTTCGGGAATTTTGTTTATGGAAATCTATGGAGGAGGTTCCGCTGTGTACTTTTGATAGGCTGTGAAGCAGAAGAGGAAGAAGCTAAAATTTTAATTAAAATTTAAGAGACCCTATCTTAATATTCGAGCCACGATAGCCGAGTGGTTGGGTGGTCGGAATTACGAGTCAAGCGACCCGAGTTCGATCCCCAGATGGCAGGCTTGTACCAATGGGTTTTTCAAAAACTTATGTACGAATAATATCGTTGGCTTGGACATAAAGACGGCGATGGGCTCACCACCTGTCACGTTCTCCGAAAATATCTTCGGTGGAAGGTGGGTCAAAGGACTTAGTTGTCTAGACTCTGAACCTCTGTCTACCCCTGTATTGGGAATTGCGTGAAGATATTTATTTATTTATTTATCTATCCTAATATTTATTTTTCTTTTATATCATTGAGAAAACATACAGTACATAGAATCTAGTACAAACAGAACGACAATCCTTCTAGGAATTAGTAGGTAGCAGCAGATATTAATATCAGCCCGAGAGCTGTTCCTATGAATATATTTAGACATTATATCTATATAAGGAATTACAAAGATATAAATGAACATCTTTGTTAAGCATTATTGCGGTACTTGAAGCAAATTAACTTTAGTTTAATATAAGATTTTGTACAACCTACCCAGAACGCAGAAAATAAACATCTATTGTTTGTATAAGCAATAAAGCGATACTTATAGCAAATACATACATACATACATATCATCACGCCTCTTTCCCGTAGGGGTAGGCAGATACCACTTCTTTCCACTTGCTACGATCCTTACATACTTGTTTCGCTTCGTCCACTTTCATTATTCCCTTCATACATTCTCTTCGATTCAGGGTACTCTTGACCTGGCCTTTTTTCAGGACGTCCCTGATTTGGTCTTGAAACGTCCGCCTAGGTCTTCCCCTTCCTACACTTCCATTCACACTCGCCTTATATGCTTTTTTCGTCAATCGTTCTTCATTCATTCTCTCGACATGGCCAAACCATCTCAGCATACCTTTCTCAATTTTAGTCACTACATCTTCGTTCAGACCACAACGTTTCCTTATTTCACCATTCCTTATGTCGCTCAGTTTAACTCTAACATACTTCTTAATGCTCTCATCTCAACTGCATTTACTCTGCTTTCATGTTTCTTCTGCCATACCCAACTTTCACTTCCGTACATGAGTGTCGAAACCAAAACTCCCCTATGCACAGCCAAACGAGCCTTGTTAGACACCATCCGACTGCTCATAAACGAGTGCAAAGCTCCATTCACCATGTTTCCTGCATTCACTCTTCTTTCAATATCACTCTCACACTTTCCATCTCTTGTGAACTTTGAACCCAGATACACAAACTCATTCACCTGTTCAATTTGTTCATCTCAATCACTATATTGCAGTCTGTCATGACCTCATCTCTTTCAAACACCATTACTTTCGTCTTCTTTACATTCATCTTCATCCCCTTCTAACAAAATCTTCACTCATAGCAGTTACCATCTCCTGCATCTCCTCGGCTGAAGACGCAAGTAATACTTGATCATCAGCATAGAGAAAACATTTGACGAGTAACTCATTCATTCTCCACCCACTTTCATTCTCTTTTAAATCTGTCAAGCAATTGTCCATAAACAGATTAAACAGCCACGGTGATGCTACATCCCTGTCTAACACCTTTTTCGATATTAAACCATTCAGTGTACGCCCCGTTTATCCTTACACAAGCACAGGAATCCCTATAAAGAGATTGCAATGCTCGTATGAGGATACTGCTGACACCTTTCACGGACAATGCTGACCACAATTCATTCCTCACCACTCTATCATAGGCCTTTTCTAAATCCACGAACGTGCAATAGACCTTCTGGTTTTAGCCAGACACTTTTCAGCTATGCACCGCAAGGAAAAGACCTGATCCGTACACCCCATTCCCTTTCTAAATCCCGCTTGTGCATCCCATACTTTTTCGTCCGTTTCATTCACAACCCTTTCAATCAACACTTTCGCATACAATTTACCGACGACGCTGATTTGGTCTTGAAACGTCCGCCTAGGTCTTCCCCTTCCTACACTTCCATTCACACTCATATATGCTTTTCGTCAATCGTTCTTCATTCATTCTCTCGACATGGCCAAACCATCTCAGCATACCTTTCTCAATTTTAGTCACTACATCTTCGTTCAGACCACAACGTTTCCTTATTTCACCATTCCTTATCCTGTCGCTCAGTTTAACTCTAACATACTTCTTAATGCTCTCATCTCAACTGCATTTACTCTGCTTTCATGTTTCTTCTGCCATACCCAACTTTCACTTCCGTACATGAGTGTCGAAACCAAAACTCCCCTATGCACAGCCAAACGAGCCTTGTTAGACACCATCCGACTGCTCATAAACGAGTGCAAAGCTCCATTCACCATGTTTCCTGCATTCACTCTTCTTTCAATATCACTCTCACTTTCCATCTCTTGTGAACTTTGAACCCAGATACACAAACTCATTCACCTGTTCAATTTGTTCATCTCCAATCACTATATTGCAGTCTGTCATGACCTCATCTCTTTCAAACACCATTACTTTCGTCTTCTTTACATTCATCTTCATCCCCTTCCTAACAAAATCTTCACTCATAGCAGTTACCATCTCCTGCATCTCCTCGGCTGAAGACGCAAGTAATACTTGATCATCAGCATAGAGAAAACATTTGACGAGTAACTCATTCATTCTCCACCCACTTTCATTCTCTTTTAAATCTGTCAAGCAATTGTCCATAAACAGATTAAACAGCCACGGTGATGCTACACATCCCTGTCTAACACCTTTTTCGATATTAAACCATTCAGTGTACGCCCCGTTTATCCTTACACAAGCACAGGAATCCCTATAAAGAGATTGCAATGCTCGTATGAGGATACTGCTGACACCTTTCACGGACAATGCTGACCACAATTCATTCCTCACCACTCTATCATAGGCCTTTTCTAAATCCACGAACGTGCAATAGACCTTCTGGTTTTAGCCAGACGCTTTTCGGCTATGCACCGCAAGGAAAAGACCTGATCCGTACACCCCATTCCCTTTCTAAATCCCGCTTGTGCATCCCATACTTTTCGTCCGTTTCATTCACAACCCTTTCAATCAACACTTTCGCATACAATTTACCGACGACGCTGATTTGGTCTTGAAACGTCCGCCTAGGTCTTCCCCTTCCTACACTTCCATTCACACTCGCCTTATATGCTTTTTCGTCAATCGTTCTTCATTCATTCTCTCGACATGGCCAAACCATCTCAGCATACCTTTCTCAATTTTAGTCACTACATCTTCGTTCAGACCACAACGTTTCCTTATTTCACCATTCCTTATCCTGTCGCTCAGTTTAACTCCTAACATACTTCTTAATGCTCTCATCTCAACTGCATTTACTCTGCTTTCATGTTTCTTCTGCCATACCCAACTTTCACTTCCGTACATGAGTGTCGAAACCAAAACTCCCCTATGCACAGCCAAACGAGCCTTGTTAGACACCATCCGACTGCTCATAAACGAGTGCAAAGCTCCATTCACCATGTTTCCTGCATTCACTCTTCTTTCAATATCACTCTCACACTTTCCATCTCTTGTGAACTTTGAACCCAGATACACAAACTCATTCACCTGTTCAATTTGTTCATCTCCAATCACTATATTGCAGTCTGTCATGACCTCATCTCTTTCAAACACCATTACTTTCGTCTTCTTTACATTCATCTTCATCCCCTTCTAACAAAATCTTCACTCATAGCAGTTACCATCTCCTGCATCTCCTCGGCTGAAGACGCAAGTAATACTTGATCATCAGCATAGAAAACATTTGACGAGTAACTCATTCATTCTCCACCCACTTTCATTCTCTTTTAAATCTGTCAAGCAATTGTCCATAAACAGATTAAACAGCCACGGTGATGCTACACATCCCTGTCTAACACCTTTTCGATATTAAACCATTCAGTGTACGCCCCGTTTATCCTTACACAAGCACAGGAATCCCTATAAAGAGATTGCAATGCTCGTATGAGGATACTGCTGACACCTTTCACGGACAATGCTGACCACAATTCATTCCTCACCACTCTATCATAGGCCTTTTCTAAATCCACGAACGTGCAATAGACCTTCTGGTTTTTAGCCAGACACTTTTCGGCTATGCACCGCAAGGAAAAGACCTGATCCGTACACCCATTCCCTTTCTAAATCCCGCTTGTGCATCCCATACTTTTCGTCCGTTTCATTCACAACCCTTTCAATCAACACTTTCGCATACAATTTACCGACGACGCTGAGAAGGCTTATACCGCGGTAATTTACGCAGTCCTGCCGTGACCCCTTTCCTTATATAATGGCACGATTACGGCTTTGCACCAGTCTCCCGGTACTTGCCCATTTTGCCAGCACATATTGAAAAGGCGGTACAGCTGACTAGCCACTAAGCCCTGTCAGTCCTCAGCATCTCGACGGTAATCCTATCATATCCGGCAGCCTTACCAAATCTCATACTTTTCAACGCTTTTACTATTTCATCCACGCTTATCTCACTGTCATCAACATTTATATTAACCATGGAAGGTGCCGGGTGTTGTACCTGCACTTCCTCTCTTTCAAATAAACATTCAAAATACTCTTTCCATCTCTTTAACACATATTCTTCTCCTTTTATAATGCTCCCATCTTGACTCCTGATTGTATTCAGCTCCGAGGTAGAGGTTTTCCCCTGGCTGTATTGACGGATTTCCAGAAAAACTTGATGTTTGACTGGAAATCTTCAGTGAGCCTCCTATCAAAATCATCCTTTTGTTCTTCTTTCTTTCTAGTCACAACATCTTTCGCAGCTGATTTGAATCTTTTATACTTCTTTCTCGCTTCCTTTATCTCGTCATTCGTCGCCTTTTTGAAGTTTTTGGTTAGCTTTTGTTGCTAACCAATCCAACCACGCTTTCTTCTTTCTTGCACAGCCTTTTGTACATCTTTATCCATCCACACATTATACTTCTTTCTTCCTTTCCTCCGTTTAGCTACTCCGCATACCTCAACAGCAACATTCACGACTCCTTTCTTAAATGTCTCCCACAAATCTTCAATCACACATATCTCTTCTATGCCTTTAAAACTTTCTATCAGTTTCTCTACATACTCGTCTTTCTTATCTTTTTCTTGTAGATTTTCCACTTTTATTCTGTCCAAAACACTCGTAGGCTCGGCTCCTCGGTGTCGCCAAAGTTTAAAGATGCCATGTATTCGGGCTATGACCAGGAAGTGGTCTGTGTCAAGGCCTACACCGCGGTATGCTCGAGTGTCTAGCAGGTTCTTCCTCAATCTTTGATCTACAATAACAAAATCAATTATACTTCTAGACTCACCCTCAATTCTTGTATACAAATGGATCTTTTTGTGATCAAACATTGTATTGGCCACGCACAGATTTCATTCCAAGCATACTTCAAGTAGGCTTCTCCCATTTCGTTCACTCTCTCGTCCCCAAATGTACCCAGTACTCCTTCATACCCATCACGCTTTACTCCAACCCACCCATTAAAGTCCCCTAACATCACGATCCGTTCATTTTCTCCGCATTTATTCAAGACCTCTCTCATGCTATCCCAAAATTCCTCTCTCTCTTTTTGGGCTTTTAATGACCCACCCCTCGCAGATCCGTCGGTGCATAAACCCCAAGGATTAACAAGCGGGTGAGTCCAACTTTAACCTAACCCAGAGGAGTCTTGAGCACACATTCATGCTCTATCACACATTCAACTATTCGAGAGGAAAGAATCACACCAACTCCTGACAGCCTCGGCTGGTTTGGGGACTCCCGACCAGTATGCCGTGTAGGGACCATGAACCGTGGTGTCACATCCTTTCCTCTTGGTTTCGTTCACGCACAGGATATCTATACATCGTTCGTCCATCATCTGACATACTTCATCTACCTTACCATCCATTCCTCCTCTTACATTCAACGTAGCGAAGCGGCTCTCCATGAGCCGCTTTCGCCCCGCGAGGAACGAGACGTGATGGGTGGCGAACCACATCGCCGCCATTTTGGTAAGTAAAATTCACCATTGCGTTCTCACGAGTAGCAAGGGAAAGGTTTGTCCACCCCAGCAGAGCCCGCATGCCAGGGTAAGGCTAGCCCTAATTCTGGGTCGCCCGGTCCCAGGGCAGTGTGGCACGCTAACGACTAGGCTTGCCCTAGCCATGCATCCATCCGCACGGCAGACGTTGGATTGGCGGAGAGAATAGGAGTAAGGAAAGGGAAGTATAGGTTGTGAGAAAAGAAAGATTGGTAAGTTAAGGTGGGAAGTACGAAAGGTAGGATATTACCGCCCAGGAAGGCAAGGGATAGGACAGTAATAGCTAGGGAAGCCGGGGTCGCATACCCGTATACCATACCACAACTACCGGACAGGTAAGTTAGGATGAGCATCCCTGTCTTAGCAAATAAATTTTAATATAAGAATTTTTCTCCTTTTTTCTCTTTAATTTAATTTAATATAAGAATTTAAAGAACGCCTGAGTCTGTTAACTATTGTAAAACTTACATGCTTTGAATCAATCTGTCTATATAATTAATAAAAATTTCAATCCATACAGCCAATCGGCAGCTCGTACTGCGATCGCCAAACACAAAACAATACGTACAGATATAAGATAAGATACAGATATAGAAAAGAATAAAACCATTTAAGCAAACACAAGAATACACATCTATATACCATAAAACAATTACGTATTAAACATTTATAACAATTACGTATTTATATGTACATAAGTCTTCAAAGTCGGATCGTTCTTGAGTAGAATTGATCTTCCATACACCGATATACAGTAATTTTACTTTGATGATATGAATGTTTTGCAAAGGGTAATTCGTAAACTTTGACTAAGATAATTACGGATTTTAAACTATTTTGAGTATATAAAAACAGGCGCGCACAATGTACAGCACACATTCCTCAAATTTTAGTAGACCATCCATTTTCATACTAAGATTACGCACCTCATTTACTTGCTGAACTACCTCCCCTTGCATAGATATTATGGGTTTAAATTTTCCTGAACCCAGGACTATGAACTTTGTTTTTGATGGATTAAGGGCAAATGAATTTGTCAGCAACATGTTTTATCATCAGCTTAGTAATCATCACATTACATATGGTATTTACACTCTTTTATAACATTGCTCAGATCACTGCAATAGAGTATGAATTAAAGAGGACCCAAAAAAGAGCCCTATATGACAATTTAGACAGAGGTATACTCATGCTAATGCAATCAAATGCTCTGGAGTAATCAAGGAGAATGAATATACCCTAATGAATATATAGTACCCATACCCTGGTCTCTTGGTGACAGGATATTATCCATAATATTTACAAGTGCTGTGCATGTACTACACCCCTTACGGAAACCAGACTGATGCTGCGGAAGAATATTGCTTTTCTACAAATGCATATACCTGATCATATACCACTTTCTCAAGAAGTTTCAGAGTCCGTTTTAAGAAATAAAATGACCATCGCGATCCGTACATTTTATTAGAAAAAAAATGTTTATTAAAATAATTTAATTACGGAAATAACAAAGGAATTAAAAAAGCCGCTTATGCTCCACTATGATCAACGCTCAATCGATAATTAACGATAAACGCTGTCCGCACAAAATATGTAGTAACACACAAAGTATGTAGGATTATAAATATGGAACACAAAAGGCGTGGTAGTGGAATATATCGGGCATAAATAATGCCTTATTTAGCTAAGTAAACAACATTATCTAGGAGAAACATATGAGCATTTATAAAGCTCCGGCAATGAAAGAATATCCTCATTTTACTATGCATGAGTTTCGCTCGTACCTCAAAAATTTTAATAAAATACTTACGTTTAATTTTAATACGCTCGTAATATCTTATAACCTCATTTCAGTAATAATTATTGTTGCTATTTGGATTTTATATTAATAAAAATGTGAACGTAGTAAGTAAATTTGCTGTGACGTGTCGGTGTGATAGTTCGCCAATCTCTTCCTTTCTTCTTACTAATTGAACTTATGAACAAGTCAAATATCATGTACCAAAACTAAGGATAAAAATATTTCTCGTGGTTATCCCGCCGCAATTTCCACCACAAGTGAGGAAAGCACTATATTCTTAAGCCGAAACTGCGCGGCAGTTTTTTTTTATTGATTTTAACTTTCACATACTGGATGACATTAGTATAAAACATACAAAGTTTATATCTATAATGTATGTAGGACAGGACTACAGAAGCTGCGTCTCGCGGTATCTCCCGAGGTTCAACGCTTTTTTTCAGGTTAAAAAACCCATGCATCTTATACAAATTATACTCGTATCCATTTAGTAATTGAAGCACAATAACATACACACAGTAATATTATTGTAATATTTCCAAATTGACCTCGTAAAAGTAATGATTTCCAAAATTGTCATAATGCAAATAGTAACTTTCTAAGGAAAAAGGCTTACATTAAATTATATTAATTAAATGTAACAGGCTAACAAATAAATTGAAGTTTGGAGAAAATAATGTGAATAAATAAAAGACTATATGATCTAAAACTTGACGACCTACGTTGACGAGTGGCGCACACACCGGTTTACATAGTTTCGCCAGCTCTGAGGCCCGGGGTTCTATTCCCGATTGGGTCAATCTAGAAAACACTTTTTTTGCATTGTCTAGGGTCTGTATGTTTGTGGTGCTTTCGTTGTTTCTGATTCCTTAATACAAGTGCTTAAGCTGCTTACTTTGGGATCAGAGCAATTTATGTGATATTGTCCCTATCTATGAATAAAAGTATTTTAAAACAAAACAACCTAAAAATTTTAACTTTCTCTTCAATTTAATAAAGCCTATAAAGAATTACAAAGGTCATATCGTCGATTACCGGCCCTTACTTAATTATCATTTTCAAAGTAAAATAAGATATACAATTTCGTATATACTAAATAAACTGATATATTAAATCGAACCCACAGAGAAAGGCTTGTACAAATGTGTTACTTTCGTAACCTTGGATGTATGACTTGTGTCATTTATAGGCTTAGGCACCAAAACGGCAACGGGGTCGCCGGTCGCCGTTGGTTTTAGTGTATAAGCAGAAAATAAATTACTTTCGTTACTACTGAAAAATTCAGTAATTTGGCTACAGAAAACCGAAAACTGTCGCAGCTGAGTACCGAGGTTACTAAGACTAAGAGAAGATTAATATACTAATAATAAAATACACGAATTTATGTGAAAATGCGATATAAAGTTTTTAAATCAATTCTACAGGGTGGGCCATGAATTAGTTTCGGTTTTTGCACTCATCTAAGCGAGTCCTGAAATTTTCGAATACTCTTCTGCAAAGAGACCGCGAGATCGCCGACATCTCTTCGATGATTTTTTCTTTAAGTTGACGCAGTATATTCGGTTTAACAATATAGACATGACTCTTTAAATAACCCCATAAAAAGAAGTCTGATGGGGATAGATCTGGACTTCTGGGTGGCCATGGGATGTCACCCCGTCTGGATATCAGCTTTTCCGGAAACATGTCTTTGACCACCGGCAAGGACTCGTTCGATGTGTGACACGTGGCTCCATCTTGTTGAAACCATGTGTTACGATTACAGCCAGCAAATTCCAGTAGCATTGGTGCTAAGAACTCCCGTAACATTTTCACATACTCGGAAGTAACTGAACGGCCTCGAGAATCTTCAAAAAAGTAAGGTCCGATGATTCTGAATAGAGATTGAAGTGATGATTCTGAAGAGAGTGAAGTGGCCTCTCATGTTTAGCTTTAGGATTTTCGCTGCTCCAATACCTGCAATTCTGTTTGTTTACACATCCATTAAGGCGGAAATGGACTTGGTCAGAAAATAAGATGTTGTGAAAATTACTGAAACGAGTTAACATTGTTTCGGCATATGACTTACGCAAATTTAAATTATTAGGGTTTAGTTCTTGCACTAACTGGATCTTATATGGATGTAATTTCAAATCTAATTTACGGAGTAATGATGTGCGGGATAATCCTAATTCAGCCGAACGTTTGCGTGTCGATAAATCTGGATCACGTCGAACAGAAGCGGAAAATTGCTGCACGTTCTCTTCGCTCCGAGAAGTCCGTGGGCCGCCGGTTTGTTTCACATTTAGTGTAGATCCCGTCTCTTCGAACTTCTTCACCCATTTCTTTATTAAAGGAGCACTTGGACACTGACTGAGTCGTGTAAACCATATTCAACGCGAAATAAGCGCCTCACAGTAATGAGCGAAAAGTCGTTTAAATAAAACTGTTTCTACTGTTTAACCTACATTTTTTCTACTGTTTAAACTAAATTTCCAAGAATTGAGCTAGTGCCCCCGCCCGCGCCCGCGCCCCGCGCGACAATAGTTTGCGCGGTAAGTTACATTTAAATGTTAACGAATTCTTGGCTCACCTGTATATGCGGACGAAAATCAAAAAAGCTTAAATATGAATTATTTAAATAAAACAACTTCCATAGACGTGTGTTCACACCGGTTTTCATGGTGTGATTGCCGGTTGGGTCAGCGTAGAAGACAGTTTTTCCACATTTTCTCGGGCTGTTCGTGGTACCTTCTTTGTTTCTGATGTCAAAATACAAGTGCGAACGCTGCTTGCTTTGGACTCACTAAAATGTGTGTGATGTTGTCCCTATCTATATATGTAAATATGTATATATTAAAAATTATTTTAAAAGTATTATTATAAAATAATTTAAAAAATGATTCCAATGAGATTCAATTTCTCGACTTTAATCATTGAAAGCAAAAAGTAACGGTGAATTATCAATGGTAATCTATTTTTAAACATGAACCTAGCTAATGCTAGTCTGACATAGACCAGTTAAACTATATTTAATATTCTGAAGGGATTGTTTTCTAGCTCAGGTTTCAAAAACTTAAAAAATCGAACTAGTAATTGCCAGCTATCAATAAGGAATTCGTAGATAAGAATGTTATGTAGCGTACGTAGCGTATACGTGGCACGTTGAAACCTTGCAAAAATGCTAGTAGAAATATTTTGGCTTATCAGATGCTTTAGAGACAAAAATCAGATGTTTGTCACCCTTGAGGGGTTATAAGGGTTGGCTTTCAAACCCGCAATTAATTTTCGTTAAGAGAGTTACTTAAAAAGTTCTTTATCCGACAAATAACACTGGTTTTAATTACGAAGACATCGTTTTCAACAAATTTCGGAGTGAAATCCAATTTTAATTAGGCGTAATAATTTCAAAATCTTATTACGCCTTTAAATGTAAATAAAACTTTTCTTTCCTATGCCTTTTTGTCTATTTTAAAACAAAATTTCTATTTTGAATTATGTCTAACAAAACGATGGTTCTTCTACTGAATAGAAACATCTCGAAATCTATGAAAGAAACACACAAACTCAATACGGCTTATATTCCAAAAGCGGTAAAACAGAACCAAAGCTACAAAGTCCAAGTTCTGTCTGTTCTACCACATGTCCCAAATACACTACGGTTAGATTTGGGTCGAAAAGACTAAATTGTCTACACCTCTGACTACTTCGGACTGAATGAAAACACTTTCTCAGTCCAGGGGTAGTCTGATTTAGTACTAGTACCATACTGGTTCTTAGTCAGACGACAATTCCAATCTTAATTATGTTCCAGTGCAACCACTATTATATTCTGGTTTGAAAGATTGTAACGTTGAATTACGACTCATCCTTCACAGATGAAAATTTTTTGGGACAACGCGACAGCTGTTAAGCCTGTCGCCGTCTTTACGTTCAAGCCAGGGGGGTTCTTGACTGGAATTCCGATTACCTGTGATCGATCACTCGACTATCGTCACTATACTATATTTCATACACATTTTTTTAATTTAAATCTCTTTTCATTTTCCTGTCGAAGAAGTGTGTTCACTTGCAAATTTTTGAGACGGCTGTTATCTGTAAAATACGAAAATGGGTTGCAATTTCCGCCGATGGTCGAATCTACGGCTTCATATAAGGAAATAATACTTAAAATACTTCATATAAGGAAGCAATTTCAACCGCACGTCTCTTACGCGTTCTGCCACCAAGTTCAAAACTAACTTAAAGTCAACCCTTATTTGACTTAAGTGCTTTTATAAAGGCGGTTTTGCCTATAACTACGACGCTTCAACACAATGCGTCAAAATTATACTTTCCTTTTGAAGTCTGATTAGTAATGAAAGCAAAACTAGTAGTAGAACTACTAAAAGGAAATTTAAGGGGATTTATAATCCAAAAAAAAAAAACATGTACAACAGTATCACATTTATTACAATAACCACATACATATTTCACAATAATGTAGAATTTTTTATGTAAATTCGATACATAATATTTTTGGGAAAAGTTCTAAGTACTTAACTGCCACGGTAATTCAAAAATAGTTACCGGATCACCTGACTACCTGTATACTATACAATTATGTAATCGTACGTCCATGTACGTACACCTTACACTCATGTACATCCTTAATGGATTTACGATATAGTCTTTTGGGTGCCCGTTCATCCAACTGCATCGGGAAGTTGAAGCTCGGCTCACTTTCCCTTTAATCCAACACACATAGTGTTAGTGAATTAAAGGGAAAGTGATGATGGCTTGAAACCAACTGCACAAAATGGAAAGTCAGTTAGTCTGTGAAATTGTGTAGACAATAAAATTTGAGATTGAAAATTGTACTTGCTTGTTTAATTTTTTTTTTGTATCATAAAATTTATATTTTGAAAAGGACATCAAAACAAACAATATAAAACTTTTACTCTTGTCCATTACGCTTCAGTAACAATTAATAACAAAAAAATTAAAGTCACTGTACAGTTAAAAACGAACTTTAACGTACATAACGTACAACATGGATAATTTATTTACAGAAATATCAATATATCTCATATTACTCTCCTTGAAATTCAGAGACTACAATTTTAGAATAGCTTACATGATTAAATATCAAATAAATGGCACTAAACCTATGTCGTGAGCATATTCATGTTAAAGTTTATAACAACGTTTGAATTTTATCATAAGATATATACATAGTTAAATACAAATACAATTAATTAAAAATTATATTAAAATACATCATTAAAAAATACAAAACACATTAAATGATGTATGTCAATTTATAGTAAAAGACACTTATTATTAATTTAATATTATTAAATGCGTGTAAACATATATTTAAAAAATACACATCACAAAGATGAATATATTTAAAAAATATATGTTTGTGTAATTTTAAGTAATGTATTTGTATATGTAGATAATTTATTCGTGAAATATTCTGTTATTAAAATAAATTTTATTCCATGTAACCTTTATCGTTTTATCACTCCTTAAGTTGACAGGTAGAGAGTGCTCTTAGCATTATGTCCGCATTTTGTTACTACATTATTTTTAGGTGCAATAAAGATTATGTAAATAAAGACAATATATTACTTATACTTTGTGAAAATTAAATTCAGACATTTCTATTTCAACATTATCTGTCAAATTGACTCGCTTGTCTTCATTACCAACAAAATGCGTCGGCGTTGTAACAGTTTTAATGGCTTCACTCACACAAAATGGCGGAGGCTCCTTAACAAAGTCTACTTTATTTCCGGCTATACCTCCGCGTGAATCGCGATTACTATATTTAGATTTCATATAAGAGGAGTACACTACGGTTTCGCGGCACGTGTCTAAATTAATTGTTCGGGAGTTGAGGCGCTTCGTTGAACGACACAAAAGCGTCTCGTGAAATGCGATGCGATACCTGCGAAAAAATATTCTTATATATATAGATAGGAACACATGCATAGATAGGAACAATATCACACACATTGCTCCGATCTCAAATTAAGAAGCTAAAGCACGCATGTCGGGTGACGGATTCGCAAACAACGAAGGTACTTCAAACACCTAGACCCAATAAAATATAGAAAAAGTGGTTTTCTACATTAACACATCCGGGAATCAAACCTGAAAGATCAGAGCTGTTGAAACCATGAAAACCTGCGTACGCCACTCGACCACCTACATACTGTATTTTACTAAATAATTAATTCAAGAGTCCACAATAATAGAAAAATAAATGTAATATATATGTCTGTTTGTAACGTCGGTCCTACATAAACATTAAATCGATTACTATGAAATTTATGACTCAATAGAAACTTTTTCTGTTTGGAAATACCTGAAGCTTGTAAAATGATTCTTGTCCAAAATAAATTCAACTAAAACCCTATTTAATGGACTACTAAGACTTATACTAAGACCAATAGTGACAAGGTGGGAAATAGTGTCTTGAAAGTTCTCGAAAGCACAAAAATATCGATAGCAGAATAGATAGATATAGTGAAGTGTGTAATAGGGGGAATTTAGATAAACAACCGAACTGTAAGTACGGTCGACGAACCGGCAGTCTGTTTCCGAACATTAAATGTGTAACGTTACGTACATCGTATTATTTGAAATACACCTACCTACGTGCAAATACTACATAAATAAAATAATAAATTTCAGGACAACGTGATAGGTGATGAGCCCGTCGCCGTCTTTATATCCAAGCCAACGATATAATTCGTACATAAGTTTTTGAAAAACCCATTAGTACGAGCCTGCCAACTGGGGATAGAGCTCGGGTCTCTCGACTCGAAATTCCGACCACCCAACCACTGGGCTATCGTGACTTTTTTTACATAAATAATAAACAATATAATAAAATGTATAACCTGGTGCTCATAACATTGTAAAGTATCGGATTGACAGTAGCGGAGACGTAGTACAGCGCGCCAGCGACGTTGAACAGATGTTCATTGATGACTTGGAACTGAGCTAGCTCGTGTCCGTAGATGTAGAACAGTCGCTGGATATGGAAAGGGGCCCAGCACACGAAGAAAGCAACTACCACCGCAACTGTATAATTTATAACCTATGAATTAATATGAGAAGAGCAAAAACTTTGTAAACATTTTCTAAGATTTTATCAGCACGAGGTGTATTTTGGTGTGGTTTCAATTTATGTTGTTTATAGTATCAAATATTATTTGGTAGAGTATAAGAGCACGAATCTAAGATTATTTATTATAATAAATAAATGTCTTCACGCAATTCCCAATATAGAGGTAGACAGAGGTCTTGTTTAGACAATTAAGTCCCTTCGAACCACCGTGCCACCTTCGAGCCACCGAAGATATTTTCGGGACAACGGGACAATTTATTATGTATTAAGATGGTGCATCTAGGTATTATAGCATATGGCAATTAGGTAAAAGGTATGGCATATGGGGCACACATACTACACTAGCTACCCCTGCCCGCTTATAAATACCTCGCAACCACCCTTGCGGGTAAAATTTCGTAGAATTCGTTCTTATTCTGACCTCTGCTCGGCGAAAGAAACATTTCTACCAAATTTCGAGCCCCTAGGCCTTGTGGTTCCAGAGTGAATTGTATTTCGCTTATATTTATAAATTTAAGCGGCCTTTATTTAGATTTAGACGTTTCAAGTTTTCTTATTCTCACATGTATGGTTGTTATTTTAGAAAATGACGTCATACACAATTAAAGTTAGATTTTGTGTGGTTACTGAACTGAACTGAACTTTTGAGACAAAGTTATTTAAAAGTACTAATCTTTGAACTCGATTAAGAAGCTGTTTTAGAACTGTCATTAGCTCATGAGACATCAGTTTAAAGTGTCGTCACACCTAACGTAGTAATTTTATACTTTCTGTTCACTCCCAAAATAACAAAGCACAAAAATAAGATAATTTTATTTTCTAATAGTTGGTTTGTGCGTGTTTAAAATACGTCACGATAGCCGAGTTGTTGAGTGGTCACAATTCAAGTCAAGAGACTCGAGTTCGATTCCCAGATAGCACGCTCGTACCAATGGCTTTTTCAAAAACATGTATACTAATTATATAAGTATATATATATCGTTAGCATGGACATTAAGGTGGCGTTGGGTTCACCACCTGTCACGTTGTTCCAAAAATATCTTCGATGGAAGGTTAGTCGAAACGACTTAATTATCTAGACCTCTGTCCACCCCTCTATTGGGAATGGCATAAAAATATTTATTTAAAATACGTTAAACTAAATAAAAGAACGCACGTATAAAAATTGTTTACGTTCGTACTGTCAATGCCAAGCACGTAATTATCCAATTGTATTTTATACTTCTTAAATTTCCAAAAAGCTGCGACTTAATAATTAAATTGCGGTCAATTTTCAAGCGGTCTGTGCACTGGGCGGTAAAATAATAAAATTAAATAAGCCAACTGAAATTTACGTCTACAAAAGTTCAATTCAAACGATAAGTGTCTCTGGTAAAGATGTAATAATAACCCACTTAAAACTTAATTGCTTTGGAATCGCCTCACTTCGCTGGTGGATTAGTGATCACAGTAGGAGACACCGATTAGCTCCATCAATTGCAATTTCATTACTGAAACTTTAAGTAAAGAATTACAAAGTCCCCTGACTGCGTCACGCTTTTTCGTTCCGATCGAAAGAATTTATTACCATCGCTAAAATAGTTTTATTTCATAAAAATGAATAATACCATATCATCTCCTGCCTCAACCTGACTTTGGAACAATTAATAAAAGTTGTCGATAATTATATTATCAATAGTTTTTCCAAAGAACATTTACTTTTCGCATCTCGAATAGAGGTCGGTTATATACATAGGAGTGTTTACCTAGCATCCTGATTATAGCCTTTCTGGACTTCGCTTGTTTCGTTTCACCGTGTACGTGACCGCTCAGAAGTCCAATTTTCGTCGTTTTCGTGAGTTTCGTTGACCTACAAGAACATCGTTAATTAGTAAATCCTCAAAACAAGATGTGAAAAAACTAGAAATAATATATTTGAGTGTTGTACATTACAAGATTAATTATCTTACCTACTTATCCGCTTATAATACATATATACGTATGTATATATAAGTAAATCATCGTTATTTAAACTTCTTTGAATATGTCTATGGACTGAAGTAGTCACTTACATAGATTTATAAATCACTCTAAAGCTATTAAACAAATGAAAGAATTACAAAAATATTCTAAGACGGGCGGACTTTGAATTTGTCAGGTCCGCTGTATAGTGTGGACACAGTTCCTACCCTTTCATACGCTTCAAGGGGCATAAGCAACGTCAATAGGGTCTTTCACTATAAACCTTTTTAAGAAAATAAGTTTTATTTACCTGATTTGAAGTCCTATGGTCACATACAGGCATAATATAAGAACAGCTGGCACGAAGAAAAAGAATATACTGCTTAGCTCCAGAAGAGGCGAAGGGGCCATCAAAGTGCAAAAAGCTGAATCTAACGACGCATTATTGGAGTCTAAAACAGATTAATATAATGTTTTTAACTTTATTACTATTATTAAATACCTCCGTGTAGACAGTGTAAAATATTTTGGGTTGCTTTATATGTCTTCACGCCATTCACAATATAGGGGTAAATAGTGGTCTAGACAATTAAGTCGTTTCGACCCACCTTCCACCTTCCACCGAATATATTTTTGGGACAACGTGACAGGTAGTGAGTCCGTCGCCGTCTCAATGTCCAAGCCAACGATATAATTCGAGACAGAGATTTCGATACAGAGTTTTTTGAAAAAACCCATTGGTACGGGCCTGCCACCTGAGGATCGAACTCGGGTCTCTCGACACTAAATTCCGACCACCCTTCCACTCGGCTAACGTAGTTGCTTTAAATATCCTATTTTCTACTAATAGGTGGCAGAGATTTGAAGCATAATTTAGCTTTACGTATTTTGGTTTGATGGATTGATGGTTCATTGAAGGATGTAGCCTACTTGCCGGCAAAATCTCACTATTAGACGATAACATTATCTGAGGTACTAAATTCCTTTTCGGGACGGTTTAACATGGTTTTGTAAAATGTCTCGAGTTTTTGTTTCTTTGTTTGTGGTACCTGATACATAACTCAAGTGCTTTACTTACTTACTTTCTGATTCAATTTAGGTATATGATGTTGTCGCTATCAATGTATTTATTTAAAAATTTTTATCAAATGTCTTCATTAACTTACTTAACGTATATCTTTATAAATTGTATTAATTTACTTAACAGACTGTAAAAGTCCCCTACAAGATATATCATCATGTAGAGATATATCATGTATATATTACAAGAGATTTAAAAAAATCTATTGCCACGGGCGAGGAGAAACATGATAAATAAGGTTTAAATCATGTAATGTATTTATTTCAAAGCCACGATAGCCGAGTGGTTGGGAAATGGAAATTCGAGTCAAGAGATTCCCGAGTTCGATGCCCAGGTGGTAGGCACGTACCAATGACCTTTTTAACTTATATACGATTTATATTGTTGGCTTGGACATCAAGAGGACGATATGCTCACCATTTGTCATGTTGTCCCAAAAGATTTCATCAGTGGAGTGTGGACTGAAAAGACTTAATTGTCTGGACCCTGCCAACCTCGGTATTGAGAATAGCGTAGAGATATTTTTCTATTTATTTTAAAAGAATATAACCCTTTTTTCTTAATCGTGTTCAAAATGATTAAGTCATGATTAAAATTCACAAAGTATTTACTACCTAACTACTAAACATAAAAAACCAAATTACTTGGAGGATAATCCCTGTAGCTGATTTCACTATAAACAGCAAATGGCGAAGCGCACAGGAACGAGATAATCCACAATATGAGAATAATTCTTGAAGCCCTCGTTAAGCCGGCCATTGCGTAAAGATACAATGGACGGCATATCGCCAAATAACGTTCCAGTGAAAACGCCGATATCGTCAAAACCGATACGTAGGTTGCTCTGAAAAGAATATTTATCAGATTTATATGAAAATTAAATTTAAAAATACTCACAAATTATATCGCAAAGAATAATCATTTCGTTTTATCGAATGTAAGCAAATGTTAGTATACAATTATTTGTAAAACGCTTACAAATAAAAAATGGCCTTACAATTGTTTATCGAAATTGAGCAAATATCGCGGATTATATTTTCACGTGAATTTTATGAAATATTTTATTGGTACAGAAATACAGCAAATAACAAGAACACACTAATGTATAGTTCCAAAAAATACACGTCTAATAAATTCCACTTACGCTTCAGATATCAGAGCCCGTAGTTTGCAAAAAACTATCCCCAAACTGTAAGGATACTGATGCCAGTACACGGAGAGGTCATTAGGAAGGCCTGTAACAAAAAATATTATTTTTATATTTGGAACTTATACTTCTTTTGGTCGAATTCTTTTAATAAAATCACGATTGTTTGAAAAACGCGATAGATTATGTAATACCTATTTATTTTTCACTAAGTTTTAAACTAATTAATTAAATCTATCATTCGTTTTTTTAACTTATTAGTTTTGTTTAATATCATATTTTAGACAATCAATTTTAATGTTCTTAAAATAACTTAAAATGACAAAGGACTTATTTAAAATATATCGATTTTCGGATATTTTCGCGTTTTTAATTAGTTTTTACAAACTATTTTCATTTCCCGACGTTTCGGATGCTTTACAGCAGCAAACGTCGGGAAATAAAAATAGTTTGTAAAAACTAATTTAAAACGCGAAAAAATCCGAAAATCGTTTTATTTTAAATGTGTAGTATTCGCGTAAATACAAGAAATCATTAAATACAGAGGACGTTAAAGCTGTTATTGTTTTTTTTCGTCAAAGAAGTACCTAATCATACTTCTTTGACGAAACAAATCAATAACATATTACATATTAATTCTTCATCAAATTTACTTAGTCCGGATGGTATTTCAAATAAAGAAAATGACTGATCGTTCCTGATACGTATAACGAGACAGTAAACCAATGTTTGTATAAGTTTATCAAGCAATACCGCACCAATACAGATTTCTTTTGAAGTTCTATTTCTTTTGGTACGTTCAAAATGTTGAAAGTAAACTTTTACTTGAGACGCACGAAAACATTTGAAACTACAAAGTTAGTTAGTAACAGAAGATTTGCGCGTGTGCTCAACTATATCCAAAGTACTGGCAACAAAACAAAGAAGCATAAGTACGTATTTGTATATATGTAGGTATACACCGCACACATCTACTTTTAAAATAATAATATTTTCACACAATTTTCAATACAGGAGTAAATATAGGTCTTGTCTAAACAATAAAGTCCCTTCAACCCACTTTCCACCGAAGATATTTTCAGGACAACGTGACAGGTGGTGAGCCCGTGGCCGTCTTTATGTCCAAGCCAAAGATGTAATTCGTACATAAGTTTTTTTAAAAACCCATTGGTACGAGCCTGCCACCTGGGGATCGAACTCGGGTCTCTTGACTCGAAATTCCGACCACCCAACCACTCGGCTATCGTGACTTTTTTTTCTTTCCACTTTTAAGAACAAATATTTGTTACGTTTCGAAATACGTAGTACCCAGATAACACAGTCGCTACTGACAATCTGAAGTTTTTTTCTATTCCTCGATACTCAAGGAAAGGTTGAGAGAGGCATAAACTTATTTTATTTTACTTTGTTTTACTATAATAAACTTGCTTATTATACTTTGTATCATTTTATACTTATATAACTGTAAAATCATGTCCAATTCCTTATAATTTTCAAGACAACACTTGACAAGACTTGTCAAGGTAGTTTAGTTAAGGTAGGTCCAAATTAATTCGTAAGTTACACTTTACTTACATATTATGTTGAACCATGTTTTTTTATTTTAACATAGTGTTGTTCGTTTTAAGTTTACCTAGATAGGACTAATCTCTGATAAAAATCACATTCAAATATATATAAAAATAAAACATTATATATTTAAAAAGCCACCACCATCGCAATTTGGTTCTTTTTATTTAATAAAAAATCATCTTGTAGCCATTCCCATTACTGGGGACAGAGTCCTAGAGAATTACCTTGCAACGGAGACATTTTATGGGACAACGTGACAAGTGAAGTCTTTACATCCAAGAAAGCATTATTAACCGTACATAGGTTTTGAAAAAACTCATTGGTACGTGCCTACCACGAGAATTCAGGTATCTGTACTCAAATCCCAATCACCTAACCAATCGGCAATCGTGACTTTTTGATTCAATTCATCATAGCGCCATCTCTTTCTTACCATTCTACACTTGATCATTTAGTAGTAATTGAAGTACTTTTAAAAAAACGACTCCAATCTAACGTTCCGTTATTTACATCCTGTTTCGAATGCAAGTTAATATTTCAGTTCTAATTAAAGCAGCACCAATACTAAACACGGAACAGCGGCAGTCGCCCACATTGGGTAAATAGAAAACACGATTCCTAACTATACTTGGCAGAGAAAATCAAATTGCTATCATGTTCTCATACTATCATGTTTGAAACTTCTTTTTTTGTATTAAATAAAATAATAAAATAAATATCTTCACGCAATTCCCAATACAGGGGTAAACAGAGGTCTAGACTAGTCTAGACAATTAAGTCCCTTTGATCCACCTTCCACCGAAGATATTTCCGGGACAACGTGACAGGTGGTGAGCCCGTGGCCGTCTTTATGTCCAAGCATACGATATGAATCGTACATAAGTTTTGAAAAAACCCCTTGGTACGAGCCTGCCACCTGGGGATCGAACTCAGGTCTCTTGACTCGAAATTCCGACCACCCATACACTCGGCTATCGTGACTTTTGATTCAATTCATCATAGCGCCATCTCTTTCTTACCATTCTACACTTGATCATTTAGTAGTAATTGAAGTACTTTTACAAAAACGACTCCAATCTAACGTTCCGTTATTTACATCCTGTTTCGAATGCAAGTTAATATTTCAGTTCTAATTAAAGCAGCACCAATACTAAACACGGAACAGCGGCAGTCGCCCACATTGGGTAAATAGAAAACACGATTCCTAACTATACTTGGCAGAGAAAATCAAATTGCTATCATGTTCTCATACTATCATGTTTGAAACTTCTTTTTGTATTAAAAATAAATATTATAAAAGTAATATCTTCACAACGTTCCCAATATAGGGGTAGACAGAAGTTAAGACAATTAATTACTTTCGACCCACCTTCCACCGAAGATATTTTCAGGACAACGTGACAGGTGGTGAGCCCGTCGCCGTCTTTATGCCTAAGCTGACAACATTATAAATCGTACATAAGTTTTGAAAAACTCATTGGTACGTCCCTACCACGAGAATTCAGGTATCTGTACTCAAATCCCAATCACCTAACCAATCGGCAATCGTGACTTTTTGTATTAAATAAAATAATAAAATAAATATATAAAATAAAACATTATATATTTAAAAGCCACCACCATCGCAATTTGGTTCTTTTTATTTAATAAAAAATCATCTTGTAGCCATTCCCATTACTGGGGACAGAGTCCTAGAGAATTACCTTGCAACGGAGACATTTTATGGGACAACGTGACAAGTGAAGTCTTTACATCCAAGAAAGCATTATTAACCGTACATAGGTTTTGAAAAAACTCATTGGTACGTGCCTACCACGAGAATTCAGGTATCTGTACTCAAATCCCAATCACCTAACCAATCGGCAATCGTGACTTTTTGATTCAATTCATCATAGCGCCATCTCTTTCTTACCATTCTACACTTGATCATTTAGTAGTAATTGAAGTACTTTTACAAAAACGACTCCAATCTAACGTTCCGTTATTTACATCCTGTTTCGAATGCAAGTTAATATTTCAGTTCTAATTAAAGCAGCACCAATACTAAACACGGAACAGCGGCAGTCGCCCACATTGGGTAAATAGAAAACACGATTCCTAACTATACTTGGCAGAGAAAATCAAATTGCTATCATGTTCTCATACTATCATGTTTGAAACTTCTTTTTTTGTATTAAATAAAATAATAAAATAAATATCTTCACGCAATTCCCAATACAGGGGTAAACAGAGGTCTAGACTAGTCTAGACAATTAAGTCCCTTTGATCCACCTTCCACCGAAGATATTTCCGGGACAACGTGACAGGTGGTGAGCCCGTCGCCGTCTTTATGTCCAAGCATACGATATGAATCGTACATAAGTTTTGAAAAAACCCCTTGGTACGAGCCTGCCACTTGGGGATCGAACTCGGGTCTCTCGACTCGAAACTCCGACCACCCATACACTCGGCTATCGTGACTTTTTTTTGTATTAAAAGCAACTATTTCCCGCGATTTCCTTCTAGAATTTGTCGCTTTTAGATCCCCTTTAAAAAAAACGCTTTGTATTAAAAATAAATATTATAAAAGTAATATCTTCACAACGTTCCCAATATAGGGGTAGACAGAAGTTAAGACAATTAATTACTTTCGACCCACCTTCCACCTAAGTTATTTTTTGAGACAATGTTACGGGAGGTGAGCCCATCGCCGTCTTTATGCCTAAGCTGACAACATTATAAATCGTACATAAGCTTTTGAAAAAAAACCATTAGTACGAGCCATGGGAATCGAACTCGGGCCTCTTGACTCGAATTTCGATCGCCGAACCATTTGGCTATCGTAAATAATATTGAAATATTAAATAAATACATTATCAAAGTCACGATAGCCGAGTGGTTGGGTGGTCGGGATTTCGAGTCGTGAGACCCGAGTTCAATCCCCAGATGGCAGGCTTGTACTAATGGGTTTATCAAAAACTTATGTACGAATTATATCATAGGCTTGGACATAAAGACGGCGACGGGCTCATCACCTGTCTCGTTGTCCCGAAAAGATCTTCGGGGGAAGGTGGGTCGAAGGGACTTAATTGTCTAGACTAGACCTCTGACTACCCCTGTATTGGGAATTGCGTGAAGATATTTATTACTTATTTTTATGAAAGAGACATAGAAAATGTGATGTGGACCATGTCCGGAGCTGAACAGCTCTTAATCCTCACTTGTCCAAGTCTAAAATTTAGACATAGTCGGCTCTCTCCCTAATACAATACATGCGATAAAATATATAACATTTCGTATAAACTATTTAATTAAATTTTGAGTTAGTCAGGATAGCCGAGTGGTTAGATGGTCGGTTTTTCGACTCAAGAGGCTCGAGTTCTATCAGCAGTTGGCAGGCTTGTACCAATAGGTTTTTCAAGAACTTATGTACGAATTATATCGTTGAGATGGACGTAAAGACGGCGACGGGCTCACCACTTGTCACGTTGTCCCGAAAATATCTTCGGTGGATCGAAGAGACTTAATTATCTAGACAAGATCTCTGTCTACCCCTGTATCGGGAATTGCGTGATGATATTTATTTATTTATTTTCTATTTTTATTTACTTAACTGTCCCCTAAAAGTCCACTGCACCACATAAGCCGCTCCTCTACAAAAATATAAAGAATAATTACGGATTATTAGAATAAAGATAGTTACGGCAGAACCTATTATCCGAACGATGGCTTAGTATCCGAACCCTCAATTATCCGAACGTTGGTAAACGGCTACAATATCTCGAAACGCGCGACAGTGTTTCGTAATAATTTTTATTAAAACAGTCGATTTTATAAAAAGAAAGTGCTACTGTTCAATTTTTTTTTGGGTGTTAATAATAGATATATATGTGTATGTGTGTATGTATATTTGGATTATGAAATTTTGTGACCACTTAATTTACTTAAAATATGATCTCGTCCCGAAAAAAATCCTTGTTTCGATTATTCTATATAACTTTTAACTATCCGAACTAGGTCAGTCGTTGGGTCTGATATACCTAGTTAAGACAATCTTGGTTCTCCTTTATCCCTTTCTGGTCTTGTACTTAATGTTAAAAGAATTAACTCACTCTTAATTATTGATTATTATATTACTCCTCTTTATGAAGTTAATATAATAGTAAAAATTAAAAATAACCGCTTTTACAATAGAGACATTATTTTAAAACATGCAGACAAGGAATTTTACTTATTTTATATATGAAGGTGGCAAGTAAAAAGCATTACAGAAAGATGGCGGAGGAGAATAGGTAAAGGTCCCCCATCTATCCCTAATCTTCTTCCCCCTTTTCATATTACTAGGGGTAGCTCTAAATATCGAATTTAGGGCGTTTAACACCCCAGACATGTATTGTAGTTTTCTATTTCGTCCTTTTGGATTAGCGTCGAATCCCTATCGAGTAACTTCTGATAAAATAAATTTCGTTGAATGGTTTATCCCTTTTGATAAATCTTGTTATTTAATCGAATGTTTCGACATGATATTTAGTTTAAAGAAAATGTTTCTTTGAACCAAAATAGTCCAGTGGTTGGGTATCTGAATTGGAATCATGAGATTCGGGTTCAATTCCCAGGAGGAAGGCTCGCAACAATGATTTTTTAGACACTTATGTATGATTTTTATCGTTGGCTTCTACACTAACACAGCAATAGGATTACCATCAGTCACATTGTCCTAAATCCTTTATTCCAATATCCAATATTTTTCTTTTGTATTAATTTTTTTTCCTTTTTTTGATGTGAAACATCTATAGCCGCACTTAAAACCGATTTCTGGCGTGGCGACGCATGCCGTGGCTATACAAAGGTATACTAATTTACACCCTATTACCTGAGAATTAAGGTTTATAATTAAACACTGAAATCCCTTTTTTATATTTAATTAATTTTATTCATATTCATATTAGTGACTATGTAAATTATATTAAGATTTCATTTTTACATGAAAGGTTTTTCCTTATAGTCAAAAAGGTTCAATAATTTTTAAAACGAATAAATATAAACTACCATTAAAATTAGCTGGAGATTTTAATGTAAATTTGCAAGAGCTGAATCAATGCCATTAATGACATTTCTTCAAAATGAATTTCAATTGCAAATCAACAACAATCCAAAAGAATCTACTACCAAATATGGAACAACTATAGATGCTGTAATTGTGAGTTATCTTGATAATGTTTCATCCAATACTTTTGTAACGTAATAAATAAATATATAAATATCTTCACGCAATTCCTAATACAGGGGTAGACAGAGGTCAAGTCTAGACAATTAAGTCCCTATGACCCACCTTCCACCGAAGATATTTTCGGGACAACGGGACTTTACTACTACGGGACTTTTGTAACGTAGTTTAGTTATCATCGACCAATCGTCACAGTAATACCGGCAGAGGAAACATCGAATATAACTATAACTGAAGTCACAGAGTGAGAGAGAAAATATTTAAATTGTGGCCACTTGATATTAATATCGAATTTTTATATCAAATGTAAATAAATGCTTATTAAATAAAGTTACCATTTTCTGTAAGAAATTCGTAATACTTCTTTTTTCATTAGTATTTTCTTAGTTCTTCATTTTTTCATTCCTGTAATAATATTATCTTTTATGCATATTACTTGTACACACACGATATTTCACATCTGCCAGGCGTCCCATGACGGCTCACATTTTTTTTCATTACTTATATATACCACTATGTAATATGTAATAATTGTATTAGCTCCATATTTAAATGATCTTGGGTAATAGACGAAACCTAATTTTAAGAAATATAACCTGGAGACTGTTATTACCATATATTGGACGACTTTAGATAATGACATTAGTGTATAATTTTTCTTGACAATAATCTATATATTATTAATGTTTAGAAAAATTTTATTCTACAAATTCTATAATAATTAAGTATTTTATATTCTATTACTAATGTGTTTGCATGCCGACATGGCGTAATATGATTGACATATACGAATATGTATAATTTTAACTTCTGTAATTACCATATTTCTTGCAAATAAATAAATAAAAAAAATCATCCGGTGAAGAGTTCTTCGTAAGGTCTAAACACCTTTCGATGCTATATGTTTTTTATATATTTTTTTTTTATCTTAAAGATGAAATAAAAAATAAATATAAATATCTTCACGCAATTCCTAATACAGGGGTAGACAGAGGTCAAGTCTAGACAATTAAGTCCCTATGACCCACCTTCCACCGAAGATATTTTCGGGACAACGGGACTTTACTACTACGGGACTTTTGTAACGTAGTTTAGTTATCATCGACCAATCGTCACAGTAATACCGGCAGAGGAAACATCGAATATAACTATAACTGAAGTCACAGAGTGAGAGAGAAAATATTTAAATTGTGGCCACTTGATATTAATATCGAATTTTTATATCAAATGTAAATAAATGCTTATTAAATAAAGTTACCATTTTCTGTAAGAAATTCGTAATACTTCTTTTTTCATTAGTATTTTCTTAGTTCTTCATTTTTTCATTCCTGTAATAATATTATCTTTTATGCATATTACTTGTACACACACGATATTTCACATCTGCCAGGCGTCCCATGACGGCTCACATTTTTTTTCATTACTTATATATACCACTATGTAATATGTAATAATTGTATTAGCTCCATATTTAAATGATCTTGGGTAATAGACGAAACCTAATTTTAAGAAATATAACCTGGAGACTGTTATTACCATATATTGGACGACTTTAGATAATGACATTAGTGTATAATTTTTCTTGACAATAATCTATATATTATTAATGTTTAGAAAAATTTTATTCTACAAATTCTATAATAATTAAGTATTTTATATTCTATTACTAATGTGTTTGCATGCCGACATGGCGTAATATGATTGACATATACGAATATGTATAATTTTAACTTCTGTAATTACCATATTTCTTGCAAATAAATAAATAAAAAAAATCATCCGGTGAAGAGTTCTTCGTAAGGTCTAAACACCTTTCGATGCTATATGTTTTTTATATATTTTTTTTTTATCTTAAAGATGAAATAAAAAATAAATATAAATTTCTTCACGTAATTCCCAATACAGGGGTTGACAGAGATCTAGTCTAGACAATTAAGTCCCTTTGACCCAACTTCCACCGAAGATATTTTCGGGATTTATTTATTTATTTATTTATTATTATACACAAAACAGACTAAGACAATTACATGATAAGATTAAAACTCTAAGGTATTGAACAGTCCTTGTCCAAACTATGTGTATACAGATTTAAAACATGGACACGGTGTTTTCTTTCTTACACTTAAATATAAGTAATGAAAAAAAAATTAGAAAATTTACACAAAGATATAATAAAACAAAAATCACAAATACAGAAATCACTAAGCATTTACAAGAGGGCTTTCCAAACACTTGACTTATATGTGTTCAAATTCGAAATAAATACATCTATATTTGTGTTGCTAATAGTAATTTCGTTATATTTCCTACACATTCGAACCAATGGATTATAATATGAGGTGTTGTTATTATAAACATTTAATAGAAATGTCTTGGAACTTCTACCTCGATGCATGGTACTTATATCTATCTGAGAGAGTGAGAATGGACAATCCACGATTGAATGTAGTAATTTGTATAAATATACCAGCAATGAAACTCTCGCCTCATTTTTAGTGACGTAACTTGAAAGTATGTGCACCTATCAGAGTATTCTGCTAATGTACGTGTTAAATAAAAGCGCCAACATAGAACTTTAAAAAACCGCTTTTGAACTCCCTCTATCCTATTAGAATGAACAGCATAATAAGGTGACCAAACTATAGATGCATATTCAAGAATATTTCTTACTAAACTGGAATATAGAATGACTGTACTGTTAGGTTTCTTAAAGTTTTTTTGTGTTTCTTAAGATGAATCCTAATTTTTTATTAGATTTTTTTATTATATGCTCATAATGACACTTGAAAAATAATTTTTCATCGAAAAACACACCTAAATCCTTCACTTTACTAACTCTTAAAAGCGTGTGATCTTTTAATTTGTAATCAATTAGTATTTTTTGTTTTTTCTTTGTGAAGGATACTGTTAAACATTTTTTTATATTTAATTTCATACAATTATCAGTACTACAGTCGGCCACTGAGTGTAAATCTTTCTGTAACATATAACAATCGCCAATATTATCAATTGTTTTAAATATTTTCAAATCATCTGCATACATCAACGTATTGCAGCCTAATTTTTTGACTAAGTCGTTTATAAATATTATAAACAAAAGCGGGCCTAAATGTGATTTCTGCGGAACTCCCGAAGGAACTTTAATAGCATTTGATCTGTATCCCTTAAGTGCCACAATTTGAGTTCGGTTAGAAAGGTAAGATTCGGTTAGAAAGGGATAGTAATAATAATGTCGATTGCGAAAACATATAAACAACAACCGAAAGGACGTTGAAGTTTGGTCATCCAGGTAGGCTACCTTGACTTTTTTTATCTTCACATATCCCCCAATACAGGAGTAGTCAATGGTCCAGGCAATCCAGTCCCTTTGACTCACATTTTACCAAGTCGTATTTTGAGACAACGTAACTGGTGGTGTTCCTGTCGCCATCTTAATGTCGAAGCCCAGGATATTACCTTACATAAGTTTTGCATAAACTCATTGGTACGAACCTACCTCCTGAGGATCAAACTAAGGTCTCTCGACTCAAATTCACCTAACCACTCGGCTATCGTGACTTTTGATTGAATATTCCACCAAATGTTGAAATGTATCGTCATATATTATATTGTTTTTATTACCTTTCCTTGTTTTTAAAGAAAATATTCGAAAATACGGTTTTTTATTTGAACCCCTGATTGCTTCAACAAGTCTCTCAAATTAACTAAATGAAAACAAATAAATATTATTATGTCGACTTTCTTGGGAAAACAGTGTAATTTTCTGAAAATATTGTACAAATTTGATTCCCTGTAGTAATCTTTTTATCTCCGATCACAATGCAATTTTTATAATTCCGTAGCGCTATTTTGATCCAAGGTCTTGCAAAGACTACCTTCCACTAACTCGATTTAGATAGGTATCAATTTGCAGTACCATGGTTTTGGTATATTGTGATCTATAGTCAATGTAATAGAGATGAACACTTTTTTGTTTTCTAATGGGTAATCTCTTTATCTGCAAAAATTTTTAGCATTAAATCAAAATGAATATCCTATGAAATGTCTTAGATACAATAATAAGGGCTTCCTAAAACATAGACAGATATTCTTTGGCTCAATTTAAGGACAGCAGTTGGACCCAGAAAAATTACCATAAATTGTATAAATTATTTTATTATGCAAATTATATAAAAATATACAAAATATAGAAATATGTTATTATCACTATACTACACGATAGCCGAGTGGTTGGGTGGTCGGAATTCGAGTTAAGAGACCCGAGTTCGATTCCCAGGTGGCAGGCTTAATATGTCTATCTAAATTACAATTTTTACCACCCATAACATATCATATAATTTGTACCAAATTAATAATGCCTGACCACGCGTTGGATCGGGGATCTGTGAATACTTACCCTATTTTCAGTCGGTCAATTTGATAAATCGAGCCGTTTTACTTTCAACGTCCGTCATCGGTCTACTTGACAGCGCATCTTCCGGATGCTAAAACGAAACCCTTTGACCTGATTTTTAATACAATATTAGAGAATAATATGAAAAACTCTCATAAATATTACATATAAATTTATGCGCGCCACACCCGAATAATTGATTTATTTTATTAGCTAAGCTCACAAAGATAGCAACGTGGAAAATTTGTTAAAGATCGTTTAGATACAGTCACGATAACCGAGTGGTAATCGGATTTCCAGTCAAAAGACCAGAGTTCGATCCTCAGGAGGTAGACTCGTACGTACGTTGTTTTTTCCAAATTAGAAAATTGTATATGAAGTACTGATGGCTTCCATTTCCCAATTAGAAATGGAAGCCATCAGTACTTCATATATACATAAATAATACACAAATTATTTACGTATATATACTAACATTTTTCAAACAAGGTATTATAAAATAAATTATTTATTTAACATTGAATTCTATTTCGTTTTTATTGTTTTTATAGTCACGATAGCCGAGTGGTTGAATGATTGGAATTCAAATCGAGAGACCCCAGTTCTATCCCCAGATGGTAAGCTCGTGTCAATGGGTTTCTTCAAAACTTATATACATTTTATATCGTTGGCGTGGACATAAACTCGGCGCCAGACCCATCACCTGTCAAGTTGTCCCAAAAAATTTCTTCAAGTTGGGTAAAAAACCCACCATTCACTAACTATGGTCAACTCATGTGGTGTCAGCCATATGTCAGCCACCCATCTAGCCCGGTAATGGCAATTGTGTGACCACCTCTTTCACTTTTATTTGCCGAAGTTGTTTTACATCGTGGTATACATAGTAATTACATAATATTCGTCTGATATTTCGTTAACTACAAAACGAGTGTTCCAAAAGTCCTCATCAAAGAGAACATAACGTAGTTATTATGTCTATGATACTACGTTCTGTCCTTATAATTATGCGGCTATCCATAAAGTACACAACCATAACGTTCTACGAATAATATCTACTCGTACATGGGTCGCAAAGAGAGTTTTTAGAACCAGCCAGTTAGTAACATTGCCAATGAAAACTTCTTTTAAATTACGATTATAGAACTTCAGGATTATAGAACACTAGGCAACATAATTTAATATACGTGATATATTAGATCTATTTGTGATTTTCTTTTCTTAAGTTGGCGATAATTCTAACGAGAAAATTTTCCATTCAAGATTTGTTAAGACTTTCGATGTTGTCCTAATCAACAACAAAGCTATTGATAGATTTCAATTGGCATCTCGCGCCACTGCAAACCACACACAATTGATTTATTGAGTTTAAGCGTAGGCGTAACAATCACAGTTATGATTTGCATGAGGGCCGTATTTTAACAGCGATATCTGAAGATAACATCAGTGCTCTTCGGAGCATGGTAGAGGAAGATAAGAGAGTGACCTTCCAGCATATGCGGCCATGTTCAGGCATTGCTATGAGTCAAGTATGAGAAATATTAAACGGCAATATATCTAGTACAATGCTACTAGTTACTGTTACTGTTACTGTAACTCTACTGTAACTGTTACTGTAGTTAGTAGCTTTAGTACACGCCTATCTTAGGCCTAAAATATGCGTGAGGAAGCTTTGCCCTAGATTGATTGCCAATACTTTGACCGAAGACAGATGTCAGAAAAGTTCAACGGATATGTATTTGACATCGTGGAGGTAATGAAAGCTGGATATATTGTTATGAACATGAACCCAAAGCCTATTTGCTCAGTGGGTGTTTATTTTTATTTTTTTTTATAGAAAAGGCTGGCAAACGAGCTGGCGGCTCACGTGATGGTAAGTGATTACCGCCGCCCATGAACAACCGCAATATCAGAGGCATAGCAGATGCGTTGCCGGCCTTAGAGTGCCCCCCCCCCAAATTGGGGGAGGGGGGTATGTGGACCTCCGGTTACCTTCACTCATCAGACGAAACGCTGAAGCTTGTTTGACTTCACGCCGGTATTCTGTGAGGTCGTAGTACTTCCACGAGGTACTTATTTTTGATGATTGGGAAACTAAGATAAGAATATAAAAAAGATCTTTTATCATAAAGGTCATTTCGCGACATTTGTGCTGGAAGATTGAAGGACAGTTACTGCAAATCATTTGTTAACTGTCGCTTGCCTGTTGTTTTGGAAAATGTTCTACAGTAATGCCCTCAAAGCAGCATCGCCCTTCGCTACGATAACGCTGAAGCGCACTGCGCAAAACGAAGAATTGAACATTTGACTATGCCGCCATATAATCGCGACTTGGCGTCCAGTGACTTTCATTAATTCTCAAGAACCAAAGATAAAGTGTGTGAGTGCGTTCACAAATGCCATGGTATCCCATGGTATCTGCAAAGCTGTAATAACACAGAGGCATAAAACATTAACGTATAATGAGACAAAGAAATTTTTGGAATATGTGAAGTAATTCTTATAAATGCGTGTATATGCATTAAAGTTTTAGAATCTTCTCACACACTTTTTTGTTTGTTGTAAGTTTACATAATACAGTGGGCAGTGTCTCCTGATACAGGCATTTTTTACTTAAAAGGACATAGTAAATAACAATAACCACCTGTGTTCTCTGTTTTTACTTAAATACAGATATTATTTATTTATTTACTTATTTATTTTGATAGAATAGAAGAAAGATTTTTTAAATAAATCCGTGAGTGGAAATTGTATCTCAGATTTTGTTTTTATTCTATATTAACACACCGATGAAGATATAGCTTAAAGAGACTGGGTATACATAACAAACATTTTTGGGGGTTTTGGATATTCTTAAATATGTTTGTTTGTATTTCGTGTTATATAAAGGAAAAAAAATTGGGTCTTTGCCATTTTTATATTTGTTCCGTCGAATGCGAAGACCTATAGAAAAGAACGGAGACAACTTCGAAAAACAATTAAAGCATTAGCAACTTTCTACATAGAGTCGTTTTTTTTATTTGACGACCTTCGTGGACAAGTGGTGTAAACACCGTTTATTACTATGCGAGTTAGAAAATCACTTTTTCTACTCTATCTCGGATCTGAGTGTTTGTGGTACCTTCGTTATTTCCGATTCCATAACACGCGTGCTTTAGTTACCCATTTCTGGATTAGAGCAATGTATGTGATGTTGTCCCTATATATGTATATATTTATTATTTTCTAAGAATTTGCTTTGAAACTAGAATTTATTTCACAGATCTTATTTTATGATTGCAAAAACAAATAATAAATATTTATGCTCCTGAAAACGAATACTGGAGTACGCAGATGTCTGAAAAGTTAAGTCTATTTCTCCTGACAACGTGACAGGTGGTGAGCCCGTCGCCTACTTGTCCAAGCCCATTGGTTCGAGCTTGCCACCGGGGGATAGAACTCGACCTGACCTTGACTCGAAATTCCGACCACTCAATCGCTCGGATATCGTGATTTTAGATAGAGAAATAATTGTATTTCTCTATGAATTAATGTAGCTTCTTCTAATTACACCTAAGTTTTAAGATTAAGTTAAAAACGAACTAATAATCCACCAGATGGTAAGTGACTGCAGCCCACAAGAAGAAGAAGAAGGTTAAAGATACGTTTTCACCCCTAAAAATGTTTTCAGTGTAGTGTGTCGAAAGAATTGAATTATCTAAACCTCTGGCTACACCAGTATTGGAAATGGCTTGCAGGTTATTTCAAATTATGGGACACAAGTTATGACACTATCGACGCTTTATGTCTAAGCCAGGACTAAGGTAGAATACTGCATAGGACTGATTGCCTTTTGATTTTCCTTTATATACCTAAAACAGAAACAACAGTTAGTACACTCCTGTTTGGCGAAAAACTAGGTAAGAGTTAAGAGGTTTAGTACCAACACAGACTACTCCCATGCCATAGATAATACGTATATATAACCCATGGAGAGAAAAAGTCTACTACTTTTAAAACCTGGCTAGCTATTCATACTAGCTAGCCAGTAAATATACATCAAGTAACCTTTTAAGATGAATAGGCTTAGATTTATTTTCGGATATCCCAAAGGCACCAACAAAAATGTTAATAGCAAATTTATGTGTAAATTGTACCGAGAGCTCAAATATGTAGGAAACCTACATTTCATGTCCTCATTTCTCTTATATATTTCCGAAAAGACATTTGTATAACTGTGGGCGTTTACCGTACATCGCTTCTATTCCTCTTTACCACGGGTCGTTTTATTTTTAACTTGAATTAAACAAAAGCTGACAGATGTAAATAAATGTATTTCGTAATATTTTAATTCGTATTCGTATTTTATTATAGTCACCATAACCGAGTGGTTGGGTGGTCGGAATTTCGAGTCAATAAACCCGAGTTCGATCCCCAGATGGTAGGCTCGTACCAATGAGTTTTTCAAAAACTTATGTACGAATATCGTTGGCTTGGACATAAAGACGGCGACGGACTCACCACCTGTCACGTTGTCCCGAAAATATCTTCGGTGAAAGGTGGGTCGAAGGGACTTAATTGTCTAGACCTCTGTCTATCCCTGTATTGGGAATTGCGTGAAGATATTTTATTTTTTTTTATTAACTGTAAACGGACAACATGAATTTCGTAGCTGACGATGAGTGGAAAATCCGTCAGCGAAATCGCTCAATTGGACAAAGATGTAATTATAGTATCAGTTTGTAATCGTCTCCAGTGTTGAAAAGCGATTGGAAGCCTAGCCCGCTTGGGGCAGCTTCGGGTTTCCTAGGTCTATGAATAATGTTATTCCCGACGGATATTTCTAATAATAATGAATTAAGATTTTAACTGCCCCAAGGGTATTTACGTTCTCATCTTCATGTACAATAATATTATTATATTCTGAATGTAATACGAGGTCATGTAATAAATTTTAGGTAAGGGAACTTTCGTCTACACAATCCGGGGTGACTAAAAAAAATTTACGCGCGCGGAACACGGACGCGACTTATTTTATTTCATTTTATTTATTTATATAAGCGTAGTCAATTAACGCTCATGTTTCATATTATAGCGTCCTAAACTTATTGTATGTCGATTTATTTAAAATTCTATCCAAAGAGGCAATGTACATACGCGAAAGAAGTTAAAAATTTACGGGCAAGTTTAATGCTTGTGGGAATACACAAGCAGCGATGAATGATTTAGGGAATTTAGTACCTACCGCGTTTTCTAGTAGAGTTTTTGCAGCCGCCCGCGTCTTAGCACTTAACGCAGAATCCTAATTATGTATCTGAAATAAAAGTAGCCTAAGATACATTTTATAACATAAGCCAGTGAAAAATATATTGTGTTTATGATCATCGACACGCAGGCTACGCGTTTTAATATTGCTTTGATTAAAATGGATACCATGAACAACACTAGTCGTCGATGTCTATACCAGATCGATTGACCTATTAAGTAATATATCAAAGTACTGTACCAAGGTTTATAGTTTCTTGGTTAATCGCTCTAAATGAAATATGCGATTTCTTCAGCATTCCATTGTGCTTTTAGCTCCGTCATTTCTCAGTCTGTACATTCTAAATCAGTATCTTACTACATCCCTTAATTCCTTTGAGATAACTACACAGCGTAAACATTTTACATTTTAATCTAAATATAAGTTTTGTTACAATGACTTGTTAATATTTAAGCATTCACGCCTACCGACTGAAGAGGTAGGCACATATTACATACACACCTTTATACAAATATGCATATACGGCCTGTAATATTCCACTGCCTAACAAAGGCCTCTCCCGTAAGAGGGTTTGCCATAATCACCATGCTCGGCAAGCGGTTCCAGACACCTTACATGTTGCTGCCCGTAACCAGTCTCTTTATTCTGGTTTGATATTATTTTAATGAAACCGTCATCTGTCATAGCTTTTGTTATTGTCAAGACTTTTCTGTTAATTGCCTCTGACAGCGAAAGATACAGTGGAGAAAGGGCAGATATTACAAAAAAATAAAAAAAAATATCTTCACGCACTTCCCAGTACAGGGGTAGACAGATGTCGAGTATAGACAATTAAGTCCCTTCGACCCACCTTTCACCGAAGATATTTTCGGGACAACGTGACAGGTGGTGAGCCCGTCGCCGTCTTTTTCTCCAAGCCAACGATATTCGTACATAAGTTTTTGAAAAACCCATTGGTACGAGCCTACCAACGGGTAATCGAACTCGGGTCTATTGACTCGAAATTCAGACCACCGAACCACTCGGCTATCGTGACTACATTTTTATGCAGATATTACAGATTTCAATTTAGCACGAACGCGTAGCAAATAATGTTTCCGCAACCACATTTCCGCCTCTCCTTGAAATAGAGCGTTGCTGGTGAAGATTCGTCGCTGTATTTGCTTCCGGAATAAAATTATTTTAATAAAAACTTTTTTTCTATCTGATTTTAAAAAATATTTATGAGCATATGTGTACTTACCGGACATTAAAAGTCAAATGCAGGTCATAGGCCACTCTGTAAGGAGGATTTACCACAATCGCCACACTTAGCGACCGGATCGCACTAAAAACACCTGACACCTGACCTTAGGCCTGGTATTCCTCGAGTATTGTATATCTCTTATGGAGTATGGAGTGCTATATCCCGCAATCTATCAGTTTCTTTTATTGAATAGGGGGGCTAACGAGCAGGTGGCTCACGTGATGATAAGTTGTAAAGTTAAAATAATATATATTTTATAGTTACTAAGTAAGTTTCCAAATGAATATCTGTCTAAACTAAATTAACCTTACATTGATGAAAAAATTAATTTGAATTGATTTGATAACTTTGATACGTAACGGCATTTGAGTATTGAAATTGAGTAATGAATTATAATTTTTTTTCGTAACGAATACTTACCAAAAAGAAGTAGTAACAAATCACTGACAGCTAGACTAAAAAGATAATAGTTTGTAGCTGTGTGCAACTCGGGGTTTCTCACTATCACCACACACACACAGACGTTCCCAACAACACCAGTTAAGAATATAACCACTAGAATAATGCTAATCGGTATAATTTGACTCAGGGGCAGCCTACGTGAACCCATCATCCACCACAGCATTTCTTCCTCACTGCAGTCGAAATGGGAGAAATTGTTGCAACAGTTATAAAATCATCGTAAGTTTCATTTTCGCGAAGAAGAATTCTAATTCCATTATTATATTTTATTGAAGTTTAATTTTAGACATTAATTAATGTTTTTTTTTCTGTGGCGATTGCACGGAGGATAGTATTTCAATTCAGTTTGTGCCGTGTGCCCGCTTTTATCACGAGAATTGTTGATACGAAACTCTGCCAGAGATCCCGTGAGACGTGTACATTCCGGACAGTTTCCCGCGCGTACTGGATGTTGGAGGCCAAATTGGCGCAGATCTGAACTATATGTAATGTACATCTAGCAAACTATGTACCAAGAAAGTAGCATTGATGCTATTTGACGGTTAAAATGTTTCTTGAATATACAATAATATTTTAGAAATCCAAGAATACAATTAACATAAAGATAAAGCCTTTAAGTTAATTTTACATCTTGATTTATGTAAATTAATTTTATGCTGCTATTAATGGCTCATATTTAGTCATTAGTTATCAATTAGCTAAGATGATTAATAAAAAAAATATCTTCACGCACTTCCCAGTACAGGGGTAGACAGATGTCAGTATAGACAATTAAGTCCTTCGACCCACCTTCCACCGAAGATATTTTCGGGACAACGTGACAGGTGGTGAGCCCGTCGCCGTCTTTTTCTCCAAGCCAACGATATTCGTACATAAGTTTTTGAAAAACCCATTGGTACGAGCCTACCAACGGGTAATCGAACTCGGGTCTATTGACTCGAAATTCAGACCACCGAACCACTCGGCTATCGTGACTACATTTTTATGCAGATATTACAGATTTCAATTTAGCACGAACGCGTAGCAAATAATGTTTCCGCAACCACATTTCCGCCTCTCCTTGAAATAGAGCGTTGCTGGTGAAGACTCGTCGCTGTATTTGCTTCCGGAATAAAATTATTTTAATAAAAACTTTTTTTCTATCTGATTTTAAAAAATATTTATGAGCATATGTGTACTTACCGGACATTAAAACGGTGTCAAGCTCACTACTTGTGATTACCAAATAACATCAACAACATTCGTGAAAATTACTTATTTGTCTAGTCTAGAACTCTGACTACCTCAGTAATATGAAATGGACGAAGATTCTACAAATGTGCTTTGTAAATTAAAACAATTTCGGGATTTGATTACATAATTTATTGAAGGTGTCGTAACAATTTATCCAATGTTCGAAATAAATACATCTATATTTGTGTTGCTAATAGTAATTTCGTTATATTTCCTACACATTTGAACCAATGGATTATAATATGAGGTGTTGTTATTATAAACATTTAATAGAAATGTCTTGGAACTTCTACCTCGATGCATGGTACTTATATCTATCTGAGAGAGTTAGAATGGACAATTCACGATTGAATGTAGTAATTTGTATAAATATACCAGCAATGAAACTCTCGCCTCATTTTTAGTGACGTAACTTGAAAGTATGTGCACCTATCAGAGTATTCTGCTAATGTACGTGTTAAATAAAAGCGCCAACATAGAACTTTAAAAAACCGCTTTTGAACTCCCTCTATCCTATTAGAATGAACAGCATAATAAGGTGACCAAACTATAGATGCATATTCAAGAATATTTCTTACTAAACTGGAATATAGAATGACTGTACTGTTAGGTTTCTTAAAGTTTTTTTGTGTTTCTTAAGATGAATCCTAATTTTTTATTAGATTTTTTTATTATATGCTCATAATGACACTTGAAAAATAATTTTTCATCGAAAAACACACCTAAATCCTTCACTTTACTAACTCTAAAAGCGTGTGATCTTTTAATTTGTAATCAATTAGTATTTTTGTTTTTTCTTTGTGAAGGATACTGTTAAACATTTTTACATATAATAAAATATGTTTACAATCCATACTATAAGTTAAATAGACATATGTAGTTAACAATTAAAAATATTGAATAGTAAGTAATGATTATATTTTTTGAGAACTATTAAATATCAAATTAAAAATGAATCTCAAGGTTCCTACCCAATTAAAAGATTGCTGGCAAGGGCACATTTTATATTATTTTGTTATTTTATATACTAGGGTTAACGACCTATAATATACTACTTATATCCATTACTTATGCCGTGTCTGCGTCAGAGAAAAAATTTGCTGTTTTATTACTCGTTTAAAGTACTTGAATCTATTTTCAAGTATTTCTCAATACAGATGTAGACACTTATTTAGTCAATTTAGTCTTTTCGACTCGAAGTTAACCAAAGCTTACTCGTTCGAAAGAGTTCGAAATGTGGTGAGCCTGTCAATACAAATCGATATCAAAGAACAAATCCCATGTAAGTTTCAAAAGAACTCATTCGTACGAGGCTTTCTCCTGGGACCGGACTAAAGTCTCCGGGTTCGAATTGTGGTCATCCAACCTAGCGATTATCGTACTGTATATACTTAGTAGTATTTAGAAAAGTAGAGTTCTATACTCTTCGTAGGTCCATGACGTTATGTCTTGTTGATTTGTAATAGCATGACATGAAAGAACTCCTGTGGCCATACAATTGAAAAACCTTACAATAAATACAAATGAAGCTTTATATATTACGTTACGTTAATGTTGTGACTATTCGAAACAATTCGAATAAATCTCCTAAAATATAATAGTTAATTAATTTATTAATGCTACCCGTCAGAGACTGTGCGTGAAAATTTTATTTGTTTATTATTTATATTGGACATTACTCTTTATTCAGTTTGGTGAAAGCTCATAATCGTAGATCAGTAGTCTGTCAGAATTTGTTCAAAATACATGAGAAATAGTTCGTATAATAACGGTATGTGTATCGTGAAAAGTGACTAAAGAAAAAGTTTTGACGAATATTGTTATGGCAACGAATAGATCGTGGTATAGCCGTTTCGAAAAAAAAACAGACTAAAATAATCAGACCACAAATAGATAGCAACATATGATTTGCAAATTGTCTGGTTCCCAGCGCGGCGGTTATGGCAAATCCTTCTTACAGGAGGGGCATATCTTCAACATTGAACTTTTACAGATCACTTCTGACTGGATATAGCCAATCTGAGGTGAATATATAGCAAAATTATAAAGATATGTATATAGCATAATTATAAATAGCAGCGATTACGTTATTTGTCAATTTTTAATAACGCTTTAGAAATTATTAGCATTACGCTCATATCTGAGATCTATGAGTAGTGTAGGCAATATAACATACAACAGGCATATTTAATAATAAATTTATATTCTTATAAAATATGAATTTATTGTAGTAAGTATCTTCTTTTCTTTTCTTTCTTTCTTTACAGCCTATGAAAAGTCCATTGCTGAACATAGGCCTCCCCCAAAGATTTCCATAGAGAACGATCCCGAGCCCCCTGCATCCATCGACCTCCCGCAATGTTGTGCAGGTCGTCACTCCATCTTGTGGGGGGACGTCCAATACTGCGCTTGCCAGAACGAGGCTGCCGCTCGAGAACTTTTCTTCCCCAACGGTTGTCCGTTCTACGAGCTATGTGGCCGGCCCATTGCCACTTCAGCGTTCTAATCCTCATGGCTATATCGGTTACCCTAGTTCTGCTGCGGATATCATCGTTGCGGATTCTGTCACGCAGAGAAACACCCAGCATAGCCCTCTCCATAGCCCGCGGAGAAACTTTGAGCTTTCTCATCCGGCCAGCAGTGAAGGACCATGTCTCAGTTCCGTAGGTCATCACTGTAATAAGTATAGGTAAAATAATATATATTGTAAAATCTTTCTTGCTAACTCTCTCTCGTCGTCAATTCAGTCAAAAATGAACGTCGAATGTTCATTTTTGACTGAATTGCGTCAATGACGCTTGTGATGCTCGAATTACAAAAACTGCACTAAATGCAGTAAGTGCTAATTTTTGCAGGCTAAATTGGACGCAATTCCAGTACTAAAAAGGCAATAATTAGACAGAACAATTTCTGGAGGCTTACAGAGGCTTACAAATTACAGTTACAAAAAAAATATTCCAAAAGTATTAATCGTTGGTAAAATATAGCAGTTTCGTGCAATTTTATCTATGACTGAGTCCACCAATCTTCCACCATTTTGATTTCTTTTGACATTGTCAGAGAAAATTAGTATGGACAGAGTGGGGTTGAAATAAAACAATTGTAACTTTATGATACGTGTTTTGATCTACATTAGCAAATCAAATAACGTTTTGATTTTTATCGCAGTGCCTTGATGGAGGAAATTGTGCTTGTTAAAACTTAAATACAGTATGACGTCCCAAATGACAAACGATATCGGTGACATAGGAATGACAAATACAGAGGCGGACTCTTCTCAAACACACGCACATGAAGGTAAATAAATAAACAAAAATGTTTGAAAATTTTCTTACTATCATTGTTAATATTTGAGCTTGTCAATGGAGTGAAAACAAGTATTAAAACAAATTAACCGCTGTCGAGTAGTGTTACTTTCGAAATGGATAGCAAATACAAAATCCTACAAAATAATTTAATAAAAATAATAATTTTCAATCTGATTAAAGATATTAGTTAAACTTTAACACACAGAAATTATTGTTTTTATTTATTTCTGTTAAATATCTTTTTACATATAATAAAATATGTTTACAATCCATACTATAAGTTAAATAGACATATGTAGTTAACAATTAAAAATATTGAATAGTAAGTAATGATTATATTTTTTGAGAACTATTAAATATCAAATTAAAAATGAATCTCAAGGTTCCTACCCAATTAAAAGATTGCTGGCAAGGGCACATTTTATATTATTTGTTAATATTCTGTTTTCAAACAATTTTTATCCAACTTTATATCTTAGTTATGTAAAAGACCAATACTAGAATTACTGAGCATGCCTTTAAGTTCTGTTGTTTCCAAATCATCTGCATACATCAACGTATTGCAGCCTAATTTTTGACTAAGTCGTTTATAAATATTATAAACAAAAGCGGGCCTAAATGTGATTTCTGCGGAACTCCTGAAGGAACTTTAATAGCATTTGATCTGTATCCCTTAAGTGCCACAATTTGAGTTCGGTTAGAAAGGTAAGATTCGGTTAGAAAGGGATAGTAATAATAATGTCGATTGCGAAGACATATAAACAACAACCGAAAGGACGTTGAAGTTTGGTCATCAGGTAGGCTACCTTGACTTTTTTATCTTCACATATCCCCAATACAGGAGTAGTCAATGGTCCAGGCAATCCAGTCCCTTTGACTCACATTTTACCAAGTCGTATTTTGAGACAACGTAACTGGTGGTGTTCCTGTCGCCATCTTAATGTCGAAGCCCAGGATATTACCTTACATAAGTTTTGCATAAACTCATTGGTACGAACCTACCTCCTGAGGATCAAACTAAGGTCTCTCGACTCAAATTCACCTAACCACTCGGCTATCGTGACTACATTTTTATGCAGATATTACAGATTTCAATTTAGCACGAACGCGTAGCAATAATGTTTCCGCAACCACATTTCCGCCTCTCCTTGAAATAGAGCGTTGCTGGTGAAGACTCGTCGCTGTATTTGCTTCCGGAATAAAATTATTTAATAAAACTTTTTTCTATCTGATTTTAAAAATATTTATGAGCATATGTGTACTTACCGGACATTAATAGTCAAATGCAGGTCATAGGCCACTCTGTAAGGAGGATTTACCACAATCGCCACACTTAGCGACCGGATCGCACTAAAAACACCTGACACCTGACCTTAGGCCTGGTATTCCTCGAGTATTGTATATCTCTTATGGAGTATGGAGTGCTATATCCCGCAATCTATCAGTTTCTTTTATTGAATAGGGGGCTAACGAGCAGGTGGCTCACGTGATGATAAGTTGTAAAAGTTAAAATAATATATATTTTATAGTTACTAAGTAAGTTTCCAAATGAATATCTGTCTAAACTAAATTAACCTTACATTGATGAAAAATTAATTTGAATTGATTTGATAACTTTGATACGTAACGGCATTTGAGTATTGAAATTGAGTAATGAATTATAATTTTTTTTCGTAACGAATACTTACCAAAAAGAAGTAGTAACAAATCACTGACAGCTAGACTAAAAAGATAATAGTTTGTAGCTGTGTGCAACTCGGGGTTTCTCACTATCACCACACACACACAGACGTTCCCAACAACACCAGTTAAGAATATAACCACTAGAATAATGCTAATCGGTATAATTTGACTCAGGGGCAGCCTACGTGAACCCATCATCCACCACAGCATTTCTTCCTCACTGCAGTCGAAATGGGAGAAATTGTTGCAACGGTTATAAAAATCATCGTAAGTTTCATTTTCGCGAAGAAAGAATTCTAATTCCATTATTATATTTTATTGAAGTTTAATTTTAGACATTAATTAATGTTTTTTTTTTCTGTGGCGATTGCACGGAGGATAGTATTTCAATTCAGTTTGTGCCGTGTGCCCGCTTTTATCACGAGAATTGTTGATACGAAACTCTGCCAGAGATCCCGTGAGACGTGTACATTCCGGACAGTTTCCCGCGCGTACTGGATGTTGGAGGCCAAATTGGCGCAGATCTGAACTATATGTAATGTACATCTAGCAAACTATGTACCAAGAAAGTAGCATTGATGCTATTTGACGGTTAAAATGTTTCTTGAATATACAATAATATTTTAGAAATCCAAGAATACAATTAACATAAAGATAAAGCCTTTAAGTTAATTTTACATCTTGATTTATGTAAATTAATTTTATGCTGCTATTAATGGCTCATATTTAGTCATTAGTTATCAATTAGCTAAGATGATTAATAAAAAAATAAAGCTTTTAACTACGATGTAGAGAAATATGTTACATTGAATTTTAAAAAATCCGAAATAGACGATATGTCACGATAGCCGAGTGGTCGGAATTTCGAGTCAAGAGACCCGAGTTCGATCCCTGAGGCTCGAACCATTGGGGTTTTCAAAAACTTATGTACGACTTATATCGTTGGCTTGGACATAAATACGGCAACGGGTTCTCTACCTGTCCCAAAAAAATATCTTCCGTGGTAGACGGGTCGAAAGGAATTAATTTTCAAAACCTCTGTCTACCCCTGTATTGGAAATGGCGTGAAGATATTTTTTTTCGCAATAAAGTCACTCAAGTGAAAAAAAAATATTGCAATAGTGATTCACGAACAGTTACTATTACGTTACTATTAGTCATCACCGAATTCAAATTTAGGTTCCTATCAATTCATCTGATATTCTATATTTTATAATGCACCTTGTACTATTCTACAGCCACCATAGCCAAGTGATCACCAAAACGGAATTTGAACCAAGGAACCCGAATTCGACCGCCAGGACAAACCCAAAGAATTTTTTCCAAACAAAAAATACAATTTGTATCATTGGCTTGGATATTAAGACGGTGTCAAGCTCACTACTTGTGATTACCAAATAACATCAACAACATTCGTGAAAATTACTTATTTGTCTAGTCTAGAACTCTGACTACCTCAGTAATATGAAATGGACGAAGATTCTACAAATGTGCTTTGTAAAATTAAAACAATTTCGGGATTTGATTACATAATTTATTGAAGGTGTCGTAACAATTTATCCAATGTTCGAAATAAATACAAATCTTTTTTGTTAAGCATCTTGTAATAAATAGAGCCAATTTCTTATAACGAAAAAGACGCTCATTTATATCAGAATGGCTTAAGAATTTCTCAAATTCCGTCCGATCGAAAGATTATACGGAAACGTTGCCATGGCAACGTTCTCTCTTACGTATTTAATGTATACGATGTTCTAAGAAACGGTATCAATAAACAACAATGTTTTTTATTAATCTTTTATAAAGCTAGGACTGAGTATCATTTCACTCAATTTATTCAGTTATCAATACAAACTGCTTGGAAGCCATTTCTTAGCAAAAAAAGAAATTAAATAATAAAGTGAAAGATTACAGAAGTCACGATAACCGAGTAGTTGGGTAGTCGGAATTCGAGTCACGAGACCCGTGTTCTATACCCTAGGAGGAAGGCTCGTAAAGATGAGTTTTTTTTTCTATTTTGTACGATATATGTCATTGGCTTAGACATAGAGACGTCGACAGGCTCTCCACCTGACATGTCCCAATAGTATGCTCCTGTGAATCGTAGGTCGAAAGGACTAAACTTTCTAGGCCTATGGCTACCCCTGTATCGTAAAATGCGTGAAGATAAAAACAATAACATGTTATCAAATCAAATCTTTGATTTATTGATGTAACGAACGAAACCGCCGAAATACGTGAACTTATGTACAAACTCGTTGCTAACTCCAACTGCACTTTTGACGTTGTTGTACTAATCGCAGACCATTTCGTCTTCAAGAGTATGTACTCCAGGGTCTATTCAACCTTCGCGCAGTGGAACGGTTGTTCAAAATATCATTATTCTACGACCTGTGTGTCGTGTTTCGTTTCACCGCTCTACTGCATCCCGCGTCGCTGACAATACGTGGAAAAAGTATTATTTTGTTATTTTATATACTAGGGTTAACGACCTATAATATACTACTTATATCCATTATTTATGCCGTGTCTGCGTCAGAGAAAAAATTTGCTGTTTTATTACTCGTTTAAAGAAGTACTTGAATCTATTTTCAAGTATTTCTCAATACAGATGTAGACACTTATTTAGTCAATTTAGTCTTTTCGACTCGAAGTTAACCAAAGCTTACTCGTTCGAAAGAGTTCGAAATGTGGTGAGCCTGTCAATACAAATCGATATCAAAAGAACAAATCCCATGTAAGTTTCAAAAGAACTCATTCGTACGAGGCTTTCTCCTGGGGACCGGACTAAAGTCTCCGGGTTCGAATTGTGGTCATCCAACCTAGCGATTATCGTACTGTATATACTTAGTAGTATTTAGAAAAGTAGAGTTCTATACTCTTCGTAGGTCCATGACGTTATGTCTTGTTGATTTGTAATAGCATGACATGAAAGAACTCCCGTGGCCATACAATTGAAAAAACCTTACAATAAATACAAATGAAGCTTTATATATTACGTTACGTTAATGTTGTGACTATTCGAAACAATTCGAATAAATCTCCTAAAATATAATAGTTAATTAAATTATTAATGCTACCCCGTCAGAGACTGTGCGTGAAAATTTTTATTTGTTTATTATTTATATTGGACATTACTCTTTATTCAGTTTGGTGAAAGCTCATAATCGTAGATCAGTAGTCTGTCAGAATTTGTTCAAAATACATGAGAAATAGTTCGTATGATAACGGTATGTGTATCGTGAAAAGTGACTAAAGAAAAAGTTTTGACGAATATTGTTATGGCAACGAATAGATCGTGGTATAGCCGTTTCGAAAAAAAAACAGACTAAAATAATCAGACCACAAATAGATAGCAACATATGATTTGCAAATTGTCTGGTTCCCAGCGCAGTGGTTATGGCAAATCCTTCTTACAGGAGGGGCATATCTTCAACATTGAACATTTACAGATCACTTCTGACTGGATATAGCCAATCTGAGGTGAATATATAGCAAAATTATAAAGATATGTATATAGCATAATTATAAATAGCAGCGATTACGTTATTTGTCAATTTTTAATAACGCTTTTGAAATTATTAGCATTACGCTCATATCTGAGATCTATGAGTAGTGTAGGCAATATAACATACAACAGGCATATTTAATAATAAATTTATATTCTTATAAAATATGAATTTATTGTAATAAGTATCTTCTTTTCTTTTCTTTCTTTCTTTACAGCCTATGAAAAGTCCATTGCTGAACATAGGCCTCCCCCAAAGATTTCCATAGAGAACGATCCCGAGCCCCCTGCATCCATCGACCTCCCGCAATGTTGTGCAGGTCGTCACTCCATCTTGTGGGGGGACGTCCAATACTGCGCTTGCCAGAACGAGGCTGCCGCTCGAGAACTTTTCTTCCCCAACGGTTGTCCGTTCTACGAGCTATGTGGCCGGCCCATTGCCACTTCAGCGTTCTAATCCTCATGGCTATATCGGTTACCCTAGTTCTGCTGCGGATATCATCGTTGCGGATTCTGTCACGCAGAGAAACACCCAGCATAGCCCTCTCCATAGCCCGCGGAGAAACTTTGAGCTTTCTCATCCGGCCAGCAGTGAAGGACCAGGTCTCAGTTCCGTAGGTCATCACTGTAATAAGTATAGGTAAAATAATATATATTGTAAAATCTTTCTTGCTAACTCTCTCGTCGTCAATTCAGTCAAAAATGAACGTCGAATGTTCATTTTGACTGAATTGCGTCAATGACGCTTGTGATGCTCGAATTACAAAAACTGCACTAAATGCAGTAAGTGCTAATTTTGCAGGCTAAATTGGACGCAATTCCAGTACTAAAAGGCAATAATTAGACAGAACAATTTCTGGAGGCTTACAGAGGCTTACAAATTACAGTTACAAAAAATATTCCAAAAGTATTAATCGTTGGTAAAATATAGCAGTTTCGTGCAATTTTATCTATGACTGAGTCCACCAATCTTCCACCATTTTGATTTCTTTTGACATTGTCAGAGAAAATTAGTATGGACAGAGTGGGGTTGAAATAAAACAATTGTAACTTTATGATACGTGTTTTGATCTACATTAGCAAATCAAATAACGTTTTGATTTTTATCGCAGTGCCTTGATGGAGGAAATTGTGCTTGTTAAAACTTAAATACAGTATGACGTCCCAAATGACAAACGATATCGGTGACATAGGAATGACAAATACAGAGGCGGACTCTTCTCAAACACACGCACATGAAGGTAAATAAATAAACAAAAATGTTTGAAAATTTTCTTACTATCATTGTTAATATTTGAGCTTGTCAATGGAGTGAAAACAAGTATTAAAACAAATTAACCGCTGTCGAGTAGTGTTACTTTCGAAATGGATAGCAAATACAAAATCCTACAAAATAATTTAATAAAAATAATAATTTTCAATCTGATTAAAGATATTAGTTAAACTTTAACACACAGAAATTATTGTTTTTATTTATTTCTGTTAAATATCTTTTTACATATAATAAAATATGTTTACAATCCATACTATAAGTTAAATAGACATATGTAGTTAACAATTAAAAATATTGAATAGTAAGTAATGATTATATTTTTTGAGAACTATTAAATATCAAATTAAAAATGAATCTCAAGGTTCCTACCCAATTAAAAGATTGCTGGCAAGGGCACATTTTATATTATTTGTTAATATTCTGTTTTCAAACAATTTTATCCAACTTTATATCTTAGTTATGTAAAAGACCAATACTAGAATTACTGAGCATGCCTTTAAGTTCTGTTGTTTCCAAATCATCTGCATACATCAACGTATTGCAGCCTAATTTTTGACTAAGTCGTTTATAAATATTATAAACAAAAGCGGGCCTAAATGTGATTTCTGCGGAACTCCTGAAGGAACTTTAATAGCATTTGATCTGTATCCCTTAAGTGCCACAATTTGAGTTCGGTTAGAAAGGTAAGATTCGGTTAGAAAGGGATAGTAATAATAATGTCGATTGCGAAGACATATAAACAACAACCGAAAGGACGTTGAAGTTTGGTCATCAGGTAGGCTACCTTGACTTTTTTATCTTCACATATCCCCAATACAGGGTAGTCAATGGTCCAGGCAATCCAGTCCCTTTGACTCACATTTTACCAAGTCGTATTTTGAGACAACGTAACTGGTGGTGTTCCTGTCGCCATCTTAATGTCGAAGCCCAGGATATTACCTTACATAAGTTTTGCATAAACTCATTGGTACGAACCTACCTCCTGAGGATCAAACTAAGGTCTCTCGACTCAAATTCACCTAACCACTCGCTATCGTGACTTTTGATTGAATATTCCACCAAATGTTGAAATGTATCGTCATATATTATATTGTTTTTATTTATTTCTATTAAATATCTTTTTACATATAATAAAATATGTTTACAATCCATACTATAAGTTAAATAGACATATGTAGTTAACAATTAAAAATATTGAATAGTAAGTAATGATTATATTTTTTGAGAACTATTAAATATCAAATTAAAATGAATCTCAAGGTTCCTACCCAATTAAAAGATTGCTGGCAGGGCACATTTATATTATTTGTTAATATTCTGTTTTCAAACAATTTTATCCAACTTTATATCTTAGTTGAATGTAAAAGACCAATACTAGAATTACTGAGCATGCCTTTAAGTTCTGTTGTTTCCAAATCACATCTATGACATCATCAGCGATGATGAATCTCATATCTATGCTTACAATCCTGATTCCAAACAACAATCTACAAGAACAAAACAACATTCAAGAACTTCAAAGAAGAAGGTGGTTGCATTCACAGGAAAAACCGGTCATGTTGTGACTACAGTAGAGTGATATACTACAGTTTGTTAACCACAAGTCATGACCAAACTTCGAAAATCTAACTCAAAGCGATGCATCACCCTGCACCACTCCAATGCAAGCTCACATAGAAATTCTTGACCATCCTCCATACAGTCCTGTTCTAAGCCCTAACAATTTCTTTACATTTCCTAAAATTAAGAAAAGTCTATGTGGTGGTCAAAGGTTCCAGTCAGATGCTATCAAGTCAGCCATTTGAACACCCCAACCTTAGAGTGCAATAAATGTTATTATAACTTGTTTGAGCGAATTGAAAAGTGTATTAAGCTATGTGGTAAATACTTTGAAAAACAATAAAAACATATGTTAAGGTTCTAGTTGTGTTTTTTTTATTCAAACAACAAAACTTAAAAGGCATGCCTTGTACCAACCAACAGGTGTTATGACAAATAAAAAAAATTAAATAGAAATAGTTATTTAATATGAAGTTAAACTTACTACAGTATACTTATGACAACCTTTGTGGACAAGTGATACACCAGTGTCGCCTGCTCTGAGGTCCTGGGTTCGATTTCCGGTCTGGTCATAGTAAAAAAATTCTTTTTCTACATTTTCTCGGGTCTGGATGTTTGTGGTACCTTCTTTGTTTCTGATACTGTATTACAACTACTTAAGCTGCTTACTTTGGAATCAGAGCAGTGTATGTGATATTGTCCCTATCTATGTATTGATAGTTTTTATAATATACTAGCAACCTCAAGTGCAACTCCTGAAGATGCATCATCAAGTAACACAGCTCGTCATCAGGCAGTGAAGGACATGCTTCAAGACAGTCCAACCTTCAGCGAATACAGCATAAAAAACAGCAAATGTTCAATTGGCCTCATAACAAGAAACTGCTCAAGTTGGCTATATATTCTGGATGTCAAGTAAGTTATCTTGTATTTTAGTTCAACTTTTATAAAATGTGTGTTTGGTCTTCATCTATCCTTTTGTTAAATAATAAGAAATTTGTTGGGAAAAGATCAACATTTAATTGGTAAAAGTAAAAACAGTCATAAAAAGTAAATCTTAACTCATTTTATCATTTACATACATACATACATATATTCCGCCTCTTTCCCGTAAAGTAGGTAAAATAATATATATTGTAAAATCTTTCTTGCTAACTCTCTCGTCGTCAATTCAGTCAAAATGAACGTCGAATGTTCATTTTTGACTGAATTGCGTCAATGACGCTTGTGATGCTCGAATTACAAAAACTGAACTAAATGCAGTAAATGCTAATTTTTGCAGGCTAAATTGGACGCAATTCCAGTACTAAAAAGGCAATAATTAGACAGAACAATTTCTGGAGGCTTACAGAGGCTTACAAATTACAGTTACAAAAAAAAAATTCCAAAAGTATTAATCGTTGGTAAAATATAGCAGTTTCGTGCAATTTTATCTATGACTGAGTCCACCAATCTTCCACCATTTTGATTTCTTTTGACATTGTCAGAGAAAATTAGTATGGACAGAGTGGGGTTGAAATAAAACAATTGTAACTTTATGATACGTGTTTTGATCTACATTAGCAAATCAAATAACGTTTTGATTTTTATCGCAGTGCCTTGATGGAGGAAATCGTGCTTGTTAAAACTTAAATACAGTATGACGTCCCAAATGACAAACGATATCGGTGACATAGGAATGACAAATACAGAGGCGGACTCTTCTCAAACACACGCACATGAAGGTAAATAAATAAACAAAAATGTTTGAAATTTTTCTTACTATCATTGTTAATATTTGAGCTTGTCAATGGAGTGAAAACAAGTATTAAAACAAATTAACCGCTGTCGAGTAGTGTTACTTTCGAAATGGATAGCAAATACAAAATCCTACAAAATAATTTAACAAAAATAATAATTTTCAATCTGATTAAAGATATTAGTTAAACTTTAACACACAGAAATTATTGTTTTTATTTATTTCTGTTAAATATCTTTTTACATATAATAAAATATGTTTACAATCCATACTATAAGTTAAATAGACATGTAGTTAACAATTAAAAATATTGAATAGTAAGTAATGATTATATTTTTTGAGAACTATTAAATATCAAATTAAAAATGAATCTCAAGGTTCCTACCCAATTAAAAGATTGCTGGCAAGGGCACATTTTATATTATTTGTTAATATTCTGTTTTCAAACAATTTTTATCCAACTTTATATCTTAGTTATGTAAAAGACCAATACTAGAATTACTGAGCATGCCTTTAAGTTCTGTTGTTTCCAAATCACATCTATGACATCATCAGCGATGATGAATCTCATATCTACGCTTACAATCCTGATTCCAAACAACAATCTACAAGAACAAAACAACGTTCAAGAACTTCAAAGAAGAAGGTGGTTGCATTCACAGGAAAAACCGGTCATGTTGTGACTACAGTAGAGTGATATACTACAGTTTGTTAACCACAAGTCATGACCAAACTTCGAAAATCTAACTCAAAGCGATGCATCACCCTGCACCACTCCAATGCAAGCTCACATAGAAATTCTTGACCATCCTCCATACAGTCCTGTTCTAAGCCCTAACAATTTCTTTACATTTCCTAAAATTAAGAAAAGTCTATGTGGTGGTCAAAGGTTCCAGTCAGATGCTATCAAGTCAGCCATTTTGAACACCCCAACCTTAGAGTGCAATAAATGTTATTATAACTGGTTTGAGCGAATTGAAAAGTGTATTAAGCTATGTGGTAAATACTTTGAAAAACAATAAAAACATATGTTAAGGTTCTAGTTGTGTTTTTTTTTATTCAAACAACAAAACTTAAAAGGCATGCCTTGTACCAACCAACAGGTGTTATGACAAATAAAAAAAATTAAATAGAAATAGTTATTTAATATGAAGTTAAACTTACTACAGTATACTTATGACAACCTTTGTGGACAAGTGATACACCAGTGTCGCCTGCTCTGAGGTCCTGGGTTCGATTTCCGGTCTGGTCATAGTAAAAAAATTCTTTTTCTACATTTTCTCGGGTCTGGATGTTTGTGGTACCTTCTTTGTTTCTGATACTGTATTACAACTACTTAAGCTGCTTACTTTGGAATCAGAGCAGTGTATGTGATATTGTCCCTATCTATGTATTGATAGTTTTTTATAATATACTAGCAACCTCAAGTGCAACTCCTGAAGATGCATCATCAAGTAACACAGCTACGTCATCAGGCAGTGAAGGACATGCTTCAAGACAGTCCAACCTTCAGCGAATACAGCATAAAAAACAGCAAATGTTCAATTGGCCTCATAACAAGAAACTGCTCAAGTTGGCTATATATTCTGGATGTCAAGTAAGTTATCTTGTATTTTTAGTTCAACTTTTATAAAATGTGTGTTTGGTCTTCATCTATCCTTTTTGTTAAATAATAAGAAATTTGTTGGGAAAAGATCAACATTTAATTGGTAAAGTAAAAACAGTCATAAAAGTAAATCTTAACTCATTTTATCATTTACATACATACATACATATATTCACGCCTCTTTCCCGTAGGGGTAGGTAAAGATTCCCTGATTTGGTCTCGAAACGTCCGCCTAGGTCTTCCCCTTTCTACACTTTTTTCGTCAATCGTTCTTCATTCATTTGCTCAACATGGCCAAACTTCGAAAATCTAACTCAAGCGATGCATCACCCTGCACCACTCCAGTGCAAGCTCACATAGAAATTCTTGACCATCCTCCATACAGTCCTGTTCTAAGCCCTAACAATTTCTTTACATTTCCTAAAATTAAGAAAAGTCTATGTGGTGGTCAAAGGTTCCAGTCAGATGCTATCAAGTCAGCCATTTTGAACACCCCAACCTTAGAGTGCAATAAATGTTATTATAACTGGTTTGAGCGAATTGAAAAGTGTATTAAGCTATGTGGTAAATACTTTGAAAAACAATAAAAACATATGTTAAGGTTCTAGTTGTGTTTTTTTTATTCAAACAACAAAACTTAAAAGGCATGCCTTGTACCAACCAACAGGTGTTATGACAAATAAAAAAAATTAAATAGAAATAGTTATTTAATATGAAGTTAAACTTACTACAGTATACTTATGACAACCTTTGTGGACAAGTGATACACCAGTGTCGCCTGCTCTGAGGTCCTGGGTTCGATTTCCGGTCTGGTCATAGTAAAAAAATTCTTTTTCTACATTTTCTCGGGTCTGGATGTTTGTGGTACCTTCTTTGTTTCTGATACTGTATTACAACTACTTAAGCTGCTTACTTTGGAATCAGAGCAGTGTATGTGATATTGTCCCTATCTATGTATTGATAGTTTTTTATAATATACTAGCAACCTCAAGTGCAACTCCTGAAGATGCATCATCAAGTAACACAGCTACGTCATCAGGCAGTGAAGGACATGCTTCAAGACAGTCCAACCTTCAGCGAATACAGCATAAAAAACAGCAAATGTTCAATTGGCCTCATAACAAGAAACTGCTCAAGTTGGCTATATATTCTGGATGTCAAGTAAGTTATCTTGTATTTTTAGTTCAACTTTTATAAAATGTCTGTTTGGTCTTCATCTATCCTTTTTGTTAAATAATAAGAAATTTGTTGGGAAAAGATCAACATTTAATTGGTAAAGTAAAAACTGTCATAAAAGTAAATCTTAACTCATTTTATCATTTACATACATACATACATATATTCACGCCTCTTTCCCGTAGGGGTAGGTAAAGATTCCCTGATTTGGTCTCGAAACGTCCACCTAGGTTTTCCCCTTTCTACACTTTTTTCGTCAATCGTTCTTCATTCATTTGCTCAACATGGCCAAACCATCTTAGCATACCTTTCTCAATTTTAGTCACTACATCTTCTTTCAGACCACAATGTTTCCTTATCTCACTATTCCTTATCCTGTCACTCAATTTAACTCCTATCATACTTCTCACCTCTCAACACTCTCATCTCAACTGCATTTATCCTGCTTTCATGTTTCATCTGCCATACCCAACTTCCACTTCCGTACATGAGTGTTGGAACCAACACTCCCCTATGCACAGCCAAACAAGCCTTGTTAGACACCTTCCGACTATTCATAAAGTAGTGCAGAGCTCCATTCACCATGTTTCCTGCATTCACTCTTCTTTCGATATCACTCTCACATCTTTCCATCTCTTGTAAACTTTGAACCCAGATACACAAACTCATTCACCTGTTCGAATTGGTCATCTCCAATCACGATATTGCAGTCTGTCACTGTCTCATCTTTTTCAAACACCATCACTTTCGTCTTCTTTATATTCATCTTCATTCCCTTTCTAACCACTCATAGCAGTTACCATCTCCTGCAACTCCACGGCTGAAGATGCAAGTAATACTTGGTCTTCAACATAGAGAAAACATTTGACGAGTAACTCATTCATTCTCAACCCACTTTCATTCTCTTTTAAATCTGTCAAGCAATTGTTCATGAACAGATTAGACAGCCACAGTGTTAACATTCACATTACACTATTATAACTGACTTGTTCTTTTATCTTTATTTTTTACTATCATTAGATTTACTATTACATTTTAGACATTTTGACTAATTGTGTGTCTCATCAGTGTGTCTAATTTGCCCACGCCAGACCAGAAATAAATAAAAAATTGTTAGTAGTTATCAGAAACTAATCAGGCACAAGCAAGTTCCTAAGCTATATATTTTAATATTTTTAACTCTAACATGATATCAAAAAAAGGGAAATCATACAAATTATTAAATATAGCCACATACAAAGTACACTTTTATAAGTAAAACTTCAAAAATATTGATTCTAGACTCCTGACTGCAACTGTAACGGATGGAAGTCACCTGTACAGCAGCAAGCATCCAAAGCTAATGCGCGCACTGATAGCCAGCCGTTAGCCAATTTTACTGATCCGTGCCGCAATTGCAACCATATTTTAGGTTGGTTTCCATATTTATTTTTCTGAGTATTATAAAATATATAAAATAAATATCTTCACGCCATTCCCAATATAGGGTTAGACAGCGGTCTAGATAATTAAATCCTTTCGATTCACCTTCCTCTGAAGACATTTTTTGGGGCAACATGACAAGTGGTAAGCCCGTCGTAATGTCCAAGCCAATGATTTGATTCATACTTAAGTTTTTGAAAAACCCTATTGGTACGCCTGCCACCTGGGGATCGAACTCGGGTCTCTCGACTCGAAATTGATTGAGATTTCTTGACTCCGAATATTGTAAACATTTATAAATATCAATGGTTATCTAACATGAACAGGACACAAACACAAGGTATTTATCAATCAAGGTATCAAAATGTCCAGACCTCATGTGGGCCAGGCCTTGAGTGACTTTCTCTCAATCATTCAATTTTGGCCTTCTCCAATTTTGCGATATGGTAGCCTGTCTTAATTTAATTCCTAAAAAGGATGAACTAATCTTATCCAATATCTATTTATTTATAAAGTAACATTATGAATGTATGAAAGTCTGGAACATATGACCCATGTTAGCATAATATTCAGCACTCTTGCTTTATTAGCTAGTGACAAAAGCTAAGTGATCTCCAGATTGAAACTAAATAAATAGCTAAAAGCACTAGCACATTCCTCCACTAACATCTCTCATTCAAAGGCTCTACTTTACTATGCACTACACTTTATTGAGTTAATTGTCTCTCCTTAGAAAATATTGATATGATGGGGTAATAATTCATTGCAATGAAGGATGGTAGTCTTGTGGACCTCTTCAGTGGTGTATGTGACTTTGAATGTATAAATCATATATATTAAATCTTTTGGATTTTTCCCACAAGATGGAGCGTCACCCTGTATAATGTTGCAAGGAGTCAATAAATATAGGTCCACTCTATGTAGCACTCTTTGGGGAAGGCCTTTGTTCAGCTCTGGACTTCTAATATTTATCATGATTATAATAAATAAATAAAAAAATTAATAAATATCTTCACGCAATTCCCAATACAGGGGTAGACAGAGGTCAAGTCTAGACAATTAAGTCCCTTTGACCCACCTTCCTCCGAAGATATTTTTGTGACAACATGTCAGGAGGTGAGCCCGTCGCCGTCTTCATGTCCAAGCCAACGGTATAATTCGGACATAAGTTTTTGAAAAACCATTGGTACAAGCCTGACACCTGGGGATCGAACTCAGGTCTCTCGACTCGAAATTGATTGAGATTTCTTGACTCCGAATATTGTAAACATTTATAAATATCAATGGTTATCTAACATGAACAGGACACAAACACAAGGTATTTATCAATCAAGGTATCAAAATGTCCAGACCTCATGTGGGCCAGGCCTTGAGTGACTTTCTCTCAATCATTCAATTTTGGCCTTCTCCAATTTTGCGATATGGTAGCCTGTCTTAATTTAATTCCTAAAAAGGATGAACTAATCTTATCCAATATCTATTTATTTATAAAGTAACATTATGAATGTATGAAAGTCTGGAACATATGACCCATGTTAGCATAATATTCAGCACTCTTGCTTTATTAGCTAGTGACAAAAGCTAAGTGATCTCCAGATTGAAACTAAATAAATAGCTAAAAGCACTAGCACATTCCTCCACTAACATCTCTCATTCAAAGGCTCTACTTTACTATGCACTACACTTTATTGAGTTAATTGTCTCTCCTTAGAAAATATTGATATGATGGGGTAATAATTCATTGCAATGAAGGATGGTAGTCTTGTGGACCTCTTCAGTGGTGTATGTGACTTTGAATGTATAAATCATATATATTAAATCTTTTGGATTTTTCCCACAAGATGGAGCGTCACCCTGTATAATGTTGCAAGGAGTCAATAAATATAGGTCCACTCTATGTAGCACTCTTTGGGGAAGGCCTTTGTTCAGCTCTGACTTCTAATATTTATCATGATTATAATAAATAAATAAAAAAATTAATAAATATCTTCACGCAATTCCCAATACAGGGTAGACAGAGGTCAAGTCTAGACAATTTAGTCCTTAGGCAATCTCGACCCACTTTTCATCTGAGTGTTATTTTTAAGACAACTTGATAAGTAAGTTAAGGTAAGGTAATTCTTTATTCTTTAAAATTTCTTCACAAATGTTAGTGCTACAGCATATTAATCTATGACAATATAATTTAATTAAAACAAATTGACACATTACAATGTCATATAAATGATTCTGTACTAGAGTCGATCCGAATCACAGCGAGATGACGACAGGCTCATCACCTATCATATTGTCCGAAAAAAATGTCCTCTGTGAAAGGTGGGTAGAAAGGACTTAATTGTCTAGATCACTCTACCTACTTCTACACTCTACCTTCACTCTACCTACTTCTACACTCTACCTTCACTCTACCTACTTCTACACTCTACCTTCACTCTACCTACTTCTACACTCTACCTTCACTCTACCTTCACTCTACCTACTTCTACACTCTACCTTCACTCTACCTTCTTCTCTACTCTACCCCTGTATTGGTAAATTCGTACAGATATTTATTTATTCATTTTATTATTTTTAAAGTCTAATATAAGTAAATGCTATTACCAGTATTCTTTTAAATTTAGTAATCATGATTTTATTATAATTATAAATTAATTGTATTTTCAGCAAGTTTCAAATCCGGAAGACATATCAGCATACCAAATAAACTACACCAGGTAATTTCAATTTCAATCAATCTCATTTTAACATAAAGTGAGGATTCATTCCTCACCAGGTCCTGATGTTGGGGTTTCAGACCCCCATCTATTTTCTTTGTGTCAATTTCTTTTTTCTTTTTATAACTCTTAGAAAATAAAAATGTGTAGTCATAGTTTAATTTATTCAAACAAGCTCTTATGCTTACGTCTTAGAGACATGTTGAGAGCAATATTCTTTGAAAGGTGGCAAATCTGTTAAGATGACTTGACTTCTTAAAATGTCAGATAAATTATAATTTATGGTTGTATAAAGAATATAGTACCAAAAATTAAAATGGACAGAATTTTTAAAGTCCTGTATATAATTCTGTGTGTAAAACGGTTCTTCATAAAACCATTGCATAGTATGTTATCTGCTGTACGATTAAAGAAATATAAAAACTATGGTATACCAGATTTAGATGGTATACCATATTTCAAAAAGAAAAATGTTGTTCTTTTTATAACTCTTAGAAAATAAAAAAATGTTATTTTGGTGTATGTACCATAGATATTCATATACATGCGATAAAAACTGTTATTTCAATATTACAAACAGACACTCCAATTTTATATATATATATATATATATATGTATATATATATATATATATATGTATATATATATATATATATGTATATATATATATATATATATATATGTATATATATATATATGTATATATATATATATATATGTATATATATATATATATATGTATATATATATATGTATATATATATATGTATATATATATATATATATGTATATATATATATATATGTATATATATATATATATATATATATATATGTATATATATATATATATGTATATATATATATATATATATATGTATATATATATATATATGTATATATATATATGTATATATATATATATATATGTATATATATATATATATATATATATATGTATATATATATATGTATATATATATATATGTATATATATATATATATATATATGTATATATATATATATACCAGGAATCACAATCTATGGAGATATTAATTAGCGTTCTGCCATCAGGTGGCTGGTGTTCTGCCACGTGCCAGCATTCTGCGACTCTCTGCCACATTTCGAGACGTCGCTCGTGTTCGGGCGGACTTTGCTTCGAGCCGTGTTCAAGTCAGTTTGCCGGCAGCTCATAGACAAGTGCCATTCGGAGAGAGATCGCATGCCGCCGGAAAAGAGGGTGGGTTATTTGTTAAGTTTAAAGAGGTCTAGAAAGTCCTACGAACCATATTTCTCTGGAGCTTATTGGAGTAACGTGACAGGTGGTGAGCCTGTCGCCGCTTTTATGTCGAAGCCATCGATTTAATTCATAAATAAGTTTTGAAAAAACCCATTAGTACATGCCTACAACCTGGGGATCGAACTCGGGTCTCTTAACTCGGATTCTGATTATGTTTGTATTTATTAATTGCCTAGGTGCCCCCGCGCCTTTGCCCTGATTTAACACTTAACGCGTAACCCTAATTATGTTTCTAAAATGAAATTATCCTATGTTACTCCTTATAACATTAGCTATCTATCAGTGAAAGTCCTATTAAAATCGGTCTAGCCGTTTCAAACAGACAGGCAGACGGGCAAAATTGTAAAAATGTTATTTTGGTGTATGTACCATAGATATTCATATACATGCGATAAAAACTGTTATTTCAATATTACAAACAGACACTCCAATTTTATATATATATATATATGTATATATATATATGTATATATATATATATATATATATATATATATATATATATATATATATATATATATGTATATATATATATGTATATATATATATATATATATATATGTATATATATATATATATATATATATATATATATGTATATATATATATATATATATACCAGGAATCACAATCTATGGAGATATTAATTAGCGTTCTGCCATCAGGTGGCTGGTGTTCTGCCACGTGCCAGCATTCTGCGACTCTCTGCCACATTTCGAGACGTCGCTCGTGTTCGGGCGGACTTTGCTTCGAGCCGTGTTCAAGTCAGTTTGCCGGCAGCTCATAGACAAGTGCCATTCGGAGAGAGATCGCATGCCGCCGGAAAAGAGGGTGGGTTATTTGTTAAGTTTAAGGGTCTGAAGTCCTACGAACCATATTTCTCTGGAGCTTATTGGAGTAACGTGACAGGTGGTGAGCCTGTCGCCGCTTTTATGTCGAAGCCATCGATTTAATTCATAAATAAGTTTTTGAAAAAACCCATTAGTACATGCCTACCACCTGGGGATCGAACTCGGGTCTCTTAACTCGGATTCTGATCATCCATCCAGCCGGCTATTGTGACTTCGTGCGATTATGTTTGTATTTATTAATTGCCTAGGTGCCCCCCGCGGCTTTGCCCGCAGTTTAACACTTAACGCGGAACCTTAATTATGTTTCTAAAATGAAATTATCCTATGTTACTCCTTATAACATTAGCTATCTATCAGTGAAAGTCCTATTAAAATCGGTCTAGCCGTTTCAAACAGACAGGCAGACGGGCAAAAATTGTAAAAAATGTTATTTTGGTGTATGTACCATAGATATTCATATACATGCGATAAAAACTGTTATTTCAATATTACAAACAGACACTCCAATTTTATATATATATATATATATATATATATATATATATATATATATATATATATATATATATATATATATATATATATATATATATATATATGTATATATATATATATATATATATATATATATATATATATATATATATATATATATATATATACCAGGAATCACAATCTATGGAGATATTAATTAGCGGTCTGCCATCAGGTGGCTGGTGTTCTGCCACGTGCCAGCATTCTGCGACTCTCTGCCACATTTCGAGACGTCGCTCGTGTTCGGGCGGACTTTGCTTCGAGCCGTGTTCAAGTCAGTTTGCCGGCAGCTCATAGACAAGTGCCATTCGGAGAGAGATCGCATGCCGCCGGAAAAGAGGGTGGGTTATTTGTTAAGTTTAAGAGGTCTAGAGAATCCCTACGAACCATATTTCTCTGGAGCTTATTGGAGTAACGTGACAGGTGGTGAGCCTGTCGCCGTCTGTGTCCAAGTCAACGATATATCCAGCATAAGATTTTGATAAAACTCATTGGTACCTACCTCCGGGGCATCGAACTCGGGTCTCTTGACTCGGATTCCGTTCTCCCAACCACTTGGCTCTCAAGGCTGAAAAATACATACATTCAATGATTTATGCCTGATTTATTATGTATCGCCCCGCCCGTTGCAATCGATTTTTATAAATCCCACTCAACCATTTGGCTTGGTTAAAGAATGTCAAAAGGCTGCCACTGGACGTAAGCATGCCATAAAGATGGCTGGAAAGCACGTTCATAAGTCACCAGGTTCGAAATCCAGCCGGGAAAATGTAGAAAACACAACTTTTCCTACATTTTCTCGAGTCTCAGTGTTTATGGTACTTTCGTTGTTTCTGATTCCTATACAAGTACTAAAACTGCTTACTTTGGGATGACAGCGATGTTGTCTGATGCTGTCCCTATCTATGTATTTATTTATTTTTTATACAGTCACTCATGTACCCTTAATAAATTGTCTTCACACAGGTGTTAGTTCTTACCCACTTCCCACGTTTCCTGGCGCTGCTCGAAGAAGAAATCTTCAGCGCAAATTCTCCAATCTGGGATCCGGACTACAAGCAAGTGCCACCAAATCACCTCCAGGCTATACTGGACAATAAAAACAGTGAGTTCACTATATTTCATTCTTTTATCGTGTACACTATGCACAATAGTAATTGATTTATATGTGCATTACGTTGTATACATAGTAGAAATACAATAAATAAATAAATATCTTCACGCAATTCCCAATACAGGGGTAGACAGAGGTATAGTCTAGACAATGAAGTCCCTTCGACCCGCCTTCCACCGAAAATATTTTCGGGACAACGTCACAGGTGGTTAGCCCGTCGCCGGCTCTATGTCCTAGCCAACGATATAATTCGTACATAGGTTTTTGAAAAACCCATTTGTACGAGCCTCCCACCTGAGGATCGAACTCGGGTCTCTCGACTCGAAATTCCGACCACCCTACCACTCGGCTATGGTGACTCTTTAATTAGCATCTTTAGAAAAATCACAAATCTCTCTTTTGCCACTTAGGGCGTTAGCGCCCTCAGTTGGAAATCATGATAACTTTGAATTATGACTATAACTTTTGTTAAATACATACATAACGGCCTATTAAATTCCACTGCAAGATATAACCCTATGGGAAATCCGGCAAATCCTTCCTATGGGATAATTGGAAGAATTTGCCGTTTGGATTTGTAAGCTGGTTACTGAAAACATTTTATGGTTGTACAATTTTATACATCTCTCACATTTTTTTAATTACTGAATAAGATATAGCCAGATCCTTAGGTGTAGATGGACATATCAGACTTTAGTAATTATCTGACTGAAAAACCATCAGGTCTTTCAAAGAAAATTCTGAATGAATTTTATACCTTATAACATTAATAGTACTGGGGATCCTGCATAGTCAGTACAAACATACAAGTTAGTAGGGGATTAATATTATATAGTACCATTTTCCAATGACATATCGATACCTAGTTTCATTTTTAAAATGATCAATAAAACAAAACATATAAAATTTTCATGTCAATAAATAAGGAGATTTATAGGTCAATGAACAGTCTCCATGAAGAGGGTTGCTAACTTTTTTTTAATATCATAATATTATCTTATATATTATTTTACAAAATTGTAAAGGGATCATGTCTGTACATTGAAGATAATTGAGTGAAACCAAGTGGAATATGTTACTAGGCCGTTTCTGAGCACAGAAATCTTGTTACTCACATATTTTGAGTTTTTTTTTTATGGGGAAGGGAGGCAAACTATCAGGTGGCTCACGTGATGGTAAGTGATTACCGCCGCCCATGAACATCAGCAATACCAGAGGCATAGCAGATGCGTTGCCAGCCTTTGAGAAAGGTATAGGCTCTTTTCTTGAATGTCCCTAAGTCGTATCGGTCCGGAGAAACCGCTGACGGCAGCACATTCCATAAAGAGCAAGTGCGTGGCAGAAAATTCCACGAAAAACGCACTGTGGGGGAATGCAAAGCATCAAAATGGTGTTGTTGGTATTTTTGACTATGCCGTAAGGTTCGATGGTGAAATTCAGCGGCTGGGATTAATCCGAACAATTCCTCAGAGCACTCCCCGTAGTAAATCTTGTAAAAAATGCAAAGAGATGCAACACCTCTTCGCAATGCCAGGGGATCTAGCCTATCAGATAGAACATGGTCGTCGACGATTCGAGCTGCTCTTCGTTAGATACGGTCAAATGGAAGGAGCTGACACTAGGGTGCCCCAGCCCAGAGATGAGAACAGTACTCCATGTGCGGCCGAACCTGCGCCTTATAAAATTGCAGGCGGTGGGCCCTTCCAAGTGACCGCGAAACTGAACGTCGCTCGATATGTCGATGCCAAAGATCCCGAAACTGGCTGAGGCAACTAGGGGAAGGCTCTCAAAATGAGGTGACACGACGAAGGGTTTCTTTTTAGCGGTAAACGCGCAAACTTGTGTCTTTTTAGGGTTAAACTGGAATAAATTTAGTCGGCCCCAATCCGAGACTTTGTCTAAACAAAATCTCGACTTCAGACACAAGTTTGTTCCGGTACTCGTCGACGTGTTCCCGAGAAATATTGGCACGGCCGGTGTATAGGGCATCACCAGTACTGTCGTCTGCATAGCAATAAATTTTACTAATTTGTAACAAATCATCGATATGCAGAAGAAACGGGGTTGGCGATAGCACACAGCCTTGTGGTACACCAGCGTTCACAGACTTGGAGTCCGAGCATGCACCGTCAACTACGACCTTGATGCTCCGGTCTGTGAGAAAACTAGTGACCCAATTGCAAAATTTCTCGCGAAGTCCATATGACGGAAGCTTCGAGAGAAGCGCTTTGTGCCGCATCCGATCAAAGGCTTTTGCTATATCAAGCTAACTACCAGGGCCACCCCTTGCTCCCTACTGCCTCCGCCCATCGATGAGTGAGGTATACAAGAAGATCACCAGCTGAGCGACCCCGACGGAAGCCGTACTGGCGGTCACTAATCAACTGGTGCTCCTCAAAAAGCTGATGCGAGGCTCTACCACTGTTTTGAGTTACCAAAGAAATTAGTTAATGCATGTTTTAAGGTCGTAGATACCTTCTCTGCCTAGGAGTCGTCTGAGTCAGTCCCATACTCCTACCTTTTCTGCTGCCAAATAGAAGTGTTGTAACTTGAGTTCCGTTTTCATATGTAAAAAGAGCTACTGTAGTCAGGCTATGAGGCTATGAGGCACCTCTTAAAATGGTTTTTAAGTATTGTAAACCACGGGTTGCAGGTGCCACTTACCATTTGGTGGATTGCTAGCCCGTTTCTCACCTTACTTTCATAATAAAATAGTATTTTAAAAAAATATTATTATATAATAAAATATAAAACAAAACTTAGAAGTATATGAAAAAACATATTAAATACAATTTCTTATTCTTAACTTTAACTAAAGAATTTTACTACTACTTTTTGTAAAACTGCTTAAAATTGATAATTATATATTCTAGGTTAGACTTTATTAGCGCCATAATAATTATTTCCGTCTATCTATCTTCTATCGATATAAAAAATAAGCCTCAAAATATTGTTCACATTATTTATTTTAACATTATTGATTATTCGTTCAGAACACGCGTTATCATACTGTTCATTCGTTCATTCACTCATTCATGCTTTTTTCATACAAACGTGTGCCATCGACATAAATGTAGGCCATAGCTATATCAAGTCAGTAATTATATAACAGTTGATAGGTGATTGTTTATGTGGTTGTTGCTAGTATGATACTACACTAATAATATCGAGTACTCGATGAATACTGGCGTCAAGGAAAAGCAAGAATATATTGCGTTTCAATCCATGAGTGAGGTGGCATGAGGCTCACTGCCCCTCCCCTACTTATCCGAAGCAAATAATGCCTACCAGCAACTTTTATGATCAGCTCATGTACATCCATGAACGCCGATACTCTGACACTTAATTTACCTGATTTCCAAATGTCAAATGTTGCCCAAATAGCAAATGTTATAAAAAACTATGCATAGCAGAGCCAAACGGCCGCTTCTGCTAGTGCATGAATGCAACTGGACTGGAGTAAGATCACGGATCTATCGATTCACTAATACCGGAGCAAAATATAGGCATTTTTTACTTCTGCCTTTCATTCGACGTTTCTTTTCTCTTTTCCCCCTTTCTAATTCTTTCTACTATACGATAGGTAGTCAACGCACCTCTGTTCTTGCGAGTGTACATGCACATACATGCATTCATACATACATGAGGACATATTATAGTTCACTGCCTCTCCCGAAAAGAAATGGCCCTCTGCCGAAATTTGATTTGCCAGAGATTTGCCATCGCAATATGCTTTATACGCTGTTGCCCTTTCTCCGGTTTGCTGTATTTTGATTGGGTATTTTTCGAGATGGTTATGTCGGTAGCCAATGATATATTATGACTCAAACGGGATGAATGGTTGTGGTACAATACAGCACATGCATGGATCTAGATAATCATATACCACCAGGTGAAACTACTGCTTGTTTGCCATTTTCTCATTAAAAGCTATGGTCATTAGTAACTTTATTTGCAGTAAGAAACAATTGTAATAGATTTCTGCAATTTTGCGGAGGTCTGTGTGTCTCATGTTGTCGTCTATTATATTCTAGCCGGACGCCGTGGCGGCGAATTTGAACGTGTGACTGCGTCTGGTGAAAGTAAAGATGGATTCACGACTGTTTCGTTGTCATCAGGTGCGGTTTGATTGGTCACATCATTTAACATCATAACGACGATCCGTATCGATTATAATTCGATTATAATTTTTTTTATTTTATTTTACAATCTTACAATGTACATCACAAAATCCATAAATCACTAAAACCACACCTGCGCCAATTACATATTCTTATTTCCTTAATTGTAATTCTAAATGGTTTAAGAAGGTATTCATTTTAATCTTGCCGATCTGTTGGTTGCTTGATAATGTTGATCATATCATATCATTTATCCTCATTAAAGCAAACATATAATTTGTCTAACCATATTTAAATTTAAATCTGTAAGTACAATGCTATTACTACTAGTTCAATAAAAACCAAATTAAGTTTTAATATTAAGTTGTTTGCTAAATTTCAGTCAGCTAATATAAAATAAAAATAAATAAAATATCTTCACGCAATTCCCAATATAGGGGTAGACAGACGTCAAGTCTAGACAATTAAGTCCCTTTGACCCACCTTCCACCGAAGATATTTTCGGGACAACGTGACAGGTGGTGAGCCCGTCGCCGCCTTTATGTCCAAGCCAACGATGAAATTCGTACATAAGCTTTTGAAAAACTCATTGGTACTGCCACCGGGGGTTCGAACTCGGGTCTCTCGACTCGAAATTCCGACCACCCAACAACGCGTCAACAAGTCAGCTAATAGTTACAGTAAATCAAAAGCGATCATCTGCTTTATTTAAAACTCAAACATTTTCGAATAAGTCGTCTTCTATCTGCTTTAAAAGTTATTTCTTGCTGTTCAATCACAGCGTAAGAATATAACACGTTCTTCTTACCGTGGGTGTCGTAAGAGCTGACTAAGAAAAACATGCCATTAAAATATGAATATGCCAAAATATGACTTCTTCTGCCTGCTTTAAAAAGTTGCCTTTAATAACTAGCTGTTCAATCACAACGTAAGAATATAACACTGTGGGTGTCGTAAGAGGTGACTTAGGAAAATATGCCATTAAAATATGAAGATGCCTAGCAATACGCCAAAATATGCCTTGTAAATGCCAGTGGCTACAGATAGGTCTCGGCATAACCATCTCCATAAACACTAGATCAAACTTCTGCAAACCGTTGGAAGGCAGCAGCATCGAAACTGCCAAGTGTCCGGTATTTTGATCGACAATCCGCTTGCGTAGCGTGACTGTCATGGGCAAAATATCGTTTTCCTTTTTACGTAAAAAATGTTTTGCAGTTGGTCTTTTACAGGCCGTTTATGTACATTATGTGAGTTGTTGTTTCATTCCCACAAGTGATTTGTACGACTTATTTAATAGTGACGCGATTTTGGGACCGCCAGCTATTTCTCGATTAGAAAAATTATCATACGAAATACATTTGTAAAATTTATAACAGTTACGTGAGAGGTCGGAGTAGTTACAAAAAGTTACGTGAGAGGTTAAAAGAAAATGGTAATTTTTATGGAGGTGAATGGTCATACATGTGTATCATTTAAAAAAAAAAGAATTTTGGAGTAGTCAGAGGTGCAGATAATTTAGTCCTTTAGACTTTTTTCATTTCATTTCATTGGAGCTTATATGAGGCTGGTAACAGGTGGTTATTTCTGTCAGCATCTTCGTATCCAATCAAACGATGAAAATCGTACATAAGATTCGTAAAACTCATCCGTACGAACCGAATTACAATTACTCAACATTGTATCTTCTGTCATCTTTTTTAACTTTACGCATTTCCCCATACAGAGTAAACAGAGGTCTAGACAGTCTAGTCCAACCACGCACAATCACCGGACCTTATTTATTTTCGGGACAAAGTGACAGGTGGTGAGTTTGTCGAAATGTTTATGTCCATGCCAACCATACATTACTATTACTATGTTACATAAAATTATAACTTAAAAGTAACGATAGCCGAGTGGTTGGGTGATCGGAACTACGAGTCAAGAGACCCGAGTTCGATCCCCAGGTGGCAGGCTCGTACCAATGGGTTTTTTCAAAAACTTACGTACGAATTATATCGTTTATATCGTTGGCTTGGACATGGATTGGGACGTGCGCACCACCTGTCACGTTGTCCCGAAAATATCTACGGTGGAAGGTGGGTCTAAGGGACGTGTCTGTCTAGACTAGACCTCCGTCTACCCCTGTACTGGGAATTGCGTGAAGATATTCACATCGTTTATTACTTTATAAAATTGTGAGAAACGAAAGGAAAACGCACCAGGTTCCGTGAAGCCGGAGGGTCTGAAGCGGGCGTGCGAGGCGGGGGAGGGGGGCGCGGGGGCGGGGGCGGGCGGCAAGCGGCGGCGTCTGCAGGAGGACTGCGAGGACGTCAGCGAGCGCACCGTGGCCGAGATCGTCGCCACCATCTCCGACCCGAACTACATGTGCGGGCCCGACGTGAGTGACCCGAGCCACCACCCACCACTCCACCCCCCCACCCCCCACTCCGACCGTCGCGTAGACGCATGCAGTGGTGGAGCCACGCGTCAGCTTTTGCTGTTGCACGAATGGGCCGGCTCGACCGGGGGAGGTACCGCGACCTCACAGAATACCCGGCGTGAAGTAGAAGTCTGACAAGCTTCTGCGTTTCGTCTGGTGAGTGCAGGTAACCGGAGGCCCACACACCTCCCTCCCCCAATTCTGGCGGGGGGGGGGGGGGGGAGCTGTCCCACTTCTGCAAGTAGTTGCTTCTATAATATGACCATGAATAGTAACAAAATTTTGGCCACTTTACATGAATACTTTACCATCAACTTATTTTTATTAATGCTAGTAAGATAGACCCGAGTTCGATCCCCAGGTGGCAGTACCAATGAGATTTTTTTTTAAAACTTATGTACGAATTTCATCGTTGGCTTGGACATAAAGACGGCGACAGGCTCACCACCTGTCACGTTGTCCCGAAAATATCTCCGGTGGAAGGTGGTTCAAAGGGACTTAATTGTCTAGACTTGACCTCTGTCTACGCCTGTATTGGGAATTGCGTGAAGATATTTTATTTATTTATTAGTCTGTTTTTTTCTTTTTGGTCCATCTTGGCCCTTCTTGGCTCAAGAAAATCTCGTTGTATCACGTACTTATCGTTATTCCATCTCCACATTCGGTCTCGGTTTCAACAGGCCCTGTTTCAAATGCAAGCTCCGAGAGATGAGGCCGCAAAGTCGGAAGAGCAACGCAAGATGATTGAGTTTCACGTCATCGGCAACTCGCTCACGGGACCGGTTAATAAGCAAACGATGCTGTGGCTGATAGGTATCAAGCAAAAATGCATCTTATTCTAATGTGATGTGCCTTTAAAATGCGAAGACAAGTAACGTTAGACTATTATATTAGACGACCTCCGTGTACAAGTGGTGTAAACACCGGTTTTCAAGGTACCGCCATCTTGAGGTCCCGGGTTCGATTCCCGGTCGGGTCAAAAATAAAACCACTTTTTCTACATTTTCTCGGTTCTGGGTATGTGTGGAGCCTTCATTGTTTCCGATTCCAGTACACAAGTGTTTTAGCTGCTTAGTTTGGAACCAGAGTTATGTATGTGACGTTATCCGTATCATTGTTTTATGTTTTTCTATTTGTAAAGTATGAGTAAATTCCTAGTAGTAGACCTTCTCAAAGCTTCTAAATAATGAAGAAGATAATAATTATTATTAATTAAGAAAATAATAATAATTACATAACATAATGGCCTACACAAGTCCAATACAGGACGTTTACCTTTCCCTGGGATGAGAGACAAAAGTTTGGAAGTAGAAGTATGAAGATTGACGAATTTGTTTGTATATCATCCTGGGGGTGAAAGAAAAGTGGTAAAAAATGTATATGAAAAATTATCAGTCAGAAAGCCAGTCTATATTTAAAATTATTTTTTAATTTCAGGTCTCCATAACGTATTCTCGCATCAGCTACCCGAAATGACAAAAGAGTATATATCGCAATTGGTTTCGATCCGTAAGTATTCCGATTGATAAATCAAAGTCAATATTAATTATACGGTATTATATATATATATATATATATATATATATATATATATATATATATATATATATATATATATATATATATATATATATATATATATATATATATATATATATATATATATATATATATATATATGTATATATCTAAGGTATTATTACAGAATCGTTTCTTTCATTCGACAGAAAACACAAAACTTTGGCACTTATCAAGGAAGGAAGACCTATTGGCGGCATTTGCTTCAGGACATTCCATTCGCAGGTATTGTATTTTTTTTAATGAATGAATGGAATGAAAGTTTATGTCCATCTGATTCAAAAACAAATTTCTAAAATAAAGTTCTGCCTATTTCTACCACATCTTTTAAGACACGGTGGCTCAGAAGTAAGAGCGTTGCCACGGTTCGGCAGTGGTCGCGGGTTCGAATCCCGCCGGTGTCAGTTGAAATTTTTAAAAAATATTTCTCTTTAATTTAATAACATCCTTTAATGTTATGGATTCAAACAAGATTTATTTACTCAGCTTCGTAAACGTTAATTAATTGTAAAGACAACCTCCTTGGACAAATGGCGTACACACCGGTTCTTTAGATGTGCGACACCTTAATACAGCTCCATTAATTAAGTTCCCGGGTTCGATTCTCGGACCCATTTCTACATTTCCCAGGTTTGGATTTTTGTGCTACTTTCGTCGTTCCTATTTCCGTAACACACGTGCTTTAGCTACTAACTTTGGGATCAGAGCAATGTATGTGATGTTGTCCCTATCTTTGTGTATGTATGATGTTGTCACTTAATTAGTTTTTAAATATTAACATAATTTGTTTCTGAATATTTTTTTTTAAATAAATAAATATCTTAGAAGTCACGATAGCCGAGTTGTTGGGTGGTCGGAATTTCGAGTCGAGAGACCCGAGTTCGATCCCCAGGTGGCAGTACCAATGAGTTTTTCAAAAACTTATGCACGAATTTCATCGTTGGCAGCGTGATAATAGTGATGATAATTAGCAGCGTCTGGAATTCGTAGGAGTCGAATAGGTTGTTTTTTTTTTCTAAGAAGTCACGATAGCCGAGTGGTTGGGTGGTCGGAATTTGTCTGCCTGCCTTGCGTGTCGCGTTGTCCCGAAAATATCTTCGGTGGAAGGTGGGTCAAAGGGGCTTAATTGTCTGAACTTGACCTCTGTCTACCCTGTATTGGGAATTGCGTGAAGATATTTTTTTTATTTGATTGAATAGCATAGACAATTGCTTCCTCGTATTTTCGGACAACGTGACGGGTGGTGAGCCCGTCGCGGTCTTTATATCCAAACCAACGATATAATTCGTACATAAGTTTTTGAAAAACCCATTGGTACGAGCCTACCATCTGTGAATCGAACTCGGGTCTCTCGACTCGAAATTCCGACCACCCAACCACTCGGCTATCGTGACTTTGATGCGCTAGGTATTGTAAATACTAAAAAATTTTGTTTCGGTGTATATTTAATATTTTTTTTTTAAAATCACATGTTTATAACAGGGCTTCAGTGAAATCGTCTTCTGTGCGGTGACTTCTAACGAGCAAGTGAAGGGGCTACGGCACTCACCTCATGAACCACCTAAAAGACTACCACATCAGGAACAACATCCTGCATTTCCTGACCTTCGCCGATGAGTTTGCTATAGGTCGGTACCAAGAAATACATATTCTCAATAAGCCTATGTATGGAAACGTTGTATTTCTATGCCTTCTTGTTGTGATGTGTAATGAGTTTTTTATAGTTAGATCATTTTATAGATAGACATAAACATTATGTTAACACAAAACAATATAAGTATCGTAGAGTATTTTCAATGACACTAAAACATTAACTTATGTATAATGTTTTATGTACAGTCGACTCTCTTTAATGAAAACCTGCGATAATTCGAACCTCTCTATAATTTAAATTTATCTCGAGTTCCTAAATAAAATCTCTTTATATTTCGAACTAAACCAATAAATTTTTACGCACCAGCGTGCACTTTTCACTTCATCCTCTTTTGATCGTAACTCATTAAAGAATGGTGTTTTATAACATGCCTTTAGAGGTGTTTGAAAAGACAAAACCTAGCTCAAAACGACTGCATTATGACAACCAAATTTGAACTCTATTCCCTCCGCGAAAGGTTAATTCTCCGATAACAGATGTGCTCTCGATCGGGGATTCCTTTCTCGCGTAAAACCAAGAAGAATCAATTGACACGACGATCTCGTCGCCAGGCTACTTCAAGAAGCAGGGCTTCAGCAAGGACATCAAGCTCCCGCGCGCCATGTACCAGGGCTACATCAAGGACTACGAGGGCGCCACGCTCATGCACTGCGAGCTCAACCCTCGCATCGTGTACACGCGGTTCACGTCCGTCATACGGCGGCAGAAGGAGGTATTGCAGGCTCTTTTAGGAGAAAATTCTACTAACTAATACTCTATTAACACCCTTCACGCCGGGTGGCGGGGGGAGGGGGTAGACATTTTTTTTGTTATTAAAAGAATACTAGCAATGCCGAATAACATTACTAGTATTCCTGTTAACCAATTTAGCTGCAATGCTTGTGTCTGGAGTTGGTTTACGTCAATAGTCGAATTCATATTCTGCATATAAAATGTATACCCAAAGCAATTTTAAAGTCTCTAGTAATTCGAACCAAAATTCTCACACGCGCACTGATTTTGAATGCGAGATCACTGCCAACGTTAATTTGTAATTCGTAATTTCTTTTCGAGTAAAAAAAAAAATGATTTACAATTTACATACATTAAGAAAGATGCGGGAAATGTTGACGGCATTCCATATTATATGACTTAACAGTTTCTTCAACTTGCAGATTGTGAAGAAATTAATCGACATGCGACAGAAGGAGATTAGAAAAATTCACCAGGACTGACTTGTTTCAAAGAAGGTGTAAGTAATTTTACGCTTGATTTATTAGTCTAATAGATATCACTATGGTTTTCTAAAAGGTAGATCTAATCTGATATAAATAAATATCTTCATGCAATTCCCAATACAGGGGTAGACAGAGGTCCTTTGACCCACCTTCCACCGAAGATATTTTCGGGTCTTTATGTCCAAGCCAAGTGATATACATCGTACATAGGTTTTTTGAAAAAACCCATTGGTACAAGCCTGCCACTTGGGGATCGAACTCGGGTCTCTCGACTCGAAATTGATTGAGATTTCTTGACTCCGAATATTGTAAACATTTATAAATATCAATGGTTATCTAACATGAACAGGACACAAACACAAGGTATTTATCAATCAAGGTATCAAAATGTCCAGACCTCATGTGGGCCAGGCCTTGAGTGACTTTCTCTCAATCATTCAATTTTGGCCTTCTCCAATTTTGCGATATGGTAGCCTGTCTTAATTTAATTCCTAAAAAGGATGAACTAATCTTATCCAATATCTATTTATTTATAAAGTAACATTATGAATGTATGAAAGTCTGGAACATATGACCCATGTTAGCATAATATTCAGCACTCTTGCTTTATTAGCTAGTGACAAAAGCTAAGTGATCTCCAGATTGAAACTAAATAAATAGCTAAAAGCACTAGCACATTCCTCCACTAACATCTCTCATTCAAAGGCTCTACTTTACTATGCACTACACTTTATTGAGTTAATTGTCTCTCCTTAGAAAATATTGATATGATGGGGTAATAATTCATTGCAATGAAGGATGGTAGTCTTGTGGACCTCTTCAGTGGTGTATGTGACTTTGAATGTATAAATCATATATATTAAATCTTTTGGATTTTTCCCACAAGATGGAGCGTCACCCTGTATAATGTTGCAAGGAGTCAATAAATATAGGTCCACTCTATGTAGCACTCTTTGGGGAAGGCCTTTGTTCAGCTCTGGACTTCTAATATTTATCATGATTATAATAAATAAATAAAAAAATTAATAAATATCTTCACGCAATTCCCAATACAGGGGTAGACAGAGGTCAAGTCTAGACAATTAAGTCCCTTTGACCCACCTTCCTCCGAAGATATTTTTGTGACAACATGTCAGGAGGTGAGCCCGTCGCCGTCTTCATGTCCAAGCCAACGGTATAATTCGGACATAAGTTTTTGAAAAACCATTGGTACAAGCCTGACACCTGGGGATCGAACTCGAGTCTCTTGTCTCGAAATTCTGACCTCCCAACCACTCGGCTATCGTCACTTTCTTAATATACATTAAATATTAAGAGACTTTAAGAAAAGGAGTACCATGAAATTTTTTATATGGTTTCAGAAAAGCATGTGACACATTTGCAAGGTCTCGCTGTCTCAGAGATTAATCGTCTTCTGGGAGCTGTTATAGATGTTGAAAACATTTTCATGTCCATGCACAGAGAATTCGACCATGACACGAAGCGAGTCTATTACTATTTATTTAAGGTTTGTATGATGTGAAGTGCATCTAATAAGAATACATGTTTCAATACATAATTTGTGCGTATCTCTGTCACTTTAGTAGAATAGTAGTAGTAACTCTATAGTTATTGTTCAAAATTGTAATTGTCTTTGAATAATGAAACTTTGTTGCTCAGTTTCTATCAGTGAGAACGTGTTATTGGCTTCTTTGGGGTTTAACATGGTTTAAGTTAAAACCTTTTCAATTCAAATAAAATAGAATAAATAAATCAAGTTAAATCTGCTTCAATGACACTCGCAAGTAATTAATGTAGATCAGTAAAATTGTATCAGTACCACTGCATAATATCATAAAATTGATTAGTCAATCAATATATTGCGACTCTGTTTCATCCAAACTGGGTAGCTCTTGCTAAATGGATAAACATAACAATCTTTCACTTGTCATTTCATGGCTAACTTGGAAATATAATAAGACATAATACATATTCCAAAAAGAGAAAAATGTTGTTCTTTTTATAACTCTTAGAAAATAAAAAATGTGTAGTCATAGTTTAATTTATTCAAACAAGCTCTTATGCTTACGTCTTAGAGACATGTTGAGAGCAATATTCTTTTGAAAGGTGGCAAATCTGTTAAGATGACTTGACTTCTTAAAAATGTCAGATAAATTATAATTTATGGTTGTATAAAGAATATAGTACCAAAAATTAAAATGGACAGAATTTTTAAAGTCCTGTATATAATTCTGTGTGTAAAAACGGTTCTTCATAAAACCATTGCATAGTATGTTATCTGCTGTACGATTAAAGAAATATAAAAAAACTATGGTATACCAGATTTAGATGGTATACCATATTTCGAAAGAATGATGTAGTGTGATATCGTAAATGAAGCAAATTGTTTTATTAATTATGCCCACAACTCAAGTCTTTAGTCTCTTAAGTTTCACAATACGTGATATTGACTTATTGTTTTTATTTTATTTTTCCAGTTGCTTCGAAAATGCATTCTCACACGTTCTCATCCCCGTATCGAAGGTCCGCTCGGTCAGCCGCCGTTCGAGCGGCCTTCCATAGCGAAGGCCATTACCAACTTTGTTCTGTACAAATTCAACACTCTACCGCAGAGGGAATGGCAGACAATGTACGATTTGGCGAAGATGTTCCTTCATTGCTTCAATCATTGGAACTTTGAGACGCCCAGCGTCAGGAAACTGGTGAGATGACACTCTGTTAGCTTATATTAAAATCGTTATCTTTTTAATCTTCACGCATTTCGATATACAGGGGTAGCTAGAGGTCTAGACAATTTAGTCCTTAGGCAATCTCGACCCACTTTTCATCTGAGTGTTATTTTTTAAGACAACTTGATAAGTAAGTTAAGGTAAGGTAATTCTTTATTCTTTAAAAATTTCTTCACAAATGTTAGTGCTACAGCATATTAATCTATGACAATATAATTTAATTAAAACAAATTGACACATTACAATGTCATATAAATGATTCTGTACTAGAGTCGATCCGAATCACAGCGAGATGACGACAGGCTCATCACCTATCATATTGTCCGAAAAAAATGTCCTCTGTGGAAGGTGGGTAGAAAGGACTTAATTGTCTAGATCACTCTACCTACTTCTACACTCTACCTTCACTCTACCTTCTTCTCTACTCTACCCCTGTATTGGTAAATTCGTACAGATATTTATTTATTCATTTTATTATTTGTAAAGTCTAATATAAGTAAATGCTATTACCAGTATTCTTTTAAATTTAGTAATCATGATTTTATTATAATTATAAATTAATTGTATTTTCAGCAAGTTTCAAATCCGGAAGACATATCGGCATACCAAATAAACTACACCAGGTAATTTCAATTTCAATCAATCTCATTTTAACATAAAGTGAGGATTCACATTCCTCACCAGGTCCTGATGTTGGGGGTTTCAGACCCCCATCTATTTTCTTTGTGTCAATTTCTTTTTTTCTTTTATAGTAATGACTACTTGTTGGAAAATACAAGGGAATAACTAGTGTCTTTAGTTGATTTAGTTGATTAAGTACTTTCGTCCCACCATCCACCGAAGATATTTTTGGCACAACGTGACAGGTGGTGAGCCCGTCGCCGCTTTTATGTCGAAGCCATCGATTTAATTCATAAATAAGTTTTTGAAAAAACCCATTAGTACATGCCTACCACCTGGGGATCGAACTCGGGTCTCTTAACTCGGATTCTGATTATGTTTGTATTTATTAATTGCCTAGGTGCCCCCCGCGCCTTTGCCCGCAGTTTAACACTTAACGCGGAACCCTAATTATGTTTCTAAAATGAAATTATCCTATGTTACTCCTTATAACATTAGCTATCTATCAGTGAAAGTCCTATTAAAATCGGTCTAGCCGTTTCAAACAGACAGGCAGACGGGCAAAAATTGTAAAAAAATGTTATTTTGGTGTATGTACCATAGATATTCATATACATGCGATAAAAACTGTTATTTCAATATTACAAACAGACACTCCAATTTTATATATATATATATATATATATATATATATATATATATATATATATATATATATATATATATATATATATATATATATATATATACATATATATATATATATATATATATATATATATATATATATATATATATATATACCAGGAATCACAATCTATGGAGATATTAATTAGCGTTCTGCCATCAGGTGGCTGGTGTTCTGCCACGTGCCAGCATTCTGCGACTCTCTGCCACATTTCGAGACGTCGCTCGTGTTCGGGCGGACTTTGCTTCGAGCCGTGTTCAAGTCAGTTTGCCGGCAGCTCATAGACAAGTGCCATTCGGAGAGAGATCGCATGCCGCCGGAAAAGAGGGTGGGTTATTTGTTAAGTTTAAGAGGTCTAGAGAATCCCTACGAACCATATTTCTCTGGAGCTTATTGGAGTAACGTGACAGGTGGTGAGCCTGTCGCCGTCTGTGTCCAAGTCAACGATATATCCAGCATAAGATTTTGATAAAACTCATTGGTACCTACCTCCGGGGCATCGAACTCGTGTCTCTTGACTCGGATTCCGTTCTCCCAACCACTTGGCTCTCAAGGTTGAAAAATACATACATTCAATGATTTATGCCTGATTTATTATGTATCGCCCCGCCCGTTGCAATCGATTTTTATAAATCGTAAGCATGCCATAAAGATGGCATGGAAAGCACGTTCATAAGTCACCAGGTTCGAAATCGAGCCGGGAAAATGTAGAAAACACAACTTTTCCTACATTTTCTCGAGTCTCAGTGTTTATGGTACTTTCGTTGTTTCTGATTCCTATACAAGTACTAAAACTGCTTACTTTGGGATGACAGCGATGTTGTCTGATGCTGTCCCTATCTATGTATTTATTTATTTTTTATACAGTCACTCATGTACCCTTAATAAATTTTCTTCACACAGGTGTTAGTTCTTACCCACTTCCCACGTTTCCTGGCGCTGCTCGAAGAAGAAATCTTCAGCGCGAATTCTCCAATCTGGGATCCGGACTACAAGCAAGTGCCACCAAATCACCTCCAGGCTATACTGGACAATAAAAACAGTGAGTTCACTATATTTCATTCTTTTATCGTGTACACTATGCACAATAGTAATTGATTTATATGTGCATTACGTTGTATACATAGTAGAAATATAATAAACAAATAAATATCTTCACGCAATTCCCAATACAGGGGTAGACAGAGGTATAGTCTAGACAATGAAGTCCCTTCGACCCGCCTTCCACCGAAAATATTTTCGGGACAACGTGACAGGTGGTTAGCCCGTCGCCGGCTCTATGTCCTAGCCAACGATATAATTCGTACATAGGTTTTTGAAAAACCCATTTGTACGAGCTTCCCACCTGAGGATCGAACTCGGGTCTCTCGACTCGAAATTCCGACCACCCTACCACTCGGCTATGGTGACTTTTTAATTAGCATCTTTAGAAAAATCACAAATCTCTCTTTTGCCACTTAGGGCGTTAGCGCCCTCAGTTGGAAATCATGATAACTTTGAATTATGACTATAACTTGTGTTAAATACATACATAACGGCCTATTAAATTCCACTGCAAGATATAACCCTATGGGAAATCCGGCAAATCCTTCCTATGGGATAATTGGAAGAATTTGCCGTTTGAATTTGTAAGCTGGTTACTGAAAACATTTTATGGTTGTACAATTTTATACATCTCTCACATTTTTTTAATTACTGAATAAGATATAGCCAGATCCTTAGGTGTAGATGGACATATCAGACTTTAGTAATTATCTGACTGAAAGACCATCAGGTCTTTCAAAGAAAATTGTGAATGAATTTTATACCTTATAACATTAATAGTACTGGGGATCCTGCATAGTCAGTACAAACATACAAGTTAGTAGGGGATTAATATTATATAGTACCATTTTCCAATGACATATCGAACCTAGTTTCATTTTTAAAATGATCAATAAAACAAAACATATAAAATTTTCATGTCAATAAATAAGGAGATTTATAGGTCAATGAACAGTCTCCATGAAGAGTGTTGCTAACTTTTTTTTAATATCATAATATTATCTTATATATTATTTTACAAAATTGTAAAGGGATCATGTCTGTACATTGAAGATAATTGAGTGAAACCAAGTGGAATATGTTACTAGGCCGTTTCTGAGCACAGAAATCTTGTTACTCACATATTTTGAGTTTTTTTTTTTTTTTTTATGGGGAAGGGAGGCAAACTAGCAGGTGGGTCACGTGATGGTAAGTGATTACCGCCGCCCGTGAACATCCGCAATACCAGAGGCATAGCAGATGCGTTGCCAGCCTTTGAGAAATGTATAGGCTCTTTTCTTGAATGTCCCTAAGTCGTCCGGAGAAACCGCTGACGGCAGCACATTCTATAAAGAGCAAGTGCGTAGCAGAAAATTCCGCGAAAAACGCACTGTGCGGGAATGCAAAGCATCAAAATGGTGTTGTTGGTATTTTTGACTATGCCGTAAGGTTCGATGGTGAAATTCAGCGGCTGGGATTAATCCGAACAATTCCTCAGAGCACTCCCCGTAGTAAATCTTGTAAAAAATGCAAAGAGATGCAACATCTCTTCGCAATGCCAGGGGATCTAGCCTATCAGATAGAACATGGTCGTCGACGATTCGAGCTGCTCTTCGTTAGATACGGTCAAATGGAAGGAGCTGACACTAGGGTGCCCCCGCCCAGAGATGAGAACAGTACTCCATGTGCGGCCGAACCTGCGCCTTATAAAATTGCAGGCGGTGGGCCCTTCCAAGTGACCGCGAAACTGAACGTCGCTCGATATGTCGATGCCAAAGATCCCGAAACTGGCTGAGGCAACTAGGGGAAGGCTCTCAAAATGAGGTGACACGACGAAGGGTTTCTTTTTAGCGGTAAACGCGCAAACTTGTGTCTTTTTAGGGTTAAACTGGAATAAATTTAGTCGGCCCCAATCCGAGACTTTGTCTAAACAAAATCTCGACTTCAGACACAAGTTTGTTCCGGTACTCGTCGACGTGTTCCCGAGAAATATTGGCACGGCCGGTGTATAGGGCGTCACCAGTACTGTCGTCTGCATAGCAATAAATTTTACTAATTTGTAACAAATCATTGATATGCAGAAGAAACGGGGTTGGCGATAGCACACAGCCTTGTGGGACACCAGCGTTCACAGACTTGGAGTCCGAGCATGCACCGTCAACTACGACCTTGATGCTCCGGTCTGTGAGAAAACTAGTGACCCAATTGCAAAATTTCTCGCGAAGTCCATATGACGGAAGCTTCGAGAGAAGCGCTTTGTGCCACACCCGATCAAAGGCTTTTGCTATATCCAAGCTAACTACCAGGGCCTCCCCCTTGCTCCCTACTGCCTCCGCCCATCGATGAGTGAGGTATACAAGAAGATCACCGGCTGAGCGACCCCGACGGAAGCCGTACTGGCGGTCACTGATCAACTGGTGCTCCTCCAAAAAGCTGATGCGAGGCTCTACCACTGTTTTGAGTTACCAAAGAAATTAGTTAATGCATGTTTTTAAAGGTCGTACATACCTTCTCTGCCTAGGAGTCGTCTGAGTCAGTCCCATACTCCTACCTTTTCTGCTGCCAAATAGAAGTGTTGTAACTTGAGTTCCGTTTTCATATGTAAAAAGAGCTACTGTAGTCAGGCTATGAGGCTATGAGGCACCTCTTAAAATGGTTTTTAAGTATTGTAAACCACGGGTTGCAGGTGCCACTTACCATTTGGTGGATTGCTAGCCCGTTTCTCACCTTACTTTCATAATAAAATAGTATTTTAAAAAAATATTATTATATAATAAAATATAAAACAAAACTTAGAAGTATATGAAAAAAAAATATTAAATACAATTTCTTATTCTTAACTTTAACTAAAGAATTTTACTACTACTTTTTGTAAAACTAGGTTAGACTTTATTAGCGCCATAATAATTATTTCCGTCTATCTATCTTCTATCGATATAAAAAATAAGCCTCAAAATTTTATTTATTTTAACATTATTGTTTATTCGTTCAGAACACGCGTTATCATACTGTTCATTCGTTCATTCACTCATTCATGCTTTTTTCATACAAACGTGTGCCATCGACATAAATGTAGGCCATAGCTATATCAAGTCAGTAATTATATAACAGTTGATAGGTGATTGTTTGTGTGGTTGTTGCTAGTATGATACTACACTAATAATATCGAGTACTCGATGAATACTGGCGTCAAGGAAAAGCAAGAATATATTGCGTTTCAATCCAAGAGTGAGGTGGCATGAGGCTCACTGCCCCTCCCCTACTTATCCGAAGCAAATAATGCCTACCAGCAACTTTTATGATCAGCTCATGTACATCCATGAACGCCGATACTCTGACACTTAATTTACCTGATTTCCAAATGTCAAATGTTGCCCAAATAGCAAATGTTATAAAAAACTATGCATAGCAGAGCCAAACGGCAGCTTCTGCTAGTGCATGAATGCAACTGGACTGGAGTAAGATCACGGATCTATCGATTCACTAATACCGGAGCAAAATATAGGCATTTTTTACTTCTGCCTTTCATTCGACGTTTCTTTTCTCTTTTCCCCCTTTCTAATTCTTTCTACTATACGATAGGTAGTCAACGCACCTCTGTTCTTGCGAGTGTACATGCACATACATGCATTCATACATACATTAGGACATATTATAGTTCACTGCCTCTCCCGAAAAGAAATGGGCCTCTGCCGAAATTTGATTTGCCAGAGATTTGCCATCGCAATATGCTTTATACGCTGTTGCCCTTTCTCCGGTTTGCTGTATTTTGATTGGGTATTTTTCGAGATGGTTATGTCGGTAGCCAATGATATATTATGACTCAAACGGGATGAATGGTGGTGGTACAATACAGCACATGCATGGATCTAGATAATCATATAGGTGAAACTACTGCTTGTTTGCCATTTTCTCATTAAAAGCTATGGTCATTAGTAACTTTATTTGCAGTAAGAAACAATTGTAATAGATTTCTGCAATTTTGCGGAGGTCTGTGTGTCTCATGTTGTCGTCTATTATATTCTAGCCGGACGCCGTGGCGGCGAATTTGAACGTGTGACTGCGTCTGGTGAAAGTAAAGATGGATTCACGACTGTTTCGTTGTCATCAGGTGCGGTTTGATTGGTCACATCATTTAACATCATAACGACGATCCGTATCGATTATAATTCGATTATAATTTTTTTTATTTTATTTTACAATCTTACAATGTACATCACAAAATCCATAAATCACTAAAACCACACCTACGCCAATTACATATTCTTATTTCCTTAATTGTAATTCTAAATGGTTTAAGAAGGTATTCATTTTAATCTTGCCGATCTGTTGGTTGCTTGATAATGTTGATCATATCATATCATTTATCCTAATTAAAGCAAACATATAATTTGTCTAACCATATTTAAATTTAAATCTGTAAGTACAATGCTATTACTACTAGTTCAATAAAAACCAAATTAAGTTTTAATATTAAGTTGTTTGCTAAATTTCAGTCAGCTAATATAAAATAAAAATAAATAAAATATCTTCACGCAATTCCCAATATAGGGGTAGACAGACGTCAAGTCTAGACAATTAAGTCCCTTTGACCCACCTTCCACCGAAGATATTTTCGGGACAACGTGACAGGTGGTGAGCCCGTCGCCGCCTTTATGTCCAACCCAACGATGAAATTCGTACATAAGCTTTTGAAAAACTCATTGGTACTGCCACCGGGGGTTCGAACTCGGGTCTCTCGACTCGAAATTCCGACCACCCAACAACGCGTCAACAAGTCAGCTAATAGTTACAGTAAATCAAAAGCGATCATCTGCTTTATTTAAAACTCAAACATTTTCGAATAAGTCGTCTTCTATCTGCTTTAAAAGTTATTTCTTGCTGTTCAATCACAGCGTAAGAATATAACACGGTCTTCTTACCGTGGGTGTCGTAAGAGCTGACTAAGAAAAACATGCCATTAAAAATATGAATATGCCAAAATATGGCTTCTTCTGCCTGCTTTAAAAAGTTGCCTTTAATAACTAGCTGTTCAATCACAACGTAAGAATATAACACTGTGGGTGTCGTAAGAGGTGACTTAGGAAAATATGCCATTAAAATATGAAGATGCCTAGCAATACGCCAAAATATGCCTTGTAAATGCCAGTGGCTACAGATAGGTCTCGGCATAACCATCTCCATAAACACTAGATCAAACTTCTGCAAACCGTTGGAAGGCAGCAGCATCGAAACTGCCAAGTGTCTGGTATTTTGATCGACAATCCGCTTGCGTAGCGTGACTGTCATGGGCAAAATATCGTTTTCCTTTTTACGTAAAAATGTTTCGCAGTTGGTCTTTTACAGGCCGTTTATGTACATTATGTGAGTTGTTGTTTCATTCCCACAAGTGATTTGTACGACTTATTTAATAGTGACGCGATTTTGGGACCGCCAGCTATTTCTCGATTAGAAAAATTATCATACGAAATACATTTGTAAAATTTATAACAGTTACGTGAGAGGTCGGAGTAGTTACAAAAAGTTACGTGAGAGGTTAAAAGAAAATGGTAATTTTTATGGAGGTGAATGGTCATACATGTGTATCATTTAAAAAAAAAGAATTTTGGAGTAGTCAGAGGTGCAGATAATTTAGTCCTTTAGACTTTTTTCATTTCATTTCATTGGAGCTTATATGAGGCTGGTAACAGGTGGTTATTTCTGTCAGCATCTTCGTATCCAATCAAACGATGAAAATCGTACATAAGATTCGTAAAACTCATCCGTACGAACCGAATTACAATTACTCAACATTGTATCTTCTGTCATCTTTTTTAACTTTACGCATTTCCCCATACAGAGTAAACAGAGGCCTAGACAGTCTAGTCCAACCACGCACAATCACCGGACCTTATTTATTTTTCGGGACAAAGTGACAGGTGGTGAGTTTGTCGAAATGTTTATGTCCATGCCAACCATACATTACTATTACTATGTTACATAAAATTGTAACTTAAAAAGTAACGATAGCCGAGTGGTTGGGTGATCGGAACTACGAGTCAAGAGACCCGAGTTCGATCCCCAGGTGGCAGGCTCGTACCAATGGGTTTTTCAAAAACTTACGTACGAATTATATCGTTTATATCGTTGGCTTGGACATGGATTGGGACGTGCGCACCACCTGTCACGTTGTCCCGAAAATATCTACGGTGGAAGGTGGGTCTAAGGGACGTGTCTGTCTAGACTAGACCTCCGTCTACCCCTGTACTGGGAATTGCGTGAAGATATTCACATCGTTTATTACTTTATAAAATTGTGAGAAACGAAAGGAAAACGCACCAGGTTCCGTGAAGCCGGAGGGTCTGAAGCGGGCGTGCGAGGCGGGGGAGGGGGGCGCGGGGGCGGGGGCGGGCGGCAAGCGGCGGCGTCTGCAGGAGGACTGCGAGGACGTCAGCGAGCGCACCGTGGCCGAGATCGTCGCCACCATCTCCGACCCGAACTACATGTGCGGGCCCGACGTGAGTGACCCGAGCCACCACCCACCACTCCACCCCCCCAACCCCCACTCCGACCGTCGCGTAGACGCATACAGTGGTGGAGCCACGCGTCAGCTTTTGCTGTTGCACGAATGGGCCGGCTCGACCGGGGGAGGTACCGCGACCTCACAGAATACCCGGCGTGAAGTAGAAGTCTGACAAGCTTCTGCGTTTCGTCTGGTGAGTGCAGGTAACCGGAGGCCCACACACCTCCCTCCCCCAATTCTGGCGGGGTGGGGGGGGGGGAGCTGTCCCACTTCTGCAAGTAGTTGCTTCTATAATATGACCATGAATAGTAACAAAATTTTGACCACTTTACATGAATACTTTACCATCAACTTATTTTTATTAATGCTAGTTATTTTTTTTTTTTTTTTTTAGTCTGTCTGTCTGTCTCAATCACGATAGCCGACTTGTTGGGTGATCGGAATTTCGAGTCGAGAGACCCGAGTTCGATCCCCAGGTGGCAGTACTAATGAGATTTTTTTTAAAACTTATGTACGAATTTCATCGTTGGCTTGGACATGGATTGGGACGTGCGCACCACCTGTCACGTTGTCCCGAAAATATCTTCGGTGGAAGGTGGGTCAAAGGGACTTAATTGTCTAGACTTGACCTCTGTCTACGCCTGTATTGGGAATTGCGTGAAGATATTTTATTTATTTATTAGTCTGTTTTTTTCCTTTTGGTCCTTCCTGGCCCTTCTTGGCTCAAGAAAATCTCGTTGTATCACGTACTTATCGTTATTCCATCTCCACATTCGGTCTCGGTTTCAACAGGCCCTGTTTCAAATGCAAGCTCCGAGAGATGAGGCCGCAAAGTCGGAAGAGCAACGCAAGATGATTGAGTTTCACGTCATCGGCAACTCGCTCACGGGACCGGTTAATAAGCAAACGATGCTGTGGCTGATAGGTATCAAGCAAAAATGCATCTTATTCTAATGTAATGTGCCTTTAAAATGCGAAGACAAGTAACGTTAGACTATTATATTAGACGACCTCCGTGTACAAGTGGTGTAAACACCGGTTTTCAAGGTACCGCCGTCTTGAGGGGTCCCGGTCCCCCGGGACCCATCAAGACCCCTCAAGGGAGAAACCCGGGAATCCCGGCTTCGATTCCCGGTCGGATCAAAAAAAAAAACACTTTTTCTACATTTTCTCGGGTCTGAATGTTTGTGGAGCCTTCATTGTTTCCGATTCCAGTACACAAGTGTTTTAGCTGCTTAGTTTGGAACCAGAGTTATGTGTGTGACGTTATCCGTATCATTGTTTTATGTTTTTCTATTTGTAAAGTATGAGTAAATTCCTAGTAGTAGACCTTCTCAAAGCTTCTAAATAATGAAGAAAATAATAATTATTATTAATTAAGAAGATAATAATAATAACAATTACATAACATAATGGCCTACACAAGTCCAATACAGGACGTTTACCTTTCCCTGGGATGAGAGACAAAAGTTTGGAAGTAGAAGTATGAAGATTGACGAAATATTTGTTTGTATATCATCCTGGGGGTGAAAGAAAAGTGGTAAAAAATGTATATGAAAAATAATCAGTCAGAAAGCCAGTCTATATTTAAAATTATTTTTTAATTTCAGGTCTCCATAACGTATTCTCGCATCAGCTACCCGAAATGACAAAAGAGTATATATCGCAATTGGTTTTCGATCCGTAAGTATTCCGATTGATAAATCAAAGTCAATATTAATTATACGGTATTATATATGTATATATCTAAGGTATTATTACAGAATCGTTTCTTTCATTCGACAGAAAACACAAAACTTTGGCACTTATCAAGGAAGGAAGACCTATTGGCGGCATTTGCTTCAGGACATTCCATTCGCAGGTATTGTATTTTTTTTAATGAATGAATGGAATGAAAGTTTATGTCCATCTGATTCAAAAACAAATTTCTAAAATAAAGTTCTGCCTATTTCTACCACATCTTTTAAGACACGGTGGCTCAGAAGTAAGAGCGTTGCCACGGTTCGGCAGTGGTCGCGGGTTCGAATCCCGCCGGTGTCAGTTGAAATTTTTAAAAAATATTTCTCTTTAATTTAATAACATCCTTTAATGTTATGGATTCAAACAAGATTTATTTACTCAGCTTCGTAAACGTTAATTAATTGTAAAGACAACCTCCTTGGACAAATGGCGTACACACCGGTTCTTTAGATGTGCGACACCTTAATACAGCTCCATTAATTAAGTTCCCGGGTTCGATTCTCGGACGGTGCAATGTAGGAAACAAACATTTCTACATTTCCCAGGTTTGGATTTTTGTGCTACTTTCGTCGTTCCTATTTCCGTAACACACGTGCTTTAGCTACTAACTTTGGGATCAGAGCAATGTATGTGATGTTGTCCCTATCTTTGTGTATGTATGATGTTGTCACTTAATTAGTTTTTCAAATATTAACATGATTTGTTTCTGAATATTTTTTTTTAAATAAATAAATATCTTAGAAGTCACGATAGCCGAGTTGTTGGGTGGTCGGAATTTCGAGTCGAGAGACCCGAGTTCGATCCCCAGGTGGCAGTACCAATGAGTTTTTCAAAAACTTATGTACGAATTTCATCGTTGGCAGCGTGATAATTATTAGCGTGATAATAGTGATGATAATTAGCAGCGTCTGGAATTCGTAGGAGTCGAATAGGTTGTTTTTTTTTTCTAAGAAGTCACGATAGCCGAGTGGTTGGGTGGTCGGAATTTGTCTGCCTGCCTTGCGTGTCACGTTGTCGCGAAAATATCTTCGGTGGAAGGTGGGTCAAAGGGACTTAATTGTCTAGACTTGACCTCTGTCTACCCCTGTATTGGGAATTGCGTGAAGATATTTTTTTTTTATTTATTGAATAGTATAGACAATTAAGTCCCTGTATTTTCGGGACAACGTGACGGGTGGTGAGCCCGTCGCCGTCTTTATATCCAAACCAACGATATAATTCGTACATAAGTTTTTGAAAAACCCATTGGTACGAGCCTACCATCTGTGAATCGAACTCGGGTCTCTCGACTCGAAATTCCGACCATCCAACCACTCGGCTATCGTGACTTTGATGCGCTAGGTATTGTAAATACTAAAAAATTTTGTTTCGGTGTATATTTAATATTTATTTTTTTTTTAAAAAATCACATGTTTATAACAGGGCTTCAGTGAAATCGTGTTCTGTGCGGTGACTTCTAACGAGCAAGTGAAGGGCTACGGCACTCACCTCATGAACCACCTAAAAGACTACCACATCAGGAACAACATCCTGCATTTCCTGACCTTCGCCGATGAGTTTGCTATAGGTCGGTACCAAGAAATACATATTCTCAATAAGCCTATGTATGGAAACGTTGTATTTCTATGCCTTCTTGTTGTGATGTGTAATGAGTTTTTTTTTATAGTTAGATCATTTTTATAGATAGACATAAACATTATGTTAACACAAAACAATATAAGTATCGTAGAGTATTTTCAATGACACTAAAACATTAACTTATGTATAATGTTTTTATGTACAGTCGACTCTCGTTAATTCAAACCTGCGATAATTCGAACCTCTCTATAATTTAAATTTATCTCGTGTTCCCTAAATAAAAATCTCTTTATATTTCGAACTAAACCAATAAATTTTTACGCACCAGCGTGCACTTTTCACTTCATCCTCTTTTTGATCGTAACTCATTAAAAGAATGGTGTTTTATAACATGCCTTTAGAGGTGTTTGAAAAGACAAAACCTAGCTCAAAACGACTGCATTATGACAACCAAATTTGAACTCTATTCCCTCCGCGAAAGGTTAATTCTCCGATAACAGATGTGCTCTCGATCGGGATTCCTTTCTCGCGTAAAACCAAGAAGAATCAATTGACACGACGATCTCGTCGCCAGGCTACTTCAAGAAGCAGGGCTTCAGCAAGGACATCAAGCTCCCGCGCGCCATGTACCAGGGCTACATCAAGGACTACGAGGGCGCCACGCTCATGCACTGCGAGCTCAACCCTCGCATAGTGTACACGCGGTTCACGTCCGTCATACGGCGGCAGAAGGAGGTATTGCAGGCTCTTTTAGGAGAAAATTCTACTAACTAATACTCTATTAACACCCTTCACGCCGGGTGGCGGGGGGAGGGGGTAGACATTTTTTTTGTTATTAAAAGAATACTAGCAATGCCGAATAACATTACTAGTATTCCTGTTAACCAATTTAGCTGCAATGCTTGTGTCTGGAGTTGGTTTACGTCAATAGTCGAATTCATATTCTGCATATAAAATGTATACCCAAAGCAATTTTAAAGTCTCTAGTAATTCGAACCAAAATTCTCACACGCGCACTGATTTTGAATGCGAGATCACTGCCAACGTTAATTTGTAATTCGTAATTTCTTTTCGAGTAAAAAAAAAAATGATTTACAATTTACATACATTAAGAAAGATGCGGGAAATGTTGACAGCATTCCATATTATATGACTTAACAGTTTCTTCAACTTGCAGATTGTGAAGAAATTAATCGACATGCGACAGAAGGAGATTAGAAAAATTCACCCGGGACTGACTTGTTTCAAAGAAGGTGTAAGTAATTTTTACACTTGATTTATTAGTCTGATAGACGTCACTATGGTTTTCTAAAAGGTAGATCTAATCTGATATAAATAAATATCTTCACGCAATTCCCAATACAGGGGTAGACAGAGGTCTAGTCTAAACAATTAAGTCCCTTCGACCCACCTTCCACCGAAGATATTTTCGGGACAACGTGACAGGTGGTGAGCCCGTCGCCGCCTTTATGTCCAAGCCAACGATATAATTCGTACATAAGTTTTTGAAAAACCCATTGGTACGAGCCTGCCACCTGGGGATCGAACTCCGGTCTCTCGACTCGAAATTCCGACCACCCAATTACTCGGCTATCGTGACTTTTTTAGATCTAATCTGGTGCTACATAATGCATTCTCGACCTGACTAAGGCAATGGATAACTGTAAAAATTGTCGAGTATACACAGATTATAATAAAGTTTTCGACCGAATTGATCATAATGTTCTTTTGAAGAAGCTAAGACATTATGTTATCTGTGGATAACTATTGCTGTCGTTCTCTTCATATATCGACCTCAATCAGTATCAATCTCCTCGGGTAGTAGAAGTCAATGATTTATATTTCCAGCTGGGTCACAATACGAAGTGGTGTACCGCAAGGCTCCTTGTTGAGACTGTTGCTATTTATAATATTTGTAAACGGCATCGTAAACTGTTTCCAATTATTTAATGTATTCTGTTTTCTTGATAATATGAAAACATTTACTTCTGTCTCATCACATATTTATACTGAATTGCTGCTAAAGAACTCTTGAAGATTAGAGAATAAAAAAAAAAAATATCTTCACGCAATTCCCAATACAGGGGTAGACAGAGGTCAATTCTAGACAATTAAGTCCCTTTGACCCACCTTCCACCGAAGATATTTTCGGGACAACGTGACAGGTGGTGAGCCTGTCGCCGCCTTTATGTCCAAGCCAACGATGAAATTCGTACATAAGTTTTGAAAAACTCATTGGTACTGCCACCTGGGGATCGAACTCCGGTCTCTCGACTCGAAATTCCGACCACCCAATTACTCGGCTATCGTGACTTTTTTAGATCTAATCTGGTGCTACATAATGCATTCTCGACCTGACTAAGGCAATGGATAACTGTAAAAATTGTCGAGTATACACAGATTATAATAAAGTTTTCGACCGAATTGATCATAATGTTCTTTTGAAGAAGCTAAGACATTATGTTATCTGTGGATAACTATTGCTGTCGTTCTCTTCATATATCGACCTCAATCAGTATCAATCTCCTCGGGTAGTAGAAGTCAATGATTTATATTTCCAGCTGGGTCACAATACGAAGTGGTGTACCGCAAGGCTCCTTGTTGAGACTGTTGCTATTTATAATATTTGTAAACGGCATCGTAAACTGTTTCCAATTATTTAATGTATTCTGTTTTCTTGATAATATGAAAACATTTACTTCTGTCTCATCACATATTTATACTGAATTGCTGCTAAAAGAACTCTTGAAGATTAGGAGAATAAAAAAAAAAAATATCTTCACGCAATTCCCAATACAGGGGTAGACAGAGGTCAAGTCTAGACAATTAAGTCCCTTTGACCCACCTTCCACCGAAGATATTTTCGGGACAACGTGACAGGTGGTGAGCCCGTCGCCGCCTTTATGTCCAAGCCAACGATGAAATTCGTACATAAGTTTTTGAAAAACTCATTGGTACTGCCACCTGGGGATCGAACTCGGGTCTCTCGACTCGAAATTCCGACCACCCAACAACTCGGCTATCGTGACTTAGGAGAATAGAATACTGTTTAATTAAAATTTTCCATAAAGTTGTGCGATATCCTTGACTCCGCTTCCATTCTACACCTTTCACGCACTTCTCCTTATCATGACCAGAGGCCAAGTGGTTTAACCATGCTTTCTTCTGCTTTCTTACGTTTCTTTCATTTCATCATTCCCCGATGCGTCGCTCTTTTTTCTTCGACCTCTTTTAGCGAAAAGTACAGCGGTACTACACATGTCTTCCACTGCACTAACCATACCACCCCTAAGGCTTGCCATATTTATTCCACACAGTATTTCCAGCCTTGATATCGTCGATTCTATTCGGTTATTTTGATTTTTGCTCGACATTTATCCCTGGTGTTTGTTCCTTAAAGCTTCCAGCTTCGTATGCTACAGGCCTAATTTGGTTCCGGGAACACTGACCAGTAGCACCAGCCTAGGAACAGACTCCTAAATCTAGTAATCAGTAGATCCGTTCCGAGTTCATCATCCCTGAACACGCGCTTGTCAATCACTCATTTGCGCTGTCAGTCATCCACCAGTCAAACTTTTCTTAGTCTTACTTTATCCTTACATACAACCAGTAAAATACACACACCGTACATTTCATGCACCGACTCGTATCCTGGTCGAGCGGTACTAACCTTCGTTCAAATCCCACATATAACATTTTTTTCGTTTCCTCTAACCAATGCTAGAATTTCTCTAACATTCTCCTAAAACTCCTCCAGTTCACCGATGACAAAGATACCGGCGCGTAAACAGCCAAAAGGAATAAATTCGTCAATCCTAATCTAAAGCTAAGAGAAGTCTTCACAAAGAGTTCATAATCTCATTCAGTCATAACATCGACCAACCTAAACGACAGCATCACTGCCACCCTCTGACAGGGACACTCCCGGCACTCCAGGCCATATTTACATTTGTTCTCTGACTAACACGTAACATATAAATCTCTTTTTTTTTCTTTATTTCAATCAACTAATTCGTCTTATCTTTTACGCCTCCTCTAATATTCTGGTCCTTCACGTTCCGCTGCCGGGCAATGCGTGACGGTTGACAGTTCCCATCACCGCCTTGCTCGTTGTTTTCTGCTCCAATGGGAACCAGCTGGTGTGCGACTCCTTGTGGCAATGCCCTACCCCTCGTTGGCAAGGGTTCGTACCTGTGTAGAATTGCAACCCTGAAAAGAGCTGGCCGAGGTCGTGACGACTTCTTCATTGACAAAAGTAGTGTCAATCGTGTAATAAATTTGTTCTATGTGTTAATTGGGATGTTGAGAACATGTCTGTGTCGCTCACCGTCGGCTCACCGTTGCAGGTGAGGAGCATCCCGGTGGAATGTATCCCGGGACTGCGCGAGAGCGGCTGGCGGGCGGCGCGCGGAGCCGCCGAGCCCGAGCCCGACGCCGAGCCCGCCGCGCTGCGCGCCGTGCTGCACGCGGTCAGTGTCTGTGCGGCCCGCGCCGAGTGTAACGCGAGCCCGAGCCCGACGCTGAGTGTAGCGCGCGAGCCCGAGCCCGACGCCGAGTGTAGCGCGCGAGCCCGAGCCCGACGCCGAGTGTAGCGCGAGCCCGAGCCCGAGCCCGACGCCGAGTGTAGCGCGCGAGCCCGACGCCGAGTGTAGCGCGCGAGCCCGAGCCCGAGCCCGACGCCGAGTGTAGCGCGCGAGCCCGAGCCCGAGCCCGACGCCGAGTGTAGCGCGCGAGCCCGAGCCCGACGCCGAGTGTAGCGCGCGAGCCCGAGCCCGACGCCGAGTGTAGCGCGCGAGCCCGAGCCCGACGCCGAGTGTAGCGCGCGAGCCCGACGCCGAGTGTAGCGCGCGAGCCCGACGCCGAGTGTAGCGCGCGAGCCCGACGCCGAGTGTAGCGCGCGAGCCCGACGCCGAGTGTAGCGCGCGAGCCCGAGCCCGACGCCGAGTGTAGCGCGCGAGCCCGAGCCCGAGCCCGACGCCGAGTGTAGCGCGCGAGCCCGGAGCCCGACGCCGAGTGTAGCGCGAGCCCGGAGCCCGACGCCGAGTGTAGCGCGCGAGCCTGAGCCCGACGCCGAGTGTAGCGCGAGCCCGACGCCGAGTGTAGCGCGCGAGCCCGACGCCGAGTGTAGCGCGCGAGCCCGACGCCGAGTGTAGCGCGCGAGCCCGAGCCCGACGCCGAGTGTAGCGCGCGAGCCCGGAGCCCGAGCCCGAGCCCGACGCCGAGGTAGCGCGCGCGAGCCCGGAGCCCGACGCCGAGTGGCGCGCGAGCCGAGCCCGAGCCCGACGCCGGAGTGTAGCGCGCGCGAGCCCGGAGCCCGACGCCGAGTGTAGCGCGAGCCCGGAGCCCGACGCCGAGTGTAGCGCGCGAGCCCGAGCCCGACGCCGAGTGTAGCGCGCGAGCCCGACGCCGAGTGTAGCGCGCGAGCCCGAGCCCGACGCCGAGTGTAGCGCGCGAGCCCGACGCCGAGTGTAGCGCGCGAGCCCGAGCCCGACGCCGAGTGTAGCGCGCGAGCCCGACGCCGAGTGTAGCGCGCGAGCCCGAGCCCGAGCCCGACGCCGAGTGTAGCGCGCGAGCCCGAGCCCGACGCCGAGTGTAGCGCGCGAGCCCGAGCCCGAGCCCGACGCCGAGTGTAGCGCGCGAGCCCGAGCCCGAGCCCGACGCCGAGTGTAGCGCGCGAGCCCGACGCCGAGTGTAGCGCGCGAGCCCGAGCCCGAGCCCGACGCCGAGTGTAGCGCGCGAGCCCGAGCCCGAGCCCGACGCCGAGTGTAGCGCGCGAGCCCGAGCCCGAGCCCGACGCCGAGTGTAGCGCGCGAGCCCGAGCCCGACGCCGAGTGTAGCGCGCGAGCCCGAGCCCGAGCCTGAGCCCGACGCCGGAGTGTAGCGCGCGAGCCTGAGCCCGAGCCCGACGCCGAGTGTGGCGCGCAGGCCCGAGCCCGAACCCGACGCCGAGTGTAGCGCGAGCCCGAGCCCGAGCCGACGCCGGTGTAGCGCGCGGGCCCGAGCCCAGGCCGACGCCGAGTGTAGCGCGCGCGAGCCCGGAGCCCGAGCCCGACGCCGAGGTGTGGCGCGCGAGGCCCAGGCCCGACGCCGAGTGTGGCGCGCGAGCCCGGAGCCCGACGCCGAGTGTGTAGCGCGCGAGCCCGAGCCCAGGCCCGACGCCGGTGTGGCGCGCGGGCCCGAGCCCGACGCCAGTGTGGCGCGCAGGCCGACGCCGGTGTAGCGCGCGAGGCCCGACGCCGAGTGTAGCGCGCGAGCCCGACGCCGAGTGTAGCGCGCGAGCCCGAGCCCGAGCCCGACGCCGGTGTGGCGCGCGCGAGCCCGAGCCCGACGCCGAGTGTAGCGCGCGAGCCCGAGCCCGAGCCCGACGCCAGGTGTAGCGCGCGCGAGCCCAGGCCCGACGCCGAGGTGTGGCGCGCGAGCCCGACGCCGGTGTAGCGCGCGCGAGCCCGAGCCCGAGCCCAGGCCCGACGCCGAGGTGTGGCGCGCGGGCGGGCCGACGCCGGTGTGGCGCGCGGGCCGAGCCCGACGCCGAGGTGTGGCGCGCAGGCCCGACGCCGAGTGTGGCGCGCGGGCCCGAGCCCGACGCCGAGTGTGGCGCGCGGGCCCAGGCCGACGCCGAGGTGTGGCGCGCAGGCCCGACGCCAGTGTAGCGCGCGCGAGCCCGAGCCCGACGCCGAGGTGTGGCGCGCAGGCCCGAGCCGACGCCGAGTGTGGCGCGCGGGCCGACGCCGAGGTGTAGCGCGCAGGCGAGCCCGACGCTGAGTGTAGCGCGAGCCTGAGCCCGACGCCGGTGTGGCGCGCGGGCCCGACGCCGAGTGTAACGCGAGCCCAGGCCGACGCCGAGTGTAGCGCGCGAGCCCAGGCCCGACGCCGAGTGGCGCGCGAGGCCCGAGCCCGAGCCCGACGCCAGTGTGGCGCGCAGGCCCGACGCCGGTGTGGCGCGCAGGCCCGACGCCGGTGTGGCGCGCGGGCCGACGCCGAGTGTGTAGCGCGCGAGCCCGACGCCGGAGTGTAGCGCGCGAGCCCAGGCCCGACGCCGAGTGTAGCGCGCGAGCCCGAGCCCGAGCCGACGCCGAGTGTAGCGCGCGAGCCCAGGCCCGACGCCGGTGTAGCGCGCGCGAGCCTGAGCCCGACGCCGAGTGTAGCGCGCAGGCGAGCCCAGGCCCGACGCCGAGTGTAGCGCGCGGGCCCGAGCCCGAGCCCGAGCCCGACGCCGAGTGTGGCGCGCGGGCCCGAGCCCGAGCCCGACGCCAGGTGTAGCGCGCGAGCCCAGGCCCGACGCCGGAGTGTAGCGCGCAGGCCGACGCCGGTGTGGCGCGCGCGAGCCCGAGCCCGAACCCGACGCCGAGGTGTAGCGCGCGCGAGCCCGAGCCCGGAGCCCGACGCCGAGGTGTAGCGCGCGAGCCCGGGCCCGACGCCGAGTGTGGCGCGCGAGGCCCGAGCCCGACGCCGGTGTGGCGCGCGGGCCGACGCCGGTGTAGCGCGCGCGAGCCCGAGCCCGACGCCGAGTGTGGCGCGCGAGCCCGGGCCCGACGCCGAGGTGTGGCGCGCAGGCGGGCCCGAGCCCGACGCCGAGTGTAGCGCGAGCCCGACGCCGAGGTGTGGCGCGCGAGCTCGAGCCCGACGCCGAGTGTAGCGCGCAGGCGAGCCCGAGCCCGACGCCGAGTGTAGCGCGCGAGCCCGACGCCGAGTGTAGCGCGCGAGCTCGAGCCCGACGCCGAGTGTAGCGCGCGAGCCCGAGCCCGAGCCCGACGCCGAGTGTAGCGCGCGAGCCCGACGCCGAGTGTAGCGCGCGAGCTCGAGCCCGACGCCGAGTGTAGCGCGCGAGCCCGAGCCCGAGCCGACGCCGGTGGCGCGCGAGCGGGCCCGACGCCGAGGTGTAGCGCGCAGGCCCGACGCCGGTGGCGCGCGAGCCCAGGCCCGACGCCGAGTGTAGCGCGCGAGCCCGAGCCCGACGCCGAGTGTAGCGCGCGAGCCCGAGCCCGACGCCGAGCTCGCCGCGCTCCGCGCTAGTTGTTAATAAATATATTAAATAAAATATAAATATCTTCACACAATTCCCAATACAGGGGTAGACAGAGGTCAAGTCTAGACAATTAAGTCCCTTTGACCCACCTTCCACCGAAGATCGGGACTACGTGACAGGTGGTGAGCCCGTCGCCTTCTTTATGTCCAAGCCAACGATGAAATTCGTACATAAGTCTTTGAAAAACTCATTGGTACTGCCACCTGGGGATCGAACTCGGGTCTCTCGACTCGAAATTCCGACTACCCAACAACTCGGCTATCGTGACTATAAATATATTATATGCCAAACACTCATATTCTCGTCTCGCCCAACACCACCGGACTAATTATTGTACAATCCCATAATGTGAGTACTAGCGGCACTAGGCTCAGTAACAATTTACTATACTGACACTTCTTTAGCCTTACGGACGCATCAATGCGGTGAAACTCATAACGAGCACGTACTTAATAATTCGGGTAACGCAGTCATCGTGACAGTTATGACTAACTAAAAAAAAAATTTTAATGGAAGAATTTATTTATTTCCAGGTTAAGAACCACGCCGCGGCATGGCCGTTCTTAAAACCGGTGGACAAATCCGAAGTGCCGGATTACTACGACCACATCAAATATCCAATGGGTAACCTTTTATTTTTCTGAATATATTATTACCCAATAATTTTGGTACCAGCCCAATAAGTACAGTAATTTAAGGGTTTTAACAATTTTCATTGAAAATGTTCCAAGCTTTGCATATGCTTACATATTTTGGTGACCATGTAAGACTTGCATTTTTGATTATATACTCCCAACATAAGCACAGTATATACAATAAACACAAAATATCTTTAAGTACGGACAGGTTTAAAGTAGGAACAACCGTTTCATGTAAGCCTTGCATTTAGTCGATGTTCTCATTCATTGTCAACTTGAGTTCCAACTGCACAACTAATTATCGCATGAGAGTTGTTTTATTAACTGTGTATTTATCAAAATAGTACGAATAACTTAATGTTGTAACTTAATATATACGAATAATTTAACATCCAAATAATGCGGTAGGTTTTTATATAGTTGACTTACAAAAGATAGTTGGAATATACGAATCAAGGTAACACAAAAGTAAACATACTCGTTATAGAATAAGAGACCTAATTGGGAACCTTGCGGAACACCTAAAGCGATTTACGTTACGTATTCAATCCTAAGTCCACAAACAACCATAGCTTGGCCTATATTTTTCAATTAGGTGTAACTGCACCCATCTTATAATATTGCCATGTATCCACCGAGATAAAGTAAACGAAACTAAAGAGTTTATTGATTTAAATATTATGATCAACATCGTCGAATATGTCTTCAAGATCTTTGTATATTACATCGATACTTCTTTTTCTCTCCATGCTTTTCAATACACATTTAGTAAATACAGACAAGTTGGATGTAATTGTAACCTATTTCCTAAATACACATAATATATATAAACCTAGTATGGCTAGTAAACATTACTGAACATACTTTAAAAATTAGCCAGTCGTGTTTTTTTTCTAACTTTTCTATTGTTTTTCTTTTTTATGAACTGGTATAATAAGAGCTAATATATATTTTACGGAAGAGACTTGTCTTGATGTGACGCAGTGGATTTTACTGACATTATGAAATAATGACTTACCATTGAAGTCAAGCCTTCATACAAAATATGTTAAAATAAGTTATTTAAAAACAGGATACTCAATAATAAATCGGATTAACTCGACGAACTCGGAAAAACTACGGTCTTCGGTTACTTAACTAGGGTCTCATGACTAGAATTCTGTTTACCTATTTGGCCATCTTGGCTCTCTAGTAAATCCAGCTTTTCTAAATCTATGATGTCCAGCTTTTCGGCTACCCTTGCTTGATATTTATCCCTAGTGTTCTGGTATCGCCGTCCGGTGGCGCCAACCCGCGAACAGACTCCTAAATCTAGTAATCACTAGGTAGTGATCCGTTCCCAGGTCAGCACCTCGGAACACTCGCGTATCCATCACCTGTTTTGGCAGTCGGTCATCCACCAGGAATAAATCGATCATACTTCTCTCATTCTCTCTTGTTCTAGTATACATATGGATTTTCTTGTGACTAAACATAGTGTTTGTCACAAGAAGACCCTTTTCCTTGCATACAGCCAGTATAAGCTTGCCAGCATCGTTAACCCTTTTATCGCCAAACATTCCAAGCACCGACTCGTACCCTGGCCGAGCGGTACCAACCCATCCATTCAAATCACCACATACAATTCTTTCGTTTCCTCTAACCAAATCATAAATTTTTTTTTAAATACTAGAAATAACATTAGAATGAAAGTAACTTTATTTGTTGCTTATTTAAAAAAAAAATAATAAAAAATAATATTTTACCCAGGACAAATGCTTATTTTACCAGGACAAAAAACAGTATTTAAATCGTAAATGTGCAAAAACAAAATAAAATCAAATAAAAAAACCTAGAACAATAAAATAAAATTGCCTTAACTAAAAAAATACAAATTAATAATAAAAAAAGAAAGAAAAAAAATGCATTAGTGACATACCAGCACAGCAGCAAAAGGGTCTGCGCTCGGTATAAGCTGCGGGTAGACACAACCCTGATTTTCAGCGCAGCCCGTTAAACGTTACTAGTATTCCTGTTAACCACTCCCAATATAGCTGCATCACTGTGCCTTATGTAACAGAGGTTATTCCCTACGCAGATCTCCGTACTATGGGCGAGAGGCTGAAGTCTCGTTACTACGTGTCGAAGAGGCTCTTCATCGCCGACATGACGAGGATCTTCACCAACTGTCGTCTCTACAATTCACCAGAGACGGACTACTATAGGTAAGCAGAGTAACAAGTTTTTTTTTACAGGTAACGTGACTCCATTTCTTTCTTAGAGCTAATTTATGAACGAGGGTTAACGCATGTCACTTTTACGGTACGGGTTAGCTCGACGACTTGGAGTTCTTTGGTTCATAAAAAAAAAAAAAAAAAAAAACTTCCCGCCATTCCCAAAACAGGGGTAGACAGAAGTCTAGTCCTATCGACTTTTTGAAAAAAACCCGTTGGTACAAGCGGGCCACCTGGGGATCGAACTCGGGTTTCCTGACTCGAAATCCGATCACCCAACCGCTCGGTTATTGTTAAGTTCATCTTCTTAAATTCAATGGAGCCGTGGTATCCTAGGATGCTCTTTTTAGGTTGAGTTCGAGCCCCGGGTCGACACCTCTAAATTTGTTAATCGTCAGCATAACGGCCTATAAAGTACCACCTAGACTCATAGGCTTCTCCCGTAATCGCCACACTTGCAACGGATTGGCGATCGCAGTACAATACATCTTGCACCTTAGACGCTGCTGCCCATTACCGGTTAGCTGAAATTTGGTTCAGTATTTCCAGAGATGGTTATCACTTAAAATTTTTAGATTGCGTTATTTTTTACTGAAAAAACATCTCAATATAACAAAACATTACATTACTTTATACATTTGAGGTTCACATTTTAAAAACTATGACACCTTTGACCATTCCTCTCTTGAATAGTATGTCTTTATTATACTTAAAATGGCAATTACTTAATGATGATAATATTCACTTACTTTAATTATAAAAAAATATATAAATACCTTCACGCAATTCCCAATACAGGGGTAGACAGAGGTCTAGTCTAGACAATTAAGTTCCTTAGACCCACCTTCCACCGAAGATATTTTCGGGACAACGTGACAGGTGGTGAGCCCGTCGCCGTCTTTATGTCAAGGCCAACGATATAATTCGTACATAAGTTTTTGAAAAACCCATTGGTAGAAGCCTGCCAACTGGGGATCGAACTCGGGGTCTCTCGACTCGAAATTCCGACCACCCAACCACTCGGCTATCGTGACTTACTTTAATTAAGCAACAAAAATCTTCTCCAGATGCGCGAATCTCTTAGAGAAATATTTTCACACCAAGATGAAAGAAGCCGGGCTGTGGGAGAAATGATTGGAGTTCAACTTCGACGCGTTCTTTGTCCGGGAACTCGCCGTCCACGCGACCCCGCGACACCCTACTTAGGCACATTATTCTTCTGTAGTATAATCCGGTCTTCTTATTGAGGAATTCCTCCTCCTCCTCCTCCCTCTCCTCCTCCTCCTCCTCCTCCTCCTCCTCCTCCTCCTCCTCATTCTCCCTCTCATCCTCCTCCTCATCCTCCCTCTCCTCCTCCTCCCTCTCCTCCTCCTCATCCTCCCTCTCCTCCTCCTCCCTCTCTTCCTCCTCCCTCTCTTCCTCCCCCCTCCCCCCTCCCCTCCTCCTCCTCCTCCTCCTCCTTCTCCTCCTTCCCCTCCTACTACTCCTCTCTTCTGCGTATTCCTTACACTTTTCTGCTAAAATATCATCATTTCTGTTTCAATATGCTGTATTGTAATACAAGAAAAGATCTCTTTCATACTTATCTACTATAGAAATATCTTAATTTTAAGCTCAATCTTTGTTTGACTACAGCGTTAAAATAATATGTAATGTATAAGTAATGATGTAAATATTTAAAATCTCTTATTTATCTAGTAACTATATTACTGAGATCAGCATGTCGTCAACGAGCGGTTTTCTCGAGTTCTGTCTACCCCAGTTTTGAGTAAATGCGTGAAGCGGAGATAAAGTTAATAAAATTTCCGCCGTACTGATTTTGTTCGATTTGGATCTTTTATTGCATCAATAATAGTTTGTATGCAAAGTACATGTGCTGTCGGTACTTTTTTATGTTTAAATTGATAGGCAATTAGGTGTAGACTGCACCACTGTTTAAGACTTAGATAATTTATAATTATATAAACCAAATACATAAAATGTCAATCGTCTCGCGATATGCGCACTTATGTGCACATTTGAATGTTGCTTACATCTAATATATTTTTAAACCAGACTAGAATATTTTTTCAAGTTAGTGTTTTTGTATTGAAGTTAATTTGGCCCAATTTGTAAAAGCTACGATTATTCAAATTATTTTTACAGACTAGGGCTTATGTAATTAGAACAGGAAATGTGACTATTTATACCCATCAGTGAAATTTGTGGTTTGATGTAAAGTTATCTTTAAAGTTAACCTTTAGCTCCAAAACAGTCTTTTAATTTTAAGGTGATTAGCTCAAGGACTTGTTAGTTTTAGGGCGAGATTTAGTTTAATTCATACACTTAAATTGAATTTATATATTTGCAGTAATAAACCATTTTACATCGACATTACTTTCATATTCAATATTTATTTATGATATCAAGTATATGAGTAATTTTATTGAAGTGAATGTTATTGAAAATGTAAATATTTTAATTAGGAAATTTCATTACACTACAATAAAATTTCTGATAGTTACACGTTATTTTTCTCTTTATACACTCTTTGAAGTTAGTTTTATACAAATTGTGTGAAGAAAAAAACACTGCAGGACATAGGCCTCTCCCATAGAGAGGATTTGCCATAATCGCCAAGCTTAGCAACCGGATTGGCGATCGCAGTTCTAGACCACTCGCACCTCTGACGCTGCTGCCCATTGTCGGTCTGATTATTTTGGCCTGATATTTTTAGAGATAGTTATCCCGCCATCTATCGGTTACCATAACGATATTCAAGGCTGTTTTCATTAGTCCCCTCTTACGACACCCACGGGAAGAAAGGGAGTGGCAATGTTCTTGCACTGTTACCACACGGTCGAAAAGATAATTATAATAAGCCATTTATATGTTCACGCAATTCCCAATACTTGGCTTGGACATAAAGACGGCGACGGGCTCACCACCTGTCACGTTGTCCCGAAAATATATTCGGTGGAAGGTGGGTCATTGGGACTTAATTGTCTAGACTTGACCTCTGTCTACCCCTGTATTGGGAATTGCATGAAGGTATTTAATTTAATTTGTTATGTGTCAATCTACTACAATTTAAATAATATAAATAATTGTCATATATTTTTGCCTCAGAACTTGTCATTATACAAAATTAAATTGGTTCTTGAAAGCTTGTTTTCTTATCCTCTTAATTCTCTCTAAATTATCTTCTTTTTTAAATCATAATTGTGAACTCAGCTGGTAGATGCGCAAAAAAAAAACAATATAGAAAATAAATTTCAGATTGGGAATACATTCGTTATCATCTGCAACTGATAGCTACTGATTATAGTCCTGTGAAAGTTGCTTCAACTTCATAACAGCAGGACCATAAAATCAAATTTGAAGATAATCGCGTCGGTTGACATTTAAATTAATCCTACATTCTTATGTCAAAGATGTGTCTATCGCATACGAAAGCATATCGTGGCTAGTACTTGTACGGCATTAAAATGTTACTGTGTTGTGTACAATTCCTTGTCAATAGCGTCAAGGAATTGAACTTCCTTACGGTGAAATTAAATAAAATCAATATATCATATTTCACTAAGTTACCTGGCTTCAAATGAGTAGCCAATAGAATAATAAAACCGAATATTTGTGTTGAATCGTGTTTAATACATTTATGTGCATCTTTTGCTAACTTCTCAAAAGTTTTTTTTTATATATCTGTCATATATATGTACATAGTCTATAGTATGTATGTATATATATATATATATACATATATATATATATATATATATATATATATATATATATATATATATATATATATATATATATATATATATATATATATATATATATATATATATATATATATATATATATATATATATATATATATATATATATATAGCTAGTGCAAGAACTAAACCCTAATGATTTAAATTTGCGTAAGTCATATGCCGAAACAATGTTAACTCGTTTCAGTAATTTTCACATTTTATTTTCTGACGAAGCCCATTTCCACCTAAATGGACATGTAAACAAACAGAATTGCTGGTATTGGAGCAGCGAAAATCCTAAAGCTAAACATGAGAGGCCACTTCACTCTCCTAAGGTAACTGTATGGGCTGCAATTTCAGCAAAAGGAATCATCGGACCTTACGTTTTTGAAGATTCTCGAGGCCGGTTAAGTTACTGTTAATTCTGCCGAGTATGTGAAAATGTTACGGGAGTTCTTAGCACCAATGCTACTGGAATTTGCTGGCTATAATCGTAACACATGGTTTCAACAAGATGGAGCCACGTGTCACACATCGAACGAGTCCTTGCTGGTGGTCAAAGACATGTTTCCGGAAAATCTGATATCCAGACGGGGTGACATCCCATGGCCACCCAGAAGTCCAGATCTATCCCCAGCAGACTTCTTTTTATGGGGTTATTTAAAGAGTTGTGTCAACATTGAATAAATAAATAAATAAATATCTTCACGCAATTCCCAATACAGGGGTAGACAGAGGTCTAGTCTAGACAATTAAGTCCCTTCGACCCACCTTCCACCGAAGATATTTTCGGGACAACGTGACAGGTGGTGAGCCCGTCGCCGCCTGTCACGTCTACATTGATAAACCGAATACACTGCGTCAACTTAAAGAAAAAATCATCGGAGAGATGTCGGCGATCTCGCGGTCTCTTTGCAGAAGAGTATTCGAAAACTTCAGGACTCGCTTAGATGAGTGCCGAAACGGTAGTCATTTAGACGAAATAATTTTTAAAAAATAAATTACAACTAATTAGCTTTCTCGTAAATTAACGATTTCTAAAATATGTTAAATGGTTTTTTTATACGATTTTTTCCTTTTTACTAATTCATGGCCCGCCCTGTATATAAAAATATAATGTATCGTGGACGACCCACCGGTTTTCATGATGTCGTGAGGTACGAGGTCTTGGATTAAATTTCCGGACAGGCCAATACACAAAACCACTTCTCTACAGGTCTCTGATTTGGGTGTTTGTGTGCGTTCCTTGTTTCCTTATATTTTGTTGATTGTGGTACTTTGGGATGCAGATGGGAGCAATGTATGTGATGTTGTCCCTATGGTATGTGTGTATTTATTTATGCGGAAAGGTTTGCTAAAGTGTTCGTATAAAACCATCCCGTGAGCCGCCAGCTCATTTGCCGGCCTTTTCTATAAAAAAAAAAAATATTAGGTATCTATAGGCTATTTATTACATAGCTGTTCTTTTCGAAGGAAAATTTATATACAAAAGTTCTATTAAATAACTTTTTTAAATAGCCATGCTATTTAAAAAAGTGATTCTTACGCTGGCCAAGCTTATAACTTGGATATGTTAGCGGAAAAGATTTTCTCAACTATAAATTAATATCACCGATATTCTATTCAATGACTCGGATAATTATGACATACATATACAGAGCTGATTATATAATTTTTTTGTAAAATGCTTCGTTATGCTCAAACGGGATTCAAGCAACATCAGAGGAAGGTTTCAGTACTTTCTATTAAAATAAAATTGAAAATCTAAACTGTTGACAATAAAACACAGATATCAATACTGTATTGGTTTTTATTTTTAACATTTGATGTACACACTCGGGAGTACGATTTAGTTTAGAACATTATTTGATTGGGGAATGTAAATATATCTTTACACCATAAGCTGTTGTTACATTAAAGTACATACCAGTCTCCTTGTTAATATAAAATCCGATAGATTTCGCAATAAGTACGTTAGGCGTACAATGTTAAACTTAAATGCTCACTTATATAATACTTAAACCAAAAATTACTTAAATTTAAAAATAAAATAGAACGAATGATATCGCTTTTCAGTGAACTATTTCATTAAAATCGATATTAGCTTTGGTTGAAAGAAATTGGGCGATATAAAACAAAAAAAATACATATCTCAAACAAAACAAAAAAAGCGACATAACTCGTAGTTATTTCAGACTAGATTTCTTTATCTACCATTTTCTTAGAGCCACAAAATTAATAAAATATGTTTACAGTCCGTTTTACCGCTATACCTAGACCAACTTGATGAAATGTGTTAGGCCCAAATTAAAATTAATGCTTTAATTAATGTTTCTTTATTGTTAACACTTAGATGAATTCATTTTAAACTCTTAAATCATTACACGACGAACAGCAAAATTAAATAAATACAAGAATAGTAAACTTTCTCTGCTACTAAGAACCGTGCGATTTTAAATAGAAACATTAAAGCAATGTTAAAATTTAAAAACGACATGTATATATATAAATATACAATAGTTTATTTAGTTATATTCCTCGATTCTACCAAAAATGCAGACATTATAAAAAAAGCTACAAAAGTAGAGTTTAAATTTTTCTGTTGACAATAGTACATGGTCGCTGTTTTGTATGACTGTTTAAATGACATAATAGATCAACGATTTAAGTAGTTTAAACTATTATAAACATTAATCATAGGGACATAAGCAGAGAAATATGTAATCGTGGTTATTAAGAACGTTATATCTATGGACGGATAGCCTTACACTCCAAAGACAAACGTTAAACTTTCTAGGGCCACCACAACCATCTTCACACTTTACATATTCATTTCTATGTAAGAGTTCGGTTTGTACACATTATATTGATTATATTTTTGAAACAAAACCCACTGATTTCTTCAGCGTGAGAAAAACATAAACGTCATTTTGTTTTCTCATTCCAAAATATTGTAGAAACACAATAAGTTTCGTTTTAAGTACACATATAGTTTTACAGCAAATACTACTGCAAATTTTTCTTCAACCTTCAATAATCGAAAATATTGATTTGTAATTAATAAATAGTAAACAGTATCACCATCGTCAACTCTGTTACTTCCTAAACTCTATACATAAACGGAAGACTGTTTTTCTTGTAAAAAAACTGTAAATAATACAAAGTTTAAAAGATATGGTCCTGCGAGCCGGATTAAATGTTTTGTCTTTAACATGTTTTGGATGCAGTCAATTAAAACATAACAATTAAAAAATAAAACCAGAGGTAATTACATGCCTGATTTGTGACTGTTTATAAAGAAACTCAAATAGTATTTGCTATAAATATTCAGCAATGTATACAATAACACATTACATGTAAGTAAATGATTGTCCACATCAATAAAGGATTTAGGATACATACATGAGATCAACCAAACGAATTTAGTTTTTAAGTACAACACGACAGAGGACCATAATTCAATGCAAATGGCATTAATGTGTAAATGTCACGTGAACACTATTTCGTTGACTAGGCGGAATCGCGGTATTTCCTATATTAACATTTAACTAATTATTCCTTATAAAACGAGTCCACTATATTTTCAAAAAATATCACTTGTCATCCATCTGAACTAACCGCTATGGTCACTGGAGTCCACAATGTAGGGATATTTTTTTTACTTTTTTTTGAGTATTTTTAACTTATTAGACTTAACTATGTCGTGATTACTTCGTAAATGAACACATAACGTCTCACTATGTTACACTCGCGCTTGAACCATTTACACCTTCCGTTTTATATGCCTCTTTATGCAATGCTATTCGTTGTTTGCCAAATTGGTCCATAAATTTGTTCTTTATCCTCTCAAAATAATAAGCAATATTAGCTTGAAATTGGTGTTTCATTATCAGCAACAATGCTGATAACTATAAAGTTACAAACGTTTTAATTAAAACTTGATGACTTGGCCTTAGAGTTCGAATTCATTTTAAATTTTGAAATCTGCATGGCAACATTATCCGTAGTAATTATCACATACGTGTCAACAATTATTCGAATTATTAAGCCAATATTCCATTATTCATGTCCTTGGGTGTAGCATGGCAAACAGTGATAGCAACTCTTGAACCAACACGTACAAAGGTACCTATTCAAACGTAACACGCTGGGATGAAAGCAAGTAGCGATAGTTTGGCAAACGTCACAATTGTTGGAATAATACGCCAACTCGGCAAGTCATTCATTCAGGGCAAACACGTCACTGATGAAGGTAAATGTGGGGAGTTTGGCAAACGTCACAATCGCAAATGATGGGGTAATGCGCCAGGGGCGGCGGCCGGGCCTCAGTCGTGGGCGTCGCTGGCGGAGCTGACGGACGCCGTGTCCTGCAGCGAACACTCCGCCCTCGGCCCACCCGATGGCGAGGACGAACATGATCTGCTGATAGGAAAAGAATTATTAGAATTACGTTAAAATTGATATAGACATATATTAGTAGGTATGTATGGCTATTATATACAGGTATTAACAGGTATAGCAAGAAATATATACGTGAATTGTAACTGTGTCTAAGTAGCGAGGTATATAAAGTATAGATATGGCCAATTCTCTTGACGAATGTAGCGGACGCGGCACAATGCCCTGGGAGAAAGATTGCGTGGCAGTTGCGTGAGAAGGCACCTAATAGTGTGAAGATTTATATAATGCAGAGTGTGCAGCATGAAATAATGCGAAGTAGAGTGTGCAGTTTGATATAATGCGGAGTAGAGTGTTCAGTTTGAAATAATGCGGAGTAGAGTGTGCAGTTTGAAATAATGCATAGTAGAGAGCGCAGTTTGAAATAAAGCGGAGTAGAGTGTGCAGTTTGATATAATGCGGAGTAGAGTGTTCAGTTTGAAATAATGCGGAGTAGAGTGTGCAGTTTGAAATAATGCATAGTAGAGAGCGCAGTTTGAAATAAAGCGGAGTAGAGTGTGCAGTTTGAAATAAAGCGGAGTAGAGTGTGCAGTTTGAAATAAAGCGGAGTTGAGTGTGCAGTTTGAAATAAAGCGGAGTTGAGTATGCAGTTTGATGTAATGCAGAGTTGAGTGTGCAATTTGATACAATACGCAGTAGAGTGTGCAGTTTGATATAATGCAGAGTTGAGTGTTCAGTTTGATATAATGCTGAGTTAATTGTGCAGTTTGATATAATGCAGAGTAAAGTGTGCAGTCTGATATAATGCAGAGTTGAGTGTGCAGTTTAATATAATGCAGAGTTGATTGTGCAGTTTGATATAATGCAGAGTTAAGTGTGCAGTCTGATATAATGCAGAGTTGAGTGTGCAGTTTAATGTAATGCAGAGTTGATTGTGCAGTTTGATATAATGCAGAGTAGAGTGTGCAGTCTGATATAATGCAGAGTTAAGTGTGCAGTCTGATATAATGCAGAGTTGAGTGTGCAATCTTAAATAATGCGGAGTAGAGTGTGCAATTTGAAATAATGCGGAGTAGAGTGTGCAGTTTGAAATAATGCGGTGTAGTGTGTTGTTTGAAATAATGCGGAGTAGAGTGTGAAATTTGAAATAATAAGGAGTGTGTTGTTTGAAATAATGCTGAGTAGAGTGTGCAGTTTAATATAATGCAGAAATGATTGTGCAGTTTGATATAATGCAGAGTTAAGTGTGCAGTCTGATATAATGCAGAGTTGAGTGTGCAGTTTAATGTAATGCAGAGTTGATTGTGCAGTTTGATATAATGCAGAGTAGAGTGTGCAGTTTGAAATAATGCGGAGTAGAGTGTGCAGTTTGAAAAAATGCGGAGTAGAGTGTGCGATCTTAAATAATGCGGAGTAGAGTGTGCAATTTGAAATAATGCGGAGTAGAGTGTGCAGTTTGAAATAATGCGGTGTAGTGTGTTGTTTGAAATAATGCGGAGTAGAGTGTGAAATTTGAAATAATAAGGAGTGTGTTGTTTGAAATAATAATGAGTAGTGCAGTTTGAAATAATGCGGAGTAGAGTGTGCATTTTGAAATAATGCGAAGTGTGCAATTTAAAATAATGCGGAGTAGAGTGTGCAGTTTGAAATAATGCGGAGTAGTGTGCAGTTTGAAATAATTTGGAGTAGAGTGTGCAGTTTGAAATAATGCGGAGTAGTGTGTGCAATTTGAAATGATGCGGAGTAGAGTGTGTTGTTTGAAATAATGCGAAGTAGAGTGTGCAGTTTGAAATAATGCAGGTGTGCAATTTAAAATAATGCTGAGTAGAGTGTGCAGTTTGAAATAATTTGGAGTAGAGTGTGTAGTTTGAAATAATAAAGTGTGTTGTTTGAAATAATGCGGAGTAGTGTGTTGTTTGAAATAATGCGGAGTAGAGTGTGCAATTTGAAATAATAAGGAGTGTGTTGTTTGAAATAATGGGGAGTAGTGTGGTTTGAAATAATGCGGAGTAGAGTGTGCAGTTTGAAATAATGCGGAGTAGAGTGTGCAGTTTGAAATAATGCGGAGTAGAGTGTGATGTTTGAAATAATGCATAGTAGAGAGCGCAGTTTGAAATAATAAGGAGTGTGTTGTTTGAAATAATAAAGTGTGTTGTTTGAAATAATGCGGAGTAGTGTGGTTTGAAATAATGCGGAGTAGAGTGTGCAGTTTGAAATAATGCGGAGTAGAGTGTGCATTTTGAAATAATGCGGAGTAGAGTGTGTTGTTTGAAATAATGCGGAGTAGAGTGTGCAGTTTGAAATAATGCGGAGTAGAGTGTGCAGTTTGAAATAATGCGGAGTAGAGTGTGCAATTTGAAATGACGCGGAGTAGAGTGTGTTGTTTGAAATAATGTGGAGTAGAGTGTGCATTTTGAAATAATGCGGAGTGTGCAATTTAAAATAATGCGGAGTAGAGTGTGCAGTTTGATATAATGCAGAGTTGAGTGTTCAGTTTGATATAATGCTGAGTTAATTGTGCAGTTTGAAATAATGCGGGTAAGTGTGCAGTTTGAAATAATAAGTGTGTTGTTTGAAATAATGCAGAGTAGAGTGTGCAGTTTAATATAATGCAGAAATGATTGTGCAGTTTGATATAATGCAGAGTTAAGTGTGCAGTCTGATATAATGCAGAGTTGAGTGTGCAGTTTAATGTAATGCAGAGTTGATTGTGCAGTTTGATATAATGCAGAGTAGAGTGTGCAGTTTGATATAATGCGGAGTAGAGTGCAGTTTGAAATAATGCAGGTAGAGTGTGCAATTTGATACAATACGCAGTAGAGTGTGCAATTTGAAATAATGCGGAGTAGAGTGTGCATTTTGAAATAATGCGGAGTAGTGTGTTGTTTGAAATAATGCAGGTAAGTGTGCAATTTGAAATAATAAGGAGTGTGTTGTTTGAAATAATGCTGAGTAGTGCAGTTTGAAATAATGCGGAGTAGAGTGTGCATTTTGAAATAATGCGAAGTGTGCAATTTAAAATAATGCGGAGTAGTGTGCAGTTTGAAATAATTTGGAGTAGAGTGTGCAGTTTGAAATAATGCGGAGTAGTGTGTGCAATTTGAAATGATGCGGAGTAGAGTGTGTTGTTTGAAATAATGCGAAGTAGAGTGTGCAGTTTGAAATAATGCGGAGTGTGCAATTTAAAATAATGCTGAGTAGAGTGTGCAGTTTGAAATAATTTGGAGTAGAGTGTGTAGTTTGAAATAATGCGGAGTAGTGTGTTGTTTGAAATAATGCGGAGTAGAGTGTGCAATTTGAAATAATAAGGAGTGTGTTGTTTGAAATAATGGGGAGTAGTGTGGTTTGAAATAATGCGGAGTAGAGTGTGCAGTTTGAAATAATGTGGAGTAGAGTGTGCAGTTTGAAATAATGCGGGTAAGTGTGCAGTTTGAAATAATGCGGAGTAAGTGTGCAATTTGAAATAATAAGTGTGTTGTTTGAAATAATGCAGGTAGAGTGTGCATTTTGAAATAATGCGAAGTAGAGTGTGCAGTTGAAATAATGCGGAGTAGAGTGTACAGTTTGAAATAATGCGGAGTAGAGTGTGTTGTTTGAAATAATGCGGCGTAGAGTGTGCAGTTTGAAATAATGCGGAGTAGAGTGTGCAGTTTGAAATAATGCGGAGTAGAGTGTGCAATTTGAAATGACGCGGTGTAGAGTGTGTTGTTTGAAATAATGTGGAGTAGAGTGTGCAGTTGAAATAATGCAGAGTAGAGTGTGCATTTTGAAATAATGCAGGTGTGCAATTTAAAATAATGCGGAGTAAGTGTGCAATTTGAAATAATGCAGGTGTGCAATTTGATACAATACGCAGTAGAGTGTGCAGTTTGATATAATGCAGAGTTGAGTGTTCAGTTTGATATAATGCAGAGTAAGTGTGCAATTTGAAATGACGCGGTGTAGAGTGTGTTGTTTGAAATAATGTGGAGTAGAGTGTGCAGTTGAAATAATGCAGAGTAGATTCTGCAGTTTGAAATAATGCAGGTGTGCAATTTAAAATAATGCGGAGTAAGTGTGCAATTTGAAATAATGCAGGTGTGCAATTTGAAATAATGCGGAGTAGAGTGTGTTGTTTGAAATAATGCGAAGTAGAGTGTGCAATTTGAAATAATGCGAAGTAGAGTGTGCAATTTGAAATAATAAGTGTGTTGTTTGAAATAATGCGGAGTAGTGTGTTGTTTGAAATAATGCGGAGTAGAGTGTGCAGTTTGAAATAATTTACAGTAGAGTGTGCAGTTTGAAATAATGCGGAGTAGAGTGTGTTGTTTGAAATAATGTGGAGTAGAGTGTGCAATTTAAAATAATAAGGAGTGTGTTGTTTGAAATAATGCCGGAGTAGAGTGTGTTGTTTGAAATAATAAGTGTGTTGTTTGAAATAATGCAGGTAAGTGTGCAGTTTGAAACAATGCGGAGTAGAGTGTGCAATTTAAAATAATGCGGAGTAGAGTGCAATTTGAAATAATGCAGAGTAGATTCTGCAGTTTGAAATAATGTGGAGTAGAGTGTGCAGTTTGAAACAATGCGGAGTAGAGTGTGCAGTTTGAAATAATTTACAGTAGAGTGTGCAGTTGAAATAATGCGGAGTAGTGTGTGCAATTTGAAATGACGCGGTGTAGAGTGTGTTGTTTGAAATAATGCGGAGTAGAGTGCAATTTGAAATAATGCAGGTGTGCAATTTGAAATAATGCAGGTGTGCAATTTAAAATAATGCGGAGTAGAGTGTGCAGTTTGAAATAATGTGGAGTAGAGTGTGTTGTTTGAAATAATGCGGGTAGAGTGTGCAGTTTGAAATAATGCGGGTAGAGTGTGCAGTTTGAAATAATAAAGTGTGTTGTTTGAAATAATGGGGAGTAGTGTGGTTTGAAATAATGCGGAGTAGAGTGTGCAGTTTGAAATAATGTGGAGTAGAGTGTGCAGTTGAAATAATGCGGAGTAGAGTGTGTTGTTTGAAATAATGCGGAGTAGAGTGTGCAATTTGAAATAATAAGGAGTGTGTTGTTTGAAATAATGCGGAGTAGTGTGGTTTGAAATAATGCGGGTAAGTGTGCAGTTTGAAATAATGCAGGTAGAGTGTGCATTTTGAAATAATGCGGAGTAGAGTGTGTTGTTTGAAATAATGCAGGTAGAGTGTGCAGTTTGAAATAATGCGGAGTAGAGTGTGCAATTTGAAATAATGCGGAGTAGAGTGCAATTTGAAATAATGCAGGTGTGCAATTTGAAATGACGCGGTGTAGAGTGTGTTGTTTGAAATAATGCGGAGTAGAGTGTGCATTTTGAAATAATGCGGAGTGTGCAATTTAAAATAATGCGGAGTAGAGTGTGCAGTTTGAAATAATGCGGAGTAGTGTGTTGTTTGAAATAATGCGGAGTAGAGTGTGCAATTTGAAATAATAAGGAGTGTGTTGTTTGAAATAATGCGGAGTAGTGTGGTTTGAAATAATGCGGAGTAGAGTGTGCAGTTTGAAATAATGCGGAGTAGAGTGTGCATTTTGAAATAATGCGGAGTAGAGTGTGCAATTTGAAATAATGCGGAGTAGAGTGTGTTGTTTGAAATAATGCGGAGTGTGCAATTTAAAATAATGCGGAGTAGAGTGTGCAGTTTGAAATAATGCGGAGTAGTGTGTTGTTTGAAATAATGCGGAGTAGAGTGTGCAATTTGAAATAATAAGGAGTGTGTTGTTTGAAATAATGCGGAGTAGTGTGGTTTGAAATAATGCGGAGTAGAGTGTGCAGTTTGAAATAATTTACAGTAGAGTGTGCAGTTTGAAATAATGCGAAGTAGAGTGTGTTGTTTGAAATAATGCGGAGTAGAGTGTGCAATTTAAAATAATAAGGAGTGTGTTGTTTGAAAAAATGCGGAGTAGTGTGGTTTGAAATAATGCGGAGTAGAGTGTGCAGTTTGAAACAATGCGGAGTAGAGTGTGCAATTTGAAATAATGCGGAGTAGAGTGCAATTTGAAATAATGCAGAGTAGATTCTGCAGTTTGAAATAATGCGGAGTAGAGTGTGCAGTTTGAAATAATGCAGAGTAGTGTGCAGTTTGAAATAATGCGGAGTAGTGTGGTTTGAAATAATGCGGAGTAGTGTGGTTTGAAATAATGCGGAGTAGTGTGGTTTGAAATAATGCGGAGTAGAGTGTGCAGTTTGAAATAATGCGGAGTAGAGTGTGCAGTTTGAAATAATGCGGAGTAGAGTGTGCAGTTTGAAATAATGCGGAGTAGAGTGTGCAATTTGAAATGACGCGGTGTAGAGTGTGTTGTTTGAAATAATGCGGAGTAGAGTGTGCATTTTGAAATAATGCGGAGTGTGCAATTTAAAATAATGCGGAGTAGAGTGTGCAGTTTGAAATAATGCGGAGTAGTGTGGTTTGAAATAATGCGGAGTAGTGTGGTTTGAAATAATGCGGAGTAGTGTGGTTTGAAATAATGCGGAGTAGAGTGTGCAATTTGAAATAATGCGGAGTAGAGTGTGCAATTTGAAATAATGCGGAGTAGTGTGGTTTGAAATAATGCGGAGTAGAGTGTGTTGTTTGAAATAATGCGGAGTAGTGTGGTTTGAAATAATGCGGAGTAGAGTGTGCAGTTTGAAATAATGCGGAGTAGTGTGGTTTGAAATAATGCGGAGTAGAGTGTGCAATTTGAAATAATGCGGAGTAGTGTGGTTTGAAATAATGCGGAGTAGTGTGGTTTGAAATAATGCGGAGTAGAGTGTGCAGTTTGAAATAATGCGGAGTAGAGTGTGCAATTTGAAATAATGCGGAGTAGAGTGTGCAATTTGAAATAATGCGGAGTAGAGTGTGCAATTTGAAATAATGCGGAGTAGAGTGTGCAGTTTGATATAATGCAGAGTTGATTGTGCAGTTTGATATAATGCAGAGTTGATTGTGCAGTTTGATATAATGCAGAGTTGATTGTGCAGTTTGATATAATGCAGAGTTGATTGTGCAGTTTGATATAATGCAGAGTTGATTGTGCAGTTTGATATAATGCAGAGTTGATTGTGCAGTTTGATATAATGCAGAGTTGATTGTGCAGTTTGATATAATGCAGAGTTGATTGTGCAGTTTGATATAATGCAGAGTTGATTGTGCAGTTTGATATAATGCAGAGTTGATTGTGCAGTTTGATATAATGCAGAGTTGATTGTGCAGTTTGAAATAATGCGGAGTAGTGTGGTTTGAAATAATGCGGAGTAGAGTGTGCAATTTGAAATAATGCGGAGTAGAGTGTGCAGTTTGATATAATGCAGAGTTGATTGTGCAGTTTGATATAATGCAGAGTTGATTGTGCAGTTTGAAATAATGCGGAGTAGAGTGTGCAATTTGAAATAATGCGGAGTAGAGTGTGCAGTTTGAAATAATGCGGAGTAGAGTGTGCAATTTGAAATAATGCGGAGTAGAGTGTGCAATTTGAAATAATGCGGAGTAGAGTGTGCAATTTGAAATAATGCGGAGTAGAGTGTGCAGTTTGAAATAATGCGGAGTAGAGTGTGCAATTTGAAATAATGCGGAGTAGAGTGTGTTGTTTGAAATAATGCGGAGTAGTGTGGTTTGAAATAATGCGGAGTAGAGTGTGCAATTTGAAATAATGCGGAGTAGAGTGTGCAATTTGAAATAATGCGGAGTAGTGTGGTTTGAAATAATGCGGAGTAGTGTGGTTTGAAATAATGCGGAGTAGTGTGGTTTGAAATAATGCGGAGTAGAGTGTGCAATTTGAAATAATGCGGAGTAGAGTGTGCAATTTGAAATAATGCGGAGTAGAGTGTGCAGTTTGATATAATGCAGAGTTGATTGTGCAGTTTGATATAATGCAGAGTTGATTGTGCAGTTTGATATAATGCAGAGTTGATTGTGCAGTTTGATATAATGCAGAGTTGATTGTGCAGTTTGAAATAATGCGGAGTAGAGTGTGCAATTTGAAATAATGCGGAGTAGAGTGTGCAATTTGAAATAATGCGGAGTAGTGTGGTTTGAAATAATGCGGAGTAGTGTGGTTTGAAATAATGCGGAGTAGAGTGTGCAATTTGAAATAATGCGGAGTAGTGTGGTTTGAAATAATGCGGAGTAGAGTGTGCAATTTGAAATAATGCGGAGTAGAGTGTGCAGTTTGAAATAATGCGGAGTAGAGTGTGCAGTTTGAAATAATGCGGAGTAGTGTGGTTTGAAATAATGCGGAGTAGAGTGTGCAATTTGAAATAATGCGGAGTAGAGTGTGCAATTTGAAATAATGCGGAGTAGAGTGTGCATTTTGAAATAATGCGGAGTAGAGTGTGTTGTTTGAAATAATGCGGAGTAGAGTGTGCAGTTTGAAATAATGCGGAGTAGAGTGTGCAATTTGAAATAATGCGGAGTAGAGTGTGTAATTTGAAATAATGTGGAGTAGAGTGTGCAGTTTGAAATAATGCGGAGTAGAGTGTGCATTTTGAAATAATGCGGAGTAGAGTGTGCAATTTAAAATAATGCGGAGTAGAGTGTGCAGTTTGAAATAATGCGGAGTAGTGTGTTGTTTGAAATAATGCGGAGTAGAGTGTGCAATTTGAAATAATGCGGAGTAGAGTGTGCAATTTGAAATAATGCGGAGTAGAGTGTGCAGTTTGATATAATGCAGAGTTGATTGTGCAGTTTGAAATAATGCGGAGTAGAGTGTGTTGTTTGAAATAATGCGGAGTAGAGTGTGCAGTTTGAAATAATGCGGAGTAGTGTGGTTTGAAATAATGCGGAGTAGAGTGTGCAATTTGAAATAATGCGGAGTAGAGTGTGCAATTTGAAATAATGCGGAGTAGAGTGTGCAATTTGAAATAATGCGGAGTAGTGTGGTTTGAAATAATGACTATATTAAAAAATATCTTCACGCATTTCCCTATACAGAGGTAGCCAGAGGAGAGACAATTAAGTCCATTAGAACCATATTTCGCGAGAGTTTATTTTGGGACAACGTGACAGGTGGACTTGATGCCGTCTTTATGTCCAAGAAACGATATAAATCGCACATTAGTTTTGAAAAACTCATTGGTACTGCCACCTGGGAATCGAACTCGGGTCTCTCGACTCGAAATTCCGACCACTCAACAACTCGGCTATCGTGACTTCATTACTATATTAATACTATAAATGTGATAGTATGTATCTTTAGGGCTGAACGATTATTAAAATTCGATCTTGAAAAGATAAACCATCCAAGCCAACGATATAAATCGCACATTAGTTTTTGAAAAAACCCATTGGTACGAGCCTTAGGGGTCGAACTCGGGTCTTTCGACTCGAATTCTGATCACCCGACCACTCGACTATCGTGACATAACATAGTGAACAGAAACTAGTAATAAAATACAAGAAAAAATAAAGGAAAAAGAAATACAAGAAGCTAAATGTTAAAAGTGCCTGCATTTATTAGTTAGAGGTACAGACTTTTATAAGACGTCGGCATAAACAAAATCGGTCAAGTCAGGAAATGAGTAATTTACGATACCAGGATGTGTCATTCTTACACCCAAATAATGACTCACGGAATGACAAGAACCGCAAAAAGAAATTAGAATTTACGACGACAGGTGGTTTTATATCTTCTGATTGCAGCTTATCAATTTAGATGTTTTAATTAAAGTTTAAAATTAACTTTTAAAAAGGCAATTACATCATTAGTCTGTCTCTCGAATCTTCTAAAATTAATTAACTTTCAAAAAATGTGTAAAGAAATGACTACAGTGGAAAGTTTCTGTTAGATACGTTGTTGTGTTTTAAACCAGTTCTAATCATGTCCAATTATTTGACTTCCTTCCACTTCCACCAAAGCGTCAAGTTTTAGATACTAAATTAACCAGTTCGACAATAGAACACTCAATATGGATGAATTATTCAATTTTTACCCTTTTTTATTTCCAGTGTATCGTTAGTTGCAAGGAACCGGTTAAACGGTTTTTGAAAAATACAACGCAATTTTGGGGCACGATGTGAAATATCCCGCCCGCAGGTGGAAAAAACAGTACAAAAAAAAATTATTTCCTTAAACCTACTAAACTTTTCATGGTGCAATGCAAAGTTTAAGTGCCTTTTCTGTCGACATAGTGTGGTGCAAATTAATCCTTCCCCAGGGATAACAATCACCCTTACAAAACTGTTTTTTATCTATAGACTGGTGTCAAGTCCGCTGAGACGGTCCAACTCGGTTCATCTAATTTGGTCAAGCTATACTTAAGGAAGAGAGGCTGATAGTCGGGACATCTGTTTGACGACTTCCGTGGACGAGAGGCGTAAACAGTTTCACGGTGACGCCAACTCTGAGGTACTGGGTGCGATTCCTGGACGGGTCAATGTGGAAAACCACTTTTCCTACATTGCCTCTGGTCTGGGTGTTTGTGGTAACTCCGTTGTTTCGGGACCCATAGCACAAACGTCTTAGCTTTGGGAACGCAGCAAGGTTGCTACGTGCTTATCAATAGGCTACAGCCGGAATGTGAGAGAGAGGGAGCTATACGCAAACTTACAAGTGTGAGCGGGTGGCGAGCGCGCGCGGGGCTGAGCGCGCGGCTGCGGGCCTCTTCCACTTCCAGCTGCAGGATGCTTTCCTGACTGCCGGTAAACTGCACGGACGAACATTTTTTTAAAGATTATATCTTCACGCATTTCCCTATACAGAGGTAGCCAGAGAGGAGAGACAATTAAGTCCATTAGAACCATATTTCGCGAGAGTTTATTTTGGGACAACGTGACAGGTGGACTTGATGCCGTCTTTATGTCCAAGAAACGATATAAATCATACACAAGTTTAGAAAATACTCATTTGTCTCTTGATTCGAATTCCGATCATCCATCAAGACATATACGTATACTAAAAGTGACTAATAACATCACTAGTATTCCCGTAGACTACTCCAGCTAAGCTGCAACGCATGTCTGGAGTCGGTTTACTACAATAGTCAAATGGGGGTCCGAACCTACGACGTTATATTCACAGTCCGCACCTAAAACCAATAGGCCTTTGACGCTTAAAACGCCACTGTTGTATAGATTACACGTAGCTGAACGTAGACTTCTGTAATAAAAAGTCGTCTTCGTTCGAAGACGTATCGATATCGCATTTGCGATATGCAATAATTGGGGCTATAACTCAAGGTTCCGCTACCTACAATTATAAACGAATAATGCATGTTATACTAGACGACTTGAGATGGTATTCGTTCATTAAAACATGGGTATTATTAAAAAAATTTCGAAATTATGTACCAAGTTTTCAATAAAAATGAGACCATTACAGATAAAATATTAATTAGAGAATTATAGAATTGTGTGAAACTTTCGCGGCCCTGCAAAAAACTAAACTTAACTCCCTTCATAACTATGCTAAATGTCTTCACATTATGTAAATACCAAACTAAAATAGAACAGATCGTTGACAAAATATAATAGTAACATATAAGTTGGTAGTAGTTTGGTTTAGCAATCGCCTGAGCAAACAGCTTGCTTGGAACAGCCTGCGTGGCGATTGTGACAAATCCAGCAGTACAGTACAGTACCATAGACATAATTGTAACTCACCACGAAACCGTAATACTTGAGTATGTCCATTTTGCACATCGGACACGTGCGGTGTTCCAGCAGCCACGGATCGATGCAGTTCTTGTGGAAGTCGTGTCTGTAATCATAAATAAATAAAATAAATATCTTCACGCATAGACCCTGACTAGGTAGCCTGGGAGAATAGATCGCCAAGCGTCACGGTCCATACATAACTCTTTCGCTTCTTTCAAATTCATCATTTTCTTCATTCTCGCACGTCTAGTTATCCGTCTCGCGTCTCCTCTCTTAGGACAGTGCTTATATTTATTTTTGCATGCATGCTATTAATTTTTAACATAGTTATGCCAGTGACTTAGTATCAGGACGGTTGGAATAAACCTACATAAATAAATAATATAAGTCCCTATGTACACGTATTTAAAAAACCTGAAGTATTTTATACTGATATCAAAATTACACAGCCTTGATAGCCAGATAAATTTTACATGATTTTAAATTACTTTAGATAACATGTCTTGACAATAATCTGTATTGGGTTATATCATTTATTATACAAATGATGCCCTCGTCTGATTTCCACAAGCAAATCTGAGCGTCGAAGAGTTCATTCGGCTTATATTAACGGGTTTTAACTAATAAAGCTTCTTTCTGAATATAATTTGAATCGAATACATAAAAAATAAAAACATCTAAAACAATAAAATTATTGAAATAATATTCTATTTCAATAATAACTCACCTACAAGGAAGAGATCTTAACGTTTCCGATACTTTATAAGGCTCTATGCAGATGGCGCAGCATTCGCCATCTCCTTGTACTTCCTGCAACAAACAGACGCCCACGCGTTAGTTTATATATAGACATTTCGTAACGTTATTCATTCTTAATGAGGCACTTACACGGTCATCAGTCTTTAAACTTTTAGTGGGTATCTTTGAGAGCGCTTTCTTCGCAGCACAGCACAGGCGTTTCTGAAATAAAAAAAGTAGCATAAAATAAATATCTTCACGTCAATCCTAATACTGGGTTAAACAGGGGTCTAGACAATTAAGTCCTTTCGACACACCTTCCACCGAAGACACATTTCGGTGACAACGGGACCGGTGAGCCTGTCGCCGATTTTTTTAAGTCGTAGTTCAACGACATAAATCGTACATAATTGTTTTGAAAAAAAACCGTTGGTACAAGCCTACCTGGGGATCGGAAATAGAGTCTCTCGATCCGAATTCCGATCATCCATCAAGACATATACGTATACTAAAAGTGACTAATAACATCACTAGTATTCCCGTAGACTACTCCAGCTAAGCTGCAACGCATGTCTGGAGTCGGTTTACTACAATAGTCAAATGGGGGTCCGAACCTACGACGTTATATTCACAGTCCGCACCTAAAACCAATAGGCCTTTGACGCTTAAAACGCCACTGTTGTATAGATTACACGTAGCTGAACGTAGACTTCTGTAATAAGAAGTCGTCTTCGTTCGAAGACGTATCGATATCGCATTTGCGATATGCAATAATTGGGGCTATAACTCAAGGTTCCGCTACCTACAATTATAAACGAATAATGCATGTTATACTAGACGACTTGAGATGGTATTCGTTCATTAAAACATGGGTATTATTAAAAAATTTCGAAATTATGTACCAAGTTTTCAATAAAAATGAGACCATTACAGATAAAATATTAATTAGAGAATTATAGAATTGTGTGAAACTTTCGCGGCCCTGCAAAAAACTAAACTTAACTCCCTTCATAACTATGCTAAATGTCTTCACATTATGTAAATACCAAACTAAAATAGAACAGATCGTTGACAAAATATAATAGTAACATATAAGTTGGTAGTAGTTTGGTTTAGCAATCGCCTGAGCAAACAGCTTGCTTGGAACAGCCTGCGTGGCGATTGTGACAAATCCAGCAGTACAGTACAGTACCATAGACATAATTGTAACTCACCACGAAACCGTAATACTTGAGTATGTCCATTTTGCACATCGGACACGTGCGGTGTTCCAGCAGCCACGGATCGATGCAGTTCTTCAATGAAGTCGTGTCTGTAATCATAAATAAATAATATAAGTCCCTATGTACACGTATTTAAAAACCTGAAGTATTTTATACTGATATCAAAATTACACAGCCTTGATAGCCAGATAAATTTTACATGATTTTAAATTACTTTAGATAACATGTCTTGACAATAATCTGTATTGGGTTATATCATTTATTATACAAATGATGCCCTCGTCTGATTTCCACAAGCAAATCTGAGCGTCGAAGAGTTCATTCGGCTTATATTAACGGGTTTTAACTAATAAAGCTTCTTTCTGAATATAATTTGAATCGAATACATAAAAATAAAAACATCTAAAATAATAAAATTATTGAAATAATATTCTATTTCAATAATAACTCACCTACAAGGAAGAGATCTTAACGTTTCCGATACTTTATAAGGCTCTATGCAGATGGCGCAGCATTCGCCATCTCCTTGTACTTCCTGCAACAAACAGACGCCCACGCGTTAGTTTATATATAGACATTTCGTAACGTTATTCATTCTTAATGAGGCACTTACACGGTCATCAGTCTTTAAACTTTTAGTGGGTATCTTTGAGAGCGCTTTCTTCGCAGCACAGCACAGGCGTTTCTGAAATAAAAAAGTAGCATAAAATAAATATCTTCACGCATAGACCCTGACTAGGTAGCCTGGGAGAATAGATCGCCAAGCGTCACGGTCCATACATAACTCTTTCCTTCTTTCAAATTCATCATTTTCTTCATTCTCGCACGTCTAGTTATCCGTCTCGCGTCTCCTCTCTTAGGACAGTGCTTATATTTATTTTTGCATGCATGCTATTAATTTTTAACATAGTTATGCCAGTGACTTAGTATCAGGACGGTTGGAATAAACCTACATAAATAAATAATATAAGTCCCTATGTACACGTATTTAAAAAAACCTGAAGTATTTTATACTGATATCAAAATTACACAGCCTTGATAGCCAGATAAATTTTACATGATTTTAAATTACTTTAGATAACATGTCTTGACAATAATCTGTATTGGGTTATATCATTTATTATACAAATGATGCCCTCGTCTGATTTCCACAAGCAAATCTGAGCGTCGAAGAGTTCATTCGGCTTATATTAACGGGTTTTAACTAATAAAGCTTCTTTCTGAATATAATTTGAATCGAATACATAAAAAATAAAAACATCTAAAACAATAAAATTATTGAAATAATATTCTATTTCAATAATAACTCACCTACAAGGAAGAGATCTTAACGTTTCCGATACTTTATAAGGCTCTATGCAGATGGCGCAGCATTCGCCATCTCCTTGTACTTCCTGCAACAAACAGACGCCCACGCGTTAGTTTATATATAGACATTTCGTAACGTTATTCATTCTTAATGAGGCACTTACACGGTCATCAGTCTTTAAACTTTTAGTGGGTATCTTTGAGAGCGCTTTCTTCGCAGCACAGCACAGGCGTTTCTGAAATAAAAAAAGTAGCATAAAATAAATATCTTCACGCATAGACCCTGACTAGGTAGCCTGGGAGAATAGATCGCCAAGCGTCACGGTCCATACATAACTCTTTCGCTTCTTTCAAATTCATCATTTTCTTCATTCTCGCACGTCTAGTTATCCGTCTCGCGTCTCCTCTCTTAGGACAGTGCTTATATTTATTTTTGCATGCATGCTATTAATTTTTAACATAGTTATGCCAGTGACTTAGTATCAGGACGGTTGGAATAAACCTACATAAATAAATAATATAAGTCCCTATGTACACGTATTTAAAAAACCTGAAGTATTTTATACTGATATCAAAATTACACAGCCTTGATAGCCAGATAAATTTTACATGATTTTAAATTACTTTAGATAACATGTCTTGACAATAATCTGTATTGGGTTATATCATTTATTATACAAATGATGCCCTCGTCTGATTTCCACAAGCAAATCTGAGCGTCGAAGAGTTCATTCGGCTTATATTAACGGGTTTTAACTAATAAAGCTTCTTTCTGAATATAATTTGAATCGAATACATAAAAATAAAAACATCTAAAATAATAAAATTATTGAAATAATATTCTATTTCAATAATAACTCACCTACAAGGAAGAGATCTTAACGTTTCCGATACTTTATAAGGCTCTATGCAGATGGCGCAGCATTCGCCATCTCCTTGTACTTCCTGCAACAAACAGACGCCCACGCGTTAGTTTATATATAGACATTTCGTAACGTTATTCATTCTTAATGAGGCACTTACACGGTCATCAGTCTTTAAACTTTTAGTGGGTATCTTTGAGAGCGCTTTCTTCGCAGCACAGCACAGGCGTTTCTGAAATAAAAAAGTAGCATAAAATAAATATCTTCACGCAATTCCCAATACAGGGATAGACAGAGGTCAAGTCTAGACAATTAAGTCCTTTCGACACACCTTCCACCGAAGATATTTTCGGGACAACGTGACAGGTGGTGAGCCGTCGACGTCTTTATGTCCAAGCCAACGGTTTAATTCGTGCAAAAGTTTTGATAAACGCATTGGTACAGTACCATCTCTCGTCTCTAACTCGAAATTCCGCCCACCCAACAACTCGGCTATCGTGACTGTGAACTAATATTGTGATGATATTATGATACCGTGGCATATTCCTGTTATTGAAAGCGCAGAACAGAAATGGAGTAGAGGAAGTGCTTAAATAACAAAATAATAGAAACCGGTAACCTTGACAAATTCCTAATATCGTGGACATATTCCAAGTTTTGTAATTTAGTTGGAATGCGACTGCACTTGGATGTTTTCTTCCATAACTAATTATATATTTACTACTTTGAAAATACTTTCAGTACTATACAATTTTTAACTCGAACGATATTTATATAGCTGGCGTAACTAAGGCGTGACCTAAAAAAAGTCACCACTGTCTTCCCGTGAGTGTCACACATATATCTTCACGCAATTCCCAATACAGGGGTAGACAGAGGTCAAGTCTAGACAATTAAGTCCCTTTGACCCACCTTCCACCGAAGATATTTTCGGACAACGTGACACGCAAGGCAGGCAGACAAATTCCGACCACCCAACCACTCGGCTATCGTGACTGTGAACTAATATTGTGATGATATTATGATACCGTGGCATATTGCTGTTATTGAAAGCGTAGAACAGAAATGGAGTAGAGGAAGTGCTTAAATAACAAAATAATAGAAACCGGTAACCTTGACAAATTCCTAATATCGTGGACATATTCCAAGTTTTGTAATTTAGTTGGAATGCGACTGCACTTGGATGTTTTCTTCCATAACTAATTATATATTTACTACTTTGAAAATACTTTCAGTACTATACAATTTTAACTCGAACGATATTTATATAGCTGGCGTAACTAAGGCGTGACCTAAAAAAGTCACCACTGTCTTCCGTGAGTGTCACACATATATCTTCACGCAATTCCCAATACAGGGGTAGACAGAGGTCAAGTCTAGACAATTAAGTCCCTTTGACCCACCTTCCACCGAAGATATTTTCGGACAACGTGACAGGTGGTGAGCCCGTCGCCGTCTTTATGTCCAAGCCAACGATGAAATTCGTACATAAGTTTTTGAACTCATTGGTCCACCTGGGGATCGAACTCGGGTCTCTCGACTCGAAATTCCGCCCACCCAACAACTCGGCTATCGTGACTGTGAACTAATATTGTGATGATATTATGATACCGTGGCATATTCCTGTTATTGAAAGCGCAGAACAGAAATGGAGTAGAGGAAGTGCTTAAATAACAAAATAATAGAAACCGGTAACCTTGACAAATTCCTAATATCGTGGACATATTCCAAGTTTTGTAATTTAGTTGGAATGCGACTGCACTTGGATGTTTTCTTCCATAACTAATTATATATTTACTACTTTGAAAATACTTTCAGTACTATACAATTTTAACTCGAACGATATTTATATAGCTGGCGTAACTAAGGCGTGACCTAAAAAAGTCACCACTGTCTTCCGTGAGTGTCACACATATATCTTCACGCAATTCCCAATACAGGGGTAGACAGAGGTCAAGTCTAGACAATTAAGTCCCTTTGACCCACCTTCCACCGAAGATATTTTCGGACAACGTGACAGGTGGTGAGCCCGTCGCCGTCTTTATGTCCAAGCCAACGATGAAATTCGTACATAAGTTTTTGAACTCATTGGTCCACCTGGGGATCGAACTCGGGTCTCTCGACTCGAAATTCCGCCCACCCAACAACTCGGCTATCGTGACTGTGAACTAATATTGTGATGATATTATGATACCGTGGCATATTCCTGTTATTGAAAGCGCAGAACAGAAATGGAGTAGAGGAAGTGCTTAAATAACAAAATAATAGAAACCGGTAACCTTGACAAATTCCTAATATCGTGGACATATTCCAAGTTTTGTAATTTAGTTGGAATGCGACTGCACTTGGATGTTTTCTTCCATAACTAATTATATATATTTTACGTACTTGTTAATATTGTTATTGATGTGGTGAAAGTGCGGCCCTTGATGATGGCGATCATGACCCGCGTGCCGTTGTCCACCAGACGCGTGATCTCCTCTCCCCTCCACTTGTAAGTGAACACTGCGCTTATGTTGCCTGCAACAAATTGTTAATATTTAAATAAATAAATATCTTCACGCAATTCCCAATACAGAGACAGACGGATAGACAGAGGCCTAGTCTAGACAATTAAGTCCCTCGGATCCACCTTCCACCGAAGATATTTTCGGGACAACGTGACAGGTGGTGAGCCCGTCGACGTCTTTATGTCCAAGCCAACGGTTTAATTCGTACAAAAGTTTTTGATAAACGCATTGGTACGAGCCTGCCATCTCTCGTCTCTTGACTCGAAATTCCGCCCACCCAACCACTCGGCTATCGGGACTTTATAACAGTATTAAACCGTAAAGAACAATTTTAAATACAGTTCATCATTCGATTCCCGGATGGGTCAATGTCGAAAATACCTTTTCTACATTTTCTCAGGTCTGACTGTTTGTGGTACCTTCGTTGTTCCTGAATCTACAGCTTAAGCTAGTTACTATGGGACAAAAACAATCTATTTGATATCGTCCCTATCAATTAATATTATAATTACTTGCCGTGTATTATCGGCGTACGAGCTGCGAGCCGTGGTATATGTATATTAGAGTAGTATGAGTACAAAAATTTGTTATACATCAAATGAACCTTGGGTCCAAGTGTAGTGCACCTGTAGATAACCCTAATATCGAAAGGGATAGGTGGGATACATAAGGCTTATGATATATCCCCAGATATTACTTTACACCTAAAGATCTGCAACTATAAGTTTAAGTTATAATGTTAGGAAGATGAATACGCAGTCATACTGCATCCCGCTTCCTCGGATATAAACAGATTATATTATCTGTGTTACGAAAACTGCCGATGCGCTGATGAATAATAAAAAAAAAGAAGAAATTACTTCATTAAGTACAAGGTAACTTATTCTTTCCCTTCATGCAAAATATTGCCCCTAAGGAAAAATATTTAATATCTCAAAAGAAAGCGTACCTTATTAAACTGAATATTTTTACCTGTTACGTTTTAATTACGCAAAAAAATAAATCCTTCAGAAATGAGTCCAAACAAGGTTATTTTACACTAAATTATCTATTTAATTACTGTGGTTATAACTATAATGTTTATGTTTAAGTATTAAACTCATTTAGTACAATTTCGGGAGTTAGGCTTAGTTTAATATTTTTTTTATTACGAGGGTAAAAGGTTTCTTCCTACATCGCTGATCTGAGAGACCACATGCTTAGGAGCGGAATCATGTCTCAGGGAGAGATCTGATACCGACTGAAAACCTCCACTGTTCGCCCTGTTACCTTTACAGCATATTTTTATAGTACTATATATTTTACGTACTTGTTAATATTGTTATTGATGTGAGTGAAAGTGCGGCCCTTGATGATGGCGATCATGACCCGCGTGCCGTTGTCCACCAGACGCGTGATCTCCTCTCCCCTCCACTTGTAAGTGAACACTGCGCTTATGTTGCCTGCAACAAATTGTTAATATTTAAATAAATAAATATCTTCACGCAATTCCCAATACAGAGACAGACAGATAGACAGAGGCCTAGTCTAGACAATTAAGTCCCTCGGATCCACCTTCCACCGAAGATATTTTCGGGACAACGTGACAGGTGGTGAGCCCGTCGACGTCTTTATGTCCAAGCCAACGGTTTAATTCGTACAAAAGTTTTGATAAACGCATTGGTACGAGCCTGCCATCTCGTCTCTAACTCGAAATTCCGCCCACCCAACCACTCGGCTATCGGGACTTTATAACAGTATTAAACCGTAAAGAACAATTTTAAATACAGTTCATCATTCGATTCCCGGATGGGTCAATGTCGAAAATACCTTTTCTACATTTTCTCAGGTCTAACTGTTTGTGGTACCTTCGTTGTTTCCGATTCTCATACCACAAGTTCTTTAGCATCTTACATTGGGATCGGAGCAATGTTTGTGATGTTGTCCCTATTTTATATATGTATTTATTTATTATTATTTTTTTTTTTAAATTATACAGACCGTTACGAGTCAATCCCAACCGCATTGAGAACCAATTACTACATTTACGAAATATTAACATCTCTATTATCGCAGTTAAATATAATTATAGTCTACTATAGGCTTCTAAAAGAGCACATGTCAAAACTGGCACTATAATAATTATTACTACTAGCTATATAAATTTGACAAACCTGCTAATTCTGGCGTCTAACAAAATGTTTAACACCTTTGGCCTAAGACTATTTGTCTTGAGACGTCTTTGCTATAATCCGATAAGTAATTTTACAATGAAACACAAGAGAATCTAATTGTGCGGTAAAAGATTTCGTTGATTTCGCAATCAATCGCGCATTTTATCATTGATATTTTATCGTACTACTGCTCTGTAAATCAAAGTACTCACGGGGATTCCTGCAATCACTAATAGTTCACACAACAATGGTACCTAGTACCACGTATTTTCACATGAACATGAATCACTTACCAACAACAACATACTATGCAATCAATATGCATTCCAAACAATCTTCACTGATGCTGAATTAACAACAATTAATGGCTCTAATATAAAAACATAATTGTTGGTTTAGTCATTATCTAGTGATTGCTTTTCGTGGATGGTCTCTCAGTGATTGCTTTTCGTGGATGGTCTCTCAGTGATTGCTTTTCGTGGATGGTCTCTCAGTGATTGCTTTTCGTGGATGGTCTCTCAGTGATTGCTTTTCGTGGATGGTCTCTCAGTGATTGCTTTTCGTGGATGGTCTCTCAGTGATTGCTTTTCGTGGATGGTCTCTCAGTGATTGCTTTTCGTGGATGGTCTCTCAGTGATTGCTTTTCGTGGATGGTCTCTCAGTGATTGCTTTTCGTGGATGGTCTCTCAGTGATTGCTTTTCGTGGATGGTCTCTCAGTGATTGCTTTTCGTGGATGGTCTCTCAGTGATTGCTTTTCGTGGATGGTCTCTCAGTGATTGCTTTTCGTGGATGGTCTCTCAGTGATTGCTTTTCGTGGATGGTCTCTCAGTGATTGCTTTTCGTGGATGGTCTCTCAGTGATTGCTTTTCGTGGATGGTCTCTCAGTGATTGCTTTTCGTGGATGGTCTCTCAGTGATTGCTTTTCGTGGATGGTCTCTCAGTGATTGCTTTTCGTGGATGGTCTCTCAGTGATTGCTTTTCGTGGATGGTCTCTCAGTGATTGCTTTTCGTGGATGGTCTCTCAGTGATTGCTTTTCGTGGATGGTCTCTCAGTGATTGCTTTTCGTGGATGGTCTCTCAGTGATTGCTTTTCGTGGATGGTCTCTCAGTGATTGCTTTTCGTGGATGGTCTCTCAGTGATTGCTTTTCGTGGATGGTCTCTCAGTGATTGCTTTTCGTGGATGGTCTCTCAGTGATTGCTTTTCGTGGATGGTCTCTCAGTGATTGCTTTTCGTGGATGGTCTCTCAGTGATTGCTTTTCGTGGATGGTCTCTCAGTGATTGCTTTTCGTGGATGGTCTCTCAGTGATTGCTTTTCGTGGATGGTCTCTCAGTGATTGCTTTTCGTGGATGGTCTCTCAGTGATTGCTTTTCGTGGATGGTCTCTCAGTGATTGCTTTTCGTGGATGGTCTCTCAGTGATTGCTTTTCGTGGATGGTCTCTCAGTGATTGCTTTTCGTGGATGGTCTCTCAGTGATTGCTTTTCGTGGATGGTCTCTCAGTGATTGCTTTTCGTGGATGGTCTCTCAGTGATTGCTTTTCGTGGATGGTCTCTCAGTGATTGCTTTTCGTGGATGGTCTCTCAGTGATTGCTTTTCGTGGATGGTCTCTCAGTGATTGCTTTTCGTGGATGGTCTCTCAGTGATTGCTTTTCGTGGATGGTCTCTCAGTGATTGCTTTTCGTGGATGGTCTCTCAGTGATTGCTTTTCGTGGATGGTCTCTCAGTGATTGCTTTTCGTGGATGGTCTCTCAGTGATTGCTTTTCGTGGATGGTCTCTCAGTGATTGCTTTTCGTGGATGGTCTCTCAGTGATTGCTTTTCGTGGATGGTCTCTCAGTGATTGCTTTTCGTGGATGGTCTCTCAGTGATTGCTTTTCGTGGATGGTAAGCCTGTCGACGTCTTTATGTCCAAGCCAACGGTTTAATTCGTACAAAAGTTTTGATAAACGCATTGGTACGAGCCTGCCATCTCTCGTCTCTAACTCGAAATTCCGCCCACCCAACCACTCGGCTATCGGGACTTTATAACAGTATTAAACCGTAAAGAACAATTTTAAATACAGTTCATCATTCGATTCCCGGATGGGTCAATGTCGAAAATACCTTTTCTACATTTTCTCAGGTCTGACTGTTTGTGGTACCTTCGTTGTTCCTGAATCTACAGCTTAAGCTAGTTACTATGGGACAAAAACAATCTATTTGATATCGACCCTATCAATTATTATTATAATTACTTGCCGTGTATTATCGGCGTACGAGCTGCGAGCCGTGGTATATGTATATTAGAGTAGTATGAGTACAAAAATTTGTTATACATCAAATGAACCTTGGGTCCAAGTGTAGTGCACCTGTAGATAACCCTAATATCGAAAGGGATAGGTGGGATACATAAGGCTTATGATATATCCCCAGATATTACTTTACACCTAAAGATCTGCAACTATAAGTTTGAGTTATAATGTTAGGAAGATGAATACGCAGTCATACTGCATCCCGCTTCCTCGGATATAAACAGATTATATTATCTGTGTTACGAAAACTGCCGATGCGCTGATGAATAATAAAAAAAAAGAAGAAATTACTTCATTAAGTACAAGGTAACTTATTCTTTCCCTTCATGCAAAATATTGCCCCTAAGGAAAAATATTTAATATCTCAAAAGATCTTATTAAACTGAATATTTTACCTGTTACGTTTTAATTACGCAAAAAAATAAATCCTTCAGAAATGAGTCCAAACAAGGTTATTTTACACTAAATTATCTATTTAATTACTGTGGTTATAACTATAATGTTTATGTTTAAGTATTAAACTCATTTAGTACAATTTCGGGAGTTAGGCTTAGTTTAATATTTTTTTTATTACGAGGGTAAAAGGTTTCTTCCTACATCGCTGATCTGAGAGACCACATGCTTAGGAGCGGAATCATGTCTCAGGGAGAGATCTGATACCGACTGAAAACCTCCACTGTTCGCCCTGTTACCTTTACAGCATATTTTTATTAGTTGTATTGATTTTTTTAAATTATACAGACCGTTACGAGTCAATCCCAACCGCATTGAGAACCAATTACTACATTTACGAAATATTAACATCTCTATTATCGCAGTTAAATATAATTATAGTCTACTATAGGCTTCTAAAAGAGCACATGTCAAAACTGGCACTATAATAATTATTACTACTAGCTATATAAATTTGACAAACCTGCTAATTCTGGCGTCTAACAAAATGTTTAACACCTTTGGCCTAAGACTATTTGTCTTGAGACGTCTTTGCTATAATCCGATAAGTAATTTTACAATGAAACACAAGAGAATCTAATTGTGCGGTAAAAGATTTCGTTGATTTCGCAATCAATCGCGCATTTTATCATTGATATTTTATCGTACTACTGCTCTGTAAATCAAAGTACTCACGGGGATTCCTGCAATCACTAATAGTTCACACAACAATGGTACCTAGTACCACGTATTTTCACATGAACATGAATCACTTACCAACAACAACATACTATGCAATCCAATATGCATTCCAAACAATCTTCACTGATGCTGAATTAACAACTTAATTAATGGCTCTAATATAAAAAACATAATTGTTGGTTTAGTCATTATCTAGTGATTGCTTTTCGTGGATGGTCTCTCAGTGATTGCTTTTCGAATTTAAAAATAAAAGGAGTCATCTCGCTCTAATTATAACCAATTGTAGCTAAAATATAGTTTATGTAATCTCTTAATGTTTTTATATATAACAGAAAGACACATGTCATCTAGATACTACATCTTAGTAGCTGGGTTATATTGATGAAATTTACGTATGAAAAGTAATATCACTGTTGTAATATTTAAATTGTGAATTTTTATTATGCAATTAAATTATAATAAATTGGAATTCGACTTCCGTTGCGTTCTGTAGACATCTAATAATTATTGACTTTCAAATAATGCATGACAGCGTGTTAAATGCCGCTACAGGACATTGGGCTCTTCTGTATGGACGGGTTGATAGTCGACACGCCTGTCAAGGGGCAAAGCTTGTATACATAAATACATACAACGGTATCATGGAAAGTAATTTAAGAATTTTGCCAATATATTTTATTACGTTAGCGTTTTACATTTTCCGTTTATGTCGGTGTCATCTCTAAGCTAATTTGTTTATAAAAGAAAACTATATCATCGCGTCATCTTCTTTTCACCAAGCGTTATTTGGGGTCATACAATCCCTACGCCTTAAAGGACTTACTCCTGCGTCACCAGAAACTTTACACGTCACATTATCGTCAAAACAACAGATTGTTAGGCTAGTGTTGTCCCTGTCGTAAAATAACGGACGTGCTGTTATCGGAACCTAAGCTGATAGCGTTGTTATTGCTTATGCCATCAGTGCCTGCTCCGTGCCTCGTTGTGTGGAGATCGACTGATAAGTCACATTCAGATAAGCTAACTGTTGCACAACTTTATCTTGTTGCACTGAACAAAGACGTCATGTTGAATTCCTTTCAAATATAGAGAAATTATGGTGATTTTATTTACAAACCAGCAAGAAAGTTAATAAAAGACAAATTTCCTAGCACATGTATGGAGACATATTACCGACATTACTAAATCCTGTCTTTCCTATTATTAATTCCTCTAATAATTTAACCTCTTCAAGCCTCGCCGACCAGGTTTTAGACGCATTTTAGTGTTGAGTATTAAATTTTTCTGAATTTACTTTATAAAAAAAATTTCTTCACGCCATTCCTAATACAGGGTAGACAGCGGTCTATACAATTAAGACCATTCGACCTACCTTCCACCGCTCAGTGGTGATTCTTTCTTATGTCAAAGCCAGCGACATAAATCGTACATAAGTTTTTGAAAAAACCCATTGGTATGAGCCTTGGGGACTGAACTCGGGTCTCTTGACTCGAATTCCGATAACCCGAGTGGTTGGGTCGAACTATCGTTGACTGTTTTTATTACTTCATAGCTTTAATTTATCAGTAAAATTTCTCACGTGTTTCAAAATCAAAAAAGAAACAAACTTCACGTGACATATATATAAATACAATAATATATGCAGTTGTATGTTTTTGCGGTGTATTTCGTCATCATTTTTGTTATTGTAAAGGCTTAACGGATCTTTTAAATGAATATAATTTATATACCAAATTACGACACAGTCTACTTTTATTTCGAAAAACTATGTGATAAACGTGATCTTGTTTTTTTTTTCTATCGTTAAAGGATAACGTGCAATTTGTTGCTTGTGCTTGTTATAATGCCAAATCTGAATTAAAATCATAAAAACCGGTTAAGACTGAGCCGGGATAAGGTAAAGAATCTAAAATAACCCAACTGATGATGATAAGCCAAGCTGAACTGACTTTTAAATAAATAAATAAATATTTTCACCAAATTCCCAATACAGGGGTAGACAGAGGTCTAGTCTAGACATTTAACTGACTTTTAAATTATTAATTGAAGTACTTATTAAAAACATAATGAATATTTCTACGGAATACGAAGTGAACGTAACTCTGTCTCTAACATGACCATATTTAATGTTTTTATGTACGATATATTTATACATTAATGCGATTTACGAGTGTTCTGGAATATAGCATCGCAGATTCTTTCGTTTTTACGTCATTAACTTCAAGAAGAGATTCTTAGTTCTTAGACATGCCATAAATAGCTATTCCATAGGTATGCGTATTGATTGTATGTAACAGTCCAAAGCCAATGTGATTTTGTAACGATGTCATATCTCTAGCTCGTCTACAACACTAATGAGATTGAATGTATTGGGTTTCACTGTCAAGGTGACTAAGGGCAACACTGATAGACTCTGTTTAGTTACAGTGTGCTTACTGCGTCGCATAGACAAACGCATAAACTAATTATCTACCAATGTTATTTATAGTTGATCTTAGAAGCCTTTCGGTTTTAGTTTAGATTAGTATAATATTATTCATTTAATTAATCAGGAATTGTTTAAGATTTATATTCATCATCAACCTCAAAACAGCCTATTAGAAGTCCACTGCTAAACATAGCCCTCCCGCAGATTGCCACATAGAGCGATCCTTCACAAACATACATACAATCACGCGTCTTTCCCGTAGTGGTAGGCAGAGACCACTTCTTTCCACTTGCTACGATCCTTACATACTTGTTTCGTTTCGTCCACTTTCATTATTCCCTTCATACATGCTCTTTGCGGTTTAGGATACTCTTGACCTAGCATTTTTTTTTTCACAAGGCTTGAAAATGCATTGATTTGACTACCGACAGTCGAAAGCATAAACATCTCGAATAGTACCAGACCAAAATATAACCGTAGGCTGGGTACTGTAGTACATATATACTATGTACACTTTGTAAATAGTAGTATGTATCCACTGTAGTCCGGTGGCGAGCAACAGCGTCTGAGATGCAAGGAGTCTGGTACTGCGAAGGCGACTTCGCTCGACTATTATGGCAAGACCTTATAGGATAGGCCTATTTCCTGCAGAGTTCCTCAACAGGCCGGTCCTTTTTCTTAATAGCCTATCAAAAGTCCAAACATAGGCCTACGTTCAGCACTAGACTTAAACATTGGACAGCTATGACCCCCAAAGATATATAACAGGCCGATATGTATACGATTTTCGCAACTGAAGACTGTTCGTAATACTTGCAACAACTATCGACGAATGCATATAAATGTACGGCATTTACAACTTACTTGGTCTGGTATTTTTTACATTCGACAATTTAGTAACAGCATGACTAATAAATACGCAGTTTCATTAATTGAGATAATAAACCTTCAACGGGCGGGCGGCGGTAACCAGCGACCTCTGGCACGGTGCGGGTAAGGTCGGGGGTTCGAGTTTGAAATAAAGGATTGACGACTTTAATTGGAGTGCGTTTCAGAAGCATTGTTAACCTTTCGTTAAGATTTAACGGGATGTGTAACGAGCTAGTGTAAGTACGGGCTACGAGGCATTCTACCTAGATCCTCGAAAGTAATAACGCGCCAGTCGTTCCAAATTAATAAAAAAAAAATAATTTTGTATTAAAATTATAAAATTATAAGTCACGATAGCCGAGTTGTTGGGTGGTCGGAATTTCGAGTCGAGAGACCCGAGTTCGATCCCCAGGTGGCAGTACCAATGAGTTTTTCAAAAAACTTATGTACGAATTTCATCGTTGGCTTGGACATAAAGACGGCGACGGGCTCACCACCTGTCCCGTTGTCCCGAAAATATCTTCGGTGGAAGGTGGGTCAAAGGGACTGAATTGTCTAGACTTGACCTCTGTCTACCCCTGTATTAGGAACTGCGTGAAGATATTTATATTTATTTATTTATAAAATTATAAAATGAAATAATGATTCCCGCGAATCGTAATGAATACCGATGGCGGGATAACCGCCTCAAATTCTTCTTGTCGGAAAATGTATTTATTTAGCGTCTTTTGGAAAATTTTGTTTACGTCGGGCGGACGGACTTAACTCACTTAACTGTCATTCTCTGCCAGTCAGCCCTGAATGAAGAAATAAATATGTTGGCAGGTGTGCAAATTCGAAATTAATTTTATATTCCGAATGTCATGTCTTGTCTTACGAGCTGTTTAAGTAAGACGATTTTTCGATCGTTGCCTTGAACATAAAGACGGCGACAGGCTCACCACCTTTCACGTTGCCCAAAAAATGTCTTCGGTGGAAAGTGGGTCGAAAGGACTTAATTGTCTAGACCTCTGTCTACCCCTGTATTGGGAATGGCGTGAAGATATTCGTTTTATTTAAATACAGGCGCAATCTCCCCGGTTGGCAAGTCCAAAATAAACAACACTGATATAACTCGTATTACGAAAGCAGTCGTACACCAATTCCAATGTCTAATTAGTAACGGATATCACATTGAACAAATTGTCTTACTCGATATGGAGACGAACAAAGTTACCAAGTTCGTTAAATAAAAATATATTGACAGGATGCTGATGTCATTTGACACTGTTTTATCAGTCCTACCGCCAATAATTATCAACCCATTAATTACTGAGTAAATTTTATGCTAATTTTATGTTAATTTGACATTAAGTTATCATTTATATTTATAGGAAATTGCGTGGAATATCTTGGTCGAGATAAATTGCCAATCACGGCATAGTAAAAATGCAAAATCATAAATCTGCTTATTTTTAGTAAACACAGTAGCTTACGTAAATTCTCAATAACCACGGATGTGACTATGACTTTCGCGTGTGAAATGTTTGATTTGGCGTTAGCGACAACTTGACCGTAGTTTAGAAAATAGAGAAAAAAGAATATTGTTTATTTTTTTTGTGTATACATAAATACAGTAAGAAATACTTTGTCCCCCGCGTCACTATTGTGCTAATTATTTTTTTTGTATAGACATCTTCAGATCCTATTTAAATATTAAGTTTTCGATCGATTCTTAAAAACATTATACTCACGCTTAGCCGTCACTAATGTTATTTCTTCGTCAGAGGTACCACAAAGAAACACCGAACCTCCTGTCCTCTTTGTGGGATTGACAGATTTTTACTTTAAGTGGGACGAAAATTACTGTCTAAGAATTGAAGGTATCGGAGACACGCACACGGATTTGAGCTTATAATATTCTAAGCAGCACGTAAAATTTCAAAGACACAGAATATTACTAACGACCTCTCTTCTCAGGGGTCCAGGATTTTCCGCCGGGTCAATGTAAGAAACACTTTTTCTACATTTTCTCAGGTCTGGGTGTTTGCGGTACCTTCATTGTTTCTGATTCCATACTACAAGTGCTTAGGCGCTAACTTGGGGGTTAGATCAATGTATGAGATGTTGTTCTTATCTATGTATTTATTATATATACAGAGAGCCGTTTTTGATATATTATAGTGGTATTAAAAGTCACTATATCCAAATGGTTGGGTGCTCGGAATTTCGAGTCAAGAGACCCGAGTTCGATCCCCAGTTGGCAGGCTCGTGCCAATGGGTTTTTCCTAAAACTTATTTACGAATTTATCGTTGGCTTGGACAATGAGACGGCGACGGGGTCACCACCTGTCACGTTGTCCCGAAAGTATCTTCGGTGGAAGGTGGGTCGAAGGGACCTAATTGTCTAAACTAGACCTCTGTCTACCCCTGTATTGGGAATTGCGTGAAGATATTTATTTATTTACATTTATTTATTATTTATTATTTTATAGTAGTATTCGAAGCAAGAACCGCCAATGATTCATCAGATAGTCATGCTGCCTACCGAGTCGATGGGACAATAGGTAATATTATGGTAGATAACACAGTACGAGATATGTAGGCACCGGTGAACGCGTCGCCCGGACCAGGCGACCTCGCAGCCATATAGAGACGGAGCGGACAATGTTAGCTCGACAGCCGTAAACAAACAGACGATTTAGTATAATTACTTACCGGTAATAAGTTAAACGGATAATAAAACTTTTGCGATTAAAAGAAGACCTTTAACAGGTCGACATCTTGTTAATGACAAACACATAAATATACATATTCCAAGGCCTGTAACTAGTGTACATATTGAACATAAGCCTGCCGTAATAATTGGGCACATGGTTCTGACCTATAAACATTCATAGTGAGTTTAAAAATTAATAGCATTCACAAAGAAATCATTGACATTTGAACATACTCTGGTCGCTTAATGATTTCCTGTATTTTCGCGAATGCTACACATCTTAGATTTTCGGATTTTCAATTTTTTGCTTTACAGCATCCGAAACGACGGGAAGTAAAAAGAGTTTGTTAAAAACTAATTAAAAACGCGATAAAATCCGAAAATCGTTTTATTTAAGATACTTTGGTCGCGTCGGTTATGGAGAAAATAGCCAAGTGGTTGGGTAATCGAATACGACGGACGTAGGCATGTAACAAAGAGTTTTTCAAAACTGTCCCCAAAATAAGCTCCGCTGTTGGTCGAAAGTACAAAATTTTCTAGACCTCTATTTACAAGGTATTGGCAATTAGCGTAAAAGAATTTCGTATTGAATTAAAGTCGAAGAAATAATTCGAAATAAAAATTTTTCTTTTATAAATTACTATCTTTATCTATCTTTGCTACGTTTGAAAAAACGCTTGTAAGCCTGCATGCTAATTACAATAATAATCCTTCTCAAATGAAAATATACAATCAGATTTGATAAATTTAAATTGGACAAAAACAATCTATGTTGCACTGAGGCGCACGACTTAGTCCTTTTTATCAAATAAAGAGCGTTACAAATATCAAAATTAAAAATTCACTTATTCTAAGAAACTACTATGCTTCGAACTTTTATAAACCATATCTACAAAAAGAATTTATTTTTTAAGAAAAATATAGAAAGCATCAGCCATATTATGAAATATATCATATGAAATATATCATATTATGAAATCAATAATAACGATATTGACATCTTTCATGGTGCCTTTTCTAGGTTTAAGAAAAATAGTTAGTAGGATGATTGTCCAATAAGTAGGTTAATGATTTAAAGAAGTTAAAATGATTTTTCCTTTTTACCTAATTTCCATTACTTTCATTTCAGGTTATAGCGTTTATTTCTTTAGTTATTTTTATTTGGTGGTATATTCATCTTGAATTTTTTAGTTATGTTCTATAGTCAATTTAACACTCTTGATGTGAAATCGTGTTGTATACGCCTACAAAGGTACATCATACAGTCCATAGTCCTAATGTAATATCTTTACATTTTAAATATTTTTAGGTATGTACGATTAAGCATTTTTAATTTTGTGATGCTAGTGTAGATGTATCATTAAATTAATAAATAAATAAAAGCGGCTGGTCCGCGACAGCTGCTGTAAAACGGTGAAACTTCGTATGGAAGTATGTAATTTCTGAACTAAGAACTATGACAATCGGTATACAGTATCTAGATTAGACATAAAAATTATTTCTGTTATAAAATTTTTAGGAACTTAAGCAGCTATAGCCTAATGGTTTTGGGCGTGGACTGTGAAACATAAAGCTGCAGGTTCGTGCCCGGTATTCGACTATTTTTATAAACCCACTTCAGACTCAAGCACCACAGCTTAGTTGGAGTGGTTAACGGGAATACTAGTAATGTTATTCGGCTATTAAATCCTTATGGTAGGTAGAGTAGAGTTAAAATTCTCATTATCGCATAATTCGCATAATCGGAATTTGTATTTAGGCTTCTGTTTACTTAGTTTAAAAATGCAACTTATATAGTAAGTAGCACACTGGAAAAACCGCGGACACTAAAGCCAGTTTTCCAGTAAAATTTTAATTATTTATAATAAATAAATAATAAATAAATATCTTCACGCAATTCCAAATACAGGGGTAGACAGAGGTCTAGTCTAGACAATTAGGTCCCTTTGACCCACCTTCCACCGAAGATATTTTTGGGACAACGTGACAGCCCGTCGCCGTCTTTATGTCCAAATCAACGATATAATTCGTACATAAGTTTTCGAAAAACCCATTGGCACGAGCCTGCCACCTGAGGATCGAACTCGGATCTCTTGACTCTAAATTCCGACCTATAGTCGGCTATAGTGACTTAATTTTTATTACACTAAAATTATACGGTACATGGCCGCTCATTACGATCTAAAGAATCACTAGTAAAGCTTTGATGTAACGTAATAATCAAGTATTAATCTCTCTTGTTTAGGCATCAAAAATATCCTAACTCAAAACATGTAACATTATCTACGACATGAGGCGAAACATTGTAAGCGGCGTTACTGGGGTGACCAGTTATTAACGAAGTAACGTCATATCGAATATAGGAAATATAAACACTAAACCTTTTAATAGCGATTAATATCTTCTAGGTTGATTTACAAATGACCACTTCCGTCAGTGTCAGACGCGTGTAATTCATGCGGATAATACGACAGGACTACTAATAGGCTATGATTAGTATAAGAAAGTGACACGAAGACGATAAAAAAAATAATAAATAGATACATAGGTATTGACAACATCACATACACTGCCCTGATCCCAACGAAAGCAGCTAAACTTGTGTTGCGGAAACGGAAACAACGAAGTCACCACAAACAGCCAAACCAGATGAAATGTAGAAAACGAAGGAAATGTCAGGGAATGAACCCGGGACCTCAGAGATGGCGACATCTTCCAACCGGCGCGTGCACCACTCGTCCACGGACGTCGTCATAAATAAGATAACAGAAGATATATTTTCTGTTATATATAATCACTGTGCTATGAAATAAAACTGTCCCAAAAATATCTTCGGAGGAAGGTGGGTCGAATCGACTTAATTTTCTAAACCTCTGTCTACCCCAGTATTGAGAATGGCGTGAAGATTTTTTTAATATAATAGAGCACAGATATAAAAACATCTTTATGCATTTTCTAATCTCCAGTAATAGAACATTTACAAACGTAAGTACTCGTATATATCTATGTAAGTATAGTGTATCGTAGGATTAGACGTCGACAGCTCACCACCTGTTACGTTGTCCCAAATAAGCTACCGTGAAAGTTGGGTAAAAGTATAAAAACTAATTTATCTAGACTTCTGACTATTTGGTTTATTTAAATAACGTACTCTACTGACACAAAGAGAAGTTAGGTCATTCAAAAATTTTTATGACATTACACATCTGCCATTGTGATTGAGAAAAAGAAATATGTGAAAGCAATTGTAATTTTTCAAGAAAATGGCTGTGTTTAAATTATCACTTTTATGTTTTTTTTATCGTTACCCAATTTCCCATACTGGGGTAGGCACAGGTTTCAACTATAAATCCTTTCGAAATTTTCCTAACCCTTTTATAATTTTTAAATTCCAAAAACCTACATTGCGGACAGGCCCGCAAATTTTGAAAAATTCGTAGTTTTGTGAAATACAGTTCATGCACCTTTGCCCTAAATTCAGAGATTAAATTCGAATATAAAAATAATTTCATGCTAAGTTATGTATGAACGTGTAATGTTCACAGGCATACCATCGCTTTATAGTTGCTTAAAAGACATGTCAGTTCTTAAATTTTTTTTGATGAAGTATAAAATCTATGAAAGAGCGCCTCCTCCTAATTGACTAAGAGAAATCACTGTTCGATCCCCTAGAGGTAGACTCGTATCAATGTTCTTACTTTCATTTAATTTTTATTGGTACCAATAAATATATTTTTTTTTCTTTAAAAGATTAAACTGGCAGACGACACCACCTTTCTTGCTATACCAAAATAAAAAGTTTGATCTTCGGTGAAAGGCGGACTTAATTGTCTGGACCTCTGTCTAACCCAAGTATTGGAAATGGCGTGAAGATAATTTTATTAAGATTCCATCCAGATAATTTGTTCTATATTTTTGCTATGTAGATATAGAATTAAACTCAAAACTCACGTCCGTTGTCGCTGGACAACTTCATTTTCTCCAGGGTGGTGGTGTCCCGGTCGTTGTAGATGAGGACGGCAGTGGCATTGGCTTTCCAGGCGTTTTGCACCTAAAATATTAAAATTAATTTCAGTCTGTATATTTATGTTATAAATACTGGTACAAATACTGGTTGTATGGTATAACTGTATATTATATACCGATACATTAATGTAATTTATTACAATCTTCTTGGTACACACCGACTGCTCCTATTATAAGTTTTCCAGTAACAGGCCTGCTGGCACGCGATTCCCAAGCCTATCGACGTCTTTATTTCCAAGCCAACGAGATAGTAAATAACTTTTGAAAAAACCCATTGGTACGAGCCTACTACCAGGAGATCGAACTCGGGTCTATTGACTGAAATTCCGATCCGACCCAACCACTCCGCTATTTTGACTTCGTGTAGGATTCTAAAATATTTTTAAAATGTACGTATTTTTTTAACTTAAAAGAAAACTTTTACGGTGACATTTGCAATCAACATTTGTAAAATTCAAGGATATCATAAAGTTTTTGAGTCTGTTCTTATTTATCAAAATGAAACTGCACGGAGTTTATGTAAATACGACGATAACATGACGACAAACCTGAAAGATAACGCTGATTACGATATTATGTAATAAGCGAATGTGGTACCTTATGAAATACGAAAGTATTTCTCGATCTCACTTAGCTCGTCTTAACAAAGATTCTAAAGATATGTCTAAAGATATTTATGATAATTTTTCTATATACAAAAATTCATTACAATAAATACGACTCTAAACAAGACTCTAAAAAAATAAACACTAAAAAAATAAAACGCTAAAATTTTACAAAGACGTAAATAAAAAATTAATATATTCACGCAATTCCCAATACAGGGGTAGACAGAGGTCAGAAGTCTAGAAAATTAAGTCCCGTTGACCCACCTTCCACCGAAGATATTTTCGGGACAACGTGACAGGTGGTGAGCCTGTCGCCGTCTTTATGTCCAAGCCAACGATGAAATTTGTACATAAGTTTTTTGAAAAACTCATTGGTACTGCCACCTAGGGATCGAACTCGGGTCTCTCGACTCGAAATTCCGACCACCCAACAACTCGGCTATCGTGATGTTAATCTGCTGGCAGATTCAATTTAAAATAAGCTGCGCTTTGTATTCATATTCAGTTTATGTTTTCGTCATATTCAGTCTTTGTTTTTAATATTGTGTGTACATGAGTAGTAAAATGAAGTAGATAAAAAAAATATAAAAATCAATTTACGACGGAGTATCAGTAATTGTTGGGCATGGATTGTGTGTAAGTAGGTTTAAGAAAATTTAACGGGTATGTCGGATGTATGTATATGAGAAAAAGTGCTTTTTTCTTTAATATTGTGTTACAAGATATACAACCTCTTCCATAAGAAAGATTTGGTATAGCTGCCATACTTGGCAAGCGGATTTGCAAACACAGCACCCGAAATCTAGCACCTTAAACATTACTGAACATATACCGTTCTATTTAATTTTAGTCTGCTATTTTTCGAGATGGTTATCTCGTCATCCATCAGCAGCCGTCGTTACATAAAGAATAATCGCCTTTGTCGTCTCTAACTACACCCACTGGAGAAAGGGCCCGCCCTTGTAAATTAAAAAAAAAATACTTAAACCTTGTAAATTCTTACACCAATACCAGTCGGTGTATGTATGTGTATACTTTAAATTTATTAGGTCTTACAGTTTCTGCGTAACGAATCCCTTCTTCATGTAACTAACGACCTGTATCTGTATTCAAGACTATTCTAGTCTTGAATAATGTGACATGAATATGGAGAGACGGCGAGATAACTATCTCGTAATAAACCATACAAAAATTTAACAGTCCTATAGCAGGCAGCAATGTTTGAGCTTCGAGGAATATGACACTGCGATCTGCAATCCGCTTGTCAAGCATATATATTACCTAAGGCAAATCCTTCTTCAGTTAAAGTGAATTCTATTTCAGGTATATACGCAAACTTAACTTCATTTCCCGCCAGTCGCAGATGCAGATTTCTATTAATATTTTTCCCATAAACAACAGAATATACTCAAACTCAAACAACAGAATGTACAACAACCGTCTGTGCTCCGGGAAGAACAGTTTTCGAATCGTTTTCGTAATCTATGTCAACAATCCCAATAATAGTTTGCTATCAACGCATCAATCTTCGATATTGAACGGGGGCCAGTAATCCTTGTATCGTACAAATGATACAGAGATAAGGTCAACATGAGTTGTAGAAGCCTAATAATAACAATTGTCAAACCGGCTCTTTGTTTTATGAAATATATGGTTGCGAAATTCTCTTACTATACATTATTCATACCTATTATTTATTTACTTTGTATGTATTTATTGAAGCTATTAACATATATGTATAAAGTACTGTTGTGTGCCTGTATGTATTGACGTAAAGCTATATGTATATGTATTATATTTATTATCATTGTATTTTAATTTTGCTTTATTTTCTTTCAACCTTTATTTTTTAATTGTGAGTTTTGCACCCATCACCAGATACTCACTACATACCAAAGGTAGACGGAAGAGAATGCCTTTAGGCAATAATTCCGCCATTTTGTACATTTTTTTATAAAACGTGCAAATAAAGTTTAAATAAATAAGTAAAATAAATTATGTTATCCATCTTGATATTTGAAGATTTTCATATATTACCTATTTAAAAAAATTAAACTCAATTAAATTAAATATCTTCACGCCATTCCCAATAGAGGGGTCATAATATAAAAGTCTAGGCAATTAAGTCGTTTCGATCCACTTCCCACCGTAGATATTTATGGACCAACGTGACGGGTGGTGAGCCCGTCGCCGCCTTATTGTCCAAGCCAGCGTTATAATTCGTACATAAGTTTTCGAAAAAACCCGTTGGTACGAATCTGCCACCTGGGAATCGAACTCGGGTCTCTTGACTCGAAGTCGACCACCCAAGCACTCGGTTATCGTGACTTTTAAGTATATAGTAGAAATAATTCATTAAATAATCGAAGGTTTGAATACTGAATGCGCAATGCCGGAATTAAAACTAGAAATCCACAATTCAGCAAGCAGATTTTTGAGGTACCGACTCAACAGTCGTACAATAATCTTAATAGATCCATCAAGCTATATTAATTATCTAATTAACACGTGTAAAATGCCATGACATCATGGTATATTGTTTCGGGTCTATATAATCCAGCAGTATCTAGTATTAGACAGCTGTTCTGCACGACTGGGGATTAACCTAATATGTGACAAAGTAAAACATGAGCAACAATTATTAATTAGAGTCAACAACTCATGGGTTACACACAAAGTGTAGATGAGTTAAGGTTGAAATTATTATTATTATTATTAAGCAAATTAATTTGCCGAACACTTATTTGAACAAGTGACTTTTCATTTAAAATAAATTACTGATGATTTACCGATGCTATTTTTCAATGTTTCATTCTGTTTAGATTTATGATGAGGAATAAATTAATAATCCTACGACCTCCCTAGATGAGTGGCGTACAATCCGGTTGTTGCTAGCTCTAAGGTTCTAGACGGGTCAATGTAAAAAAAAACTTTTTCTAGATTATCACGGGTCAGGTTGATTGTGGTACCTTCGTTGTTTCCGATTCCATAATACAAATGCTATAGCTACTTTGTGATCAGAGAAGTGTATTTGGTGTCCCTATTTATGTATGCATTTATCTGTGTCAATAAAAAAATATTCACATAAGTCAAAAAACGATTGTTCCACTAAACCAAATTGGGTAGAATTTATCGGTTCAGGCCTTCGCCGGGATCAGTACTGCACTCTATTTCCGGCGGTAAACAGCAGTGATTAATATACGTAGAGTCAACATTATCACAGGCTGTAAAGTATTCAATCTTAGACCACAAGGTTTACACCTTTGGGGTGTAACTATTGCAACACAGCTGTAACGATCCATGGCTCGAAGTTGTTTCTATATTTCCATGAGCAACAATTTTCTCACCTATATATACTCCAAGAGCTATAACTCCAATTCAATAAAAATTAAATCTTCAATACTATTTTCTGTAGTTTTTCAGTTCAGTTTTTAAATTGCGTCCAAAGATATCAACTTTTAACAATGAAGTTTTATGTCAGTGATAAGATGTACTTTCATTTTTATTAACGTCCTCAATTCTCCAGACGGAAATAAGATTACGGTTATTGGTGTTTCTAACCTTATTTATAATCGAGTAATTTTAAACGACGTAAATCGTCGTTTAAAATTACTCGATACTCGATACCTTAATTTCGTAATCAACTTAGTTATACTGATAGTAGAAATGGCAATTAACGAGCCGTATATGTGAATAAAAATAGGTTACAATGAAAATCATAGACAGTTGTCAAATGAGCAGGATATCGCAGGTGTTGTCACAACTCAACGGCTCTCGCTCGTCCTTACTTCCTGTAATCGATGTAACGCTTATGCCACAGAATTGTCGAAAGGGGTTGAACCCGGACGCGGCTCACCACAAACCACCAACATTAAATCTAAATAGTTTAGAACTTTAACCTACGATATAATCGTTAGATGCAACAACCATTAGGACAGAAATATTTATTCTTGTCTATTACGAACAGCACACCGATACTGTTAAACTGTAATTCATGCTGTAAAACTTAAGTACACAACGCAATTGTACATATGTAACATGTAACATATTGAAAAACGGGATAAACATACAGAAATAACATCAAACACATTGCTGTGTTCACCTAAGTAGCTAAAGCACTTTATGTAATGGAATCGGAAACAATGAAGGTCGAAACATCTAGATCCAAGACAATGCAGAAAATGGGGTCTTCTACATTGACCCCGTTCGCAAATCGAATCCAGGACTCTGAGGTCCTGCTTCTTGCACCATGTAAACCAGTCGGTATGCCACTGGTCCACGTAGGTCATAATTGAGAGGGAGGGAGATATTATTACTAACATAGGAGCATATATACATACGCAATACTAGACGCGCGTAGATAAGCCGGTCTTTAAGAAATAAAACTGAGGAATGGAGAGTGAGGGAGTCTGGACTCCCCGGATGTATCACAGTACCTTTAGCCTCTTTACCTGATCACGCTCTGATGAGGATGAGCTACTAACCCTGTGACAGAAACGATAATTTTTTAACTTCGTTTCATTTGATGCGGCTTGGAAAAGTACACTGCAGGATTAAGGCTTTTCCCGTAAGGTAGAGTTTGCTACAACATAGATGCATGAGTTGCAAACGCCTTGTACCTTAGAAGTCGCTTCCCGTCACCGAGCTGCTGAGTTTTGGTCTGGTATTTTTTGAGATAGTTATCCAACCATTTATTGGTTGCCTATGGCACTTAATTTACTACACAAGACTTTTCTTAGAAGCCATCCGTTACACAGTTATGACAGGTAATCACATTTGTGAAACATCCTTCCTCCTAATGTGACGTCACATTTTTTCAATTATAGGCTACATCTAGAAATTATTAAATCATAATAGCAGCTCGAGAAACATTTTTATTTTTCAAAAATATCTTTAATAATATCATTATCAAATCAGAAGTGGCGGAATCTGCCGAATGTTAACGAGAGTTTAAATTAAATACTTTTAATTTTGACTAATGACGTCACAAAGCTATGTAACTCCTACCACTTACTAAACTACTTTTGTTGTTTGTTGAGCTCACATTTCGTTAACCCCGTCCACCCCTGTGGCCTATAACAACTACCGCGGGAAGAAAGGGAGTGATATTTCGAACAGTATAAAACATTGTTATCGTACCTTAATCTCGAAGTTGCAACTGCCTCTCCTTACAACAGCTATCCAGGGCTCAGATGGCAGTGGTTCAGTTGGTGCGGCGACGGACAGCAGGGGCCACTTGCAGCCACTGTGGTCGCTCTCCCCGTCTGGACCCGCTGCCCTCACGTGGACCGCCACACCACGGGAAGAGCCAACATAGCCCTCGCCGTATTTACCAGACTGTAGACAATTTAAATATCATTGAACATTTGTTTGAATTCAATTCGATTCGATTATTTTATAAATAATCATAGAAACAGAAACCTTTAAATAGAGATAAATATTTCACTAGGCGATAGGTGATAGTTGACATGACATAGATCGAACCTTCATTAAGAAAATATATAACAGTCGATCAGCAGAACAAACGAAATTCACTACTTCGTTAGGAATTGACATATTTTTTAGCATATTTTTTATAAAATTAATATATTTATTTCTTACTTTTGACCTTTAAAGGTTTCACCCAATGCGATATGTTCTCTTTTACAAATAACATCTAAATTGTTACATTAAATTAATAATATATGTCTTTAAATAGATAGAATATAATTATAACTTACAATACGTAATATGACATTTGATGGCAACTAAATATGCCAATTCTATGATTACTACATTGAGTTACTTGATACAAATATTTTATTGAGAAGTTTATGATTATTACTTTTATGTTTAGACTGGAACGGCCAACAAAGTATCGATATTTATTTATATTTCTTGATGAAAAAGGTTCGCTTCGTGGCACCAAGTGTGAGGACCACTTCTATAGGAGGGGCCTTGCGACGCTGATGTTTATTCAACGCGGTATGTCGCCAACCAGCCATCTGTCCGGCTCTTTGCGTCTCCGTTTATAAATAAAACATTGCCGATGCACATATAAATAATAAATTGTATTTGTCCGTCTGTGATTTTTGATATTTTCGAATAATATACCTTTCATTGAATGACAGGACAAGAGCGTCTGCTGAAATAATCTAGATCTCCTATGCACTATTTACTTAACTACAAAAAGAACATCTTATTAATTCCATTAATTCACCACTCGGGAATAAATTTATATCTAACTGCTAAGAAGCACTCTTAATTAAATAAAAGTTTGATAAAAATATATATTGCGATACGTATATATCAATAAGTACTTTTTTAAATTGACTTTATACGTTACGTAGAAAACCTTATCATCTTAAAGTAAAATCGGATACGGGAAATTAAAGATGACAGGATTATGCATAAAAAAAAAGATAATAAAAAAGAGCATAAAAATTTCTCTTTTTTTATTAAGTTAAAGAAATATGTCTTTATTTCAACACTTCAAAGTTTTTAGTCCCACTTACAATTAAAGCAAAGAAGTAGGTTGCTTATTATTAGTTGTTTATTATTGCTTATGATTATTTGCTTATTACCCTAAAACGAAAAAATAAACGCTCACTGCTGAATTTTCCCTCAAGTATGAGGCCTGATTTTGAGAAGATATTCACACAATGTTTTTCTTCACATTCCATTATCAATTCTGCATTTAGTCGTGTATTTCGAAAAGCAGCTTTAATTAAACATATCTTGATATTTGTACAATCATACCAAAGAGTCACAACTCCATTATTAAACATAAGTCTCCCCAAAATAAAAAAAAAATATCTTCACGCAATTCCCAATACAGGGGTAGACAGAGGTCAAGTCTAGACAATTAAGTCCCTTTGACCCACCTTCCACCGAAGATATTTTCGGGACAACGTGACAGGTGGTGAGCCCGTCGCCGCCTTTATGTCCAAGCCAACGATGAAATTCGTACATAAGTTTTTGAAAAACTCATTGGTACTGCCACCTGGGGATCGAACTCGGGTCTCTCGACTCGAAATTCCGACCACCCAACAACTCGGCTATCGTGACTTTCTCCCCAAAATATTATTATAAATCAGTCCGTGGTGCCGCCATCTGCGTACAGTTTCGCAAGACTATGCAGGTGGTGATTTCATTTCGTGGGTGGTCGTTTTACACATCTATTTCAGTGCAATCAAATGCTATAGCAGATGTTGCGAAGGTATCATACAAGCTTGCCGATCCTACTGTAGTCATTTGTTTCAACTCCATATAAATCTGCTGCATATTAACTATTTGAACGTGATATATATATATATATATATATATATATATATATATATATATATATATATATATATATATATATATATATATATATATATATATATATATATATATATATATATATATATATGTATATATATATATAGCGTTTGATTGTACGATAAGTCACGATAGCCGAGTGGTTGGGTGGTTGGAATTTCGAGTCAAGAGACCCGAGTTAGATCCTCAAGTGGCCGTACCAATGGGTTTTCAAAAACTTATGTACGAATTAATTTCGTTGGCTTGGACATAAAAAGGCGGCGACAGGCTCACCACATGTCACGTTGTCCCGACATGTGGTGAGCCCGTCGCCGCCTTGGAAGGTGGGTCAAAGGGACTTAATTGTCTAGACAAGACCTCTTTCTACCCCTGTATAACTGCGTGAAGATATTTATTATTTATTTTATATATATATATATATATATATATATATATATATATATATATATATATATATATATATATATATATATATATATATATATATATATATATATATATATATATATACATATCTATCTTCACGCCATTCCCAATACAGGGGTAGACAGAGGTCAAGTCTAGACAATTAAGACGATTCGACCCCGGTGGTGAACAATGTCCGAGCCAATATAACTCGTACATAAGTTTTGGAAAAAACCCTGTCACCTGGGAATCGAACTGGGGTCTCTCGACTCTAAATTCCAACCATCCTACCACTCGGCTATCGTGACTTTCTCCCCAAAATATTATTATAAATCAGTCCGTGGTGCCGCCATCTGCGTACAGTTTCGCAAGACTATGCAGGTGGTGATTTCATTTCGTGGGTGGTCGTTTTACACATCTATTTCAGTGCAATCAAATGCTATAGCAGATGTTGCGAAGGTATCATACAAGCTTGCCGATCCTACTGTAGTCATTTGTTTCAACTCCATATAAATCTGCTGCATATTAACTATTTGAACGTGATATATATATATATATATATATATATATATATATATGTATATATATATATATATGTATATATATATATATATATATATATATATATATATATATATATATATATATATATATATATATATATATATATATATATATATATATATATATATATATATATATATATACTTGACTCTTGACTCGAAATTCCAACCACCCAACCACTCGGCTATCGTGACTTATCGTACAATCAAACGCTATATATATACACACACACATATATATATATATATATATATATATATATATATATATATATATATATATACACGTTGTCCCGAAAATATCTTCGGTGGAAGGTGGGTCAAAGGGACTTAATTGTCTAGACAAGACCTCTTTCTACCCCTGTATAACTGCGTGAAGATATTTATTATTTATTTTATATATATATATATATATATATATATATATATATATATATATATATATATATACATATATATATATATATATATATATATATATATATATATATATATATATATATATATACATATCTATCTTCACGCCATTCCCAATACAGGGGACAGCGGTCTAGACAATTAAGACGATTCGACCCCGGTGGTGAACAATGTCCGAGCCAATATAACTCGTACATAAGTTTTGGAAAAAAACCCCTGTCACCTGGGAATCGAACTGGGGTCTCTCGACTCTAAATTCCAACCATCCTACCACTCGGCTATCGTGACTCTAAAACATTGAATTAAGTCATTATACATACTAGTGGCAAAAGTAAACGCGGTCTTTCATTGTGATTTTTTCGTTACATGTTTTATACAAGAAATCTGATAAAAAAAAACCGAATAATATTCATTAACAATGTAATAATAGCGCTCGAATAGAGCGCTATCAGTTTAAAATCTATCCTATCTCTCAAGTTGTATCAAGTTACATTTACACATTTGTGCAAAATTTTAATAACATCAGTTTAATAGTTTTATAGTCAAAACGGAAAACGCCGATACACTGGGTTTTCATAAACACGTATATATATGATATAGTTATTTATGTATAGGTATGGATATTTGTTTATCTATCTGATCACCATGTAGCTTGTATTTAGAAGAAGTTAAAAAAATAATGATGTTAAAAAGTAGCAAGAAACAGAAAGTGTTATGGATGACCATTTAAAAAAATCAGAAACTCTTTGATGTGTAATTAAATTACAGGACGGTTTAAAAACCGTGGGGAATGCAAGCAAACACTCGTCATCGGGATCGATTCCTGGAAGGGACGCGTAAATGTCTCGGTCGTTATCGTTAAATCTTTATTATGTGTACCGTCATTGGTTAATTTCGTGGCGTCATTGATGATTTCATCGCCCCTAAGTCCCGTGGGTATTATAAAAATATATTTAGGGGTTATTCTGGATGAAACTGTACCCAAGTATTAGTTTTATTGCAATAACAAATGCTTTAATGGTGGTTTACTAAATAATTGCTCAAGAAGCCACAATAGCCGAGTGGACTTAATTGTCTAGACTAGAACTCTGTCTACCCATGTATTGGGAATTGCGTGAAGATGTTTATTTATTTATTTTATTTTTATTCATTTAATGGCAGTGTACTAAACCGTTGGTTAAGAATCGCCTGGGTTAGTACCACCACTCTCACCAATTCCTACCGCCAGTAGTGTAATTACAGGCAATGCGGCGTATTACCTAAGTCTTTAATTACAATGTACCTGCATAAAATATATAAATGGAAGCATAAAAATAGAGACAAACAGTTGTATGTAACAGACGTAAGTGACGTTGTTGCTAACCGATGTAATGTTCAAATATAATATATTCATTATAATATGCTAATTTTATAATATATTTCATAATCATTTCCGCTGTCTACAAACTTTGCGGTTTGCTTTTATACACGGAACTTTATATTTCCGACACGAGAATCGACAAAAGGAAATTAAATAATTAATAATATTCGCGTTACCTAATACGTACGTTTCTTTGAGATATCTTTGTATGGCTGCAGACATAACAGTTTTATGTGTAACATTGTTATATGGTGGCGTATTATGTAATGGGAGGACGAATTGAAATACGCACCGCACGTATAAAGCTATTAAAATTCGGGGAGGGTGTAATGTGTAACGTTCGCGTAATCCAGAATTTTAGATTCGGCAAATTCATAGCTATTTTTGACACATAGCTAGATGCACAGCATCAGGCCTTTTTAAACTAGTTTTACAAGTTAGTAATTAATCAGTTTAGTTAGTAGTTTATTAGTAAACATCTGACGACCTTCGTGGACGAGTGGCGTAAACACCGGTTTTCAAGGTGATGCCATCTCGAGGTCCCGATTTCGATTCCCGTCGGGTCAATGTAGAAAAATCACTTTTCTACATTTTCTCGGGTCTGGGTGTTTCTGGGTATTGTTGTGCATCTTACATTGGGACTTGAGCAATGTATGTGATGTTGTCCCTATCTATATAATATGTATTTATTTATTTCTTTAAAAAAAAAGTTGTAAATATTAGTAGAGCGTGATATGTATAGTAGCAAAGTGTCCATTACATAGTGGTAAAGTTGGTAACCCCACATCGATACATTATCAGGCAGATAGTAAACAAACCAGTCGGCAACGCGAATTTGGTATGACGAACTCGTCGCCAGCCGTGAACGCCATCGCAATGAGCGAGTCACCTTGACTTCCGCTTCCTTATTCGGCTAGTCAATTCTTGTAAGGCAAACATCGTATACGACGTCATCTGTAGGCGCATAAGAGGTTTGTAAAAATCAAAAGAATTTTACTGTTAATTTATTTAAACAACTATGCAGTGCTATATCTATGTGTGCTTACTCAGTGCCCGCTATGACTTACTATAAGTCGCATTTGTATAAAACCCTAATAACATACTTCAGTTACATCGCACTAAAAAATGAATAGTTTTTCAATACAAACTTCCCTCCCCATTTTACCCAAACGTATTCCGCACAACGCCCTTTCGCTTCTTACGGAGAACGAGAATGCATGTCAACTATCGTGTGTTTTATGAGTCTAATGCTAAGCAATGGAAAAATTTTGTATGAGCTAACTATATGTATATTATATATTATGACCCTTGGGAAGGTAGGCAGAAATAATTAAATCTAGCCTCCGCCTTACCGGACGGTACGTGACGAATAACGTCAGTAAGGCAATAAACACAGTTTACCTGGCCTCAAACTTCAATGCGTCGAAAACAAACTGTATATTTTTATGACAAGCTATAAACAATATGCTAGTTATTCTGTACAATGAAGCAAGTAGGTTAAGAGAACTATTCATTTGTCTCAAATGTATGGACGCTACTTCGCTCGGATAAATCATTTTTAAACTAGGATATACACTTGTATCGTTGAAACGAGAGTTGATTACCTCCGTGGATACAGTAATCACTGGTTTTTAAGTTGTCGCAAGCTCCGAGGTCCTAGGTTAGTTTCTCGGACCGGTCAATGTAGAAAACTAATTCTTCTAATGTCTTGAGTAGTGTGTTTTTGGTATCATGGCTAGTTACATTGAGCAGAGTAATGTATGTGATGTTGTCCCTATCTATGTATGTATTTTTGAAGTTGCGAGATTTGGTATAGTTATAGTTCATTCTTCTGTAGGTTGAAACTGCCGTATTCGCCGCGCTCGGCGAGCAGAATGGCGATATTTTATGGTGATATAAGAGAATTGCGCACTTCAAGCGCAAAAGGGAGAGTTGAACATAGGTGACAGCCGTAGTAAGTCGGTGAGAAGTGTCATTTTAATTACTTTAAAATATTGTGTAAAAACTAGTGAAAAAGGGAATCATTTTCTCCCCTTTTATTTTATTTTATTTGAGTTTGACAACAGCTACATACTTAAGTACTGTTATGTATTTAAGTATGGCGTTGTTGTTAAACCCGAACAATTGTTTCTTATTTAATACACGTAACAATTAATTATTATTTAATGTATCACATATGTAAGCAACACCGTTAACCACAAATTACTGGAAATACTTTGATTTTTTGTTGTTACGAGTATAGTGGAATTGATACACGGATTAAGCAGGAAATATTTTAAAGTTTAACGGGATTGATTTATGCATAACTGTTATTCAACTTATTATCTTCATACGGCGACGGGCTCATCGCCTGTCATGTTGACCCGAAAATATCTTCGGTGGAAGGTGGGTCGAAGGGACCTGTCTAGACTAGTCCACTGTCTACCCCTGTATTAGGAATTGCGTGAAGATATTTCATGTCATTTTATCATCATAATGGCACATGAAAGTCCACTGTAGGGCAGGCCTCTCCCGCGTGGGAATCGCAGTAACAGGCACCTCGCACCTTAGACGGAACTGCCAGTCACCGATCTGCTCAATTTTGATTTTTAGATGGTATCCCGCCATCTAAAAATCAAAATCATTCTTAAGGTCATCATCATTCTCAAAATCATGCTTTTTATCTCTTACACCACCCGCGAGAGGGGCTGCTATTATTCTACATCGATACCACACGGCTAACTATTTATTGTTTATTATTTTAATGTAAATATGTTTAGTTGTAAAAAAAATTGAAATATTTTGAAATTACTTATTGTGTTTTACTTGTGAATAGCTACTGCTTTGTCTGCTCGAATTTACAGTACACTTGCAAGTTACGTTCACGCACTTTGTTACTGTAATATCCTTAAAATACTTGCAATTCATTTGATGACAATTTTGTTTTAAGTATCGGAAAAAATATAAAAAAATAACAAAATTTTTATTAATGCCACAGAATTCCATTCGTAACCTAAATGTTTGAATAACATTATGTCACGCGGTCAACTGAAAAAACTAACGTATCATAGAGTAATGAGTCACTAGTGTAACATGTCTGATTGACAATACTCTACGTAAATATACCGGTGAGTCAATTTACTATCAAAACATTCTATTTTAGACTTACAGCAATAGCACTTTAAGTCCAAATTGTAATGTATATCAAGTTATTACAATATCAGGAGCATTCCGATTTGGAGCATAGTGCGAAGGGCCCGCATACAATTTTAGTTCTTTCGTCGATATAATAAGAGCTTTCGATGCGTCCAAAGCGGAGTGCTTTAATTAACTGCGCTGTAGGACGTTACAGCGACAGTGAGCTTGTTATTGTTATGGCGAACAATTGTGACAATATGGAGCGATAATTAGACATATTGTCAGTGGGTAATTCGATATTACTGCTAAGTAGTAAGCAAAGGTACTTACTATAAGGACGCCTGTGCTCTAGGGTCTTATAGCGAACAGTGATAGACCAGTGTAGTAGACTCTTGCTGACATTATTATAATAGCATATTTTAACTTATGATTAGACCAAACCAATAATTTACACAGTAATATACAAAACTTAACGGTAAAATAACAGGCGTCCTGGGAACCAACGAATTTGTTATTTAAACAGAGGTTCACCCATCTGTATCTTGATTTGATATAAACATTAATTTAAAATTCATCTTTTACCTCATCTACGACATATCCAGAAAGAACGGTAACGTTTAGAAAGGTAGCAGGTTTAGTCGTTCATGCTTGTTAATAATAATAATTCAATTACGTGTTCGTGTATTGTCATCTATAATAAAAAATTTAATGCCCTTAAACAAGGATATTTTATGTGTATACAAGATTGCCCTGTTTAATTTAATTAAAGTCACCATAGCCAAGAAATTGGGTGGTCGGAATTCGAGTTAAGAGAGCCGAATTCGATCCCCAGGAAAAACGCGTACCAATGAGATTTTTGAAAACTTATGTACGACTTATTTCCTTGGCTCACCACCTCAGTTGAAATGTGGGTCGAGAGGACTAAACTGTCCAGACCTGACTACACCTATATTGGGAAACTCGTGAATATAAAAAAATTTAAAAAGATTAGATGATAGAACCTGAAAGTGTATTCAATGAAATAAACAACAAATGATTGATTGAGAATTAATATTTTCCACAACACATAAAACTCACACATTTTCTTGAAGAGGTTCTATAGTGGACTTTCTCTTTAGTTAGTCAATTAAAATGTGTACAAGTGAGAAATAATGAGTCAACAGTGTGAAAACATTAGCAACTATAAATTACAAAGTCTATGCGAAACCCTGACGGCAGAACAAACTTACGCCAAAGTAAATAAACAACAAATTGAAATTTATCGTGCGTTCAGATTAAGTACTAGAGAAAGTACTTACAGATAATGATAAGGCTTAAAACAAACAGTTGTACAGTGAAAGGGATGCCTGAGCCTACCGATGGCGATAAATTTACCGTTCTGCACGCAAGCCGTTGAAGATACTACATGAATTATAGTTCTGTAGCCTGTGAATACTACGCGGTCGTTTTAAGGTTCTGTAGCTCAAAAGAAAATAACGAAACCCTTATAGGATCACGGTATTGTCCATCCGTCCATCTATTTACCTTTTTTGCAGGAAGGCGTGAGATGTTGTTGTACAGGTATAGAAGATTAGCTCACTTAAAGTACATGAGTGGAAGTAAGCTTGATTTATTCTCAATCTATAAGTATATTACATAGGATATAAAGGATGTGCAAAAACTTCACCAGATTTGAGATGTTTCTGGAATCTTCCAGACTATACACATCCTAGCACATTACAAGTATGTAAGGATCGTAGCCAGTGGAAAGAAGTGGTCTCTGCCTACCCCTACGGGAAAGCGGCGTGATTGTGTATATGTATGTACACGCATCCTTGACATGCTAGCGTGTTCAAGGCTGAGTTGAAGAATAAATCTGAGTGTCGCCGTGGACAACGTATTATCACTTCAAATTACTGTAAGTGAAGAGAATTAAAGCCAGAAATTACTTAGGATTAAACTGGGAGTCGCTAGAGTAGTGGATTATCTTCGATTATTATAAGGATTCGATTCGGGTTAACAATTTTCTTTAAACATTTTTAAATCAGATATATCCGTACTACAACTCGTTACGTTCCCATTTTAAATATGCATACAAATGTTTTTTTAATGCCTATAATGGCAAATGACATTGACCTTTTCAGCAAACTGAATTTAGGTGACGTATAGACAAAAACAATGTTCTTGAAGCTATAAATAATGAATACATTTCGCTTAATCATTCCGTTCTCCAATGTATTTTTGTGTTAGTGAGAAAAGTGTATTTTTATAATCAGTGCATTGACCTTAGTACAGATATTGGACTGTTTGGCTAGGTGCCAAATATTTTAATAAAAAATTGGATTTGGTTGAAAGACTTAAGCTACAAAGGATTACACAATTCATAACATGCGACGTTTTAATCTTCAATCGATCTTCTTATCCTATTATTTTAAACAATTTCTATCATATTAAATTCATAGAAATATACTAAATAAATTAATGCATATACGTAAATCGGTAACAGCTATAAAAATTTAGACGAGTTTTGATGATAGAATTTTAGTGATTTCTTACAAACTAAAACTTAATAATTCATTTCAGAAAAATAAATTCTTTTCACCTCCTACCTACCCTGTTCTGAAGCCCCACGTTACTAATATTGAGCGTAGTCAATATTAAGACTTATGATCTTTATTATACTGTATAATATTTATCACTCTTGTATATCTCATAATTGAGTCATATTGACTTTTAATTCCTTACTCTTAAGGATAGCTTACTCATTTAACAGCATTTTATGAGACCCTTAGATAACCTGTATTAAATATAGAACGTAATTTACTATAAATGACGCCGTATATTTTGTAAATACATAATTATAATGTGAAATGTAAACAATGACATTTAAATTTTATCCAATGATTTATTATTCATGATAACCGAGTGGGTCGGTCATCGGAATCCAAATGAAGAGATCCGAGTTCGATCGCCAGTTGGTTTCAAAACTTATGTCCGATTTATATTTGACATAAGATGATTATGATTGTAAGGATTTGGACATACCGACTGTGACTGGCCCACCACCTGTTACGTTGTCCCAAAAAAAATACTTCCGTGAAAGGTGAGTCGAAAGGAGTTAAATGCCTAGACCTCTGTCTACCCCAATACTGGAATTGGCGTATATATTTATTATTAGATCGTTACCGTTAAAGTTTAGTGCTAGACACAGACGTAACCCAAGTGTGGATAATTTTATGTAATCGATATATACAAGAGACGCATGGGCATTGGAGCGTTAGACGGGTGGTCGCAACTTAAACCTCGTCTCAGATTTGTAACACAACCAAAATTTAGTATTAATGACGTACTTATAAACATCTCTATGGTTAATATCATACAACATGCGTGTTGTTTGATATACCTTCCCGTGGGTGTGGTGTAAGGCGACTATGTGAAAAGCCTTGACAATGCAATTGGGTACCGAAATATAGGGAATATAAATATCAGATCATAAACCAAGGCCGGTCAAGGGCAGCATCAGCGTCTACGGAGCGGGGTGTCTGGTACTGCGATTTCGAACCCGCGTGCCGATAATGATAAAAACTAAAAAAATTATCTTCAAGCCATTCGCAATAGAGACAATTAAGTCCTTTTGACCCACCTTCCACCGAAGACATTGATTGGGACAATTTGACAGGGGGTGACAGACAGCCTGGCGCCATCTTAATGTTCAAGCCAATACATAAATCTTACATAAGTTTTTGAAAAACCCATTGTTAAGAGCCATGGCAAAAACTCCATTACAAGATGTGTATTTAGAAACTAACGTCGATGGAATTCCTTTCTACTTATGCTATACTTATTACTATACGCATATAGTAAATAACATATATTCATCTACACTAACAATTTTATACTTACTAAGGTGACGTAAGCGTGAACGCGAAGCTCAAAAGATTACGTAAGCAAACACTACGTTACAAGTAGCCAAATATTGTTTACGTGCAGCGTACAACCTCTAAGTATATACATATATTAAGCGGTACAGTACGTACGTTTACAAGTGTCGGATAGTTGCGGTCAACGAAAGTTATTCACATAGCATTATCCCCGACACGGAATCATTTATGATTGGGATATGCGGTTGCGCAAAAACTAACTTCCGCCGATTGAAAACATTCGTACAGACGTCGTCTGGCTATACATATTAAGCAGATAACCCGATTTATAAAACGGTCAGACGTGTGATCAAATCAAATTCAATCGATTTTTTATGTTTTTAAAGTATACTTTTTCAGGATTAAACGGTGAGACTGAAGCTAGTATCATATGATTTTTTATATCTTCACGCATTCTCCCAAGACTGGGGTACACAGAATAAATAAATATAAATATCTTCACGAAATTCCCAATACAGGGGTAGACAGAGGTCTAGTCTAGACAATTAAGTCCCTTCCACCGAAGATATTTTCGGAACAACGTGACAGGTGGTGAGCCCGTCGTCGTAGACAGAAGTGTACACAATTAAGTTCTTTCGGCTGACGGTCACCTAAGCTTATTTGGACAACGTAATAGATATACAACTATATCTATTACGTTGTAGATGTTTTTTAAATCAATCATTGGGTGCTAATCAATCTTCCGTTGATTGGAAATGTTGCCAACAACAAATAAGTACATCATAACATACCGGGATGGTCGAAGGTGTGTTAGAGTATGATGGTACTTGAATTTATCTTAAAAATTAGTTCAGAAGATGCCAATTCAGAGCTCACGAAAACCATTAGCTTAACTATAATATATAACATGATGTTGAACAGACAATAACAGAACGCAGCGGGGAAGTGACTGTTACTGTGTAGTATAGAAGTATCAGATATCGTAGTCTTAATTTTATCGTCCGCTCTTTAACATGGAATTAGTTAAAATTTTATTCGGAATTTTATTAATAAGGTTTTTTTTGCTGCCTCAAATTTCACTGATTCGTTTTGATATTTATTGAATATACATGGTTGGGTGTGATATAACTAATCATAACACCTTCACGCTATTCCCAATACGGGGGTAGACAGAGGTCTAGGCAAATGCCGTGTTCTAGTGTGTGTTGGCGGACTTCAAACGTTTTTAAAAATATTTATTTTAAAACTGTATAACAAATAAGTCACTTATGTACGAGAAGGGAAGTTACAATTGTTGGTAAAATCCTCCTTTTTGCCACACCGTGTATGTGTGTAATGTATTCCGGCTCCGTAGGTGATCCGTAAATTATTGCAATAATGGAAAATTGCAATAAACTCACCCCCGGTAGAAAAGAGTTAGCAGAATCAGAGAGTATTTATTTACATTAATATGGACTAGGATTTCGGGTTCAAAACCCGACGTACAATAAACAACAGTCAAATATTCTTACCACTAAGCCACACATCGATATCCACTTTGCCATTTTATCTTTACGTACCTAAGTACTACAATTCACGATAAATTCACGATTACGCTAGAATTACCCCTACATACCACACGCGTTTGGATAATTGACTCATTACGATTAAGCATGGAACTCGAATACTCAGTTATCGATAAGCATCCACCCTAGCTACACAAGTGCCTAGTTAGGCGGTACGATGATTCTATACACTTATACCCCGGCTATGAAGACGGCCTCCTATATGCCCCACCCCGCCTATCGCCCCTCGCAGCTCGCCTCGCTCGATAGTACCCAGGCGATCTCAACTTGGACAGACGCGTATTTCTTTGTACAGTGCCATTATATGTAGAAATGGACAATATTTTAATAGAAGCTGTGCATAGAAGGGAACCCATTTGGAATCCGGCAAACGAACTGCACAGAAATTCGAATGTGTTGAAGAGGCTCTGGCACGAAGTCGCGGATGAAGTCGACAAGGACGGTAATTATTTATTTTTTTGATTGGTTTTGTTTTATTTTGGATCTTTGGTCATCACACCTCTGCGGTAAATCCTTGTCTATTATGTAAGCTGTTCGAATACATGTTAATTAGGTACGTATGAATTTCAACTATGCGACGTTATGCTTTCCGTATCATATTATATATTCGTGGTACTATGCTGCTGGCGTTGGTTAGGGTAAGCAGCGGTAATAAGTTCGAACCCAGTTAGTTCATTACACAAAAATTTCGATAGATACTTTTTATTTACATATTGAAGTCACGATAGCCGAGTGGTTGGGTGGTCGGAATTTCGAGTCAAGAGACCCGAGTTCGATCCTCAAGTGGCCGTACCAATGGGTTTTTCTAAAAACCTATGTACAAATTATATCGTTGGCTTGGACATAAAGACGGCGACGGGCTCACCACCTGTCACGTTGTCCCGAAAATATCTTCGGTGGAAGGTGGGTCGAAGGGACTTAAAAATGTCTAGACTAGACATCTGTCTACCCCTGTATTGGGAATTGCGTGAAGATATTTATTTTATTCATAGATTGCGGTGAATAAGTTAGAAGAATTAAGGGCACAATAAAGATAAATAAAGCTACTGTTGTATTTTGTAACATTCAGTACTATTTGATGTTCTTTAATACTAGTAAATGCTAAATACACTGTCAAAATGAATGCTACATTCAAAACTTAACAATTCCTTCTTAGTTTGATCTCCAACAGAAATCAATGTTTTTAATATTTCATCCCAAAGCAAGAGTAATACAAGATGTCTCACACCTTAGGAAGGGAATCCTATTTTGTATTTTGGGTATAATTCTTGTTTAAATGTGTGTTTTGCTGGCGTACCTAAGACAGAATAATTTTTATCGCGTATATAAATTCCAAGTCAGAACTACGTCTGCCGGGCTCGCTAGTAATTTTATATAGTTATTTAAATACGTTTTTATTCACAGTCAGTACAGAGTCTTGTATGTGGATAAAAACAACAACACGTGGACAACAATCGCAAATTTCTGTTCAAAATATAAAGATATTTTTAAAATGCTTCTATAAGTATTCCTAACCTTTACTCTTTACTAAATGAAAATAGAATTTACGAAAAATGCAATACTTCTTTCTACTTCAGTTTCTTCAAAGGGTTAACAATATTCATCATTACAAAACAAGGTCATGATTTCGTGCCACATCAATTATCAAACAATGCTTGTGTTTTGTTTTGTCTTGCGATTACAAGGTCGACATCCATCTTAAAGGAAATTATTGTATTATTAAGGAGTATTTTCTGTCCCATTTTTAAATATGAAATAAGTAATTACTTTGAAATTTTTGATAACAATCAATAGTTATTTATATATAATATCTTTTGTTATGTATCTTCTTTTGTTATAGTGAAATTGGTCAAGACAAGATGGAAAAATCTGAGATCGTACTACGTGACGTCGTGTCAGAAACTGGAGAGCAAAACTACGGAGGATTACGAACCGATCAGCACTTGGCAGTACTTTGACCAGCTGGACTTCCTTAGAAACACTTTATCAGGGGCAAGTAAGTGGAGTAACAACACAAAAGAGGAGGAAAATGATGGGGAAGAAATATTAATAACAAACTTGAACGAACCTGTGGCGTGTCCGGAGACACTATCTCCCGAACAGTCTTCCTCAGACACGTCTTACACAACACCAACGACGCGGAAAAGGAAGTTGAATATATTAGCCTCGATTACTGAGAACACAGACAGCGAAAGTTTGTTGGAACTTGAGAGGAAGAAGCTGAGAATACTGGAGAATGATATAGCCCGAGGATCCAATGATGACTTGTTGTTTTTCGAGAGTCTTTTGCCCTTCTTGAAGGATATTCCTAATGATCGGAAGCTGAGACTCCGATCTAAGATACAAGATTTGATATATAGTGAATTAGAAGTTGTGCAAAACAATGAAGATTCTACATAAAAATATCAATTAAATATAACTGAGTAATTTTTTAATTTAAATGATCTCGGGACAAATAAATATATGTAGTACTTTAGTGAAATGATGAAAATCATGAATTTTTTTTCTTACTGTTCACATCCTTAATTCTTCAACCTTGATGGTTCTTACCTATAGCTGAGCCAAGCAGGTGACGATGTGTTAGTGTGGCGAGACATAGCATTATTTTATAACTTTCTGACCATTTCTAATTTCCATTGATATAAATATACTTTGTTTACGGATACTTTGGCTACGTGCACTTTGACTCACATGAATACTTTGTAATTTTTCCTATTTTTTTTCACAACTCTACGGTGTGGAAACGGTGTAAGAATATTGCCACTCCCTTTCTTCCCGTGAGTGTTGTAAGAGACGACTAAGGGAAACAGTCTTGAATATCGTTATGGCAACCGATAGGTGGCGGGATAACTATCTCTAAAAATCAGACTAAAATAAACAGACCGATGGGCAGCAGCGTCTGAGGTGCGAGTGATATGCCACTGCGATCACCAATCCGCTTGCCAAGCGTGCCGATTATAGCAAATCCTCCCTATGGCCTGCAGTGGACTTTAATAGACCGATATGTATGTATGTACATATTCACAACTACATTTAGCTCAATTGAAGATTTGACGCGAACTTTCACATTGTCGCGATGGATGAATACGACAAAATCGTACTATGGCGAAAAAGTTCGTGCTGTCGGCTAAGCTCTCTGTATACCGCAAAACGCGGTGGGAGAATCAAAAGCTTGAATGAAGTAACTTGTAGATTATTATAGAAAGTATATTGTGTATATAAATATAGTAACTTTTTTTCGGCTATTATTTTCGACTGGACTGCGACGTTTTTAAACTGGCAATGTGGCCAGTATTATACGTGGTAGTATTCGCTTGATAATGCAGCCGTTGCATTACAAGGTCAGTATGGCCAAATATTTAGAATGGCACGGCCACATTGCTCTCATTCGATATTCTGAAGTAGTTAGTATAGTTTAGTACGATCCCTGTGACGTATTGTACGTCTCCAGGGAAACGTTCCGCAAAAGTTGTTTATGATAACTAAATCAAAGGACTGGAACACTGCCAGCGTCAATGTAGCTTTTAATATGTTTAGTTTTCCTACGCAGGAGTGGATGGTTATTTTAGAGTCTAACCTGTTCACCTCATTGATATAAAACACTAAATAGAATGGGTAGAAATACGCGTATTAGATAGTCATTTGTATGTTAGAGTATGTCTTCCTCAATTTTAGCAACAGTATCTTTTATGCTTAGCGTTCTCATAAGAAAGTCACGATAACCGAGTTGTTGGGTGGTCGGAATTTCGAGTCGAGTGACCCGAGTTCGATCCCCAGGTGGCAGTACCAATGAGTTTTTCAAAAACTTATGTACGAATTTCATCGTCGGCTTGGACATAAAGACGGCGACGGGCTCACCACCTGTCACGTTGTCCCGAAAATATCTTCGATGGAAGGTAGGTCAAAGGGACGTAATTGTCTAGACTTGACCTCTGTCTACCCCTGTATTGGGAATTTCGTTTTCATAAGTATCCTTTTCTCAACCTATCACTAATAAGAATATTAGCAACGCATCTCTTCCCTTGGGTGTCGGAACTGAAAAAAAAGCCTCGTAAGTGGCAATGGCTACCAGACAGAGGGATGAACACCTCCAAATAATACCAGCGCAACATTATGTAGAACGGTGTCGGGAAGCGGCTAAATCAAGTGATAACGTATTTTGTAATATATTTACTTTTCACTATAACTTTGTCGGAGTCAAGTCCCATTTAATAAATAATAATATCTTGACTCCGTTTCTGCGTTTATTGTAAAATCTATTCTCTCTCTGTGTAAAATAATAACTTTTATAAGTCTGATTGCAGGCCAAGGTTTTATTATTCAACTACCGCCCACAAATAGTAGATATTCTTGATGATACCGGGGAAGTTCCTAGCATTTCTCCATCAAATACAAATACACAAAAAGTTTTGACATTTGTAAAATAGCCCAATCGATCACGCCATAAAGACTGATTAGTATTAAACGAAATGTGGCAGAGGCGTTCATTATGTCATAAAATTAAACACTGCATGTTTATCTTAATCAGGACTAGTATTTGTATACTAGTAAAGTTTATTGAAAGTATTTTCACGCACACACCAACTTTATTATTAACTGCCATACACAGCAGGAAAGTTGCATGTAGCAGTGTCAAATAGTTGGGCGAGACATAAATTTATATTTTTTTCAGTAAATAAATATAAATAAATATCTTCACGCAATTCCTAATACAGGGGTAGACAGAGGTCAAGTCTAGACAATTAAGTCCCTTTGACCCACCTTCCACCAAAGATATTTTCGGGACAACGTGACAGGTGATGAGCCCGTCGCCGCCTTTATGTCCAAGCCAACGATGAAATTCGTACATAAGTTTTTGAAAAACTCATTGGTACTGCCACCTGGGGATCGAACTCGGGTCTCTCGATTCGAAATTCCGTCCACCCAACAACTCGGCTATCGTGACTTTTCAGTGAAAATGATAATTCCGTTTACTCTTCACATGTTACGTTATCAATTTAACTTCACGTGAACAACATATGTAATAAATAAATTCATAGATAGAGACATTACATACATTGAACTGATCCCAAAGTAAGTAACAAAAGCACTTGTGTCAAGGAATCGGAACCAAAGAAGGTATCACAAACACCTAGATTCGCAACAATATAGAAAATTTGGTTTTCTACATTGACCCAATCGGATCCAGGAATACGGCAATGGAATCCAGGAGCTGAGCTAGAGGTACCATTGAAATCCTGTGTGTACGCCTACTATTAAATACAAAATATGTGTAACGATTAAATATACGGCTTTCGCTAATGTACGAATTGATTAATCACAAAGGTTTTGGTGAATATACATTCTTAAATCTTCACCCAATTTACTATATAGGGGTGAGCAAACCTCATAAAATCAAGTCTTTTTAACCCATAGAATCTTATTTGAAACAACGTATAGCTAGTGAGCCTGTCAGCGTCTTAATGTTAAGATATAACTTAATATATGATAAACCTAAATAAGTAATAAACTTAATATTTAGTCAAGTGAGCTTATATAACACATGGTAAGTGGCCACTGCTACACATTGACACCTATACACCATTTCAAGAGTTGCAGATGTGTTACCAGCCGCGGGTTTAAAGCATGGAATACCCCATTGCCCGTGGAGTTCTCGTACTATTGGCTTTATATACCGTTCAAAGTGAGAGAAAATAGCTTTTAAACTGCTATTAACCGGCAGACACAGACTAGAGAATGGTATTGTGCCAGACCACTCCAAGACAGAGAAGGAAAAATATCTTCACGCAATTCCTAATACAGGGGTAGACAGAGGTCAAGTCTAGACAATTAAGTCCCTTTGACCCACCTTCCACCGAAAATATTTTCGGGACAACGTGACAGGTCGTGAGCCTATCGTCGTCTTTATGTCCAAGCCAACGATGAAATTCGTACATAAGTTTTTGAAAAACTCATTGGTACTGCCACCTGGGGATCGAACTCGGGTCTATTGACTGAAATTCCGATCCGACCCAACCACTCCGCTATCTTGACTTCGTGTAGGATTCTAAAATATTTTTAAAATGTACGTATTTTTTTAACTTAAAAGAAAACTTTTACGGTGACATTTGCAATCAACATTTGTAAAATTCAAGGATATCATAAAGTTTTTGAGTCTGTTCTTATTTATCAAAATGAAACTGCACGGAGTTTATGTAAATACGACGATAACATGACGACAAACCTGAAAGATAACGCTGATTACGATATTATGTAATAAGCGAATGTGGTACCTTATGAAATACGAAAGTATTTCTCGATCTCACTTAGCTCGTCTTAAAAAAGATTCTAAAGATATGTCTAAAGATATTTATGATAATTTTTCTAAAAATTCATTACAATAAATACGACTCTAAATAAGACTCAAAAAAAAATAAACACTAAAAATAAAACGCTAAAATTTTACAAAGACGTAAATAAAAATTAATATATTCACGCAATTCCCAATACAGGGGTAGACAGGGGTCAAGACAAAGAAGTGCTTTAAACCCAACTTTCACCGAAGACAATTATGGACAACGTGACAGGTCGTGAGCCTATCGTCGTCTTTATGTCCAAGCCAACGAGATAGTAAATAACTTTTGAAAAAACCCATTGGTACGAGCCTACTACCAGGAGATCGAACTCGGGTCTATTGACTGAAATTCCGATCCGACCCAACCACTCCGCTATCTTGACTTCGTGTAGGATTCTAAAATATTTTTAAAATGTACGTATTTTTTTAACTTAAAAGAAAACTTTTACGGTGACATTTGCAATCAACATTTGTAAAATTCAAGGATATCATAAAGTTTTTGAGTCTGTTCTTATTTATCAAAATGAAACTGCACGGGTTTATGTAAATACGACGATAACATGACGACAAACCTGAAAGATAACGCTGATTACGATATTATGTAATAAGCAGATGTGGTACCTTATGAAATACGAAAGTATTTCTCGATCTCCATAGCTCGTCTTAAAAAGATTCTAAAGATATGTCTAAAGATATTTATGATAATTTTTCTAAAATTCATTACAATAAATACGACTCTAAATAAGACTCAAAAAATAAACACTAAAAAATAAAACGCTAAAATTTTATAAAGACGTAAATAAAAATTAATATATTCACGCAATTCCCAATACAGGGGTAGACAGGGGTCTAGTCTAAACAATTAAGTCCCTTTGACCCACCTTCCACCGAAAATATTTTCGGGACAACGTGACAGGTCGTGAGCCTATCGTCGTCTTTATGTCCAAGCCAACGAGATAGTAAATAACTTTTGAAAAAACCCATTGGTACGAGCCTACTACCAGGAGATCGAACTCGGGTCTATTGACTGAAATTCCGATCCGACCCAACCACTCCGCTATCTTGACTTCGTGTAGGATTCTAAAATATTTTTAAAATGTACGTATTTTTTAACTTAAAAACTTTTACGGTGACATTTGCAATCAACATTTGTAAAATTCAAGGATATCATAAAGTTTTGAGTCTGTTCTTATTTATCAAAATGAAACTGCACAGGTTTATGTAAATACGACGATAACATGACGACAAACCTGAAAGATAACGCTGATTACGATATTATGTAATAAGCGAATGTGGTACCTTATGAAATACGAAAGTATTTCTCGATCTCCATAGCTCGTCTTAAAAAGATTCTAAAGATATGTCTAAAGATATTTATGATAATTTTTCTAAAATTCATTACAATAAATACGACTCTAAATAAGACTCAAAAAAATAAACACTAAAAAATAAAACGCTAAAATTTTACAAAGACGTAAATAAAAATTAATATATTCACGCAATTCCCAATACAGGGGTAGACAGGGGTCTAGTCTAAACAATTAAGTCCCTTTGACCCACCTTCCACCGAAAATATTTTCGGGACAACGTGACAGGTCGTGAGCCTATCGTCGTCTTTATGTCCAAGCCAACGAGATAGTAAATAACTTTTGAAAAAACCCATTGGTACGAGCCTACTACCAGGAGATCGAACTCGGGTCTATTGACTGAAATTCCGATCCGACCCAACCACTCCGCTATCTTGACTTTTCAGTGAAAATGATAATTCCGTTTACTCTTCACATGTTACGTTATCAATTTAACTTCACGTGAACAACATATGTAATAAATAAATTCATAGATAGAGACATTACATACATTGAACTGATCCCAAAGTAAGTAACAAAAGCACTTGTGTCAAGGAATCGGAACCAAAGAAGGTATCACAAACACCTAGATTCGCAACAATATAGAAAATTTGGTTTCTACATTGACCCAATCGGATCCAGGAATACGGCAATGGAATCCAGGAGCTGAGCTAGGTACCATTGAAATCCTGTGTGTACGCCTACTATTAAATACAAAAATATTGAAATCTGGCTAATTGACCAATTACGAAAATCACGTGACAGAGTGATAAGAAATCAATAAGAATGCAATAGGTATTATATAAACTTCATAATTATTAAACTCACCTCTGATGTCTCCGTATACGGCTCACCATGTTCATTGTCGTAAGTGATGTTGATGTTAGCCATAGTGTATGTGTCACTGACGAATCTCTCATCAACTGGCCGTATCTCACTGGCTCCAATTCGTTGCCGGGCGCTGGCAACAACCATATACAACCCAACCGAAGGTTGCCAGCTTCGACCATAGCTCTTTCTGCATTACATTTTAAATGGCAAACGCATCCGACAGCACAACACTACACTCCGTCACTGATGTAATTAACACGTCTCGACTTGGATGTTGGTACACACTGTGCGACGATTTTAAAAATATTGTAAACGAATTAACGTCACTAACAAACAAGCTTAGCCGTTAATCACACGCACCCTTTCCTCCCCAGGTATTTACGTAATGAGTTGCAAACACCCGTCGTCTTCTTAATACATAATTACTTTATAATGTAAACATATTTAATACAATTGGATTTATCGGATTAAAATAAAGTTTTTATTACAATAAATACGACTCTAAATAAGACTCAAAAAAATAAACACTAAAAATAAAACGCTAAATTTTATAAAGACGTAAATAAAAATTAATATATTCACGCAATTCCTAATACAGGGGTAGACAGAGGTCAAGTCTAGACAATTAAGTCCCTTTGACCCACCTTCCACCGAAAATATTTTCAGGACAACGTGACAGGTGATGAGCCCGTCGCCGCCTTTATGTCCAAGCCAACGAGATAGTAAATAACTTTTGAAAAACCCATTGGTACGAGCCTACTACCAGGAGATCGAACTCAGGTCTCTCGATTCGAAATTCCGTCCACCCAACAACTCGGCTATCGTGACTTTTCAGTGAAAATGATAATTCCGTTTACTCTTCACATGTTACGTTATCAATTTAACTTCACGTGAACAACATATGTAATAAATAAATTCATAGATAGAGACATTACATACATTGAACTGATCCCAAAGTAAGTAACAAAAGCACTTGTGTCAAGGAATCGGAACCAAAGAAGGTATCACAAACACCTAGATTCGCAACAATATAGAAAATTTGGTTTTCTACATTGACCCAATCGGATCCAGGAATACGGCAATGGAATCCAGGAGCTGAGCTAGAGGTACCATTGAAATCCTGTGTGTACGCCTACTATTAAATACAAAATATGTGTAACGATTAAATATACGGCTTTCGCTAATGTACGAATTGATTAATCACAAAGGTTTTGGTGAATATACATTCTTAAATCTTCACCCAATTTACTATATAGGGGTGAGCAAACCTCATAAAAATCAAGTCTTTTTAACCCATAGAATCTTATTTGAAACAACGTATAGCTAGTGAGCCTGTCAGCGTCTTAATGTTAAGATATAACTTAATATATGATAAACCTAAATAAGTAATAAACTTAATATTTAGTCAAGTGAGCTTATATAACACATGGTAAGTGGCCACTGCTACACATTGACACCTATACACCATTTCAAGAGTTGCAGATGTGTTACCAGCCGCGGGTTTAAAGCATGGAATACCCCATTGCCCGTGGAGTTCTCGTACTATTGACTTTATATACCGTTCAAAGTGAGAGAAAATAGCTTTTAAACTGCTATTAACCGGCAGACACAGACTAGAGAATGGTATTGTGCCAGACCACTCCAAGACAGAGAAGGAAAAAATATCTTCATTCCCATTCCTTACTAGAGTAGACAGGGGTCAAGACAAAGAAGTGCTTTAAACCCAACTTTCACCGAAGACAATTATGGACAACGTGACAGGTCGTGAGCCTATCGTCGTCTTTATGTCCAAGCCAACGAGATAGTAAATAACTTTTGAAAAAACCCATTGGTACGAGCCTACTACCAGGAGATCGAACTCGGGTCTATTGACTGAAATTCCGATCCGACCCAACCACTCCGCTATCTTGACTTCGTGTAGGATTCTAAAATATTTTTAAAATGTACGTATTTTTTTAACTTAAAAGAAAACTTTTACGGTGACATTTGCAATCAACATTTGTAAAATTCAAGGATATCATAAAGTTTTTGAGTCTGTTCTTATTTATCAAAATGAAACTGCACGGAGTTTATGTAAATACGACGATAACATGACGACAAACCTGAAAGATAACGCTGATTACGATATTATGTAATAAGCGAATGTGGTACCTTATGAAATACGAAAGTATTTCTCGATCTCACTTAGCTCGTCTTAAAAAAGATTCTAAAGATATGTCTAAAGATATTTATGATAATTTTTCTAAAAATTCATTACAATAAATACGACTCTAAATAAGACTCAAAAAAATAAACACTAAAAAAATAAAACGCTAAAATTTTATAAAGACGTAAATAAAAAATTAATATATTCACGCAATTCCCAATACAGGGGTAGACAGGGGTCTAGTCTAGACAATTAAGTCCCTTTGACCCACCTTCCACCGAAAATATTTTCGGGACAACGTGACAGGTGATTAGCCGGTCACCGCCGCAAAACACAGACGTGAATATTCAAATAATAATACACTTCCGTAGTCAACGTAAGCAGCCTTAGATGTAACATTTTTTAAAAATACTCATATGTAGCACAGGAAATGATAAGATATAAATCTTAAATGTTCATTCAACGATCGATAGAACGATTTTAATAAATTTAAAACGGCTTAATATGTTGAAGATAGCATGAAATTAATCGTGATTTTTTTTAAATAAAATATAGATATGAAAGTTTTCGAAATGACGATTAAAAATAATTGTTTGGAAATTTGAATTATTTTTTCAAGTGATAACACTTGAAAAAATAATTGATTGTTTACGATTGTTATTGAATTATACATTACATAACAAAAAAGAGATTTAAAAATATTGTAAACGAATTAACGTCACTAACAAACAAGCTTAGCCGTTAATCACACGCACCCTTTCCTCCCCAGGTATTTACGTAATGAGTTGCAAACACCCGTCGTCTTCTTAATACATAATTACTTTATAATGTAAACATATTTAATACAATTGGATTTATCGGATTAAAATAAAGTTTTTATTACAATAATGATGGTGATAGCGTCAATTATTATTATTGTCTAAAATTGATTGGATAACGTGTGTTTGCATAACTTAATGTGAAAGTAAACGATATTCAAAAAGTGGATGGACCAATTTATACTTTACAGGAAGTAATAAACCTGGACAATAGACCAACATAATGAAGACAAAAGTCATAAGAGAAACAAATGAATGTTTACTACGTGATGCAAATTCCAGAATAATCTATGAGCCGACGGTAAACGTAATATCCATCTGACTTATTTATTTATTACAATAACCTAAAATAATCACACGTGGGCCTAAACTGAGAGCAATACTGCAATGGCTGACCTTACCAAGTATGGCCATAATGGAATATGGTTTTATTATAATTATGATAGAAAGGGTGTGGGGAAATTTACCATATGTTTTCTAAATGCGAGCTTATCTAAATCAGTATCTGTGCTACGCTCATCAAACCGCTTGTCCAGCTTGCCGTATAGACAAATATTTGTGACTTTTAGCAGTTGCCTAATACATGTAATTGTAGTAGGGAAGACCGACTCTTATTTTATATGAAAAACAACGTTTGCTGGATCAACTAGTATTAAATATAATATATAGAATATTTTAGTTTATTTTAGTAAGTAAAACAAAAAAATAAACACTAAAAAATAAAACGCTAAAATTTTACAAAGACGTAAATAAAAAATTAATATATTCACGCAATTCCCAATACAGGGGTAGACAGGGGTCTAGTCTAGACAATTAAGTCCCTTTGACCCACCTTCCACCGAAAATATTTTCGGGACAACGTGACAGGTGATGAGCCGGTCACCGCCGCAAAACACAGACGTGAATATTCAAATAATAATACACTTCCGTAGTCAACGTAAGCAGCCTTAGATGTAACATTTTTTAAAAATACTCATATGTAGCACAGGAAATGATAAGATATAAATCTTAAATGTTCATTCAACGATCGATAGAACGATTTTAATAAATTTAAAACGGCTTAATATGTTGAAGATAGCATGAAATTAATCGTGATTTTTTTAAATAAAATATAGATATGAAAGTTTTCGAAATGACGATTAAAAATAATTGTTTGGAAATTTGAATTATTTTTTCAAGTGATAACACTTGAAAAAATAATTGATTGTTTACGATTGTTATTGAATTATACATTACATAACAAAAAAAAGAGATTTAAAAATATTGTAAACGAATTAACGTCACTAACAAACAAGCTTAGCCGTTAATCACACGCACCCCTTTCCTCCCCCCAGGTATTTACGTAATGAGTTGCAAACACCCGTCGTCTTCTTAATACATAATTACTTTATAATGTAAACATATTTAATACAATTGGATTTATCGGATTAAAATAAAGTTTTTATTACAATAATGATGGTGATAGCGTCAATTATTATTATTGTCTAAAATTGATTGGATAACGTGTGTTTGCATAACTTAATGTGAAAGTAAACGATATTCAAAAAAAGTGGATGGACCAATTTATACTTTACAGTGAAGTAATAAACCTGGACAATAGACCAACATAATGAAGACAAAAGTCATAAGAGAAACAAATGAATGTTTACTACGTGATGCAAATTCCAGAATAATCTATAGGCCGACGGTAAACGTAATATCCATCTGACTTATTTATTTATTACAATAACCTAAAATAATCACACGTGGGCCTAAACTGAGAGCAATACTGCAATGGCCGACCTTACCAAGTATGGCCATAATGGAATATGGTTTTATTATAATTATGATAGAAAGGGTGTGGGGAAATTTACCATATGTTTTTCTAAATGCGAGCTTATCTAAATCGAGTATCTGTGCTACGCTCATCAAACCGCTTGTCCAGCTTGCCGTATAGACAAATATTTGTGACTTTTAGCAGTTGCCTAATACATGTAATTGTAGTAGGGAAGACCGACTCTTATTTTATATGAAAAAACAACGTTTGCTGGATCAACTAGTATTAAATATAATATATAGAATATTTTAGTTTATTTTAGTAAAGTAAAACAAAAAAAATAAATGTTCGTAAAAGTGTTTTTTTTAAACGACATTACCAAAAAAAAATTAATTATATATAGAAAGGAAAAGAATAGAAACGTTATCATAACCTATTGCATAGATAAGTGAAAATCAGTTTATTGTTACAACTATGTCATGATAATAGTAACATGTAGGTAAATAGAGATTGTGTATCACACGGAACATACTAGACGTTTATCGTATTGAAATAGATACTTGTAACAATAATTTTAGGTTAAGGATCTTGTTAACAATTTTGTATAATGTTTTTGTTAAATATTTTTGAACACATACATTTCCTACCGCAAGTAAAATTTTTAATTAAAAAAATAGAAGAAGAAGAAAGAGATTTCAATTAACAAATTTCAATCAACAAATTCTGTAATGACTGAAAATCGTTAATAAACATTACTTTGAAAGGGTACATACAATAAGTGTCCATTTGAATCAGAGGTTATTTTTTTTCCATATTTGAAATTAGTTCATTTCTAAGCTGTCGTGTTTAAAGACCTATACAGATCGATCAAAAATACAACCAAAGATTTATGATTTCGTAAAATACAAAAATATTGAAATCTGGCTAATTGACCAATTACGAAAATCACGTGACAGAGTGATAAGAAATCAATAAGAATGCAATAGGTATTATATAAACTTCATAATTATTAAACTCACCTCTGATGTCTCCGTATACGGCTCACCATGTTCATTGTCGTAAGTGATGTTGATGTTAGCCATAGTGTATGTGTCACTGACGAATCTCTCATCAGCTGGCCCGTATCTCACTGGCTCCAATTCGTTGCCGGGCGCGTGGCAACCAACCATAACCACAACCCAACCGAAGGTTGCCAGCTTCGACCATAGCTCTTCTACGTACATTTTAAATGGCAAACGCACATCCGACAGCACAACACTACACTCCGTCACTGATGCACTGAACACGTCTCGACTTGGATGTTGGTACACACTGTGTGACGATTTTAAAAATATCGACAACACTTTATCAGTGCTATCGGTTAACGAAAAGTCTCAGCGGATTTAGTTAAGAGCGCTATCGTTATCGCTGGCGAAACGTCGACTTCGCAAAACTTCCTTGTTCGAATTTCGAATGCTCCGATTACGTTTAGCGTTCTTTTTTTTTAGATCCAATGGCTTGAATGTGGTGATGAATGAAGTTTTATGGGAGAGTTATCGTCAAGACGTAGACGCAACCTCTCCCCGCATGTTATTTTACAGCTATGCACTCAGTTCGCTTGGTTCATAGTCGACTGCTGCGCCATAACCGTCGAGAAACTTTGAAGCAGCAGGCAACTGAAACAATAAAGACGTGAAGTTATTTAAAAATGTTTTAATTACGTACACAGTTACTTGCTTTATTTGTTCTTCAATTATAAAGATACTGTGAAATAATTTAAGAGAAATTAAATAGAAATTTAAAAATAAAATGCTTAATTTTATTTTTAAACTTAAAAATAAAATTGTTGTGTTAGTAAAATCTTAGTAATTTATGAGATTTGGTAGAGTTGTAAAAATTTTAAAATCGTCTAAATAAAAAAATGGCAATTGACATGAAATTATTTACCAGCTTACACACACCAAAAACATAATAAAATATCAAAACATAAATTAGAAAAAATAACCATGGACTCGATTTTAAATTTTCACACTTTATATTTTCGGTTCACTTTTGGAAATGTAATATGAATAATATGAAAGTGTTTCAAGTACCGTTCCATATTTCTCTTTTACAATAATATAATGTTGTTAACAATTGAAGCTTTGCTCGATAACATTCCAGTGTCTGATACGTGCTATCAGCCTTAAATTATAAAAATTTATTTTAATTACTGTATTGGATCAATGACAGATATTGGAATGGGGTTTATGCTGAAAAAATTCCAATACAAAAAAATTTAATAAATCGAATTATTAATCAACACTTAATTAAAATGAATCGGAAACTAAATGTAAAAGTAAGTCGATGTAAAACTTTAGGCCCATATATTTTAAACAATTTCACTAATTTTATATTCCTTCAGTTGAAGTAAATTTATGTCAAACAAAAATGTTTATAAGATAATTAACAGTTTCCGAGAAATGCAAATGTATGAGTACCAATAAAATTTGATTTATTAGTATAAGATCCTTTATAGATTATCATATGTGAAAAAATTGCAGTTCCACTAACATTATGTACATACGTTTCGAATTATGTATTTAATTCGAAACGTATGTAAAACCTCCACTTTCGTCACATCAGCTCGCTGATCCTTTCAGCTATGTTAGTCTCTCTAGATATACTATGGATATCATCATTGTAGGTTGTATCGCATAAAGACACACCTAGCAAACCTCTTTCCATATCCCGCTGAACAACTCCGAGATAACTGGTAAAATATAGCCTTTAATGGAAGACCACGTCTCGATTCCGTAAGTCATCACTAAACATATTGTTGTAAAGTCTGGTCCTAAGGTCCATCCTCAACAGGAATGTGTTGTGATGTTAGCTGATTACCCAAACAGCCAGCAAATAATGCACTTCGGGATTAAGACTTGTCTTTAGGTGTTTGCTATATCTTTCCAGACATGCATATATCGTCTTGAACCCTTGCTGGGTTCTAAATATAAATGTACATCACCGTCAAAGACGCAATAAATACAGCACTTTGAATTGTGATTATTCAAGTGCTACTGACATCTTCCGTGAAGCCAACCCATGGTTATTTTAATTATAACGAAGTTCAGATATATTTCTGATATATAGATATAGTTCAGATATAGTTCTTCTTCGGTGGAAGGTGGGTCAAAGGGACTTAATTGTCTCGACGTCTAGTCTACCCCTGTATTGGGAATTGCGTAAAGATATTTATTTATTTAGATATATTTCTTTATTGTCTCCGAAAACGGTAGGTGTGAGAAAATAAATTCAGTTTATATCAATAAATAACACATATATAACACATTAATATAATTGCTATTTATACGCCTTTACTGTGTGCTTTATTGCGTAAAATAAAATACGCGTGAAATTGGCATGAAAATTGAAAATAGACGTGTAGGACGTTGACCCCCGGTCGTCGACCGCAATACTAAAACGCTCAATAATCTTTGCATCACGATTTTCCGATAAAGATTGCAATAATGCAAATGCAGAATTTTTTAATTATTTGTATTTGGCAGGAGTGGGGTGAAACAGTGCTAACAGCCTAATTGGCAACAATGGTAATTGAGTACTGCAACCCATGGAAAATGACGAAGATTACAGGTGCATTATTACCTGTAATTATAGTAGCTCTCTATAGCTATAGAACTGAACGCGACAAAGGGAAAGCCAAGAAAGGATTCAACAAATGATGACGGAAGTGTTACTGTTTTTCTACGAAAAAAAAATATAATTAAATTAAAATTTTCATAATGAACCACGAAACGTCGGACTCAGTCTACAGAAAATGAATACAACCAAATTAAATAATGTTAGTTGAGATTACACAAGAGGCTAGTACTAAATGAACTAGTAATACGCATATAAGCCACATGTGGACAATTGTCGGTTCGGAAAACCACAGACAAAAATAGGTCATTAAAGGAAATTATTTGCAGCACGAGATAGTATTCACTAGTAGTCATATATCGTTACTTTTCAGGGAAAAATATGCGTGTAAGGCGTAAAGAAAGAATCCAAGACTGCTACGATAACATAGTACTTATCATTAACACAGGCTTTAAATAAAAACGAAACACATAAAATTAAAGTGTAAGGAAATCGCTCATGAAACCACTATAAAGGACCTAGTACTCGCGTTATGTGCGAAGTAGGGTGACATTTTTAGAATAGTCTCGTCGACGCTTGGAGCTCGTTGAAAACCTCAAAGAATACAATCAGCCTAATACCATCTTTGTAATAGATGATAATTTGCAGAGATTAAACTAAGAACAAATGTGGTATATTTATTGCAAAATTTTTCCGTTGATTCTCTAAAATGACATGGTTTTGCGGATACGGAAACTGAAAAAAGCAATGACGTATTGCCGTATTATTCAGTAGTTGCTCTTTGAAACACCAGAAACTTTCACTAGCGGTTTCAGAGTATAAGAACGAAACATTTTAACCTTACGTGTAAATTCAATACATAAGCATTTCTCTCAAATCTGTTTTGCAGTTTCAGCATAGAAAATTTAGTGATTTTAAAAGGATTCTTTTTTCAAAACATATCATTCAAAATATTTCAGTCTATTTTAATAACATACACTTTAAACTGAATTGGGAATCATTTGGTCTTTAGCATGCATTAGTCGGAATTCTAAAGCTTTTCCCTGAACAACCAATATCAACACCTTCGGGAAAGATATGAAGTGGAGATTTCTAACGCCGATTGCACAATGCCAAATGATATCCCAATTTTTAAACAATCATGGTGACAGTAGCCCGAAGCGCTTGCCAAGCGGATATTGGGGCGCAGTAAAAACCACATCATAAAAGGAAAACGCCGTTGTTCCGTCAACTGTTACGGTGGCGCCGAAGCACAATTAACTAGTTGCTGAAACAATGAGCGTAAGTTTATTCACACTTCGGCGATTACTTTTTAACCGACTTCAAAAAACGGAGGAGGTTATCAATTCGGTTGTGTGTATTTTCTTTTTACGGTTTCCTTTCTGAGGTACAATTTTAGAGTGTATATGTATATATGTATTCTAACTATTATAATAATATTATACCGTTAGCAGGGCCACTAAGACGGCGATAGGCTTTCCACCTGTGACAATATCCCAAATAAGCTTCGGTAAAACGTGTATTTGAAAAAACTTCTTTGGCTGGGCCTCTGCTTACATCCGTATGGGAAATAGCGTGAAGCAATAAACATATCTACGATGTTTATTTTACGCCTTGCAGAATATGGTAGAGACGCTATCATACTCTGCATCTATGTCTTTTAAGTCTTTCTATAATTCTACTCATAAATCATATATCCTTATAATATGAGATGAAAGGACAGAACAAATACATGGTTTGTAAAAAATTTTACAGCAAGATTCACTAGTGGTGATATTGTTTTTCCATTTCACAACATTGAGTATTCAGTTTTAATATAGAGAAAATATTTTTTTTTATTTACATAAACAATTATATTCACCTTATTGAAATTTACTATTAGTCTCTAAAAACTGTCTTAAAAAACATCTTCGGTGGAGAGTGGGTGGAAAAAACTTAAATGTCTAGACCTCTGTCTACCCCTGTATTGGGACTGCCGTTAAGATAAATATACAGTAATTTTCGTGGAAAACATTTTAGAACATCACCAACAGCAGTATTTATTACAAAAAAATATACCCACATAATATTATGATACAGAAAACTAGACGAAGCAATGAAACGGTAAAAGTTAGCAATAAAGTTCGCCGGCCGGAACTCACTTGATGCAGGCAGCGATTGTGCTCCTCGTTTGCACGATTACTGGGTCAACTATCTTTTGTTTAAAGAATTGTATTCTAGACTAGTTAAATGAAAAATTTAACGTACATTAAAGTTTCCGAAAGAATTCAGTTATCATTCGTCCCTTTTTCTAAAAGACTCTAAACATAAATCTTTATATGTTTATATAAAGATTTATGTTTAGATTAATGTATGATGAGAGACAATTTATGTTCCAAAGTGTAATTATTTTTTATTTCGAGATTTTAAACGTTAATCTTTTAGAAATGCTTTCAGACTTCTTAATAGTATCAAAATGTTTGTCTTCATGATTCCATATAAACTTTAAAACTACAATTTGTCGATGGTAGATGTAGTAACCTTACACCGATATCATCTCAGCTTAACATAACTAAATTATTACTTTGGATAGTTAGTTTTCACAAAAATATGTTAACAATCTACTCATATAAAGATCGAGTTTTTACGGTTATTATATCTCCTCTGATTCGAAATACAATATAGGTTAACTACATTTGCCGCATATTCTTATAGACATAAACATAATTATTATGTTATGTTACATGTTCAGGTTATGATTTTCTAAGCCATGATAAGGACAGAGGACTATTACATCAAAATACATAATAGCGACTTCCTGCAAGTTTTTGAGGAAATGTGCGAAGTTGCTCAAGAACAGTTAATGCCAAGATTACCAAATTAATTCGCTGGCAATGTCACGTACATTCCGAACCTCACTTCCGTATGCTTGTAACTTGTAACTTGCAAATTACGCAATACGTTACAATTTTTATATTCCTCATTTGTGCTAGATCTATATCACAATTGTCCTAATCGCTTGCTTCTCCCCCCCCCAATTGATAAACGTTACTGATAGTGTGGAGAGTGGATAAAGATAGTGTATTCATTGAAGTTAGGAAGATTAAAATATAACAAATCAAGTGTGCAGTTTAGTACGTATATTAATTTAACAAAGAAGATGGGCTTTCTACTTTGAACTTCAAACTCTAGGACAGACGTCTATTTTCTATTTAATAGTGGGTGGACCAAGCCCCTTTTGGCAGTGAAGTTTGGCGGATTCTAATTTTTTTATTAATTCTCCATGCTTCCTTACATGTTCCAACATCGCTGTGCATGAAGTATAGGCTCGTCATAGGCATTAAAATTTTAATAATTTCCCCTGGGGCTTCAAATCCATTATCCTCGTACTTTGTTATTTCAGCCGGACCACTTTACCGACCGGGTATACTTTTGTTCTATCGTATATTCAGTAAAATTTTCATAACATTCCAAATGGCCATTAACTTCGTATTTATATAAACAAAGAACACCATCGAAGTGATATGACGATAAGAAGTAATGAAAAGGGGATAATAAAATACGTGTAGTTTTTAACTATATTTATAACTTTGGACAGTGATAGAGCCGCATCAGCATTTGTTGTTGCATGAATGGGCCGGCTCGACTGGGGAAGTACCACGACCTCACAGAATACCGGTGTGAAGTAGAAGTTTAACAAAATTCTGCATTTCGTCTGGTGAGTGCAGATAACCGGAGGCCCACACACCCCCTCCCCCAATTCTGGGGGGGGGGGGGAGCACTCTAAGGCCGACAACGCATCTGCTATGCCTCTGATATTGCGGGTGTTCATGGGCGGCGGTAATCACTTACCATCACGTGAGCCACCTGCTCGTTTGCCTCCCTATTCTATAAAAAAATAACTAGTTTTTGCAGGCGACTTTACCCGGAATGAAACATAGTCCAGGGACATGGATTCCGGATCGTCAATACGATAAATTAAAATTATTTTAAGTAAAATGATGTTTCAGACATCCTCAGCAACTATGCATTTTACGGAATAAAAGGAATGTGTTAATATGGATTAAACTATCTTTCAAATCAATTTCATTAATATCTAGCTGTTTTTGGGTACCAGATTATACACGACATGAGCTTCTAACATTCCCTTTTCATTGTTGAAGGCTTGCTATGTTAGGTGATCGTCCGTTATCACGTTTACGTAATAAAAATGAGGTATAAATCAGTTTTACTGTCATGAACATAACGTCGAAAAGTATCAGTGATATGAAAACGATAAGAAAGTGATAATATTTTGACTTAACTTGTAAATAAATACAAAATTTATAGATACAGTATAAGCTTTGGGGGAGGCCTATGTTCAGCAGTGGACTCTTGATAGGCTATAAAGAAGAAAGAAGATATATATTTATGCACTACACTTAACCGAAGCGTAAAATCACATACACAAATCGAAGCATAAGAAAAACAAATAACTACTTGTGAGCCACTAGTTATGGTTAATAAACAATATGGAAGAAATTATATAACATTGAAGTAATTTATTATATAAACTGTATAAAGTAAAAGTAACCCGGAAGTTTGAAATTGGAACATAATTTGGCTCTATTAAAGAACAAGGCTATGGCGACCATGACTGAGCAAGGTCCGTCCTTGGTTGCGTCGACTATGGGGTGTGTAATCGAATTTGAGGGTAGTGATGTGCCTTTCAACCTTACCGAATAGTATATATTTAACATACAAATCAGTTGCCAGAGAAAATAACAAGAAAAGAAAAAAAATTAAGCAAGTATTTAACGTAAACCTCCATTATATTATAACAACAAATATAAAAAGAATAATAATTTCAAGATAGTTATGAAGCATCCGCAATCTGTATCCTTACTACACAATTAAGGCATCAATTATTTCTTTTCCCTTGACGCAAGTTATCTCTCTATACATAAAAATCAATCGCAGTGCGTTAGTCTCGAAAATACTCTTAAACGGTTCGTTCAATTCAAACATATTTTTTAATTGTTTAAATCCCAGCTGAGTTATATAAAAAAACTTAAAAACAGTCGAAAATCTAAAACTAAAATTTAGCAATTTAGCAAGTCACGATAGCCGAGTAGTTGGGTGGTCGGAATTTTGAGTCAAGAGACCCGGGTTCGATCCCCAGGTGGCAGGCTCGTACCAATGGGTTTTTCAAAAAACTTATATATGAATATTTTTTTATAGAATAGGGAGGCAAACGAGCAGGTGGCTCACGTGATGGTAAGTGATTACCGCCGCCCATGAACACCCGCAATACCGGAGGCATAGCAGATGCGTTGCCGGCCTTAGAGTTAACCCTTCCCCCTCCCCCCCAGAATTGGGGGAGGGGGGTGTGTGTGCCTCCGGTTACCTGCACTCACCAGACGAAACGCAGAAGTTTGTTAGACTTCTACTTCACGCCGGTATTCTGTGAGGTCGTGGTACTTCCGCGGTCGAACCGGCCCATTCATGCAACAACAAAAGCTGATGAATCTCTATACGATACGAATATACGAGGCTTACCACCTGTCACATTGTCCCGAAAATATCTTCGGTGGAAGGTGGGTCGAAGGGACTTAATTGTCTAGACTAGACCTCTGTCTACCCCTGTGCTGGGAATTGCGTGAAGATATTTATTTATTTATTATTTAAAATTTAGCAATTTTGTATGGGAAAGGAAATATTCAATCTGATTCTTTTGGTGTTGGAAGGTGTATTGAGATTGATAATCGCTTATAAGTAAATCGGTACGTTCGATTTAATTTTAGGTGATACTTCTGCCATACCCAACTTTCACTTCCGTACATGAGTGTCGGAACCAAAACTCCCCTATGCACAGCCAAACGAGCCTTGTTAGACACCTTCCGACTGCTCATAAAGGAGTGCAAAGCTCCATTCACTATGTTTCCTGCATTCACTCTTCTTTCAATATCGAGTTCGATTTAATTTTAGGTGATACGATTTTCCCGTGAACTTCTCCTCAGTCTCTCCTTTTAAGAAATACATAATGTTGGCGCGTCTTTCTAGGTCTATGGGGAAGAAAGGGGTTTGTAAAGATCGCAGGGCGCGCAAAGAACCCCACCAATCACGATGGTCAACACAACAAACAATTAAGGAACGTTAGACATATATTTTATAATTTGCATATATAAGCAAATAAAAGTATTGTGCATCTCTAAACCTTGTCATAAAGCTTAGTATAAAGTTATGGCTTTATAAAACCTGGAATAAGGAACCAAGATACTACCCGTACCGACTATTTCCCTATTTTTACTAATAGCACGCTCTGATGGGGGACACAATTTTGTTTTAAATAAATTATAAGATTTTTTCGTTATATAAGAAATGATATATTATGTGTAAAGATTTTTCTCGTAGCGTCGTCAACAGTCATATTTCACATAGTGTGGATGAACTCTGTTGTAAAACTAAAATAATTTGAATCTTTTAATAACATACTATTTTGTAGAATAACTAAAATCTGTATCTATAGGATTCCCGAGCTATAATTCAAATCTCTAATGTGTTAGTGGTAGAATTACGATGCACATTTTTAAAATATATTTTGATGTTATATTTTGATAATTATTTTGATGTTAGAATTACGATGCACATTTTTAAAATATGATTTTATTTGAAGCTTTTTATTACCAGCACTTTATGATCGAGCTTCATTTCGTTTATTTTTAAAATAGATTTAAGTCATGTAAGCACTGTTTAGGAGGAAACAAATTTTATTCAAACAATTATTTACTTCTAAAAATACACTGAAATCCTTTAAATGTTTTCAAAGTATTTAAAATATTTATATTTTTTATATAAACAATAGTCGACTGATCGGAATTCGAGTCAAGAGACCTCATCGATCCCCATGGCTCGTGCCGATGGGTTTTTTCAAAAACTTAGTGCGATTTATATCGTTGACTTGGACATATAGTCAAGATATCAATATCATTGTTCCAATTTATACCCCAAACGATCTTAAGCAATCCATCGGTATCCAGGAACATGGTGCAGGTCGATGCTGTAGGAGGTCGTCCCACACTGCGACGTATTTGTTTTTCATATTATTATTATTTTAAACTAGCTTCCGGGTGACCAAGCATTTTAAAACCATACATACATACATACATCACGCCTCTTTCCCGTAGGGGTAGGCAGAGACCACTTCTTTCCACTTGCTACGATCCTTACATACTTGTTTCGCTTCGACCACTTTCATTATTCCCTTCATACATTCTCTTCGATTCAGGGTACTCTTGACCTGGCCTTTTTTCAGGACGTCCCTGATTTGATCTTGAAACATCCACCTAGGTCTTCCCCTTCCTTCACTTCCATTCAAACTCGCCTTATATGCTTTTTTCGTCAATCGTTCTTCATTCATTCTCTCGACATGGCCAAACCATCTCAGCATACCTTTCTCAATTTTAGTCACTACATGTTCTTTCAGACCACGACGTTTCCTTATTTCACTATTCCTTATCCTGTCGCTCAGTTTAACTCCTAACATACTTCTTAATGCTCTCATCTCAATTGCATTTACTCTGCTTTCATGTTTCTTCTGCCATACCCAACTTTCACTTCCGTACATGAGTGTCGGAACCAAAACTCCCCTATGCACAGCCAAACGAGCCTTGTTAGACACCTTCCGACTGCTCATAAAGGAGTGCAAAGCTCCATTCACCATGTTTCCTGCATTCACTCTTCTTTCAATATCACTCTCACACTTTCCATCTCTTGTGAACTTTGAACCCAGATACACAAACTTAAAACAGATTTTAAAATATTCTTTAATCAATGATATTTCAGAGGTAACACATTTCAAGATTAACTTGTTTTAATACATACCATATAATATAACTAAATATATTCCTATTATAATATAACTTAGGAATTTAAAACATTGTTTAAATCGCTACAGTAGTTTCCGAGACCAATGCATCTGCAATGTTTACGGAGCGTGGCGGTTACGGTAAATCCTCCTCTCATGAAAAGCCTAGGTCTTGCAGAGGAGAAGCAGTTTAGTGAATTGTTTGCAAACAGTCTACAAAAGAGATCACTAAACTAAAGGAATAATATAACAATCGCTTACGAGCTATTGTAAAAATACAAAAAAAAAATATTATCTATGTTTAAGATTTTTTTATGTAACTGGCGAACACAATTCACAGTAAAAATAACAATTTAAAAAAAATGTATGACAATTTAAAATGTCTATGTCCATCGATATCAATCCGTGCATGGCCTAGTCCGAAAGGGGTCGTATTGTAATCCTCCCTTCGCGTGACGTCGATCATGAACTTTAGAAGGTCCGTTATACGTTCCGTGCGAAGGCTACGAACTTGGACCCTAATGATAGCGCGGCATTGACACTGGTCTGTATTGTGCACTTTTATTGTTTCTTTTTTTGATGTTTTTTTACGAAGCAAAGGAACGAAGGTTGTTCTTCACGTGACAGGAAGTAGAGAATTCAATTTCACGATAAAGAAACACATTTACATTATTGCTTGTTTGTTTGATTTTTTTTATTTGTTAGTGCGTTTCTTGCTGTAGTTGCTTTGTTATGCAATTCTACTTTGAAAAATGTCGAACAGATCGAAATCGATTGTTGCCAATGTTTGAAATAACTAGATAGAGAAAACATACGACGTGCAGTTTCTAAGAAATAAATATAATTTAGACAACGGAAGAGGACAACAAGGAAGTAACCTTATCCTTAATGAATACAATAACGTTACATAATGATCTTTGATGACTTTTCAGAGATTTAATGAATAATAATTTGTGACATTATAATTTCCTTAAAATACACAGAACTATTTACAGATTGATAATAAAAATCTTGTAGTAGACGAAAATCAAATTTAAACAATAAAATTATCCCTTGGAAAGCAAAATACAAGCCTAAGTATCATCCAACACTCGTGACCCAAAAACTACATTGTAAATTTATTAGATAACTCGCGGTTAATACTAACTAATCCTCTAATCCTAAATTCTGAATGTGTATTTAGTTTACACACTAACAGAATATTTAACAGGCGGGGTACTCAGAAAGTTTTGCTAGAACAAATTAGAGGGTTGGATGGTTTTTATAAGTAACTCAGCCCTCTGTTTACCTTGACCGCTGATGGTCAGCCGTCATTCGGTTGGCATGTTTTACTTAAATTAATTAAAAATTGGTAAGCGGAATGACTTACCTATATTTATATTTATTAGTCGTTTTATGTTGTTACATTATGATACATTTAAAAGGTACCACAGATACTCAGAACTGAGGAGATGGAGAAAAATTGATTTTCTACACTTACGCTACCGGGAATTGAACCCGGGATCTCAGAGCCACGACACCTTGAAAACTGGTGTGTTCGCCATTCGACCACGGAATTGGTCATATATTTGAATCACAAACCTAAAATAGGTTCGAAATATCTATATCTGTTTCGGGGTAGACAGAGATCTACACAATTAAGCCAGTTGAAAGGTGACTCACGACGCCTATTTTTAATACAACGTGACAGGTGGTGGAGCCTATCGCCGTTTACGTAAGTAAGTAAACTCTTAAAGTTTTGTTACGATTTACTAAACATTTCCAGTGTTTTCATTATTTTTTTCTATAATCAAGTGACGAAATACCTTTACCGGGAACAGGTAGTTAATCGTATGCCTGAAACATTATCGCTGAAAGTTGTTGTAGGCAAATACACCAACAATGCCTATTACGTCGCATGGCTAAATCTTGCATAACAACGATACAATCTATCGTTTGTTATGTGCACACAATTATACGTGCCTTACCAAATAATCTTAGCATTAGGTAATTGCATCGTCGCCGTTTAAATTACAATTTGAAGAGGTAGTTTTATCTGCATTTAAAGCGGGTAAGTCAAGCTGAGTTTTTTGTTAATAAATAAATGAGGAATTTCGTGTCAAGGCACGAATTCGATCCCCAGGTGGCAGGCTCGTACCAATGGCTTTATTCAAAAACTTATGTACGAATTATATAGTTGGCTTGGACATTGAGACGGCGACGGGCTCACCATCTGTCACGATGTCCCAAAAGTGTCTTCGGTGGATGGTGGGTTGAAACGACGTTAACTGTCTAGACCTCTGTCTACCCCTGTAAATAAATGAGAAAATAAAAACAAACAATGACGAGCCGGGTTCGAACCCATGACCTCCACCGTGCAGTGGCAATGGTCTTTCCTGAGTGCCGCTACGCCATACGTGCATCAGTTGAAATTTAATGCCTTTTAATCTTATGCCTTTTAAGCCGCTCAAATCGAGACACGTTAAGGGTCTCGTACCAATGAGTTTTTCGAAACTTAGGTACGATTTGTATCGGCTTGAAGAGTACCTACAGACCTCTCACGTCCCTAATAAGCTCCAGTGATATGTAGGACCAAATTTTCCAGACTTCTGACTAGCCCAGTGTTGAGAAATGCGTGAAGATAAAAAAGTAATAATTAAATATAGTAAAATATGTTTCAAAATAGTATAGTTGAAGTCACGATAGGCGAGTGATTGAGTGGTCGGAATTTCGAGTCAAGAGACCGGAGTTCGATCCCCAGGTGGCAGACTCGTGGGGTTGGTTGGAATTTTCAAAAACTTATGTACGAATAATATCGTTGGCTTGGACATAAACACGGCGACGGACTCACCACCTGTCACGTTGTCCCGAAAATATCTTCGGTGGAAGGTGGGTCGAAGGGACTTTGTCTAGACTAGACCTCTGTCTGTCCCTGTATTAGGAATTGCGTGATGATATTTATTTATTTAAATTAGTATAACTAAATAAAGCAATTTGGTAAATGTTTTATGAAATCTAATCAAAGCTGCTTGAGGCATAATCCATGACAACGGAGTGATATTAAGCCATAAAAGTCACAGTTAAAAGCCTATGACAAGAATCGAGCAGTTTTCAATATTTCCGTAATGAAAAACGATGCTTCGAGAAATCAAAGAAAAAAAAAAGTTCAATTAAGATATCTCCGCTCCGTTTCCCGTTGAGATTGAACGCCGCAAAAACTACAGAGCGAGGAAGCGACTGCCCGTTCTGTCTGACTGATGGTAGAAATTATGGGAAATTGTCTTGTTCGTTTACAGTTTCCCTGTTAGTGAAATTATTAGGTGTCAGTATTAGTTGCTTTGGTCTATAATCTATACAAATATAATATTAGATATATAGACAAATGAAAGTTAGAAAAAGTGGTCGTCATTCATTAAGCGCACAATACTGAATCATGAACTGCAGATGTTACTGATAAATTAAATAAACGTAGATGGCACAGGACTGTGCTCAGTGTAAACCATTGGTAAAGGATTTATGTTCAGCAGGGAACTTTTGCTAGGCTCTAACAAAAAAAAGTAAAAGAATCAAAAACCTTTATTAACATATTTCGATTGAACATATTGGGATAGCTTAAATTTTTTCTATGGGGTTAGTTTGAACCCCGGAGAAGGACACAGCACACTTCTTGTTACGAAAGAATAATAATTTGCGCGATAAATCGAATCTACACGGACGAAGCTGCAAGCAGTTGTTAATATAACATTATATTTCACTTTAACTGTTTAACGTCGTCGATTCATAATACTTTAAACATCTTGACAAATTACCGCCAGTATCGAGATCGACGTAATCGACCTTACGGTGCACTCGATTACGTAAATATTATGTTCCCAGGCAAGTCGTGTCGTGCTCGTGTGTAATTAAACAGCTAAGTGACCGGTGGCTTCGGTTTCAAACCAGGCACTTGTATTTAAAAAATGGCCAAAAAGATATTGTTGCATGTTTTTTTAAGGGTTAGATGGCTCGTTAAATTACCTTGAACATCGTAAAAACCAAACTTTATTAATTGGAAAACACTCTACAAGAAGTTTTCTTAAGCAAACGCAGAATAAAATATAGACGACAAAATAAAGTTAGACAGATGTAGTTTTTATTTGCATTCACAGTAAACCAGCATTTCGAAGTGACGTACGTTGCAGAGGCGACATTAGATAGGCAAAACACAAACTATCAAAAATATCTAAATTCTTTAACATCCGACACAGTAATTAAAAATTTATATTTATACAAAATTAGCTCGTGTATTGAGATAATAATTCTTAAAGTCATTGTTCGCTACATTTACAATTCAGTACCAATTAAACGTTTTATTAGCATTTAAGCTGTGGTACTATTAAACAAATAAATCTCGTCTGTCAGTTGATCTTTTAAATGTCTTATTTATTTCGTAACAAATAAATAAAATAATAACATAAAAATACGTTTTGTACTCGTAGACACAAATTGTCGAAATAGGAATACACAAATTTATTCAATTTCTGTTTAATGGCACAAAGAATTAAAATTGCATCTCGAAATGTAATTTGTGAAAAAACGAGAAAAAAATATATTTTATTTTAATAAAATATTAAAAAAGAAGAGAGCCGAGGGATTGATCGGAATTCGAGTTAAGAAACCGGAGTTCAATCCCCAGGTGGTAGGCTGGTACCAATAGGTTATTTTTCAAAAACATGTACCATTTTTATCGTTAGTTTGAACATAAAGACGCCTTAAGGTCCAACACCTCTCACGTTAACCGAAAGAATGTCTTCGGTGGAAGGTGGACAGAAAGGACTTAATTGTCTAGACCTGTGTCTACCCCTGTTGGGAATGCTGTGAAGGTATAAAACATATATTAATAGAAATATTAATATATTTAATAGAAATTTATCCTAAAAGTGTCTAAAAAGTGCCGGAAATACTTTTAATAGTTGTTAGTTAGTAGTTAAAACCGCACCACATAAACCACAACCATTAAAGACAGCTCTTAAACATACGCAAGCATCGCTTTAAATATACAAAGTTTACTCGGCAACCGCATTTGCAATTAAAATATCATGACTGGAACGAGTGCCTACTGCAACGCGTAACCTTTCAATAGCTCTTTTAACCGGAGTCTTTCCACGTGGACTTGTTTTTAATTTTAATCTTCAATCTATTTATAATTTCATAATTATTCTATATAACAAAAATAATAATAACAAATAACTTCATGCCATTCTCAATACCCCCTGTATTGAGAAGACAGTCTAAACAATTGATCTCTTGACTTGGATTCCGACCACCCAACCACTCGGCTATCGTGACTTATATGACCTATTTAACATGCCTTTATAAGCTTTTCTTGTAACTAGCAATGGAGTTAATATAAATCTACCTCTAGTAGCAGTATCGAAATGAAATTTTGCGAGTATGAGTTTGAATTACAATACTTTATTATGGTATCTTGGAGTCTGATAATGGAATCAGGAGGTGAATAGTGAAACACTTTAGTAGTTATTAGACCCTTAAAGTTTTCGGGTCATACGATTCGATACAAAAATCTACTGCGAATGTTGTAATCATTGGCGTCCACTTCTCAGCTCGAGAAAGACACTACAATAAATTACGAATATAATAAAAATATAGGTGTAATGAAGCGATATTATCTCTCTAATTTATCAGTAAAATTTGAATTAACGATGTCAACAAAGGGTGTGAGTGATTTTTATTTATTTTATATGTGAATCTGAAAAAAAGCTGAAGCTATTTAATGAACTAATGTTGTATATTATGGTAGTCCCTGCGGTTCAATAGATATTAGAGAATATTCCTTTCTAAATACTGCATGCTTGATTGTGCTAAAATGGATTATAAATGAAATTAAAAAAGTAGTAGTACGATATTAGCAGGAGTAAGATCGGCGACCTTCGTACACTAGTGTACACACCTGTTTTCATGGTGTCGCCATCTCTGGGGTCAATGTTGAAAACCACTTTTTCTACATTGTCTCGGATCTAGATGTTCGTGTAACCTTCGTTGTAGCCGATTCCATAATACGCGTGTTTTAGCTTCTTACCTTGAGATCAGAGCCTATGATATATATTAATACATACGTATTTATTTAATATTACATTTCGAAGCGATACTCCATATTACCTATGGGTGCATAAAGATCCGGACGAAATCTCCGATTATAATTAACTATTTTGACAGGGCGAGTAAACAAAATGTACTTTGAAGGTGAACATCGACCGAAACGGACGGAAACAAATTGGGTAACAATGGCGTATTTGTAAAAATATCTCTTTGTCATTGTCTTCCTTCGCAGCTTATATAATTAATGTAAATGAATTGGGAGTTATTACTCCAATGAATTGAATGGCTTATTTGTTTTCAACTCGACAAAGGAGCATGTTTGAAAATTTTGATAAACTCTCTCGGTTGTATCTCTCCTGTGCTACACACACTAAATTTCAGTTGTACATTTACATTTACAGTTAGTCGTGGCATTCAGTTTTGAAATTTGATGTGGAAATTTGTTTCTAAACATCACTTTAGCAGAGTGGTGCGCAGATCGAAATTAGAAGCAGGAGACCCGAGTTCGATCCGTGAAAGGCCTACGCGATTTTTCGTCTTGGCATGGACATTAATACAGCAACAAAATCACCACATGTTACCTTATCCCAAAAATCTGCGCCGAAATTTCCGCCGAAAGAACTAAATTGTCTAGAATTCTATCTATGCTAGTCTTTTGGTGAAAATATAAATTAGAAATAAGTTATAGAGAATGACGTAATATACTGTATTTGGTTTTTAATGGCCTGAGATATCGATTCAGAAAGTAATTGTCGACTAAAAGATCAAACTTTTGAATGTCTTATTAGGTATTTTGAACGAAAACAAATTTTATAAGCACACTTAGTTCAAGTTACAAACACTACTTACTTACTTATCATACACTAAATCCTTCGCAAAAGACTAACTTCATATACCATACGTTTAGAAACGTTCATTTCAAATTTCTTTATCCGAGGCCAAAAGGTACAGGGCACATGTTACCAAATATTTTGTAATATTGGTCGGTAACCTTAACACGTTTGATTTTTGACACGTTTGCATGAGAAAATCTTCTGCACCAGCTTAAAGCAAAATCGGATAACGCAATACATTGCCAAGAGACAAAAACAAATTTTTATCAGTTTAAATTAACCATATCATAACAAACTTGTCTTAATACAAGTTTCAACTTTTCAATTATGAGATTTCAAAACTTAACAGATACGGACGAGTTTCGAACCCGGGACCTATGTGTGACGCTCTTCTTAGTATTTTTTTTTATAGAAAAGGGAAGCAAACGAGCAGGTGGCTCACGTGATGGTAAATGATTACCGCCGCCTATGAACACCTGCAATACACGAGGCTTAGCAGATGCGTTGCCTTCCTTAGAGTGCCCCCCTTCCTCAAAATTGGGGGAGGAGGGTGTGTGGTCCTCCGGTTACCTGCACTCACCAGACGAAACGCAGAAGTTTGTTAGACTTCTACTTTACGTCGGTATTCTGTGAGGTCGTGGTACTTCCCCGGTCGAGCCGGCCCATTCATGCAACAACAAAAGCTGATGCGTGGCTCTACCACTGTTAACTTCTTAGTATTATAAGGGGCCACTAAAAATAAGGGCTGGCATGTACCTGTCAGTGCAGGTTTCATCCTAGCAATATACCTGAGTGGTTTTGTTATTGTTATTGGCTTTGGTATTGCACTTCTGCAAAATGGCGATCGTTTTTAAATTACAGTATATATTTAAGTTTTTTTTTTACTTTTTACTTAATTTTAAGTGCCAAAATAAATGTTTCTTTTTTTTCTTAGTGATTTACTCATCCATATTATTATATTAAAGACATCATCCTCCATATTACTTAAAATTTTAAATACCTTTCATACACAGTAGCAAACTACTAACATGCAACAGACAGATAAAGTTTTCAATGCTAAACATTAAAATTGTATTACTAAGAATGTAACAAGATGCGTTTGTAAATGTCTTACAAACAAGTGAGTCAGATTAATGTGGTTTCCTTAAAACATTATCAGTAATTGACTTATTCGGTGCCCATAAACATTTTTATCTATTTTTTGCAACACATTGTTAATTTACTTCGATAGAGTTTACTGAAAAAACATTTTATTCACCAGAATGAAACAGGAAAATACACTAAAATTTTACATATTTTTTAAAATTCATTGTCGCACACACATTTGTAAATATTCACTTTTATAATTATATACGTCTTTAAACAGACCGGTTTTGCTTAAGTCATCTTTTCATGTACAATGAACATGGCGTTATTAACCATGAAAAATGAATACAGAATTATAAAAGTGAATGTGTGTAAGTGTGCAATTTAAATGTCACGTATTCATCAATAGACAACACTCGCTAGTCTTATTAAAATTTTACTTAGTTAGGTTCAGATTTGTGGTAAATAAACTTCTAAGTAGTTAAAAACGGGATTGAAAAACAGGAGTACAGCGGACTCATCGTCAGCTTGATAGAAAAAGCCAGTAGAAAGACTGCACATAAAGACTAGTACATAAAATGTGCTTAATCATATTTTAATTATAAATACTAACATTTAATTTTTTTAAATATTTACTTTATTTATAATTGATATTAGTCTATAGACAGAATCAAATATTCTACATTATTCAAATACTAAGTTGAGGAAGAACTTTCCTCAGCAGTGAAACAATACAGGTTAAAATATATATATATATATATATATATATATATATATATATATATATATATATATATATATATATATATATATATATATATATATATATATATTATATATATATATATATATATATATATATAAAAGTCACGATAGCCGAATGGTTGGGTGGTCGGAATTTCTAGTCAAGAGACCCGAGTTCAATCCCCAGGTGGCAGGCTCGTACCAAAGGGTTTTTCAAAAACTTACGAACGAATTTTATCGTTGGCTTGGACATAAAGACGGCTACGGCCTCACCACCTGTCACGTTGTCCCGAAAATATCTTCGGTGGAAGGTGGGTCTAATGGACTTAATTGTCTAGACTAGACCTCTGTCTACCCCTGGGAATTGCATGAAGATATTTTTTTAAATAAGCTCTCAGAATTACACTTAGAAATTAGTGTCCTTTTGACCAGTAGTTTTGGTAAACCGAAAAGTATAGGATAGTCGTATGTAACAATACTTTAATCGGAGTTTTTTTTAAGTAATTTGTAAAACGGGTTTGCGTTATACGATTAACCTAATATATAAAGAACGAAAATAGATGTGAGAAATAAATTTACAGACATCGGTTTGTCTGTAAATTTATTTGAAGTCAACAAAAGTTTAATACTTAATTACCCGTTAATTGTTTCATATTGTATGGTATAATAATTTGCAATTAATTAAGACTTTCATAATAAATAAACAAATTCAAATAACTAGAATGATAATGTTTCGAAACAAATTGTTATCTTCTTTGGTATTGGTAGCATTTTCCTCAAACAGTTGATTGGTAAACCGTACTAATTTATAATCATGCTAATATATATAGTACATCAATGGTTTTTATTACTTAGCACGGGTGTAAAGATATTGGGGAAACTAATTACGTTTAAATGGGACAGTTGTAATCGAATACAAGCATTGGCTTAATACAATACATAAACAACAACGAGGTCTAACCTTGAGTTTGCAAAATATTTCTATATTCCAAAGCCTCCTTAATATTTTAAGAGCTTATAGTAGCAGTGTGTTGCATAAATATTGGCGTGAAGTACAGACATCTTGTGCGTCTTATTTTCTTTGTTATTAGATTAAATATTTTATTTTTAAATTCAATAATTTTTTTTTAATAAATTTATTATTTTATTTGCATCTAGTACAGTACGATGTAATCATAACACTCTTTTCACACACACATTGCACTGGTTGGGTTTGCTTGTGTTGTCATCACACCATTCACAATACTGGGGTAAATAGAGGTCTAAACAATCAACTCCTTTCAACCCACCATTCATCGAAGACATTTTTTGGGACAACATGACAGGTGGTGAGCATGTGCAGTCCGTCCAGGATATTTCCTTGTAACTACGTTGCTTTTCTACTGAACTAAGTGATAACTTTTCATTGAACTGCATGTTGGTCATAATTCTTCTGAGACTGATGATTCAATATATGCAACTTATCGTGTACAAACAATAACTGGGTGTTTGACTTACGCATGCGCGTAACGTTAACGACAATGGCGCTAATTGTGAATAGAATGGAAGGATATCGTTTACATTGTACAAAGAATAAGAATGCACCCACGAATATGGTGTACTGGTGACGATGCGTCTCGGACACAAGTTGAAGGTATCGTTATAAAATGTTTTAATATTTTCGTCAAGTGAGAAATAAATTGTGGACTGTGACTTGCGTAAAGTTATTTTTTTTTCTTAGTTGGTGCTTCTAAGCAAGTGTAGGAATGGCAAAAAAACAGCACTCACTTTCTTCCCGTATCGTAAGAGGCAACTAAGGGAATAGTCAGTTTCATAAATGAAAAAAAAAAAAAAACAGATTAATGCATTAAACCGGTGACGAGCAGCGGCGTCTAAAATGCGAGGTGGCAACCCACTTGTCAAGTGAGACGACTATGACAACTCCACTTTATAGGTCTATGACCTGCAGTCAATTTTAAAGGCTGCAAAGTAAGCAGTGTTTCTCAAACTGTCATATAAAGCCTAATAAATACTAAAAAGACTAATAAATAAAAAAAATTAAATAGGTTTTCAGAATTGCGGCTATGTTAAAATTTTTTTAAGACACTGCTAAACGAAAAATTGGTACAAAATGCCACCGACGGAGTCTAAGTTTAAGAAAGCACAATCCAGATAACCAAAGAACCAAACATATTTTGAAGAAATTGACCAGGCTTCCTAATCCTAAAGCTTTCCTTTCTTGATTTAGGAAGCGAAAAGTTATGAACACTTAATTATTAAACGGCCGAAGTCCGCATCGAAATATTTTTTTTCATGCCCGCTATAGTACCTACAATTAAAATCATATGCTACTAGAATTATCTAATACTCATTTCATTTCATTGTGAAAATAAAAAATACATATATCGATTTAGGAACCTCGACGTTTTCGTCGGTAATAAACGTATAATCTCGTACATAGTTCGATAAATACATATATATGGTATTTTACATTATCATGACTTGCTAGTTGCATATGTAATTAGCAGTAAATCTGTGGGAACAATAATTAGCCTATATGACTATAATTATACCAATTTAGTTACGTATGGCTCAAGTTCTCCTAAAAGCTGTAAAATAAAATATATAAATAAAATAAATATCTTCACGCAATTACCAATACAGGGGTAGATAGAGGTGTAGTCTAGACAATTAAGTACCTTTAACCCACCTTCCACCGAAGATATTTTCGGGACAACGTAACAGGTGGTGAGCCCGTTGCCGTCTTTATGTCCAACGATATAATTCGTACATAAGTTTTTGAAAAACCCATATTTATTTATTATAAATAAATACTGAGTATTTGAAGAGGAGAGCTCTTATCTCTTAACGAGACTGAAACTCGGTACTCATAAAATATGGCAGGGTTTTTGAATTGCATTTATTTCTAAAAGCCCGTTTTATGATATTCTAGTAAAAAACTACATAAAAGAAAATATGAAAACGAAAAAAATTTATTCTATCTCTTGATTTCTTTTACAGTGCATATTAATAAAGTAAATATTACTTAATCATGTATTTGTATAATGGATATTTATGTTTATATTAATACTTGTACCAATGGGTTTTTCAAAAACTTATGTACGAATTATATCGTTGGCTTGGACATAAAGACGGCGACGGGCTCACCACCTGTCTCGTTGTCCCGAAAATATCTTCGATGGAAGGTGGGTCAAAGGAACTTAATTGTCTAGACTAGAACTCTGTCTACCCCTGTATTGGGAATTGCGTGAAGATATTTATTTTTATTTTTTTAAAGAAAAATATGAAAAATTATGTGTACCACTAGTAATAGCTTAGTGTTATGTTTTTTTCTATTTCTTACAATGCTCACTTATTGCCCCCATAGTAATTATTGACATGAAATATGTCGATGTCGATATAGGAAATAGTCGAGAAGCCGAGGACGTTTTGTAACACGTTGTTTATACAAAGTCTAGGAAGCTAGAGCTAGACGGACATCACATAAAAAACTGCTTATATCTGTCATAATTATTCTCTGCACGCAATTGTGATATTGAGTCGTATAGATATTTGTCCACGAATACCCACTCGAAACTTTGTTTAAAATTAATATTCGAGATATTGCTTTCTGTGCCTTTACTATAAGCAATACGCAAGTTTTTCTACGAAAAAAGTAACTTATAATTTTTTTATCTATACTGTGCCACAGCTGGGCAATGGTTAGACTGCCCGATCTTTCGCCATTTCGAATCAATCTTCAAAGAATGCGTCTAACTCGTCACTCTATCGTTTCTTCGGCCTAATTTTGTTGTTTAAAACTTATAAATGTGAAACAATACAAATTTGTTCAGTTACGTACAAAAGTGGGACAGAGTATAAAATTTTAGACAATTTACATAGAAATTAGCGTGAAAACTCTTTTCTTGCATCAATAAAATTAGCTTGACATAAATAAATATCTATTCAGTATTCACATTATGTAAATAGTTTGTTCGAAGACTGAAATGCAGAGTCAGAGACTCAAACATTCACGTTTTGGAATGAAATATATTATTGCTACATCTGGAGAATCAATTATAGAAACCAGGTTCGATAGATGTTCATATAAATTGACCACAGCACCGAATGGCTCGTTACTGTTAGAGTTATTATTCGTGATTTATTTACAAAAGCGTAATAATAATAATAAAAAGCTACTTTATTACCTTCGCATACAGAAATTATGTAAAACTAATCTTCAATAACCTAATATTTATTTAAATTAATCATAAACAGATTAAATATAGTATAACTATGCAAATCTTTCGTGTCTCTTTTCCTTTACCACGCTATGCGGGAAAGAGAAAGACGTATGCAATCATATCCGTTCGTGGGACAACTGTAAACCATTTCTATGGACAAAACAGATCATAACTCCCGAACTCCAAAAAGATTTCTATTTAAATTTTGACCCAGTTATATCTTAATACTTTTATGGACAGATCTAAATATGCATTTACATAAACGTGTACATGTGGCTTCACATAAATCAGTACGAAATTTTAGATAGAGCTATGTTCGTAGGAAGTACAGTAAAAGGTAAATGACAAGGGAAGATTATGGATTAAATACTCTCTATGATTTGATGTGGTTACGATTAATAAACATGTGCTGGAGGAGATGATGTATTTATTGTTTATAGCTTTAAGGTTATAATCATCACATACTTTGTTTCGCAAACGTTGATTACTTTACGATAACCGGAACAAAGAATTTAATGATAAAAATGCAGTCGCTTTGCGTAACGGTTTAATTTACGTTATTTAAATTAAAAGTAACAAGTCTCACTGATGCTGATGACTGAACAAAGGCTTCCTTCTTACTCGGAAGGGTTTTGAGGGCAAGAATAACAAATTACTTGGAAAAATTTGTTTTGGGTGATTCAACAATAAAGTTTAAAGTCCGATAGCCCTTACCTTAGTATTGACCCTACCTTCGAGGTCAAGGATTGCGGGTTCAAATCCCGCATGGAACAAACATATGTGTGATGAATAAATATTTGTACTCGACTAATGGGCGCATAAATGAATATTTATGTATATAAATACGTACTTACGTAATGTGCAATATTAAATTAGATCATTAGCTTGGACATTAAGACTTAAAGGTCTGGACCTCTGTCTGTTTGATATTGTTGTGTGTTATTAATGCACTGGGTGCATTAATAATATTTTTATGTAAGACAAGCAGAACTCTGTCAAAAAAAAATTACAGGGAAATCGCAAAAGATCTTTACTGGAATCCAGAATTCAAAATCTGAATTGAAACCCAGCATCTATTCCACAGAATTGATATATCTGTTACCCGCACGGTCGAAACAAAGTTAACAATGTTAACGATTACTAAGCACTATTTGATTACTCAACAACAGTTGTTATTTATTTTAACGACAGTTAGTTTAATTACGGGAGTTAAATGAGGCGTTACGATGGCAATTAAATGTCGTTACGTAAGTGAAACTGACCACAAACAAATAACGAAGTGGTTGTCCAGAACAGATTAGCATCAAATGCAACAAACACCATATGACCATCTTCCTCTAAATAGAAAAGCAGAGTTGGAATATTACATCAGTCTAGATAACGCATCGATACACACCTTCTTCACGAGTATCGAACTCGAGACTACCCTTATTATATTTTACTACGTGGATAAAAGAACACCAACAATGAATTTTTAAAAATTATATTTAATAACACTATACAACTTGGAAATATGTCAAATGAAAAAAAAAATATCTTCACGCCTTTTCCAATACTGGGATAGACAGGGATTCAGACAATTAAGTCCCTTCAACATATATTTCACCGAAGACATTTTTTGGGACAACACGCCGGGTTGTAAGCCTGTCACCTTCTTTACGTCCAAGCACATAAATAATAATAATAAATAAAAAAATATCTTCACGCAATTCCCAATTTTGGGACAATATAATGGTACATAAGTTTTGAAAATAAAAAACATTGGTACTTGGTACTTGGTACTTGGGGATCGGACTCAGTTCTCTTGACTCGAATTTTGACCACCCAACCAATAGGATTTTGTGACTAGCAGATGATGGATGTAAGATATTCCTGAGTTAGTTTGCTTATTTAATACTCGAAAATAAATTGTAAGGTTTTTCGAAACAGGTCTTAATTAGATTAGATTAATGACACCTGGTTAAATAAATAGTATAACGGCATTATATTCAAAATAGTCTATGCAAAACACTGGTTGATTCACTTCAGTCATTCAATACTCCATTGTATTCCGCCGTAGTGACTAGTACAATATATTATATGAGTATAAAAGGAAATAAGTATACGAGATAATGACATAATGGCCCCGTAGCTTTGTGCGAGCTCTGTGAAACATTACACTGTGACATTTTGCTTTCTCGCTGAAATCGCTTTCTTCTCACAACAATGTCTTTGCAATTCGATATTGAAACATAATTACCGCCCACTATAGGGAGTTTTATAAACGTATAATATCTTGGCCAGGATATTGTCTTCCTTAGTTTCAGTTCACCGCTGAACCAAAGTTTGGAATATGCCAACCCTACCAAAACTGCTTCTGTGTAGCTTAACAGTATATCACGCAAGCTTAGGACGCTAGTGCGAAGCAATTTAGAGGTTGATGTTTTCTGCTATAGTGAGGTCAATAAACTGTAGTAAATTAATATAATATAGGTGTAAGTATTGTATGGAGATTACTCAGAATAGGTTTCATTTATTAAAAAAAATATTCGCTTTTCAAATAACTATAGCCCCATGCAATTAGAATTTACTTTTAATGGCAGTATGAACGCAATATCTCTATGCTGCCTCTAATCCCCCCAATACGTGGAGATATTGTTTATGGATTTCAATTTAACAGTTGAAGACTGCATTGCCAAACAGACAAATCTGCGACCGACTTATCGCTTTGTATGTTTGTTAATAGTAATAAATGAATACGGAAGCAATAATAACGGTTATTAACATTTCACGAGTCGAGGTTACCGATCTTTAACCCGTGTGACAACCAAGGTCTCAGCATAAAAAATATAAAAGCAATCGGTATCACGCCGATAACGTGCATAATAATAGAACGCATACCAAAAACATCATTAATGTAAGTTGTTTTTTATATTTTTTATGAATATAATAGTCTCTAGATAAGAAAATTTCCAATGCATCTGTCTGGTACAATAACCAATCGGCCAACAACAACCATACACGTACGTACCTGTTGTACAAAGGGTCTTTTACAGAGCCCTACGGGGCAGCAGACAGTTTTTTTTTTTTTGTATAAATAATGTGGAATAACAAGGTAACGATCTACATGACGGTACATTGAACTCTTAGTCCATGGATCGCATGTAAACAATTTCAATCGAAGCAATTTAAAGAAATATCATCTTTTGCGTTTTCGGTGGTGGTATATGTTACCTGGTTTGAGTGTAGTAGTGGTGGTGGTGCATACAGTGGAATTAGTGCGTGCATCTGTGGGAGGGAGGGTGGTGCTCTTCTTCTTTTCGGACCAGGTAACATATACCTTTTTATATTTGTATGCGGAGGGTTGCGAAGTAATTTTTTCAATAACAACTTTACAATGAATTTCCGCAAAGTAACGCCTGAGTCAATTAAATATCATCTGTAAATATTTTTACTACATATATGTTAACCCTCTAGACATTTTCTACCAAACCAAAAGATTCGTTGGCATTTGGCGTCTTCATCAGTAATCAGTATTTAGTATTAAAATAACTTTAAATATCAGTATATTTAAAGTCAGAAATGAATGAGTATGGTATCATTGAGATGTCTACCACAAATTCTACAGCGATGGTGATAATTGACAAAGAAAAACAGTCTACATAAATACAGATTGGTCAATATCTTCAAAGATCATTACACTTACACGCAATTTCCCAATAAAGGAATAGGCAGAAGTCTAGAGTAATATCGACATACTATTAATCGAAGCTCATTTGAGTCTACGTGACAGGTGGTGATCCTACCACCAGTTTAAAAATGAGCCCGAGCCGAGCATATTTTTTAATGCGAGTTACGTCTTAAAGTGCACATTTTCTTCGCGGAAAAAATAAATAAAAAAACACACATTTACAAGGCGTATTTTAAGTGGCGATGAGCGTACTACGCGTAATGTAATATGAGGGTACAAGTTTTTTCCTATTCATTACTTTGAAATTGACGTTCGCAACTTACATGGAAATCTTTACCGCAACTTTCCAACGATTACAAGTAGTCTTCCCTATATCTCGAACTACCTATGCCATATTTCACTATAATCGTCTCAGTAATGTTTTAACCTCATCAACAACAAACGAGCTGTGTTATGTTGCTACATATGGTATACAATACTGGTGTTCTGTACCAGTACCGATATCAAGTATAACTCGCACTGCTGTGAAATAATGTAAACACCCACGGCAAACGCGCGCTCATGTGAATGATTATCATTGATTAGCGTTCAATTAACATAGTAAGTTCAACTTTTGTTTTTAAACTACATCGTGAATCATTGCGCGCAAAGAATTCAAATAATTTATAAAAATATATACTACTTTTCTCAAGATAGATAACACATCTCTTTCCCAATCGGCTACACACGAAAAAGATTTCATTTATAAATGGTAGAACGAAAAGAAACAGTGACATATTACTAATGCGTTAAAAACGTTTCGAAGGCTTTGCTATGTGCTGTCCAAAAATTTATATAAAACTAAAAATGTTGTATTTAAGTATTGATAACACTATTTACATACAAACACACATAACGGTCTGTAAAAGTCCTCTGCAGGACATGGGCCTCCGCCGGTTGACGTTTGACTTTCTATTTTTACTAGTAATAATAGTTCTGGATCTATTTTTACTAGTAGAGATGGTTTCATCACTGGATTGATAATTCTCTGCCAATGTCTAGGTTGGAAAATACAAGGGGCTAACTAATGACTTCTCGTTCCTCGGACAGTTCGTCATTATAGCCACGCAAACAGATGACAATATAAAACACCTTGTACCTTATACGTTGCTACCAGTCCCCATTCTGCAAAATTTTGGCCCGTAGCTGTTAGTTAGTAGTCGTAGTTGGTAGTTAATGACATCTTGAATGCTTTTACCTTAACCATTCAATACACGCACGAGAAGCAAGAGGGCGAGGACAGCACTGTCTATAAATATTCGCATACTTTACGTTTGGAAAAGCAGGACAAAGGGTTGATGAAATGACCTAGAAGGAAGAATTTTCTGAATTATGTATACAATGCGACATCAAAATTCTGCTAAATACATGCGACGAAATAATGAGACTGAATCAAGTAACTAATAGAACAACTTAAAACTATACATTATTTTTCCTCCAACGTTATTATAGTAACAATTGCCAATAACTTTAAAATTATTACTAACACTCAGAGACACGTTTTTGCAGACCAGGTGACCGAATTAATAGAAGATTGGATAGTTATGAGTAGGTGAAACTCCGATACCTCGACATGTCTGTGTAAAGTAGAGAGATCTGATGGCTTAGGTATGTAGGGGGATCGTGATAAGATACGCGATACTGTTATCTTTACCCCGACAGGGATGGTAATTGAAAATGCACGAATTGTGAATAATAAAAATAGCTAATCTTCTATGCTAACTAGGAATGCTATGAAAGTTTTTTTTATTGCTATTGATGTTATAATATTTTTTAGAAAAGAAAAATTGGTATGTCTGCGATTTATAAGACTAATAAACGATTGAAACATCGAAAATAGATGATTTATCAGTTATCATTTGATATTTATACATACAAACGTTCACAGAATGTAATATATATCAGTATTAAGGATAATTCTCCCCTAGTTAATAAAAATAAAAATATAAGGTTATACTGTTACGAGTCTGTCACAATAGAAATTTCTATTCCTCTTGGTCTCGTGGAATTTGTAGATCATTTTAATTTCGTAACATAATATACTTTAACTCCACTAAATATATTTAAAATTTGTCATTCTATTGCCCATATAAAAATAGATAGGCAAACATCACACATTTAGACAAACATAGAGACAAAAGAATGAAAATTAAGTGAACATTAATTTAGAATATCAGTAGAACCATATCAACTCGCCTAGTACTACCCGCAGATTCCGCAAATTAAACGTGTAAAGCATTTGAAAGGACATCTACAGTACGTTGTCATGAAATATTTGATGTTCTTAAGTCTTCAAGGTAAGACTGTGCTTACACAGACATTTTTCCCTGTTACCATGCTAAACTCTCGCGTCGTGGAGGTATTTAACATTAAATAAATGTGCTAATATGTCAGTGCCCTTACGTGATCGACGTTGTATGGCTGCAAACTGGGCTAAACTTATTGGTAAACGTCGAACACTACTTCTAAGACTTCCAATATGTTTTTAAATCGCGAAAACATAATACGAAAACCTCTAGAAACAATTCTACTTGAAATTCAGGTATAAAAAGGTTCCCCAAAATTACTTTTAACAGAAAGATTGATATTTGAGTAACGTATTGAAAGAGATCTGCAATAGGATAATGGCGATTTTCAAGGAAGAATCTCGGATAGATTTACTGTACAAGTGAAATCGCGAAAGACAGGTGGATATATATATTTATAACAAATAAAACAACGCTCCACGTACTAACTACGACTGGTAAAAATATTATCCACAACAAATGGTTCATAAGGAAGTACGAAAAAATAATAAAAATCCATATAAACAAATCAAAGTGTGATTAATAGGTTAATTTAAGATTTTACTTCTACACACCATTCGGCATTATTACCTATAAACGGCTGTTAATAAACATATTAAACTAGGCGAAAGTCAATTAAAACAATTAATTCGAAATAATTGTTTTAATTGAATTGAATTCGGTTTAAGGATTATCGGGGATTTTGAATTACTAACTGGCACTTCAATTTCTTATGTGTAGATTCTTTATATGTTTAGATGTGTGGGCAGCCATCATTTTTCAGTCCACACATAAACAACCTAAATAATACCCTATGGATATTTTTTGATCTTCACGCAATTTCCCATACTGGGGTAGGTTGTGGTCTAAACAATAAAGTTCTTTTAATCCCACTGAAGCTTATTAAGAATAATTTGGTACTTTTGAGAAGTCCATCGCCATCTTAGTGTCAAAACTATCGGTACCATATACATCGGTAGATGAAAATAATGAAAGTGGACGAAGCGAAACAAGTATGTGAGGTACGTAGCAAGTGGAAAGAAGTGGTCTCTGCCTACCCCTAGGGGAAAGAGGCGTGAATATATGTATGTATAGACGCAAATGTGTATATATATATATAAACATCCATGACTCAAGTACTAACACTCATATTGCCCCAAGCGGAATTCGAACCAGCAACCCTTAGGTTTGAAAGCAATAAATGTCAATATGGATTACGTCGATATGGATATAAAAGTTTAAAAAGAAACATAAGATAAACCAATCTTCATATTTAAAATTACAACTATGCAAAACTTCCACGGAAGGAAAAGATTAGAACATGTGAAAAAATACGAAGAATCTTCCAAAAATCCACACAAATCATCAAAATACAGTCACAATTATTGTTACAATACAAAGAGTAATTGTTTGCAATTTTATGGTTTGTAGTACAGCAAACATTGCCTCAGCATAGGAAGATCCTTGACCAACGAGGAAGCTGTAAATAATTCCAGTGCGTGCTATGTTAATAACCCTTTCACGCTTCACTGTGAAACTGTGTTACAGTGCCGACAGACGGAATAATCCATAGACGGAATAATCTAATCTTAATTATAATGCGCCGCGTATATACTGCGTTATAACGCAGTATATACGTAGACTAAAAAGATAAATCCGGAATCATTTAACGCACATAGACAACGCATTTAAGGTTTCACAGATATATCCGAATAAAAAAAAACGGATCCTATAATACTATAAGGATCGATATGTAAGGAACGGTTATTTTAGTTTTTAATGCAACTGTTATTTATTTAGCAGCATCAAAAATTAAATTAAGCAGCAGCATCTGACAGCAGCGTCTAAGATGCGTCGTGTTTGGTTTTGTGATCGCCAATCTTACCATGGGTGGCGAGTATGGTCAATCCCCCTTACAGGAGATGTATGTTCTATAATGGACTTTGAGGCCTTTACTTTATTATATTTATGAATGTAATAATATTATATTTATGTATTGTGGTAATGAAAGTTCAATTTATTAAATTTTATCATCGTTGTAGCACTAGAAAAGTGCGCAAATACCAAAATTCGGTAAAAAAGATCACCTCGAAAACATCACAGGTTTGGTAATTTTTATTGTTTACTTACATGGAGTACAGAATACAAAAATTATACATTTTGACACAATTATACACATTATTGGCACAATTATAAGCTTTAACTGTTCCATCTGAACTCATTTACTCGTAATCCGTTACAGCTTAGAGCTTCAGAGTTTACAGGCGAGCTCTAAACGACTTCCTAATTGAAAGTGCTAAAGAACTGTTGACATAACAATAACGGTTATGCGACCTCATGTGCTATATGTCTCAATAAGACTCTGTTGGTGTACAGTTTAACCCAAAATGTGACTCTTTAGCTAAGGTTTTAATTGTGTAGATTTTATTAGTATATATGACGGTGTTGTACGAGATATATGCTAAAAAGAAATAATTTAATTGTAAAATTTTGTTTGGAAATTAACTAGTATTTTCTTTTATAAAGAATTCTAGCAAATTCCAAATAACATCGTATCCTGTTAACCATTACAAATACGCTGCAATGCCTGCCTGCACGACAATAGTTGAACTATGAGTATCAGTGAGGCAATAGGTTATCGGAAGGCTTTCGTCCTGTTAGCTGCTCAGTGGAGCACGGATCGCACGTGCCCCGTCCAATCTATCTCTGCACAGTCAACATGTTATCACTCTACGAATTCGATTCCATTTATAGAAAATAAAGAAAAGAAAATAAAGAAAATATCTTCACGCAATTCCCAATACAGGGGTAGACAGAGGTCTGGTCTAGACATATAAGTCCCTTCGACCCACCTTCCACCGAAGATATTTTCGGGACAACGTGACAGGTGGTGAGCCCGTCGCCACTTTTATGTCCAAGCCAACGATATAATTTGTACATAGGTTTTTAAAAAAACCCATTGGTACGTCCACTTGAGGATCGAACTCTTGACTCTTGATCGTTCTCTTGACTCGAAATTCCGACCACCCAAGCACTCGGCTATCGTGACTTACTTACACGATTCCATTTCTAAATTTAAATTTAAATATTCGCTTTATAATGAAGGGAGACTTATTTACAGTTTGATTACGCTTAGTCATGTCAGATTGACAGAGTAATTAAGTTAGTTTTTTAATCAATTGAAATAAAAATAATAAGAATCTAGAACTTATACGTGGGTAACAATTATAGGGAGTGATCCTCAACACATACACTGTCAGACATAAGATCAAAAGGATCACTGTATCAATTTCTCTCTATCGATTTGTTGGATAAAGTTACTTCATATCACAATGATGTACATAGGATACTTATTTTAAATTAAATAATATCTATATTTTAAAGAGTTATGTAAGGGTCGTGACACTTGGCGATCTGTTCTCTCTGGCTACCCCGTCAGGGGTTGTGCGTGAAGATAAGTAAGTTTATGATATAAAAACTAAACTAAACTGTAAAAATACCTTGTTGGCTCGCTGTGAGTAACATTAAAATATAAGTTATTAATCCAGTTTTGGATATGTATTCAGTATTGGATATTCTCTCACAAATGTATAATTACATAAAACATGTAATTTTTGTCTGACTCTACTCAGCTTAAAGCCATAGACAAAGGAGGGTTAGAATTAGTTTAAAATATGATTAGACATGTTTAATCTGTGTCAAATTTTAGTTGTTTTCACAGACGGGGCGCGCGTATCTTCTAAAATATACAAGCTAATATTACTGCGAACAATGTGAAACAGTGTTAGTAAATACACAAAAAGAACAAGTGAATTTAATGAAATAATAGTCTAACATATATATACAAATATATGCATTTTCAAAACATTGTAAAAAAAGTTGTTTTCTACCTAATGAGGCTAACGTTACGTGCAAGTAGCCTTCTTTGGCTACTTAACGTAACATAGCCTCTGTTAACTAACATTAAAGTTAGCAGTCAATCATAAAGAGTTCATAATAAATTTTAAAATAGGTCGCATATAATGAACACTGAGCAGGAAAAGACAGGTATTAATAATAAAAAAAAAAACTCAAATTCGACTTCTAAACAGAACAAGTCTGCGTCGTGCGGAGTAAACAAACAATATAATTTATACATACGTGTTTCGCGGGTCAAAAGAGATGGGTGTGCCTACCCGGCTAGCGGGTACCAGTTGCTACCTCACACGAGCACGACGGTTGCGTAATAGAAATGGCCTTGAATAATTTACCTGATCACGTTAATTTATTTTTATCGTTTTTGCATAACAAAGTGAAAATCCTACTTAATATTGTGAATGCGAAAGTTTGTGAGGATGGAAGAATGTTTGTTACTCCATCACGTCTAAACGGCTGTATGGTCCTGGATAAAATTTTGCACAGAGATAAGTTATAGTCTATAATAGCACATAGTGTACATTTTATTTCAGCAAAATCTACGTAGGAGACTTCAAATATGATTTTGACTAGATTTAGATATTTATATTAGCTACTTTTATTGTGATAATTTTAGAGATTACATCGGGTTTTTTGGGGTACTACGCAGATAAAATCGCAGGCAAAAACTAGTATATTTCTTAAATTCTTGTGTTTAATCCGTAAGCACTTGTACAAAATGGTTACGTGTATAGCGTGTCCGACTGCCGACCTTATAGGTTCTCGGTTGGTATCTCGACTAACGAACGACAACATTTAACAAACCAATTAAATGTTTTGGGGTCTCGTCTCGGTCTTGATATATTCTGTTTCATGTCTCTGACATTAAACATTAACCTTTCTCCGATCTTATTGCATAAGCATTGCTTCGAATCTGGGACGGACATGTAGAGACGCTATAAGTGTTTGCTGCTAGTTGCTTTCCCCTATCTCTATAGAAACGTTGTCGCTGTAAAACTTGAGTAAGATGGTGATCAGATGGAAAACAAATCAAGTGTGTCTTCAAAATTACCAAATATTACAGCTGTAACCGATAAGATAAAACTTCTATGCATCGTAGAATTTGTTACGATTATAAAGTTACGCCATAAAGAAGCAGATACTATCTACACATGCCACGTAAATTAATAAATAATAGTAATAAACTCTAATATTACAACAGTGAAAGTAGCTATCTGTCTGTCTATTCGTTTACAAGGCGAAACGGATAGAGATACATCATTCGAATGGTAATATCATTCAGTATGAATAACGTCCTTGTGCGATTGAAGTCTGGTAACTCCATGCGTACAAACTCCCTCATTAAATCTATCGCCATAAGCCTGCTATCGATATCTATATAAGATAGCAGGCATAAAGACCTACGTGGACGAGTTGCGTACACCCGGGTTCGATTCCCGGATGGGTCAATATAGAAAATCTACTTTTTTTCTGGGGTCTGGGTTGTGCCTTCGTTGTTTCCGATTCCATACCACAAGTGCTTTAGCTGCTTACTTTGGGATCGGAGTAATGTAGGTATGTTGTCCCTATATACCTATGTATGTAATTATCATTATATTATGTCTGAAATCTATAGAAAAAAATATTAAAACATGTGTCCATAATTTGCAAACAATTAAGTCGAAACGGAAACCGCAAACTAAAACTTTAAGTTTTATAATTTATTTTATATATATACATTAATTCTATTAATGTTTATTAACATAACTCTTATATACGAGTATTGCCCTGAACTCCAGAGTTCGATTTCCGAACGGATGAATACAGAAATACAAATATAGGTATTTCTTTAGGTCAGGGTTTTTGTGGTGGCTTTGTTGATTTCGATTCCATAACAGAGGTCCTACTTCTGGACCAGAGCATTGTATGGGGTGTGGTCCCCATCTTTACTACCTTTATTATTATTGTTTTTATTTCGGATATATATAAATAGTTTTGAAGACTTATCTTAAATGCTACGCGAACGATGTCGCAATTAAGAGTTAGTTAATATTATACTTAAGTGCCAGTTAATATATCAAAACGTATTACGTAATAAACTTGTACAAATAACATTCGCACACATCTTCCAAAACCGACAAACCGGGTTTGAAGATAATTTAATATACAGAACGTTAATTTCTAGAAGAATTCACATCGTGTGGAAACTTCTGCGCGGTAATGAGTATTGACGTGGTATCAATTAAAACTAAGTTGGTGATAACAATATTAGTTAGTCTAGGAAAGTTTTGTTTTATACTCTTCACGGTTAATGTTATTGTATTAGTACGCATATTTAAAATTATATGACGTCAGCAAAAGGCATTTGTACAATAGTGCAAATATTTGCAATACATTGTATTAAAAAGTAAAATTACAAAGTTATAAAATACCGCAACCTTTTTCTTAGACCAATTATACTACAATAGTGTATGGATATTTTATTAAATTGATATTGATAGAGTAGTAGAGATGCATACATCTACTAGGTTAATACTTCATGCGCATCTATTTTCAAGAACGGATGAAGCTCATGAAATCCATGGCATAAACCTGGACATAACATTTAATAGGTTCCAATGGTTCCAAAATTTTTCGCGAATTTATGAGAGCTTGTTAGTAAATACGTTACAACCCTATCTTTTACGTAATAGATTTATACAAGTAATAGGAAATTATGTAAGAGGTGATTGGAAACCGCGTCACGTAGCTAGATTGATAGAGCATACGTGAAGTTACGATTTCGCGAAAGCGAATTTAATGGGGTTCCACTTCCTTTGTATAGCAGCCATGCGTGCATTCCATGCCCGTGTATATTTAATCAAACACCAGAGATAATCGTTGTATCACCATAATTTATATAATATTTTTCTAGTAAAACCTGCTAAAAAAATTTTGGAAACCATGCGCATATGATGATATGCAGATAATAGGATACATATGATACATACATACTCATACAATATATGTATATGTTCTTCGAAAGTATGATCGATCATACTTTCGAAATCCATATGAGCAAATTGTTCGAAGAGTGTAAGTTCAAGAGTACTCGGATTTTTAGATGAGCGTGCATGAAGAAAATGATGAATTGAAAGAAGCGAAAGAGGTATGTAAAGATAGTCATAAAGTGACACTTGGCGATCTGTTCTCTCCGTCTACTGCGTTAGAAAAAGTGCGAGAAAATATTCATATGTATTTTATGCGCACGTAAGAATAAATAATAAATATCTTCACGCAATTCCCAATACAGGGGTAGACAGAGGTCAAGTCTAGACAATTAAGTCCCTTTGACCCACCTTCCACCGAAGATATTTTCGGGACAACGTGACAGGTGGTGAGCCCGTCGCCGCCTTTATGTCCAAGCCAACGATGAAATTCGAACATAAGTTTTGAAAAACTCATTGGTACTGCCACCTGGGGATCGAACTCGGGTCTCTCGACTCGACATTCCGACCACCCAACAACTCGGCTATCGTGACTTATTGCGCACGTAAGGAGTTTGTAAAGATGTCGAGTTTCTAAAATATGTGATTACAGTCTTTGAACATAGAACTGCTTCAAAAGGACAGCGACAGAGCACTTGTAGCACCTGTGTGTTGTAAATGTTCCAAACTTCTGAAGTCGCTTACCGTTAAGGAAGCCGATACTCGTTTTTTATTATACTATGCTGCAAAACGAGCTGTAATTACAGCTGCAGTTGTAACTTACCGTCAAGCGGATTGTCCACCTGTGTGACGCTATAGCCCATGAACATCTGCTACCAATTTCAAATGTAGCAACTTGTAAATGTTCTTAACTGGGCAAAGACCTTCTCTCTCTCGTATAGACTTTGAGTACAGCTGGATCCCAAGGAGGTCGACGACGCTGCTCAAGTACAGGTCGACGGACTTCACATATCCTCGAAATTATCTGTTCATTATTATTATTATTATTTCTACGGAAATAAATATTCTCGATATCTTCTGCTATAAATTTATATATACAAATATATATCGTCCATAACCGGTTATCAACTGAGCAGGATATGTCATATTGTCGCAGTATCAGCACAAACAGACAGGCCATTCACACGTCCTCACCTTACCACATTTTATATAAAGCTTACACGATAAGACCGTACGAGGGGTCATGAGCAGTGTTTGACTCGGGTTCAAACAGATTTGTTTACAAACACAAAATACATAAAAAATGACACATAAGCAATTAACAACGTTCTCACGGCAGTATACTTAATGATGAAGTGGTGGATGTTTAATGGAACATGGAAACCTTATTTCACCAGAATTAATTCTGAACAAAGCCTAGAAAGTATCAATGGCTACCGATAGGCAGCGATAAAACGATTCCAAAAAATACTAGACCAAAAAGGAAACAGATAGAATGAACGTGTCAAGAGTGGCGATTATAGCAAATCCCCCTTTCTGCTGCAGGAGTACTTCCACCCGTACTTTGCAGTAGACCTTCACAGCCTGTCATGTGTGTATAACAACGTCAGAGGAGGCGCTCCTGTTGGGGATTAAGAATATATGCCTCTGATACGAATCGGACTGTTACCAGAATTCCTAAAAACTTTTACGAGGAACCTAATGTCAAAACTGAATGATTTCTTTGGCCTGATAAAATAATAATTGTAAATTTTATGCAGTATATTTATAAGGAGGAAAAATACAATAAATAAAAGGCTAATTTTAAATACATTTAATCAAAAGTGACTTTTGAAAGTTAAAGAGGTAGTCAATTATGATGTCGCACTTTTGTGTCGGGTTGCGCATAACCTAAATTTTGGCAACACTCAGCGCTACAAAAGAAATAGAATTGCACGATTGTAAAAAAAATAATTCCAGTTGTAAAAGCTATAAAAAGTCTTAAAGCGACCCATGTACACTACAATAATTTACATATCAAGGGCAAGGCGTGTGGCATTCGACCTCGAAATTCGTTGGAGGTTACAGAAAGTACTTAATATACCCTTTGTACGAATGTCATAAGGTAACGTTCAAGGGAATACGTTCCATCAGATGTACCTACGTTTTCATATTTCCTTTCGTTTAGAACACGATGGAAGCTACGCAAGGAGTCCTGAGTTTTTACTTAGTTTTTAGTGCTAATTCAAAGTGTATCTAGATAGACTACATATCTGATCAAAAAAAAAATAAACACCCGCAATACCAGAGGCATAGTAGATGCATTGCCGGCCTTTGTGTGCCCCCTCCCCCAAGAACTGGTGGGGGGGGGGGGGTGTCGGACACCGGTTACCTGCATTCACCAGACGAAACGCAGAAGTTTGTTACTGACTTCTACTTCACGCCGGTATTCTGTGAGGTCGTGGTACTTCCCCGATCGAGCCGGCCCATTCATGCAACAACAAAAGCTGATGCGTGGCTCTACCACTGTTAAAAATATCTATATTTTTAACAGTGGTAGAGCCACGCATCAGCTTTTGCTGTTGCATGAATGGGCCGGCTCGATCGGGGAAGTACCACCAATTTAAACGCTTATATATCGTTATATGTTATATACGTTACTTGAGAAGTATTTAAAATTAGACATTTTTTATACTATTAAACAAATAAATATAACAAATATAAATAAATATCTTCACGCAATTCCCTATACAGGGGTATAGGGAATTGCGTGAAGATATTTATTTAGGTGGCAGGCTTATACCCATTGGTATAAGCCTGCCACCTGGGGATCGAACTCGGGTTCCTTGACCCGAAATTCCGATCACCCAACCACTAGGCTATCGTGACTAATAAAATTAAATGGGTAAATAATATTTAAAGATGTCTCAAATGAGTTAAACTATTATATTATTATAATTTTGTAATATTGCAGTTACTGGGATTGCCTGTCTGGCCTGTCTAACAAAAGGTTTAAGAAGTTTATTAAAGAAAAAGTTTAAAGGAAAGGTTATTATATAATAAAAATAAACACGTTAATAGCAGTAATCTCAAGGAATGAGGTGATAGCTCCCAAGTTATTTCTAGAAAAAATATTTTAATTTTATAATGTCATAAAAATATTGACCAAAACATGAGGATACCTAAGGATTTTCTTTCGCTTGTTTCTTTTCCATTAGACGAACCTCATTACGAAATGACGGTGGATTAAAAAATGTGCTTCTAAAAATGAATGAATGTTTCTATTTCGTTGAAGGAATAACTTAATTTGATAATCTACTTAACAGAAAAAAGATTGGTTACATTCAAAAAGCGAAAACAGCGGTCTGCTGTTATATTATTGAGCAGCAAAGTTTGATAATATGCAGGCCAAATGATAGAACAATTAATTACCTTGCCAGTTCTACTGCCAGGCGAGAAGTAAACAACGAGTTCCGCCAAAATTAATTTTGGCAAAGTTTAACATTTAAATTGTGTTAAAGTACAAACAAATAACAACTTTAGGGACTAAGAAAAGAAATTACGTTTCAGTAGTGATTTAGTTTTGCGTTATCGAAGTGTTCTTTGAGAGTTGTCATAAGTATACTCGTAAGTAATACATAAAACAAAGTAAAATCGATTTTATTTTTTGGTGCTATAAGTTTGTCTTAAGTAACGAGGTACATAGATGAGTAAAGAAAGCAAATTAATTACCGCAAATGTTGTTTTATAACCATATAACAACTACTGTACATGTAATATTAAGGAATCTAGTTTCAAATCGCTTTACAAAGAAAATAAAAATGATTTACGAAAATTACCATATTAGTAACATTACTAGAACTGATTACAGTTAATTTTAAGTTTAAGAAGCCACTTAGATTGTTTAAATTTAACTACTTAGGCCAATAGATAATGCCTCTGCAAGCCCTATAAAAGACCAAGAATACCTTGAAAACGAACAGTTTTCAGCAGACTGGCTGAAAAGTGAGACCGACTGTGCACCAGCAGCAAAAGCCCTATAAAAGACCAAGAATACCTTGAAAACGAACAGTTTTCAGCAGACTGGCTGAAAAGTGAGACCGACTGTGCACCAAAATTAATCTTGCTTTCTCGGCAATGTATTATTAATCAGTATTGTAGGAATGCCATTTCATTCCGAAATCAATATATTTTTTACGTTATACATGATTTTTAATAAAGAACAGGTAAGATTTACATAAAGGAGAAAATTTGGTACATTCCCCACTCACAAAAATAAAAACAGTAACATTATGTATGTAAAACCTTTCATTCTACATTCGTTTCTAATTTATATCGCTAAGGGGGCTTAGTTATTTGCGGCTAAGTACCATATGGCATTAAAACATATGTTTGTTATGACAGGTCCCCGCGACGATAAAAAAAAACCTGAAATGCCCACATGCGGCGCTGTGGATTAAGCCACTATGATCAATTAAGATACTTAGGAAAAACTAATTATTAACTAAACGCACGTACAAACTGGGCTATAAATTATTTCGTTCCTCGCTAAATGGATAAACGTAAAACGACCAGATTACCTTGAATGGAAGGAATTTAACATAAAAAATTGTATTGCAATTGGTAAAACGTTAACCCGTTATTTAAAAGCTTTAAAGCAATTAGTAGTAATAATAAAGTATAGCTCATAGACTAAAAATTACAGTCCAAATATGAGCACCTCTCAACTTCGCCTTATTGAACACTATCTACAAGATCAGACAAATTTAATGAACAGATATCTAACTCTAATAATTTATTCGAAATTTAAATATATCCCATAGCAATTGGTTGTGTGGTCATACATTATATTAAAACTGAAAACCAGAAAAAAGTGACCACGATAATAACATCGTAGAATGTATTCATAATTACGTATCAGCCATTTCTTTCGCTACAGACGTCGACGAAAATTTATATGGACAAGGCGATACTTCTAAGCATTATGTAACACATACATTCACAGTGACGACAAAACAAGCATTGCTTTTATCCCGAAGTAAGTAGCTTAAGGACTTGTGCTATTGGACAGAAACCAGGAAAGTAATACGCAAAATACGCGCTAGGACGTGGAATTGCGGAAATCAGCCCGTCTAATCTAATCTAATCTAACCAGGAAAGTACCAAAAACATCCAACCCGAGAAAATGTATTTCCTACATTAACCCGACGGAGAATCGAACCCGAGACTTAAGAGCTGGCGACACATTTAAAACCTGTGTGTACGCTACCATTGAGGTCGCCGATTTCTCTGAAAAAAATCAAAATCTTTCGGTTGCGGTAACGAACGCGTGTGGTTATGCCTTAAATCAGAACGCCACCGTTAGAAACCAGACTCATTAGAAACCAAACTGGTTATGTTAACAATGTTTCCACGTATCCAGCGACCATTTGACGTATGGCATCAGTACTTTTTACCGTAGACTCTATATAAGAACGATCATTACTTTAACAGGTTATACCTCGGCTGCACTATCTGCATTAATGGTAACAGAAAAAAATATGATTTATTTTAAAATATAAAAGTGGCTCAATAGGTAACCAATCTACCAGTTACTGCTGCAATCTACCAAAGCTGGGTCCTAGATTCGAAGTAGTTTCGAAGTGGTGGTGGCGAAGGACTATAACTTTTAAGATTGAGTGAAACAAAGTAAAAAAGTTTGAATTAATGAAAAAACTCTGAATTAAATAAAAATTTCTTAAAAAGGTAGCAGAGCCAATATCAACTCATATCTAGTAAGTGTATATATATATATATATATACATATATATATATATATATATATATATATATATATATATATATATATATATATATACATATATATATATATATATATATATATATATATATATATATATATATATATATATATATATATATATATATATATATATATATATATATATATATATATAAAGGATAAATTAATTCGAAAAATTTAACTACAGTAGCTACTCTTTACGAGTTTGATAAGAAAACGAATTACATGTTTTAGTGATAAACGTAAATACATAAAATAAAGAGGTCAGAATTCAAAACGCAGCTAAAAGTAAAAACACGCTGCAATTAAAAGAGTGCAAAATATTTTATATAAAGTCAAGTGGCTTATCAAATGTTAATCGTTTTAAAGGAAAATGGTGAACATCCGCAAACACCCAATGACAAGATGCCGTCATCGATTCAACGGAGATGCTTCCAGTTGACTTCCGGTACGCCATATTGGTTTATTATAGGTCATCTCAGGAAGTACGAATAAAATGCGTTCTTAATCTTATGCCAAGCGAACGGAACTTTTCCTATGCCGATGCAGGCTTCCTTTGTTTGCGAATCTCGATTTATTGAGGAATTGTTCATGCACGTGTGAAGGTACTTTATGAAACGTAGGCGAATACAAATTTACATCCTATACCTTTAACCTTCTACTGTCAAGGCTGTTTATTTTTAGATTATTGACAAAGGCAAATTTACCACTGAATTTAAATAAGAATACAGACTTCATGTAGGAGAAGAATTCTTAATATCATATTTAAATAATACCAGTAAGTCACGATAGCCCAGTGGTTGGGTGATTTGAATTTTAGTCTAAGAGACTCGAGTTCGAACCCCAGGTGGCAGGCCAATGGATTTATTATACTAATGGGTTTTTTCTAAAAACTTATGTATGATATATATCGTTGGAATGGACATAAAGACGGCGACGGGTTTGCTACCTGTCCCGTTGTCCCAAAAAATGTCTTCGGTAGAAGGTGGATCGAAAGGACTTGGCCAGACCTCTGTCTACCCAGTGTTCTGAATGGCGTGAAGATATTTTTTTAAATAATGCCAAAATGCTTTGACACTTGACGGGTAAACCAAAATAACTATCAACGCTTACTATTAAAATTCAAGACAAATGAAGACATTTAGTAAGCATTACAGCCTACATCTGCTCCAGGGCGGGCTTCTATTTGCAGCTTTATTCATTTAAACGAGGTTTCGTTATTAATTATATAATACGAAAACGTTTCTCGTATCTCGCTCTCTCTCTCTCTCTATCTCTCTCTCTTTCTCTCTTTCCTGTTTATTCCGATGATTCATATACTTAGGCTAATAATAAAAGCAACGAGATAATTTGTACATTTGTGAATTTTAATGCATGTGCTGATCCACGCGTAGCTTTATGTTATAAATGAAAAAATTGGGGTTTAAATATTTTATTGTTTAGTAATGCCGAGTGCTCACCATATCATAAAAGTTTTGGGTAGATTTTGTAAGTAGGTACAAGACAAAACATTAATTATGTTCAAAATAATTAACAATAATCACAAAGAGGCCTTCGGAGAAAGGTAAGTCGAAAAGACTTAATTGCCGGGACCTCTGTTTACTCCGATATTAAGAATAGCGTTAAAATCAATTATTCCCGCGCTTGACTGATGGTCTGTCCATGCAAATACCACAAATAGCACTCCCTGTGGTGGCGTTTTTCAATAAAACCGTCAGCGCTGTCTATTAGCCATCGTAAAACACTATAACGGAATAAATACATCGATTATACCTTAAAATTCATGAAAACGCTGGAAGATAATAAAAAATGAGATAAACATCAACGTCATTCCAATTAACTGTTATTGTGTGCGTTGAACGAAATTTAAAGCGATACCAACCAATTTAAACGCTTATATATCGTTATACGTTATATACGTTACTTGAGAAGTATTTAAAATTAGACATTTTTTATACTATTAAACAAATAAATATAACAAATATAAATAAATATCTTCAAGCAATTCCCAATACAGGGGTAGACAGAGGTCTAGTCTAGACAATTAAGTCCCTTCGACTCACCTTACACCGAAGATATTTTCGGGACAACGTGACAAGTGGTGAGCCCGTCGCCGTCTTTATATCCAAGCCAACGATATAATTCGTACATAAGTTTTTTAAAAACTCATTGGTACGAGCCTCCCACCTGTGGATCGAACTCGGGTCTCTTTACTATCTCTAGGCTATCGTGACTCTTATCTTGCCAAGCGTGCTGATTATGGCAAACCTGAAGTATGGGAGAGGCCTGTCTCCTGCAGTAGATTTTTTACAGACCGTTATGATTATGACACTATGGTTCGAGAGATAAAGACTTCAATACGTTTTAATCGATACAGTGTATATTATAATTTCATAATAACAATTTTAACAATATAGCAGCAGTTTCGATTCTTTGAAAAACTGTTAGCACTAATAAATTTCTTCAGTATACCGACCTACTTTATAATAAGCCTTTCTGAACAATATCTCCAAAACAATATCTCAAAAACAACTGAACAATATCTCAAAAACAAGCTCAGCAAAGTCGATATATAATACAATTAAAATTTACTACGTAGTTTGCAACACCTATTAATAATTTCCTATTTTATATTCAAATAAAATCCATAATCGATTGCTTATAAATGAGAAACAATAAATATATCGGTCACAAAATATTTATACATTTGATGCCATTAACCGCCGGAACACTAACCATTGACCCGAGTGATAAAATTCAAAACTGTGCTCAGCTCACATCTATGCCCCTATACTGTAGCGTTATCTATATTTGCCACTTGACTTTAAGTACATTGCCAGTAAATGTGTTAGGGATTCCAGACTTCTACACTCGAGGAATAGCAATTTACGGATAACAGAGAAAAAATAAAACTAGCAATCAGTACAGGTTCCTTAAACATTAGTATGTTTTAAAGAATTTTCTGTCGCTAGTTTGTTATTATTCTTTTATTAAACAATTTCAAATAGAGGGAAGGTTATCGATTAGTTTAGCTTTTGCACGTATATTATGCGACATCTGTGGTTTAGCAGCGATGATAAAATTCGTTAAACAAGTCATACGTTCTTTAAATGTAAGGATGAATAGACAAAATTTCGAATGAATGTTGTCCCGAAAATTTCTTCGGTGGAAGGTGAGTCAGAGGAACTTAATTGTCTACACTCGACCTCTGCCTACCCCTGTATTGGGAATTGCGTGAAGATATTTATTTATTATTTTATTATTTAATATTTTACAGTAACTTTACCCTACACCTTTACCGTACATATATATAACACCTTATGAATTAAACATGATTAATCAAAATGACGTGCACAAATAGATTGGAATATGAAAACGTAACCCAAATTACAAAATGCATCGGATGCGTATCGTAAATAAACTGTTGTCTATCATCAGCTCTTAGACGAAAACCGCATCTGCACACAAAGCGAGAGTGGTCGGTCTCATTTCGTAACTCCTACAGTTTTCTGCTTATAGAACTTCCTTATGAGCACTTTTAATACTAAAATATCCTAAATCTTATTTTCAGTTTCTCAAAAAAACCGGCTTGAAATACTAAATACTGTGCGTAGATAAGACCTTTTGGGTCTATAAAAAAGAATGAATGTGGTCTATAAAGATAAATACTACGGGCTGTTTCAATTACCTTTCGAGGGCTTCAGCATGTCGAGAAACAGAAAACGTTGAAGGGAATGAATTTTAAACATTAGTTTATTTACTACACATACATAGAACAGCCTTTTAGATGAGACTACAAGACATGTAGAAATTCTACTCTTTGAAACCAGGCAAGATAACAAAGTTTTATATAAAAATCTTCAATAATGTTGAAGGTAAAAGATTTTCCCTTTTTTGAACGACCCTAATAAATAAATATAACCACATAAAGACCAAATATGCATATAAATAAATTAACGTTATAAATAATAACTAGCGGTAACAATACGGTAGTGACAAAATATATGTTGTAAGCATATACCTCAACAGATTTATTCTTTTAAGCCGGAAAACATTTATCTTAAACTTTTGACCATACCCATCCATTATCCAATAAGCTGGAAGAATTGATGGTGATCTCTAACTATGGTTTATGAGCTTTGATTTCAATAAGTTTGAGAAATGTTCATTAAGTCCTCAATTCCCCCAACTAAAGTTCATCTTTACCCGTACAAATGAAATTATGATACATAGAATAGCAAATATAAAGTTTCATAAGAGAGAAGGACTGTGTTCCAAACAGAACTTTTACAAACTGTTAAATGAATAAGAACGATTTAAAACTCAAACAACGATAAGTCCTTTGCAATTGCATGGGCAGCAGCAGTCATTAACAATCAGGCGAACACGTGAGTTTTCATCATAATCCAATAGAAAAAACCAAAATAATTTAAAGGTATTAGGATATTAATAAACACCGGGGCACTTGCGTGCAAAAAAACGCGTGGGCCGAAGGTAATCGAATCATAGTCACGCGGAATCCCCTCCGGTGCATCGCGTGTCAGCATCGACGCGCTGACACCCAAATCTAATTACCAACTGTACTGGAAACAGACGGGCGACGGAGAAATTACAATAAACCCGCTAATTGGTTCGGATTATATTAGATCCCTTTCAGAAATAGTCATACGACTTTTGCGGGGTTCTTTACGTTGTCAGACTTTTGTCTGTTATTTTTGTTTTAGGCGTGTGTCTTAAATACAATGTCGGACTCATTCAATTCAATTGACTAAGTTAACAATAATTGAGTATGATAGACCTAATAGGTTTACTCTTTATCGTTTAGTTATCTATAGCTAAAGTGAAAGTAAATGAAGATACAATCTCGGGTCGAGATAAAAATTGAATATTTTGATATAAATTTAAGTAATAAGATATTATGCACAACGCTATACATACGACATATCAGTGTACAAATTTCTTGGTGTTCCGCGTATAAAGTAATGTTAAACTGGGTGAGCAGAGTGTGTTTGCACTACACATTCACAGAAAAAATTATACAGATACGTTTTTATGTAGTTAGTATTAAGTCTGCTTGTAGTGTTGAAAAATGTTTAGCAATATTGAGATAAGCAGAAACAAAGTGAAATATGTTACAATAGGATACTATTCGATAAAAAGAATGAAATTGTGCATAACTAAAGGTAACTCTTAGCACAAACGTACATTGAGAGGTGTAACCAAACAATTGATAAATATTTTAATGATGAAATACGCCACAGAATTGTAATAACATTAAGAGATCAGTGATCTGCACGCGCATGATTCACATTCGAACACGACGTTCACAAACATGGCGCTTTCCAACATGGCGACGTAGATTACATCGGGTCACATTATATCCGCAGGCTACGTGACGATTTGCACGTTTATATGTCGCGATACTAAAAAATTATCAACAGTTCCCCTACAACGGACCGCTAAAACATTTAAGTTCTCGTCATGGAGACCTCCCAGAAGTTATAAGTTCGGAAATTTGCCTGAACGCGGTCATACATTTTTGTTTTAACTTCAACCATGTTTTACCAACAAATATATTCATCTAGATGCTGTACCCAGCTTTGCTATGAAATGAATAAACAATGATCCTATCGGAGAAGCATAAGAATTTTAAAATCCGATTAAAATTAATTCAGTGAATTTAATTATTAAATTGTTGACATCTATAAACGAGTATATGCAGTTATGTCTTTATATACAATTTTATAACAATGTATGCATACGTATTGAAAGAACGAGTAGCAGGCAAGAAATAACAAAAACACGGAGTAAAAATATTGAAAAATATTCAACTGATTAAGCAATACGCGATAGATAGCAATGTTCAAATAATAAATACTAGGAAACAAAACTTGGCATTCCAAATAAAATATTATTTAATTTACGTCCTTAAATGAAAACCCTGATGTTTTTTACGTTCAAAAGTTACTAATATCAAAACAGTTTGTACTAGTTGTAACACCACATAGAATGGTAGAAACGACGAGCATGTGCGTCAAGTTCACTGTCAAAAATTAACAAAAAAATCATGCATTACTTAAACTTAAAATAACTAAAAAATAAACACTAAAAAAACATACATTTACAGCTTTTCTACGTGGTTTTCTAATTTTAATCACGTCCAATAATTTGTTACCAATGCACATGTTCATATCTTAATTTATTTATAGCCATTCAAATTTAATCAAAGCATTTTTTTTACCAATGCCTATATACAGATCTACATTATAGTGAAGAAAAAGCATGACATCATCTCACACTCTTGGACGGGCTCCTCCAGCAAGGAAATGTCGTTAATGTATATTAGATACAATTACGGCGAAAAACAAGTACCCTGTGGAATTCCAGCTTGGATTAATCGCACAGCCGCTTTGGTCTTTTCGACGACGATGTGGCGTGGTACAGTTAAACTACCTTAATGTGAAATATGTATTTGTAAGGTGCAGTTACACATTCTAGGTGAATGTCTAAAGTTCTTCTTCCTGGTGACCATGGATGTCGCACACGTCTGCATACTATGTACGAGCGGCGATGAATAGAGTCGTAAGTTTTATTTCTTGAGGAATTACTGACGAATTATGTGGTTAATGTTGTGCAATTAAATTTTTACTTTAGTTATTATACAAAGTAATTTTACTTTTCACGTGATGAAAACTAAGAAGTTCACTTTGAGATGTTTTCTTACAGCATAAAACGATCCTAGTAAACGCTGATTCGATTTATTAAGACATAAATTATAAGTTTGTAATGTCTTTAAAGATTCCAATGATGTTGTAATTATCAGGTTTAAGTTGCGATATGCATTTTATAGAGGTATAAAAGCTATAGATAATTTCCTATGAAATGAAACTATATAACTAAGTTAACAAACAGTCTTTATCTACCCAGACGAGTTCCTTTGCAGACCTTTGGGTTAAAGGTCTCCATAAAAAGTTTTATTAAAGGTTATTATAAAAAGAATACCTAACTATTAATCATATATCGCAGAGAAAGTCCGCTCGAGTTCAAGGGCTCCATGCAAAAAACATAAGTAATTACTCGTTTTTTTTCTTATAAGGCAACGGCGACTGTTGCCCTTCCCGGCTCTCGTGACAACGATCTTTATTACAACGTCTACTTTTACGTAGCCAATAACGCTACAATACACGTTAAATTTTGCCAGTATTAAGTGAATAACTTATTAATATTTAATGAATTACATGGAATCATATGTTACAAAATATTATTTCTCACTACCACTATATTTTTATTATTTTTATTATTTTTATTATTATTATTACTAAACTTAACGGCTGGCAAATCCAACGCAGAATATAGACAAGGAGATCGTAAAGAATGCCACATAACTGTGAAACCTGGCAAATAGATTGGCGATTGCAGCAGCGTGTAGGTTACTGTGTTAGAATATAGCACCCACTATCTACCCCGATGTTGCAAGAGGTAACCTAGGGAATAGCAATTCGTAATGCGATTGGCTACCGACAGACGACTCGATATAATATTTGGATATGGTTATATCCAAAAATATCAAACCAAATCTTACTAATGGCCTATGTGTTCTGCATTGAACTTTTAAAGACTTTTGTGTTAATAATATTAGTTTAAATTTAACTTTAAAACAGTCTATAGTATCAGTAATATATTAAAAACTTGGTTGACTTTGCGATTAAAATTATGTATATTTTTGGTATATAATTGGAGGCGCGAGACGCCGTTTAATTACATAATCAAAAACAAGTTACAAAAGTAATAAAGAATACAATGAATTGCTATGTACTAACGTACAATGATATGACGTATAGTGATAATGACGTTTAATAATACCTCAATAAAAGAATTATATTAATTATACTATTAATTAACTGATTAGTCACACAATTATTTCTTTGGTTTACGCAAATATTGCGTTACAATACAAAGAAGCTAATTTTATAAATTCTAACCGCTAATCTGCGAGAGTCGCCATGGTCCGACAGAGATCGTGGTTTGAACCCACGATCTCAGTCCCACTACCCCAAGTAAGTAGATTTTTTTAATTTCTCATTTATTTAATAACAAGAAGCCTAAGATGGCTTACAATCTTTGAATATAAACTAATTAAAAACGTATCGTTATTCCCGACGAATAAAAAAGGAAAAGTAATGAATGGAAATCCCAAAGATTAATTGGTATGAATTAAATGTTTATAAGCGCTCAAGAGTCGTCAGACAGTTCATATTAAAATAACATAAAAAAATTGTAGAAAATAAAAAATGCCTTTAATGAAACAAGTTAACTATATACCTACTTATAGCTACATATGAGCACGAACTCATATTCGTATTAGTTGATAAATAATAATTTGAACTTGATATGAAGCGAAGATGCAACATGATATTCGTGAGGTGTTACGAATCTTATTATTTATTAATTAATTTAATAATTTATGTACACACGATATAAATGAAAGAAGAAATATAATAAGTGGATAAGTCTGTACAAAGTTACTGCTTATTTTTTAAGAAATTTCTTCCAACAGACCCGAGATTGGAGTATAGATAAACAAAGAGGTAGGCTTCGCGCATACTAATATGTTTACATACATATATATACACACATACATATATACACAAACATCTATAAATATGTATATAAATATACACAAGACACATAACACACATAACATACCCAGAAAATTATACTACTAAGTACATATAGTGCTTTATGAGTTTTTTTTTTTGAATATTGAAATAGTTTTGCACTCACGAATATTTTGAGAAAGACCATTCCACAATTTTACTGCATGAACAGAGAATTATTATAATCTTTGTAAAATAATATCATTTTTATCTTGTTGCAAATCTCTACAGGACCCAAATAACGGACTAGGCATTATCCTGTACTAGTCAACGAATATAATGGAATTTTACGGAAGTTGTATGGCAGGAAAATAAAGTTAAGGTAATAAGTAGACACTTGCTAGAACATTAGTATCTCTTAGCAAGCAAACTTGAAGATGCCACCCGGTACAGACAGAAGATTAGATGGTTCTAGATTTTTTATGAATTTATCTTAATGTTTATAATTGTTATAAAATAAAGAGTTCAAAATAAAGAAGTTAACAATTCGTCTGCAAATTATTTACGATATTAATTTAAATTACATTTTTCTTTGAATAGGTGAAATACTTCCGCGGTGTGAAAATTTATAAAAATGTTTGCACAGGCTTTGAGTACCAAATATATTTAGAACAAAATTACGTATATATTTGCAAAGACCTAGAAGGTGAGGTTTTCTTTCAATAATTCATAACTGTTGGAAGTTTGCAGCAATACATCACTTCCCTATGATTTTCTGATGATGCCCCTCATTTGTATTAATGGTAGCATAGCTGAAGGACTATGCACAATTACCTAACTGAACTCAATTGGATAATATACGATAACCTTAACAAGACAGTTACCATATTCCATCAACACCAGCGATGTAAGGACCTGGTGATCCTTCGCTCTTAAGTTTGCAAGGAATAGGTATGATGAGATAAATCCTCTCGGTCGAGTCCATCCGTCCAACCATCTTCGCGTTAATCCTGTGCACATACCTCAAAATATGCCTATAATTATTCATACAGCTCCCGTTTCCAGATGATATACATGACATGGGCTGCTACAGGTCTTACGATATAACGTTGTCGCCCCAGTGTAGCGGATGATGTGGTACAGGAAAAGGGTAGCTACCAGCCAGGTCGAGTGATCGTGACCTGGGGAGGACGTCTCCTCCACAGTGTGCGCTATCGGTAATCGTATATATGCATGTCATCGTGCGAACTTCGATAGTGCGATGTAGGACGTGAATGTGTTTCCTGAATCCGCCACATAGATAAGCACTACTTATCCATGGCTATTAGCCACCTACTTACAGCCGTGACTACCTGCTTGCTGCCTTGTACTTACAATTTAAACTTACAATTTAAAGGTACCTACAATTTCGTATTTTTAGCGTGTTATTGTGGCTTTATAGTGACGGATCGCACACGTTTACACAATAATATTAAGCGTTCCAATGGCATAAAATATCCATGCTAATCTTCACGCAAAATAATAGGGCAATAAAACGTCACAATCCCATAACATGTAGTTACTGCGTAATGTATTAGGTTTAAACGTTAAGGCGAGCCATTAATACTTTACTGCCCTTCATTTCCTACTTCAAATGCTAACATTATGGTTTTCAAGCTTCCAACGTTTAAACGCAACATACATACTGCTCAATATTATAAATAATAAATGTCACGAGTTCATCATAATTTATTGCATAAAAAATTAATTTGCATTTCTTAACATTGTTCCTAAGCTTTATAGTTTTTCTTACGAAATAAACATTTGAAGTCATAGGTAAAACAGTTTTCGTAATTTTAGTCAGTCTAAGTTTAGTTTATCTGGAAGCACGAAAATGTCAGATACGTTATTTTATTATTAATAATTTATGTAAGTTTAATTGTCCGGAAAAGCCGAATATTCGCGAACACACATCTTATTGCTTTCCTACTAAACTGTCACTATAGCATGATATTTATAACTAGATCACCAAAGTAATTAGCACTTTAAATGTTTTTGCGGCAATATATTGTTGGTACATTTGTTTTTTTAAAATAAAACGATTTTCGGATTTTATCGCGATTTTAATTAGTTTTTACAAACTATTTTTATTTCCCGGCGTTTCGGATGCTTTACAGCATCCGTGGTCACGGGGGGACCCGTAGTCCCCGTAGTTAAAAACGCGATAAAATCTGAAAATCGTTTTATTTTAAATGTGTAGTATTCGCGTAAATACGAGAAATCATTATGTTTGTTTTTGTTTTTAAGTACAATCTTTATTAGGAAAAATGATGTTTCAATTCCAGATGCCATGCATGATAATCAAAACATGTCATACCAATATCGTTATAATTTTAGATAAATAAATATCTTCACGCATTTCCCAAGACAGGTAGACAGAGGTCTGGTCTAGACAATTAAGTCCCTCCGACCCACCTTCCACCGAATAACGATATTTTCGGGACAACGTAACAGTTGGTGAGCCCGTCGCTGACTTTGTGTCCAAGCCTAGCCAATATAATTCGTACATAAGTTTTTGAAAAACCCATTGGTACGAGCCTAATTGATGAGTGATCTGCTATTGCGATCGCCAATCCGCCTGCCAAGCGTGGCGATTATGGCAACTTTTACCTACGGGAGAGGCCTATGTCCTGCAGTGGACTTTAACAGACCGTTGTATATGTATGCAGTTATTACTTACATTCGGTATGTAAGCATATTCAAAATGGTAAAAAATACTTTAGATAAAGAAGTATATATCCGTCGGGTGCTAAATGATAGCAGGCAGCAGGCAGCAGTCAGATAGACTACCATCTCACCTAACACCAGGTTCAAAATAAAACGATCGGCGACGGGGAGCATCTAATGTGTGGGATCTCTGGTGTTTTCAAAACTTAGGTATGATTTATATCATACCTAAGTCCTGTCGCCGTCTTTATGGCTCGACCATAAAGACGGCGACAGGATCATCACCGTCCCAAAAATGTCTTCGGTGAAAGGCCAGTCGAAATGACTTAATTGTCTGGACATCTACCCCAGTATCGGAATAGCGAGAAGATAACCGATAGCATAGTTGGTAGTGACTCTGCTTTCGACCCTGGTTGATGGTCCGAATCCCGTCAGGAGCAAATATTTGAGTGATGAATATGAATGTTTGTACTCGTCATTGTTGTTATTATTACGTACCGTTGACCTGGACAATAAGACGGCGATAATTTCTCCTCCTGCCACGATTTCCCAAATGGGATTCAGTGATAGGTGAATCGAAAGGACCACTATCTACCTCACTATTTGGAGTAATCAGGTATAAAACGTTAAAATATAAATGATACGTAGGCAGGTACGGCCCGAGTAAAAATTATTATAGTATTTTCGAGAAGTAGGGTTACCTACATGTATACAAATTACACAATAGATTTGTTCGAAATTCGAAATAACTACATATTAATTGTAAATAATAACACATAGATAGTTGATAACTCGTGGGATACTGTGCGACGCGTTGCGTTCGAGCGTCTTTGTTCTATGGTTAGACTAATGTAATGTTTCACGTTTTAACAAAAAAAAGACAATTTTGAGAAATATTTGAGAATACGTACATAACGGACATTGTATGTTAAAATCATTATCAATATGTAAACTATTTGTAAACATTCTATTTGGATTCCTACCACAGAAATAGTATTTGTAAATAAATATCTTTACTATAACTATACTCACAATATGAAGCATACTATGCTCGAACAGCTGATAAAGTTTCTCTTCTTGGTTTGATATAACGTAATCTTCTCGCCCCAACACCGAACGAAAACACAACACACGTTTGTTTGTATTGTCTACTTTGTGTACATTTCACTAAAAAATATATTGAAATTTTATCAAAATAGACTTCAATGCATGTATGGAACAAAATTATGAAAAGTATTGTATTTTAAAACCGTTGTTGGCTGCAAGAATAGCGAACGCACAGCGATCGCGATAGCAACGCGACACACGTCTCACTCGCTACCTAATTCAAAACCATTTAAAAGTATTAGTCAAAATTCATTCAATCAGACTGAACTAAACGTCAATCTGAGCGGCAAATTGAATGAACGATTTTGTACAAAACTAGAGAGAATGAAGTAGTGTCATATTTTTTGACAATTAAGGCACATGTATTGCTATATCCAAAAAAAAATTACATGACTGTAAAAAATATTCAATGTATCCTCAAATTATGCATTAATATTATATAATGTTCATTTACAAGAATTATCATGGCCTCCGTCGAGTACGGAGCCCGAAAGAGAAAGTCCGCATTTTTAACACGAGTGCCTGATGTAAGATCCAGGATCTTACATCAGGAGCATTGGGAGTAGGTACCCAAGGGGTACTAGATTGTATCTTTGCAGATACTCTGAGTTAAAAATCTTAGAATAATTTAATATAACTTACCAAACGGAAGTGATTTTCGAGCATGGTGACAAGTTCGACAGATGCTTAGAATATTTCCCCGATAATTGTTCGTCTTAGTAACCCAATCCTTTATAACACAAAACTATCGGTTTCCCCAAAGAGCTCACCAATACATAGGCAGTTGATAAAAGCTCATGCTTCTTTCTCAAGTTTCTCCGATACTTGTTCATCTTAGTAACATAATCTTTTATAACACGAAACTGTTGGTTTCCCAAAAGAGCTCCTATACATAGGCAATTGAAAAAAGCTCATGCAGAACTTTATATATCTTCCAGTAGATCTTCTACTCCCATATGGCTGCCGGGGCGGAACCTATAACGTAGTGATTGGCTTCAACGAAGTTTTCGTGATATGAGTTGGCATTATCCATTGAAAAACACCCTCGATTGCGCCCGGTCCATTAACATGATTCAACAAAGATCAGTGTAAGAATATATCACTCTCTTTGTCTCCTCTTTTCGTGGTTGTCGTAAAAGGTCACAAAAGGAAAAAGCTCTGACAATACCATTGGCTACCGACAGGTAGCTGAATAACCATCTCGAGAAATACCAGAGCAGCAGACCGATGACGGGCAGCAGCTACTAAGAAGCGATGTGTCTACTATCCAATTCGCTTGCCAAGCGTAGTGACTATGCCAAACCCTCCCTCAAAGCCTTTGTCCTGCAGTAAACATTTGAAAGCCGTTATGTATGTATTTATTACTATCGTTATTTTTACTCATCTCACTAAAGTCATCACTCTCAATAAAGTTACATAGAGATAAATAACTTGTAATAAGATGTAAATTTATATAATAATTACTTAAAACAAGATATATGACATAATTATTAGCTTTATCTGATTTAAAATATTCATTCCCGAATCAACAAGCAGAAATTCGGTTAAGGTAAGATAGTACTGTACTTTTTATATACTCTTTAGATGTCAGTCATAAAACTGTATCTGGTAACACAGGTAGTTTTACGTCCATTTTCTATCATTTTGCAAACTTAAAAAAAACGACTGCAGAAAAGAATTCATTTTGTCGGTTTAAAATACAATTATAATTTCTAGTCGTTAGATCATGTGAGTGGTCCATGGTTTATGTGATTTCAATTTATTTTTTGTAGTTATATGAAACAATAATAACAAAGGCCACATAATAACGGTAAGTATAACGACATTTGAGGAATTTTGTTTGTATTGCTAGAAAGTAACCGTTTGAAGAATTTCGCTTTATGTATGTACGGCATATGCTCCAGTTTCATATCTCGTCTTAAAATGTGTCCGTTATGGCTATAAGTGCACTAGCTAGCGATAAAATTTGTTCTGGTATATTGGAAAGGTAGCCATTATAATTTGAAAGGAAGACATCGTTGAATCATCATTCTTTTGGTAATTCGTGTGATTCAATTGTAATTTAGTTTTCTGGTAGTAAAAAGTAAAATTAAACCATTATGTACCAATATTCTGCAGATTATCATGTCATCTGTACTACTTTATTAGAGACGCAAAATTGAATAAAAAATACAATGGGCAATTCCAAACTATAAAAAATATTGTAATATAAGTAGGATCTACTTTTAATTATTACTTTCCAATGGTGTATTCATTAATAACAGTATTAGTATCTTACTAGGGAAACTTCCTAAAGGTCACTTGCATGCTGCATAAATGTGCATTGCTTAATTTAAACTCAGGGCTATCTACATTCCTTTTATGAGAAAAATGTGGAAGTGCAAGTTGTTTTTAAACTAATATCCTGAATGTCACATTGCTTAATAAGGTGACAATTGTGTTATTTTGACAATAAACATACAAATTTCAGTTTAATTGCTTAATTTTACTATTAAACTTTAGTAATCAGTATATCTTAATAAACTTCATCTCTACAATGTGCACAATAATTATTAAAGTGCCATATTCATAATTACCTTATTGAATTACAATTACTGCTATAGTTGTAAGATTAAAGTTTAACATTAATATATGAATAAATCTAGGCTGGACACTAAATATGGAGGATGAAAATGAATATAAGAAGCTGCCAACAGAGGAGAAGTGCGTTCATAAGTTATGGAAGGCAAGAGTTGCAGGATATGAAGAAGCCTTCAAACTATTCAACCAGATTGATGATGAGAAGTCACCAGAATGGAATAAATACTTAGGATTGATAAAGAAATTTGTCACAGACAGCAATGCTGTGGCTCAGGAAAAAGGTTTGTTTACTTATCTTAATAGCCTTTGTATCTCCACTGTAGGAAATAGACCTTTCTGGAGGGATTGCCAAAATAGCCAAATTAGGGAAGTGAATTGTCAATTATTTTACTGCACTCTTCACGCCTTTGAGACTGCAATCTATAAGCAACTTCTTACATACTAATTTTGATGTCATATTTTTCAAGATGATTATCCTGCCATTTTATATGATACCCATGGGAAAAGCGGGTTGTTAGTTCTTTAGTGATAATATATGATAAACATTTAATTTATTTTTATTTGGTTGATATACTAAATATATAGTTATAATAAAATACTTTCAGGAGAAAGATTGTACAGTTTAGAATTAATCTAGTGTTAGATAATTATTTTTAAATTACAAAACATTAATTTTTAATTGACAAATTAATTGTTTTGAAAGCATATTTTAATATGAAGAGCTGCCTGAATTTAAGGGTTCAGAAACAGAAAAAACCATGAAAAACATTAAAGTTGGTAAAGCTGCAGCATTAGATTTTTTTTAAGCTTAAGGACTGGTTATGATAGATTTGCTTTGCCATTATTTCTATTAAAATAAGGAACGTGGAAGACTGGTGTTCAGCTATTATTATATCTGGATAAGGGAAACTGTTCACAACATGATTTAAGTATTAAAGAACACATGGGTTGTTTAATACTCTGAATGTTCTCTTTTTCTTCTGTTCTCTTTTTTAATCTCTTTATTTAAGGGGGTTTGATCAAATAGATCATGTCACCCCCATGGTTACAAATCATAATATACATTCCGAAACAAATATTCTTATTGTAAAACTAAAAGAAAAAAATTATCTACTTTTTATACATAAAATAACTATTATTAATACATTTTTTTGGCCATTTCTGACAATAGAAAAGCCTAGATACTATTATAAACTCCAACATTATTTGTCTTAAAGTCTAATTGTCCTATAAAGGTCTAGTTTCGTTCACATTCCATTATAATGTGCACTACATCTTCTATCACTCAACATGTGTTACAATTTGGCGAATTAACTTTCCTCATTTTAAATTGTCATACCTCTTAAAAATTGTCACTGTCATTATGCTGCCATTCCTTCTATAACATCCATTTAACTGTTATTTTTTCCCAATTTAAATTTGTAGTACATTGGTTTGTTTAGTTTTGGCAAAACTTAAAATTGTTGTAAAAAAATGCTACCACAGTTTATGTAACAAAATTGTTTTGCTTATTTGAATATGTCAATTATTAGGTCTCGAGGCTGCATTGGTGTTTGTGGAAAATTGTGGCCATGCTGGAAAGACTACAGGTGAAGTGATGTCTGGAATTGTAGCCAAATGTATTGCTGCCCCTAAAACAAAAACTAAAGAACTTGCTTTGCAGGTAAATGGTTGCAATAAGTGATTAATTACAAATAGTATTCTTTTTTAAAATATCCTATTTATTTAATAATAATCTCTTGTATAATACATTAAATAGTCAAATATGGACTGATTTTCTTATTGTCAGATTTTTGCATTTATATGTGTGCATTTAGGTTTGATTTATCTTTATATGTTAAAATAAAATACTGATATTTTCAGGTAACACTGATGTATATTGAAATAGAGAAACATGAAGTTGTGGAAGAAGAACTTCTAAAAGGCATGGAACAGAAAAATCCCAAAGTGGTTGCTGCTTGCATAGTTGCTCTAACAACAGCATTAAAACTGTTTGGCAATAAAGTAATAGCTATTAAGCCCATGGTAAAGAAGATACCAATACTACTTGCTGACCGGGATAAGACTGTCAGAGATGAAATGAAAGCTTTGGTCATTGAAATGCATCGGTAAGTTGGCTCACAATCTAATTTTTATTATTTATATATGTATGTGTATATTTATATACATACATTTTTCAACGGCGAATTTATCAACTGGGCATGAATTGTCCAATCTATGGGAAATAGCAAACAGTGCTCAAAAGAGTCTCAAGTCAAATTTTGATGGATTTTTGTAATATCAGTATTCCTTGCCAGGAATTGATTTTAAAGTACACCATTCTATAATGTTTCTGAAAAAAAAAGCTAATTCTGGGAAATAATGGAATGCAACCAGCTTAAGGAAAATGTTGGATTTAAACAACTGTTTCATGTAAAGTTATGTGTTGAAAGATTTAAATTTGTCTTGTGGTCAACCTACTTTCCCTGTAATTTGTTTGAAATGACTGTCAATATTTTTTAATACAAACATGAGCCCAGTCATTTTCACAACATCATGTTCTAATTTCGATTTTTTATTACTCCTTTGCAGTTACTGTGGCCTAGTAATAAAAACGTAAACAATTAAAATTAGAACGTAATTGGTGCTAATATTAGACTTTGATGTTTCGTTAAAAACTACTAACTGTCTAAGTATTGTTTGGTATATCATAGGACAGTTTTGCCAAGGGTTTGTAATTTAGGGGAAGGGCCTATGTTAACACTGGACTCTAGATAGGCTAGTATTGTTGTTTACTCAAGATTAAAGTGAAAACATGATTTCTTTGTCTTTTTCTATAAAGTTTGGTTGGCATGGTTTGTTTTTTGCCAGGCATGGTTTACTTAGGGTATAACAGTACCCTAAATAAACCATGCCTGGGAAAAGCATTGTGTGTGCAAGTAATTTTTTTGTTTACTTTATGTAGATAATATAATTGATAACTTCTAATTATGTTAATCACTGATTAAGATTAAACAAACATGCAACTGAAACTTACTATGTATATAAAGAAGGCAAATTCACAAGTATAAATTCATAGTTTCCAACTCAGTGATTATGTTAATTCAATATACAAAATAAGTTAGTGTTATAGTTTATTGTCTGTAGTATGTATCATGTTTTTATTTTTTTAAAACTTTGTCACTTTTTTTACTGAGTCCACACATTTGTCTCTTTGCCACTAACTGTAAAGTAACAAACCTGTAAAAAACTTTGATAAATTAGGTGATCCGAACAGAAATGTACTCAGTTATAAGTATGTTAGTGTGTTAAGAAGATGCAAGCATGTCATGAATTAAGTACTCTATGCTATCTAGAATTTATATTTGTGGTTTTTGTCTTTGGATTCCAAATACAGGCTTCCGCTTGATATTATTTAAAAAAAAAAACATTTGTTGATAGTTGTGTTAGTAAGGTTTGGGAAATATATGGATACAGCATAGAAAATAGTTTAATGGATTTCAGTCAAATTCTAATTATGTTAAGCCTATATACTATACACATACTTCTATCCAAAGAAACTGCCTGTTTAACTTACTGCAAAATTAGAGCATGCAATTAGTCGACCCTCCTTGACGGTCCAGTTTCTAGTACATATTGGTGCAGATTGGTAACTGCAACAATTATCAAAATCATCAATATCACAACGAATACGCATATTCGCCGATTTCTCTAAACTACCTTTTAGTAAACCAGTCCCTACTGACTCTTATAGAATGAAACATTTACTTGTATTTTTGAACATAATCACAGAAAAACCGCCATGTTCGCTAGTACAAATAGGTGCCAAGCTTATATGCCCATGGTGTAGTGTAATAACTAGTACATTTTTTTTGCATACAGGTGGATAGGCCCTGCAATAGAACCGCACATAGCAAGTCTTCAAGCAGTGGTCCAGCAAGAGTTGCGAGAGGCATTCGGATCTGTTGGAGGAGCTAAACCAACAAGATATCTTCGCTCGCAACAAAGTAGGGTGCGGGATACGCCGGTAGCAGACGCCGCTGATGGTAACCCACACCCATATACACACACACACTTATATAAATCTGAAAATGAGAGCATCTGTTAGTGACTGAAATATTGCACGAATTTTGATAAACATTTTGAGAAAAACAATAGTGGAATATCCATGTTCTGTAATTTATAAAATTTGTTTAAGGCATTGCCGCATTTTATTGAATTCTGAGTTTAATTTTAATCAGAAAACAGCAGAAAATCCTGAAAACCCTGTGTGTCGTAATTAAAAATATGTAATAAGAAGATACTATTAATACATTATCCTATGAAAATATCATTTATGTTATTTTCATAGGCGGTGCGGACGACGAGGATGCAGAAACAGGGGGCGGTGACTCCGCCGACATGGACCCTTACGACCTCCTCGATCCTGTGGAAATAATTTCCAAATTACCTAAAGATTTCTATGACAAACTCGATCAAAAGAAGTGGCAAGAACGTAAAGAGGCACTTGACGCGCTGGAGAATTTATTAAAGACTGCTCCCAAACTTGAACCCGGAGATTATGCAGATTTAGTCCGAGCATTGAAAAAGGTGATAAAAACATTTTTCCAGAACATGATTATAAACACTGGATAAATGTCTAATTCACATTTGCTTTTTCTTTCAGGTCATATCCAAAGACACGAATGTGATGTTAGTTGCACTCGGTGGACGTTTACTTGGAATGGTGGCAAGTGGCCTCCGTGGGAAATTCCAACCCTATGCAGTAGCCTGTGTACAGGCCATCCTGGAGAAATTCAAGGAGAAGAAAACTAATGTGGTCGCTGCTTTGAGAGATGCCATTGATGCTATTTATCCTTGCGTAAGTTTCATCATCCCATAATTGTTTACGCCTGTGATAATCTTTATATAATTGTAATAATTTTTTTAAATTATCAATTAAAAAGTTGATAAAGGTTCATAATATGCTTGAGTTAGAGTTTTTACTCGGTTTCTCAGACCAACTTGGAAGCGATAATGGAAGACATGCTGGCTGCATTTGATAACAAAAATCCATCAATAAAAGCAGAAAGTGCATTGTTCCTGGCCCGTGCGTTGTGCCACACTCAGCCGGCGGCGTTCAATAAAAAACTTATTAAGGCTTATGTTGCTTCTTTACTAAAACTGCTAGAAAGTGCAGGTAAGAAAAATTTATATTTTCTTTTATACCAAATTGTAACTTTGTATATATATTGGTATCTATATTGAAGACAATACAGACAAAAAAAACTAGATAAACAAAAAAAAATACCTTTGAATTTTTTTTTAAAGTTTCAAACATTCAAATGTACAGAAATTTTGATAAAAGTTGGCATGCAGCTAGTTTAAACCCTAGGGTAGTACATAAGATTGTTCCGACGTTGTGTATCCACGCCGGTGAAGCTGTAGGCAATGGCTTGTAAGAAATAATTCTGTAATCTGTAATCACGTTTTGTCTGCTGTACAAATTATTACAAATATTGCTAAGTTTTTAGTGCAGTTTTTAGCATCACATTTTTTTTTGCGTATAATGTACTTATTACTGACGGCAAGTTTCTTAAATTACTACAAATATTGCATTTTTTATGATCTACAATTTAGGTATCGTATACTGTTTTTTTAACCGACTTCAAAAAGGAGGAGGTTCTCAATTCGTTTGGTATATATTTTTTATGTAAGTACACCGATTACGCTGTGATTTATGCCAACTTATCTATAGGTAGCTTCTTCATAATGTCTTCCATTTTTTTTTTTCCGTTTCAACGTCATCTATAAATTGAGACGCATCGTTACCGTTTCTTAATAGTGTTCAATAATGCCTATCGATCCGTGACTTACCGGTCACGCTAACCGATTGGGCAGACTTCCGCCGGCCGGCGTTCTAATAACGCCAAAAGAAAGTCTATTGTACCCGTAAGCTGCTTTGTTTTGCCGAATTTTATCAATTTATTTATGACCGCTAGTTTAAATTATTGGTGTATGTAGTCACAAGCAGTAAAACTTTTGCAATATTATTCTTATTAAAAAGTTTATTGATTTTTAGATATAGGTATTCTTACTATCGTATCTACATCGATTTTTTGCAAAATGAATAAGGAAAGCAAATGAAATTGGATTAAATACGAAATTATTTTGGGTTAGGGTGCATAGTTCAGGAATAAAGATTAATACAGAAAATTTCCTAAAGGAAAAAAAAAACTAACAGAAAAAAAAAGAATTCCAACCATCGTTTTATATGCAACCATCTTCTCTTCAAAGCAGATGTCTTCGATTTATGGGCCAAAACTTTGCTTGGCATATGAATATATATTTATGTATAATATTTTATACTTTATAATATATTACCCTATATTTATATATAATATGTTATTACAAAGACCCTGTGGTTCGTGACGCGGCGGCTGAGGCGCTGGGAACTGCAACGAAATTGGTTGGGGAGAAGAACATAGCACCGCATATTGGTAAATTGGACAATTTAAAGGAGCAAAAGATCAAGGAGTTTGCTGAAAAGGTAGATGTTACTTGTAAACAATTAAATTAACTTTAAATAGGTACATAGGTTTTCAAAACTTTAGGTCTTGTCTTCACAATAGCCGAGTTGGTTATAACCTAGCTTTCGGTTCAAGCCCTGCTAGGGCAAACATTGATTTAACAAAAGTTTGATAAAAATGAATGTATGTTCGCGAATTGTGGATGTTTATATATGAATATTTTATTTATGTATCTGAATCACGATAGTCCAGTGATAGTGATCATAATTTGAGTCAAGATTTAAAATCATGGCCATGGTTGCTGTAAACCATCCGAAACGTCGGGAAATAGAAGTAGTTTGTAAAAACTAATTAAAAATGCGATAAAATCCGAAAATCGTTTTATTTTAAATGTGTATTCACGTAAATACAAGAAATAATTGAGTCAAGATCCCAGATGGCAGGCTCGTACCAACGGGTTGTTTCAAAAACTTATGTATCATTTATATAGTTGACTCCCTGTGACTTGTCACATTGTCCCAAAAAATGTCTTTGGTGGACGGTGGGTCGAAAGGATTTAATTGTCTGGACCTCTGTCTACCCCTGTATTGGGAATAGCGTACAGATTTTTTTTATCTGTGTAGACATAGTGTACCATCAGCTTGAACATTAAGACAGCGATAGGTTCACCATCTGTCACTATCCCAAAAATAAGCTTTGTTGAAAAGAGGAACAAAACGACTTCAGACCATTGCCTGTCTTGGTATGACAACTCTGGTGACTCTGGTTATCCTAATTATTAATGTCTATGTCCAGGCCGTAATCCAAGTGAAAGTAGCCGCACCGAAAAAGGAAGCCAAACCGAAGGCTGCAGCTACAGCGGCTGGCAGCAAGCCATCAGCAGGCTCAGCCCAGCCCAAACCTGTAAAACGACCCACAACGGGCACTAAGAAACCAGCTGCAAGCGCCAAGAAAACTGCGGCTAGGGCGCAACCAAGCCCGCCTCGGGAACAGGAGCTGTCACAGGAAGAGGTTGATGCAAGGGCGGAGAGATTGTTTTCTAGTGATGTCCTTTCAGGTAAGTCTTGTTTGTAATAATACTCTTGTTAGTGTATGTTTGTGTGTGTGTGTTTATGAGTTTGTAAAGAGTATGTATGTATGTGTACAACTATTAAAAATAAAATCATGGTATAAATTTCATTAGACAGTACAGAATTATAAATGTATGAATTTCTTATTAGGCCTTGGCGACAGTAACTGGAAGAACAGACTTGCTGCTGTCCAAAGTTTTCATTCCACAATTCAAGGCTTAACTACCGACGATGCTGCGGCTCAAGTTTTGTACCGAACTTTAAATAAGAAACCGGGCCTAAAGGATACAAATGTGCAAGTTTTGAAGGCCCGATTGGAAGTCTGCAAATATATAACTGAAAATTTCCCTATTTCCACGTAAGTAGTACTAAGGAGCATGTAGTAGTTTAATTTTTATTACTATTTGAGAAATACAATTTAAGAAACATTTTTTTTTCTTGATTTAATCTATGAACTTATAATCGAACGAAAATTTTTATAGTTTCTGTAGTGGTATAGTGGATCATGGTACCATGCCACGAGGAGTAGGGCTCTATGATTATTGTAGTTTTTAGTTATTAAGTATTGTAAATATTAACATAATTTTGTTTCTGAAAAAAGATGGTAACAAAAAAAATGTTATATAAATAAATTTAATTAATAAATTTAAATAATAAATTTAATTCAGGATAGCAGCGGATTTCGTGCTTCAAGATGTGGTGGCAAAGTTGGCTGAAAGTTCCTGTTCTGCCATATCTGCCGAGTGCCTTACATCGCTCGCTGAAGGTTGCGGGCTGGAGCACATTCTGAACGAAGGCCTGACATATGCAATGGACTCGCAGAAAAATCCGAAAGTTCAGTCAGAAATGTTCAACTGGATGTCCGTTGCTGTAAAAGAATTTGGATTTACGTAAGTTTAATGTGTAACAATGTATGCATTTATTATACTCTATTTTGTTCCATTAACTTTGTAATGCCAAAGTCATGATAGCCGAGTGGTTGGGTGGTCGGAATTACTAGTCGAGAGACCCGAGTTCAATACCCAGGTGGCAGGCTCGTACCAATGGGTTTTTCAAAAACTTATGTATGAATCACATTGTTGGCTTGGGCATAAAGACGGCGACGGGCTCACCACACTGTCACGTTGTCCCGAAAATATCTTCGGTGGAAGGTGGGTCGAAGGGACTTAAATGTCTAGACTAGACCTCTGTCTACCCCTGTATTGGGAATTGCGTGAAGATATTTTATTTATGTTATATTTTTATATTTAACTTTGTAAATATTTCACATGCTTTTTGTTTTAGTGACTTATACTTAGTTATTTTTTAATGTAATGACATAGCTCTGGTTGCCAGGATTCAAGTTTGTTAACCATTGCTTTCTCAAATGGCAATCTGTATGATGTTTAGTAATATATATACACCACTGATTCTCAAAATTAAATCTTTAGCCATATAGTTTTGAAGAATCCATCACTTTTTGCCTGATGACTGTGTTAAGAAAAACATCAAAAAAATATTTGACCATTGAATCTGATACTTAAGAAAAACTTCTCTACTGATTGACGATTAGGATAATTTTGAGTTCAGTTTGTATTTTTATTTCGGATATCCGTTAGTTTCAGTTACGATTAGGGTAGGGAATAAGCTTTTTCTTGATATCTTCATTCATTATTAAATTTGGTGTTTGGTCCTTCGAACTGGATAACTAATAGATGCCTTAGTTACATCATGAATTTCCTATTTACAGGATGAACGTGAAATCTATCATCGCACATTCAAAGAAAGCTCTCTCAGCGACGAATCCTAATGTACGAACCTCCACGGTCAACTTCCTCGGTATATTGTCACTGTATGTTGGTCCGTGTCTTATCACTCACTTTGACAGTGAGAAAGCTGCAACTAAGCAGTTAATCAGTCTGGAGCTCGATAAGTACGCTAATAGCACGCCGCCTACTCCTACTAGGCAGTTGGGAAAAGTTAGTAAGGTAAGAAACAAAATCGGCAATCAAAATAACAAAAATAAACTAGTTTAATTATAAATATAAAATAGTTAATTCTAAAAATAATAATATATTTAACACCTTTTTCATATTTCAAAAGATCACTGTTGAACATAAATCTGCATAACATTTAAGTCAAAAAGTATGGAGTGTACTTTTTAAGAAATTTTTCTTACAACAAGTAATTTAACAAGCGTTCTGAACCAAGTGTTATGTTGATTAAGTTCTGCAAGTTATGATACCAAATAATTGCCATTTGAGCTTGCTTATTTTTAGGCTGTTTCGGTTATCTTGGCTTTGGACCACTGTTGATTGTGTGGGATTTGAAAAGATGATCAGAATTTGCATTATAAATCAATTTTTGATTCACAGCTCAAAGATAGCTTTTTGTAGCAATCTTTTGTTTGTTGTCGGCGATGGGCTCGCCACCTGCTACGTAGTTCCAAACAGACTTCGGTGAAAAGAGGGTCGAAAGGACTTAATTGTCTATCCTACCTTTGTCTCTCCCTAGTATTGGGAATATGCATGAAGATAAATGTGATGAAAAATGTTTTTGTTTTAACCATTAATCATAATTCCATTTTTCGATAATTGTAATTCACATCATTAATAAATGTTTTCAGTCTGCAAGCAAAGGTTCAGTGGGTGACGAAATCGAAGAAGTGTACGAGGACGCTCACGACGAGGAAACAGCGGTGGTGGATGACAACCGACCGCGCACCGACATAGCCCCACTCATCACCGACGCACTGGTGGCAGAGATCAATGATAAAAACTGGAAGGTATCCAGTGATTAATTGATATGTGAATTTTTATGTATTTTGACACAACAACTTGTTTATACAATTCTAATGACATAGCCATTGTCAGCCATTATACTTTTTGGTTTAATATAAGAAAAAATAAAAAACAATCATATACATTCATTTTCAATTTGGCAAAGGATTTTTTTTATAGAAAAGGGAGGCAAACGAGCAGGTGGCTCAGGTGATGGTAAGTGATTACCGCCGCCCATGAACACCCGCAATACCAGAGGCATAGCAGATGCGTTGCCTCCCTTAAAGTGTCCCCCCCCCCCTCCAGAATTGGGGCGGAGGTGTGTGGGCCACCGGTTACCTGCACTCACCAGACGAAACGCAGAAGTTTGTTAGACTTCTACTTCATGCCGGTATTGAGGTAGTGGTACTTCCCCGGTCGAGCCAGCCCATTCATGCAACAACAAAAGCTGATGCGTGGCTCTACCACTGTTAAAAGTACTGTTAATAACTGTTAATATAAAAAAAAATAAAAACAATCATATACATTCATTTTGGTAAAGGTGAATTAAGGACAAAAAAAGTAACTCTGGAATGTGCAGGATTATGTAATAATATCCCACAGCCTTTCTTCCTCATATGTAATCAAAGAAGGTTACGCTAGAAGTTTGAATATCTCATTTAAAATCGTCTAGGGGCACCAGCTAGTGATGTCACATGCTATTTCTAGTGGCAGTAATAAGTCGATTACGAAAACCTGCTAGTCTACGCTAAATTCTGACAAATCTAAATTAATACTAAAAATATAATACTTACATAAAATTGTTCATTATTCCTATACTTCATAGATGATACAAAATTTCCATTGCTTGCTATCAGGTGCGTAACGAAGCTCTGGACAAAGTTAAAGCGATCATCACTAACTCGTCGCCAATAAAGTCGTCTCTCGGAGAGCTCCCAGCGGCTTTGGCCGCAAGGTTGTTGGATTCAAACTCTAAACTTGCTCAAAGCGCATTGCACATATGTGAGTCCCTTGCTGTTGCTATGGGAACGAAATCGAAGAATCATGTGCGGACTTTTTTCCCTTCCTTTTTCCAAGGTAAGCTATATTTACCCATTCAAAATTACATATAAATGTTGATATCTCAAAATACAATTATTATAGAAAATATTTTGTAATATTCTTTTTTATTTTTGTAAATGTATGGTCTGTAAAATACTTCAGTCTCGCAAAGAACCATAGTATAATAAATACTTTTTCCATTTTTAATAACATTTCAAGTAATCTTACATTCATTAACTTTGTTTTATAGCACCTAATGCAGATAGAGCAGAACTTAGAGATAAAAATGTCTATTATATTAGAAATAAACTCATAGTTCTATTCATATACAATGATCACGAATTTTCCGAACACCATAAAAGTTCTCTTTTTTTTTTTTTAAATAAACAATCTCCCGCTTTTAGCCTTTGGAGACAGCAAGCAGTGGATCCGTTCAGCGGCCGTGTCCTGTGTGGAGACGTGGTGCCGTGAGGCGGGCCCCCAGACTCCGTTCGACGGTGAAATGGTTTTCGACGCTCTGAAATCTGGCTCGCCCGTACTCAGAGCTTCGCTGTTGCAGTGGCTGGCTGATCATCTACCTAATGGTAAGATCAATAATTTTAATATAACGCAAGCATATGATTCGGAACGTAATTTGTAAAAACTTCACTCTTATATAATAAGGCATAAAAACCTTTGTGAAAACCAATTATCAAATTGTCCTGACCTGTTTTGAGGCAAAGGCAGATAAGTTACATAGTATTTCAGAATGGACTAATTTGTATTTCTTTGAAAGTGATCAGATCTAGGCTGTTTTTTTCTTTCGATCCACATCTCACTTAAGTTTATTTGGGTCAATGTCACAGGTGCCTCTTGACGTCTTAGTGGCCATGCTATTCAAAATGGTTATAGGTTTCAAAAATCTTATTGGTACTCTGTTCCCTTTTGGAAATCAAATTCGAGACTCCTGATTTAAATCTCGATTACTAATCTTCTCGGCTGTGAACCGTCTGGCGATCGCCGTATTATACACCTCGAACTTAATGTTATAAATAAATAAGACTTTTTCGGATATTTCCTATACTGTTGTAGACACATACACATACTATAAGGTTGTAGATAGAGGTCAAGACAATTAAGTCCTTTTGAACCACCTTTCACCACCAGTCACTGCAAAGTAGGGTTGTTAAGATATTTCTCTTACGACATCAACGTTAAGAACGGCTACGAAACATTCTGATTTCCATACCACAAGTCAACCAATCGGGTGGACTGTTTATTTTTTTATTACCTGAGTCCGTTTAAAAAAAAATAAACAATGTAAATAAAAGTAAGTTGGCGACGTGCTCGTGCGCAGTGCCGGCGCGCTCGTTCCCGCGCGAGGAGCTGTCGCTGTGCGTGCCGCTGCTGTTCGCGTGCCTGGAGGACCGCGCGGCGGACGTGCGCAAGGCGGCCGCCGACTGCGTGCTGCCCTTCATGCTGCACCTCGGCTACGAGCCCATGCATAAGCTCCTCGACAAGCTCAAGGTGACCAGTTCTCTCTCTCTCTGTCTCTCTCTCTTTCTCTATCTCTATCTCGCTGTATAATTATTATATTATTACCACACTGATCGTGTACATTAGGTAACTGCAACGGGGCTATATTTGAGGGTAATTAGATACCGTATAAAATAAAATTTACAAAGACTGCGAGAAGAGCTTTGATAATTAACAAATCACACGCAACACTCTCCTCTCTTTACGACATGTGCCTTAAATTATAAATTTATTGTAAACTTTAATGTCGATTATTATTATTAATTTTCAGCCTGGTTCAAAGACAGTTGTTCAAGCAGCTCTAGATAAAGCGAGACCCAGCCTCCCAGTGCAACCTTTACCAGCGAAAAGCAAAAAAGAAGAACCACGTAGTGTAAAATCTGCCGGCGCACTCAAAAAGGACGCTGAAAAGAAAGTATCGCAGCCCATGAAAGGAAAGGTAATCAGAAAAAAAATACAAGTCTGATAATTATAATATAAAAGTCACGATAGCCGAGTTGTTGGGTGGTTGGAATTTCGAGTCGAGTGACCCGAGTTCGATCCCCAGGTACGAATTTCATCGTTGGCTTGGACATAAAGGCGGCGACGGGCTCACCACCTGTCACGTTGTCCCGAAAATATCTTCGGTGGAAGGTGGGTCAAAGGGACTTAATTGTCTAGACTTGACCTCTGTCTACCCCTGTATTGGGAATTGTGTGAAGATATTTATTTATTTATAATTATATTGCTTGATGGTATGTTCCTCGCTTCAATTTGAACCATCTGTTAATAATTTCGCCTAATAATATTTTGTCCTCATTCTGCTACTACGTGCCGTGTATTGGTGTAAGAATATGGCATACACTTTTTTCTGATGGGGCCTTAAATGAAGACTCAGGCCTTGAAAATCATGCCTACTGATAACCAAATAACGTATGAAATAATTTTCGGAAAAAAAAAAATTCTGGACTGTTATGTCCTTTCGACCCACTTTCCACTGAAGTCATATTGCTTCCCACTTGTCGTATATAAGTTTTTGAAAAAACCCATTGATACGAGCCTGTGCTCCCTGGAAATAGAACTCGGGGCTCAAGACTCGAATTCCGATCGCCAAATCCCTCTGATCTTTAAACTGTCACTATAATTATGTAAATCGATCATTGTTTATATGCAGGGCTTAGTTAAACCTTCATCCGCATCCACCCGTGGAAAGAAAGAAGACGAAGATTGCACTCCATTACTACCAAACAATAATTCCAAGAATCAGAGGATCATTGATGACCAAAAGTTAAAAGGTATACCAAAAAAAAAACCAAATATTTTTTATTAATACAAGTCTTCAAAGCATATTTGCTCTAGATATTAATTACAATTGACATAACTTAATTTCACTTCTTTTTTTAGTTTTAAAATGGAACTTTACGACTCCACGCGAGGAATTCTTTGACCTATTGAAGGAACAAATGGCGAGCGCAGGTCTTAATAAGCAACTCGTTGCCAATATGTTCCACAGTGACTTCAGGTATGTAGAAACGTTACTTATATTTATTACATGAATTTGAATTAAAAATTGTATTTCATTAGTTTAGTTGAAATTTTTCATAATACAATCAGTGCTGTATATACTACAATATTTTTAAAGTCATGATAGCTGAGTTGGTTTGGTCGAACGGAATTTGAATCAAAAGACCTCAGTGTCACCTCCAGGCTCATACAAATGGGTTATTTTAAAACTTAGTACGATTGTTTTCGATAGTTTGTACATAAAAACATTGATAGGCTCACCAACGGTCACATTTGCTGAAAAAATTTCTTCAGTGAAAGTTGGGCCGTCAGGACTCAATTGTCTAGACCTCTGTCTGCCCCAGTATTGAGAATGGCATGAAGATATTTTTTTTTATTTACTTTTAGTTTTCTATCATTAAACTTGAAAAAAACTAAATTTTTTATTTTTTTGTAGGTACCATTTGAAAGCAATTGAAGCTTTATCAGAAGATCTCCAAGAAAATGGTACAGCACTAATGGCTAACCTAGATCTGGTGCTGAAGTGGTTGACGCTCCGTTTCTTCGACACAAATCCTTCTGTGATATTGAAAGGTCTTGAGTACCTGTCGCTGGTCTTCCAATATCTCATGGACAGTGACTACACAATGGCTGAATATGAAGCTAATTGTTTTATTCCTTATCTAGTTTTGAAGGTTAGTTAATTGAAATTAGCATTTCTTTTTATTTATAAGCTTCACCAACATTTGTTCACATAATATTATATAAAAATGTAAATTCAAATATATGACAACCATTTATAGGTCAACGCAGCATGCAATATTTAACGAGAGATACAAGTAATTTATTCTAATAAATAATAAATAAATAAATATCTTCACCCAATTCCCAATACAGGGACAACGTGACAGGTGGTGAGCCCGTCGCTGTCTTTATGTCCAAGCCATCGACACAATTCGTACATAAGTTTTTGAAAACACCATTGGTATGAGCCACCTGGGGATCGAATTCGGGTCTCTCGACTCGAAATTCCGACCACCCAACCACTCGGCTATTGTGACCTAAATATATAAAAAATATAATGTGTAAATAGTAAACAAAAAAAGGCATAAAAAACTAATGTAAGGTTACGACAATCTTGCGAAGTTAATAAAAGAATCAGTGTGTATGTCTTATGTATGATCACTTATGTTGTTTAGTAGTTTGCACTGCCTTGGTATAGGGGAGTTCGAACCTAACACTGATCTATGATAGACAATTTATGCAGAGTGCAGATATTTTATTCATGTATTTATTATTTTCTAGAAAAGTCCACATTATGTTCATTTATTACACATCTTATTTTTAAGAATAAAATAGTTACCTAGTCTAAAAATAAATAGTAATCATACTAAGTTGACTACTATTTTTATAAGTGAATAAATAAAATCTACACTTCATCTTAAATCATTAAATGATGACGCAGATAAAAAAATATCTTCACGCCATTCCCAATACAGGGGTAGACAGAGATCTAGTCTAGACAATTAAGTCCCTTCGACCCAACTTCCACCGAAGATATTTCGGGACAACGTGACAGGTGGTGAGCCCGTGGCTATGACGCAGATAATTCTAATATTGGCATGTAGGATAATGCTTCTCTGATATTCATGTATCTAGTATATCCATAAATCTGATGAAAAGTGGGTCGAAAGCACGAAATTTCCTAGACATTGGGAAATGTGAAGATTATTTCTATGCTATCATTTTACTTAACTTTTTTTAAATTTTATTGCAGGTTGGCGACCCAAAAGATACAGTGCGAAACGGAGTTAAAGCGCTTTTTAGGCAAATTTGCGTTGTCTATTCAGTCACGAAATTATTTGGATACCTAATGGAAGGGTTAAAGTCGAAAAACGCAAGACAACGTGCTGGTTAGTGATGTTTTTTTGTTTTATTTAATGATTTACAATAGATCTAGCTTGATTCTGTGTATTAAAATAGTAGTTGAGTAGTTCGAAAATTACTTTCGCGCTCTATATTTTTTTCACCATTCGGTCTCCAGTCAATTAAAAAAGGTCGCATTTCCATTGCATTCAGCTTGCTTGTATGCTACTATTGGTTATATAAATAAACAAATGCCAACGCTTTAGAGTGACACAGAAAGGGAAACAGTTGACTTTTTCACTGACCCATGTCCACATCTTAATCTCATCATCCATTCCCGCTAAAATCACGCAACTTCTAGATATTACTGATTTACCCATATTTAACACTTCATTCCCTCTTAGTCCCTTTCAAATCTCAATAAATATTTCAAATCAATCACATATTTTTAAAGTAGTACACATAATATTCATAAAAAATGCTTTAAAGTTGTGGGCAGGCAATTAGATAATATAATGTCGATGGTTATAATGATGGATGGTTATAATAATATAATGCCCTTGGATGCAAAAAATACATCTTTTAAGAATTCTATCTTCCCAAAAAATTCACGATAGCCGAGTTGTTGGGTGGTCGGAATTTCGAGTCGAGAGACCCGAGTTCGATCCCCAGGTGGCAGTACCAATGAGTTTTTCAAAAAACTTATGTACGAATTTCATCGTTGGCTTGGACATAAAGGCGGCGACGGGCTCACCACCTATCACGTTGTCCCGAAAATATCTTCGGTGGAAGGTGGGCCAAAGGAAATTAATTGTCTAGACTTCACCTCTGTCTACCCCTGTATTGGGAATTGCGTGAAGATATTTTAAGATATTTTTTTAATTTTTTCTAAAAAATTTCTACGGCGGAAGGTGGGCCGAAAGGACTTAATTGTCTAGACCTCTGTTTACCTCTGTATTGGAAAGGGCAAGATGATTGTTTTTTTTATTAAGAGTGCCAATTAGTTTCATGCACATTAAAAATTCTCTCGTCCTACCTGCATCTCAAAACAAGTATGGGTGATCAATTCCAGAGTGCCTGGAGTGCATCGGGCACCTGCTGGAGACGTACGGGTCGAGCGTGATGGCGGGCGGCGGCGGCGCGGCGCTGCGCGAGCTCGCGCGCCACATCGGCGACCGCGACAACGCCGTGCGCTCCGCCGCGCTCAACTGCGTCGCGCACGCCTACTTCCTCGAGGGCGAGAAGGTCTACAAGATGATCGGACAGGTGAGCTCTCTCTCTCTCTCTCTCTTTCTCTTTCTCTCTCGCTCCCTCCCATTTTTGGGATTCGATTCTTTCTACTAGCGTGTTCGGTTGTCATATAGGATTGATTTTTTATTATTAGTAACGATACGATTCAAAATCATTATTGTACTGGTGGAATGAAACGCAACATTCGACGCATTTTTCTCGGTTTGCGTCACTCAAACTTCACTTGGAACCAAAAATATACTGCGTTTTCGGTTTACAGTAGTTTACATTTCAGCATAATAGCGCACATAAATAAATGATGTAATAACAAATGAATTTCAAAATTCGAAAACATGTACATTAGCATAAATTTGAAATGAATTTGAGTTTTGGATTCCTTGTCAAAACCCCAGTCTTTTTAACCAAAGTGGCTAGTTTGCTGAAGGTCCATTTCATATGTAAGGATCTAATATGAAATTCAAATTAAATTATGTAAAGGATTTTTCTATTAAAGAAACAATGTAATAATAGACTAAGTTTTGGGAATGAACATTTGTTACTGCTACTCCTTATAAATAATATCAGCATCATTATTGTTAATTTGTATCATATTTTCTGTAAACCATTTAGTTTTTATACAACCGTTATAATATATCAAAAAGTATTATCACTTCATTGGTCCTCTATGTATAAATACATTCAGATATCATTTATCATAAGATAAAATTTATCATGTAGTAGTTATTCAATGCTAATCAGTTGTATCTTACCTAATCAATTGTGTTTATTAGACACTAAATTTTTAGAAATAATATTTAAAATTCAATCTCTCCCTCTCTTAATTGGATATTAAATTTTTTTAAGTATTTTAAACCAAATTTCTCACAAACTTTTTGTGTTATTAATGGATTAATAATATTGTAACGTCAAACGAATACAGAATTGTGTACGCTAAACAATGAATATATGCATATAATAATGTCAAAAATACCAATACCAATTGAATTACAGATTTCAGACAAAGATCTGTCTCTGCTCGAAGAAAGAATCAAGCGCGCGAGCAAAAGTCGTAGTGCGGAAGCGAGGAGGTCCATGCTGGTTCCTCTGTCAGCTTCAGGGAAACCTATACAGCAAATGCCTGAGGTACTTTCTTATTTTTTTATTTTTTACGTAAATGTCAATTTCATGGTCAATATCATTTGAATAAAAAATCTATTCTGCTTACAAAATCCAAGTCATTCTCTGCCAGCGAAAAATAACTATCGTATATCAAGAGCACTCTTCAAATGATGGCACTGCACAACTCAAAAACTATTTGACTAAAAAATATTTGAAAGTTGCTTGTACAGTTATTGTAGCATTGTTAATATAATGTTATAGTATAGGAAGCTTTTTCTTCTCTGAACTCTGTTATGGTCCTTACATATCTTAATACATTAAAAAATCTTGAATATGTAAATAGCTCTGAAACTTCTTTGGGATTAAATTTTGTTGTTAGCTCCGAAACTTCTTTGGGATTAAATTTTGTATTTTAATATGTTGCGTAGAATGAAAAATATTATTTTAGTGTGTTATATTCCATTATTTAAATGTGTTATATTGATATTCCATACTCATATAGATTCATCTTATCCTTGAGAAAATTCGTTACTTTGCAAAAAATAATTAGAAAGAAAGTCTAACTACAACAGATAGAAAACAACCAAAGCTTAAACACGGATAAGCTATAATTGTAGTAGTATATAACTGTATTGAAGCACTATTTTTTCAAGCAAAGTTTGGCCATCAAGTAACTTTATATAATTATGTAAGTTATATATATATACATAAACACGGATATTTTAGTTAGACATTATTAAAATACCGACTGACTAACGTTTTCTGTTCAGGATGAACCACCGAGACGTGTCATATCTGTGGACAACGTTCAGGACGCCGTGTACGAAGAGGAAGAAGTTGAGGAACAGCCGCCGCCACCTGTTGTACAACCGTAAATATTTTTTAATCTTTAGTTGTTTCTACTGCTGGTTCGGTTACTTAAAAAAAAGAGCTTACATTGCATTGACTTGGTATGTCATTATACTCGTAAGAACACGTAATTTAGTTACTCGATGGGGTGGAGTGGATTGCGGGTAGGTAGTTCACGCAACCTTTATCCATTTCAAAAAAGAAGCATGTACTGTTTTTGAAAATCTTTACAAATACGTATCCGAGTTTGTAAGCATTTGCAAGTTGTTACTTTACTTTGTTCATTATATTGCAACTTCTGTGATTGCCTCCACACCCTTCTATGCTGTCGCCAGCTCTCGGGTCCCTGTTTCGATTTCCGGATGGGTCAAGGCAGAAAACCAGTTTTTCTACATTTTCTCGGGTTTGATTCTTTGTGGTACCTTTATGTTATCGATTTCATATCACGCGTGCGTTATCTATTTTAGGATCAGTGCAATAATGTATGTGATGTTGTTGTCCCTATTTATGTACCATGCACATATTAATCTGTTGGTTACGTTTGTTACAGGCCGCCGTCGGAGACGCGCGTGGTGACGGGCCCGTTCGGTCTGGACCCCGAGCTGATCGCGCAGCTGGACGCCGTGCGGCCCGTGCCGCGCCCGCACGAGGTGCCCGAGATGGACCTCAAGTTCCTGGACGAGCCGGTGCCCACCGCCGGCCTGCGCGCGCTGCCGTCCACCGTCACGCCCGCACGCCCCAAGTAAACACGCCATAAACACGTCGCAACGGACGGTCAAATTCCACAGCGGGACATGGGCCCTCTCCCATAAGCGTGGGTTTTGCATTAGCGCCACGCTTGGCTAAGCCGATTGGCGATCGCAGTTTAAAAGACCTTACATGGTAGATGCTGCAGCCCGGCACCGGTTTACTGAATTTTGTGTGCTATGTTTCGAGATGGATATTTCGCCATCGGTCGGTAACCCATTGCATTTTCAAGACGTATCCTTTGTCGCCTCTTACGATACCCACGGGAAGGCAGGGAGTGGTAGTAATAATACATTAATTAATAAAAGCGCCATTTTTTTTAAAGGAATACAAGTAATGCTGAGTAACATGACTAGTAGTCCTGTTAATCGCTTCAACTAAGCTGCAATTGTTGTGTTTGCAGTGATTCACAACAATAGTCGAATATTGGACCGAACCTGCGATATTGTTTCGCAGTCCGCACTCAAAGCTTATTGACGTTTAGTTACTTATGTAGTTGTAGCCAAACATTTAGTCTAATTCTGTGAAGGTCACTGTTGAAAGGGGTCAATGTAAAAAACCATTTTTTCTACATTATCTCGGGTCTGAGTGTGTGTGTCTGAATCTTTCTAGTTTCCGATTGCATAATACAAATGCTTTTGCTACTTACTTTAAGATTAGACATACATAGATAGGGAAAACACTACATAAGCAATGTATGTAATATAACCCCTATCTATATACGTTTGATCTACTGTGTACTGTGTATATTAATTCCAATGTGCCTAATTCGTGGTTTACCGTGAGATTATATAGTATGTTTAAGTGAGATTGTATAGTGTGTTTAAGTGAGATTGTATAATGTGTTTAAGTAATGCACATGTCCCGCAGCGTGTCGGCGCTGTCGCCGCCGCGGCGCCTGGCGCCGCACCCGCTGGTGTCGGCTCAGTCCGCGCCGCCCGTCGACGACTCGCAGCTCGCCGACACCATACACTCCATCGCCAGTCCCGACCTCAACGTGAGCACCGTGGCATTAATTTTAATGCTTCATACACACATATTCATATACTTTATTTATATTTATTTTACGTAAAACAATTGACAGTAATTGCAGATTGATAAGGAAGTCTGTGAAATGTGTTGGATATGATTTTTTTTTTAAAGAAAAGGGAGGCAAACGAGCAGGTGGCGCACGTGATGGTAAGTGATTACCGCCGCCCATGAAGACCCGCAATACCAGAGGCATAGCAGATGCGTTGCCGGCCTTAGAGTGCCCTCCCTCCCCAGAATTGAGGGAGGGCGGTGTGTGGGCCTCCGGTTACCTGCACTCAGCAGACGAAACGCAGAAGTTTGTTAGACTTCTACTTCACTTTTTGCCGGTGTTCTGTGAGGTCGTGGTACTTCTCTAGTCGAGCCGGCCCATTCATGCAAAAATAAAAGCTGATGCGTGGCTCTACCAAATAGCGAATAGAAAAGATAGCGAAATATAGCATTATATTCTTGCTAAATGGGCCATTTTAATTTTTTTTTTGATTGAAGACATTTTGATTTGATTTGTTTTTAACTCACGTTTAAAAAATAACCTAAGAGAGTGTAAGTTCATATCAGCAGAAGATTATCAAATCATCCTATACATAGTACATACGTACTGCCTTTATATGGACTGTATATATATCCTATTTTAACTATATAAGTCTTTGGTTTAGAATATAAGAATTAAGGAACTAGAACAATAAAAACCTGTGTCAATACAAAGTAAAACAACAGCAAAGGAGTCATCTAAGCGAAGATATTTTTTTATGCAATGGAAATACAATTATTCTAACAAAACAATTTTAAAATCAAATAGACGTTTATTTTACATTTCTAAACTTAAATGTTTGTTATTTGACAGGCGGCGATTCGGGCGTTGTCCCTAATATCGGGTGCATTAGTGTCGGGACGTGGAGCCGCACTAGCGGCGCACGAGTCTCGCCTGCTGTCCGCCATCGCCACGCAACTGAGGCGTTTGCGAACCGCGCCCGCCGACCCGCAGCACACGCTGCCCGCGTACAAGTGCCTCGCCGGAGCTCTCAACACCGTGAGTAGTTTCCGGCCCAGCCCGCGCGCAGTCGCGCACCACCCTACCCCGTACTCGTTCATCGTTCATCATTCATTCAGTTTATTTTCATTCGGTTTAAATGTTGGACTATACACATCTATTGCTAGTCATTAAACCTTGTGAATATTTACGTAAGACAGAATACAATATAAGTAATATTATAGCGGCAATAACCTAATGGTTTAGGGTGCGGACTGCGAAACATGACGTCGCAGGTTCGGGCCCCGCCACTCGACTATTGACGTAAACCAACTCCAGACACAAGCATTGCAGCTTAATTGGAGTGGTTAACAGGAATACTAGTAATATTCGGCATTGCTAGTATTCTTAAAAAAAAATATAAAAGAATACAGACGTAGAATAAAATCTTACTAAATAAGATCTAATATCTGAATGCATTGGCGAGTCTTCGTGCATATTTCGTATGTAAGAACTCACGCTGATTGGCTATGCCCTAATATTTGCGCGAGCGTTAAGGGTCGGAGTCGAGTTTAATTTGCAATACCACGCATAGTTCTACGACACGTCGGGGTGCGGCGGCGGCGTGAGCGAGGCGGCGCTGTGCCAGCTGCTGGGCGAGCTGCTGCGCGTGCTGGGCGCGGCGGGCGGCGCGGCGAGCGGCGCGGCGAGCGGCGCGGGCGGCGACGGCGAGCGGCTCGTGCGCATCCTCAACAACGTGTGCGTGTGCGTGCTAGAGCACTCGCCGCGCACGCCGCTGCTATGGTCAGTATATTATTACATTCACATAGTTATGTTAAAATGAAAAAAAGAATCAAACAATGAAATTGCCAATTGAAAAAAAAAAATATTGCCATTTAAGTAATAAATTTTAAATTTATTTGAAATGTGGTTACTGAATTGTTCTGATTTTGACGTTCTCCGCGGACGAGTAGCGGTCACACTGGCTTTTAAGGTGTCCAGCGCCAGCTCTGAAATCCTATGTTTCATTCCCGTATGGGTTTATAGAAAATCACAATTCCGTTATAGAAAATCACTTTTCTGATATTGTCTCGGGTCTGTGTGTTTATTATATCTGATTTGTTTCTGATCACATAACACTAGTGCTTTAGCAATTTACTTTGGAATCAGAATAATGTATGAGACTTTGTTAACATTTATTTAAAAAAATTAAATGTCAAATTTGTCAATTGTTTATTTTTTCTATTCATTTTTTGGTTATTAATTTTATTTATATACCTATGTATACCTTCCATGAAGATGGAAGTTCTATATACCATCTCATACTGTTCATTATTCTGTAATAAAAATTATCTGTTTCTGTTAACTGCTAAGCAGTACTTAGCAGCTAGTAAGAAGAATTAAAAAAAAATCTGTGCCCTTGATCACTGAATATAGTAATAAATGCTTGCAATTAGATTTGATAGACATTTCTTCAAACAACTTCTCAATTTACAGTGCAATCGTGTCGCTACTTCATGAGTCCATCGGCGTTTCTGACCCTGCGTTCCCGCGCTACCAAGATCTGCTGCTGAAATGCTTCTGGAAGACCCTCAAGATGATCGCCACTTGGGATGTCAACTCCATAGACTATGATGCGGTGCTTTATAAGATTCATCTGTTCTACAAAGCTTTTCCGAATAGTTACTGGAAGAAAAATGCTGATATTAGTGACACACCGTATAGGTGAGTGGTCTGTTTATTTTTTTTATAATTTCATTTGTCAACAATACAATCTTCTTACTCATTATTCGAATATGTTAATTAAGAATACTTATCTGTCTTATAAAATATAGTACAATTAGGATCACACATTTACTTAAAAATTACCTAAAATAAATTATAAAATATAGCTATTGTATGTGACCTTAAAATACTAATCTTTTAAAAAACTCATACAAGAAAATTTGAACTATGACTACTTTTATGGGCTGTACAAAAATAGCAATAGTATTAAAAAAATTAAATTAAATTTTAAAACAGATTCAGGTTATGTACCGAGAAACAACAATTAATGGTTACACTAGAATTCATCCACATAATACAAATATCTCTCAAAAAATATAGCCATCAATTTGTTTTTAAAAATATTAGGATTTAGTATTAACCGCTTTTATCATAATTATTAACATAATAATAAATATAATAATTTAAATTACTCGAAAAATGTTGAAATACAAATTGTAAAGTTAAATATATTTCTTTGCAGAACTGTGAAAACACTTGTACATACACTGGTGAAAATGAAAGGTGCATCAATTACCAACCACTTGACGCAAATACCTGACGTGAACGAATCCGACCTGTATCCTTATTTGCATAAAGTATTGAAGGTAAAGTATCATCATTATGTAGAAAATGTAATCTTAATTTTAACTAAATGACAGAAATTTCAACAAATGTTTAATATTTTATCGTAAATTTGTGAAAATTTTAAGAAATGGACAATTACGAATATAATAATAATAAATACATTACTTATATAGAATATCTTCACGCATATTCCCAATTCTGGAGAGACAATTTAATCCTTTTGAACCACTCACTAGAGACTAAAGGTGTTGAGTACTGAGAACTAAATCGTTATTGGAACAAGCCTATCTCCTGAGGATTAAATTCAGGTCTCTTTACTCCAACCACTTAACTATCGTGATGTGATGGATAAAATACGATCTATGAAATACGGCTTTTAAATATTCTTATATTCCGATTGTAAATTTAATAAAGATCCCCATTGGTACTCCAAGGCTACTGCCTCACATGTATCTGATTCACCGTAAAGATGCTAATGCTTTTGGTATTCTGTGAAACTGTGACTTCTGCTTTTGCTTGCAGTTGTACCAACTTTATAATGTGTAATATGTAATATGGTTATTTACAGCAACTGAAATTGGATGACAAGAAGGAGAACATGGGAGTGGAGGCAGGCAGCGGTGTGGGCGGAGTGGGCGGAGTGGGCGGCGCGGCGCTGGGCGTGGGCGGCGCGGCGCTGCAGGGCGGTCGGCTGCCGCGCGCCCTGCACGAGGAACTGGCGCTCATCCTCAAGCGCATCGGCTCCAAGGAGCACAACCGGGATGCGCTCGCGCAGCTCTACGACCTCAGGGTTAGCTCGGCCTGTCTGGCGTATATAAATTAGTAATACTAGTGGATCCGTCAGACGTATTCCTGTCTAGGTATTACTAAAAAAATATGTGACAAAAACGGTCTTAGGCGCGCCAGCACATTAAAAATTTCGTGACAATACGTTAGTTAGATAGAGTTTGTCACAAGAATATGTAATAAATTAGGAGGCGAATGGATCTATTACTGATGAACCGAGATCTCGACGATTTGGTTCAATTTTATAGAAGCATATTATTCGGGACAATGTTACAAGTGGTAAGCTTATAGCCGTATTACTATCCAAGTGAAAAATACAATAATAATAATACTTAACGATACTGTACACTTGTGCATTTAAATATTTATAAAAACATATATCCATGACTCAAATACAAATATACATTACATAAATTTTGACACTAGCAAGATACGAACGCTTAGCGTTGAAGACAGGGACACTACCAACTAGGCTATCTGGTCGTATTTTAATTTCATGGCGTTTCAAAACTCGTGTTAGATACAGATACAGTGTCCATCTGACAGTTAAAGGCTACTGCGGGCTATGACACCTGCAAAGCTTTCAAAAGAAGAAGTAGGTTACAGATGTATTGTTATCTATTTCTTTGAACTAGCCATTCAATAATATTAATCTAAATATTTATAAAAATTTGTGATAAATTATACTAGTGTAATAAATATAATAAATATAATTATTCTAGGAACGCCACCCGGAAGTAGACATTTGGACGTTTATGCAAGGGTCGTCATTTTACTTCCGGAACTATGTGGAACGTGGCTTGAGGGATGTTGCCGAGCAACGCAAGATGGCGTCAATGCCGATGTTTAAGCATGATTATAAAAATGAAAATATTGGTGAGTGATGCACTGTTAAAGTAAACCATTGCTCCATTGTTCCTTTTGTATTTGGGATGTTAGATTGAATAAAAAAACAATACCGTCTAGGCTATAATCATAATTCAACTTTTTTTAAATGTTACCATATTTGAATACATATAATAATAGTTGTATAAAATAATAATACTCGTAATTTAAAATTTAAATGAAAGTTGACATTAATTTGCTTGTGTTGCTGTTTCTTAACCTTTGTCAGACTGCTTTAGTTTATTGCATTAATTAGCTTGTTTATGGCATAAGGATAAAAAACGGGCTAGAAATCCAGCAGATGGTAATTTTACAATCAATTTGTGTTGAATATTACATAGGCATTATCAACCATAAGAGGGAGTCCTAAAGAGACAGAATACCTCATTACTAATATGTACAATGGCTCTCCATGCTTTACAAACCGGATCTTAAAATTTTAGTGACATAGGAGGGAGTTAATAACATAAGAGTGTCCATAGAAAATCTTTTGCAAAAAAAAAATTTGTTTTTCTATAGATTAGTTTATAATCCGCTCTGATTGGACTAGTAAATATTTTTTTTGTGACATCTTATACATAGTTCTCAGTATGACAAAGGTACAATTTGTTGAGAATACCAGTCCCTTTGTAACCCTCAGTTTAAGCTGTCAACAATAAAGATTAACCTAAATGTTTTTTCCAGATATTACAAATGAAAACGATGAAAAGTCTCATGTTATCTTTCTGGAACGACTAAGGGCTTTACAGGTAAATAAAGTATTAATATTGTATTCTCTTTTTTTATTAATATGCCACACCCTGTGGGGTTGCGTTCTTTTTGTGTTTTTTATATAGTTTTTAGAACATTTAAAATAACCCAACTTCTAAAAGCTTAATCACTTTTCCTCAAATCAGACATTATTTATTCTTAAACATTAATTAAAATTAGGTATTGTAAAATAAATTATAAAATAAATATCTTCACGCCATTCCCAATACAGGGGTAAACAGAGATCTCGACAACTAAGTCTTTTGAACCCACTGAAGATATTTTTGGAACAATGTAACAGATGGTGAGCCCGTCGCCGTCTTTATGTCAAAGCCAACGATATGAATCATACATAGGTGTGTGAAAAAACGCATTGGTACGAGCCTACCATCTGGGGATCGAACTCAGGGCTTTCGACTCGAATTTCAATCACCCAACCACTTGACTATCGTGACTTTGAGATGTTGTGTAAAATTTTTATTATTATTTTTTATTATATATGGCAGCTAGAGTTTCTACATTTGCCTATAATTATATTTGTATGATGTGTTTCACATGTTATTATTTTAAACAAATTTTTTTTTGGGTATAGGCTAAAGCTGGAATTAAAACAGAATCGAACCCATCATCTCAACCGCGCACCCCAGTGGGCGACAACCGGGCTCTCGTGGACTCTATAAACGAAAATACTTTTCCGCGCACGCATAGTATCGATCCACAGCTTGATGTAAGTATGTTAGTGAATAGTATATTCTATATCATTATATAAATAAAGACTATTATTGTATGAAGCTCTACATACCTTCATGCCATCCAAGCCATGAAGCTGTACCTCTCTGATTTCTCTTCTCATTTCGCTTTCAATATTCCTTTTTTTTAAATTAGACTAACACGCCTCATGCCCACAAGAGATGCCGACGCCTTGAAACCAGGTGTTTACATCAATCGTCCATGGAGTCCATGGAAGTCGTCAAATTTTCTTAATTCATTTAAATGCTTTCCTAATTTGTATCTGTTTTAAAACTTTCAGTTACACACAACGCATTCGGTATCTCAGAAAAACGAAGCCGCGGTAGATGCTCTACGTCTTAAATTACAACAAATCAAGAGTTCCTCAAAAAGATAGGTCTCTACGAGCATCCCTGTGTGTGGCAGCTATCGCTTTCACGCATCGACCATCATAGTGAAATTGCGGTTGTAATATGCGATTTTAGTTATTATTGTATAGTGAATAGATGCAACGACCGCACGTTTATTCGACATGTTTGTGATAAAGTCATTACATAGACGCTATTATCCACACCGCTGATAATTAAAAGCAATCTCATACAATTCTTACATAATACCGGTTGCGCTATACTGTTAAGTTAGTTCCTACAGCTACTTTAGTGTTAGAATATCTCGTTCGTGAGTTTGAATGGCCTATTGTAATAAATGACTCGATAAACGTCCAGTGTATCCCCTCACTATGAAACAAGTTTAACATGACAATATGAATAACAGTATCGCAATAAGCAGGGTATAAGACGCTTTTATAATTATCGTGATTGTCATAGTGAGGGGCTTAAAATGTAAAGTTTTTAAGAATAAAATCTGTAAACATATTTCTTGCCGATTGTGAACTATTGGTGATAAGAGTGTAATAAGTAAAATTAAAAGCGAGTCTTAAAAATTTGGATATTTATCAACTTACGCTCCTTATATTTTGAGTAGCGTCCTCAAATGTTTGAAAATGTGTACTGCACTTGCACTGAACTGCACATGTTGAGAAAAAGTTGTCCATTAAATTGTATGCCCCATTAAAGTAATTTTTGTCCACACTACATGGTTATGACAAACGCTATAACAGTTCTGGCTTTAAATTATATGATCATAATATGATATTGCTAATATTAATTGTTAAAAAAAATTCAAACAAGTACCAGTAATTTTAAAACATATACAATTAATGAAAATAAAAACTTATTTTAGGTCTGATGTAATCATAGATTAATATTTGTTTTTAAATTAACATTCAATGTAGTCTTCATGAATTGAAAACTACAATTGATAGGTACAATTATTAACATAATATAAACATTTGAGTTCAAGGATGTATTTTTGTATTTATTTAAGAGTGCTTTTATGAAATTAAAACTGGTTTGAAGAATTCAAAGACTGGTAAATGCGGATGGAATATTAATATTCTGTTTTTTAATCTGCAGTTTGTGGCTGGCAGTTGTCATCCAGTAGTTTTGTAGGAAAACTTGGAAGCTGAGATGAGGCCAACATATTATATAATTTGTAATCATTGTCACATATTCTAAAACTGAACTAATTGTAACTCAGACATTCCTACAGTATTGGTTTCTACGTACAAATTTTTATTCATGTCTCATTATCATACTATTATTTATGTTTCCACAAACATCATTAAGGGGCTCATATATATTGTTTTTATAAATACGAATTACTTCCTTGTTTATTTTTTCATCAGAAAAGATATTTCCATTTGGTCAAAATTGAACAAAATTAATTAAAACAATACATGTGAGCTTTATATTTTAGTAAATATTGACTGATATTTTTGTGTGCTGTCATAAATTATTTCGTTATTTCGTATTCATCTCTTTTAAATTGCAATATTGGAAGTTGCGTTTAAATCATTGTTAGTCAACACATCCTGCGTGTTGTGATTAATGTCGGGTGTGTTTTCTTTGCTAATATCGAGATTTAATTTCGCTATTCATTGGTGTTGCAAAAGTTTAAATGTGTAGCGGATCATTTGTTACTATAATCTGTTTGGTTGTTCACGGGTGTGACTTCTTGTTAATGTGTTCATAACGTTAGAGAATTCTACATATTGTTTTGGCCTTCCGTCAATTTCCACTGTTGATCTAGTATAGATCACCATTTTGTTGCGAATTTATTGCATTGGTTCTATTTCACATATATGTCTATTGATTTAATTACTACTGTTTTATGTGTAATCAATATGATATATCATCATCATTTAGTTTATATCATAAATAAGCCATGGAGATTAAAAAATAATATTGATTAAAAAATAAAAATAAAATTTATTGATGATTAATGTATTAACTTGATTCAGAATACAGTTATGGAATACATTTTGTTAATGTTCTTATCAGTATAATATCAAATTTAATGTTAATATAACTCGTTGAAAATAATATGCTTTAATTTGATACATATGTTGCCCTGCACGTCGAATATTTGGAGGAAAATTAATGCAAGTTTAATTCTCTAGTTTATGTATGTTTTTTTTTTATACTTGACTTATTGATTAATAATTACGAGCATTTATTTATTCTGTGTAAATTAATGTATTAAAATCATAATGTCTAATATTGATAAAATAAAAAGCAAACAAAATATATTTGTATTATTATCTTATTTTTTTAATTTATGGTTATTACTAATCTTTAGATTGAATTGAATTGAATCAAGAGACCCAAGTTCGATCCACAGGTGGTAGGCTAATATCAAATGGGCGTTTTCAAAAAACTTTAAATTTGTGTGTTTGTGTGTACGATGTCTATCGTTGGCTTGGACATAAAGACGGAAACAGGCGACATTGCCCAAAAATTGTTTTCAGTGGAACATTGGTCGAAAGGACTAAATTGTCTTGACCTCTGTCTATCTCAGTATGGCGTGAAGATATTTTTTTCTTATTTTCAATTATGGCCAAATCATCAATTTTCAATAATATATCACAAATTTTACTACATCCTTATTTTATTGATGTTTCATTAATTTCACTTATTAATATATTTTTGTTAGAAGAAATTATAACGAAGAGCATAAAGATTTTAATGTTAATTGTGATAATGGCAGCTTTGATACATCTTAAAAGTAATAATCCTTGTTATCGAGATGTTAAAATCGATATATAGTGGAAATAATACTAACATAGAGTAATTTACAATACTTAGTTTTTAATTATTTTTCAATAATTTGTATCAAACCAATAAAAAATCTTTCAATTAATTTAGATAGTAAAGATGGTGAAAATTTTTTACATGATAATTTTTATGAATCTGGGGCCTGAAAATTCTGGTACGAATACCATCTGGGGTTGGAAGTCGGGGTCTCCCGACTCGAATGCCAATCACCCAACCACTTAAAGCTAATGAAAATTAAAACTAGTTGTAACATCATGAGCTTCAAATGCAAATAATTTACTGATATTTAAAAAGTATTATATTTTTTCCAGTAAAATTTGACGTTGCACATGTCCTTTAAGATACCTAGTTTTATAGTCATGATTACCGAGTGGTTGGGTGATCGGGATTTCGAGTCGAGAGACCAAATTTCGCAGGTGGCAGGCTCGTACCAATAGGTTTTACAAAAAAAAATTATGTACGAAACATATCGTTGGCTTGGACATAAAGACGGCGACGAGCTCACCACCTGTCACGTTTTCCCGAAAATATCTTCGGTAGAAAGTGGGTCAAAGGGAAGTCCCTTAGTCGGAAGTCTAGACTAGACCTTTGTCTACCCTTGTATTGGGAATTGCGTGAAGATATTTATATTTATTTAGGCAAGAAATATTACACTCGTATAACAAATTTATTTTACGAACAAAAAAAAACATGATGCGCATAGTTTTTCGGATAACAAGTATTGAAAATCTTGCAACATCTTTTCTCTAAAACGTCATAGCACTGCACTAATTCAAAAATCAGGTAAATCTGTTAGCTTCTGATTTAAAGTTGAATTGGTCCAATTTTTTCACTATTAGCAATACAATACAAAAACAAATACAACGTTTAATTAGGGACGCAAACAAAATAAAATGAAGCCGTTAAAATTGTTTTATCAAAATTGTTTAGCAAACAAGTTTGCTTTATTTGAAGAAATCGGCATCCGAATGGAACGATTTTTATTATCACATTTATTTACGCAGATATTGGAAATCCATGTATTTCAAAGTGGAAGTTACGAATTTTTTAAAGTTTTCTGTCTACGATACGTAAAACTTTTAAGGACAAGTACATATACATATTTTATATACTGTATAGAAAGCGCATCCCTAGTTCATCTACGGTCTATGGAAAGTTTGCCGATGAAATGAAAGTCCGCCTTCCGCCACATGTCCGCCATATCTATTACATTTTCTTTCTATAAGTGACGTTCGTATTATTTTTTATCTTATAGAACAGTTGTATAGACATTTCTTGCTAATTTAATTATTCTTGAGTTAATTTTTATCACGGTGAGTAAAAAGTGATCAAGTAATATATAGTATTTTTAGATTTGTTAGTGAAATTTAAGCCGCTACGTGCTTGTTCAATTGTCAGTTTTAAAATGAAGTGTTTTATATTTGTTTGTTGCAGTATTTATATTCCTTTGTTTTTGAATACTGCTTCATCTTTAGAAAAGTGCTCCCAGTTTCATCATGCAATTCAAATACATGTAAATAGTTTATTCTTTCTCAGGCCCTGGACGGCTGATTACACCATGGAGTCTCCCAGAAAATTTAATGATTGTTATTTTTACTATTATTCCACGTGTATCAAGGTATGTTGGTTTATATTCATAAATATTATTTTTGTTATCTTACATTGACTTATGTCAGGCAATATTTAATCAATGGTTGCTAAAGTTCTTTACACATTTTTATTTAGTGTCTGTCATTGAATGTCCTTGTGCAGTATATTATGTGATACATATAATATCATCATCATTTTATCGCATGCGTAAAATTTTAGTTAAAACTTATTATGATCCAATTTGTTTGGGTATGTTTACTTTATATATTTTTACATACATTCTCATTTTTTCTTACTTATTATTTAGGATATAAAATACTGTATTTCTTATATTTGATTTTTTATTTGTTAATTATTTATTGCAGGGTGATAATTGTGTATTCCGCCATGAGCCATCAGCACTTGGTTGTGAAACAATGTGCTCTGCATGGCAGCAGGGCAAATGTCTGGATAAACGTTGTAAATTGCGCCACATGGAGCTTAGGGTATGTATACATTTTATAAGAATATAGATTTATTATTATAACATAGAAATTAAATGGTTATGTAAGGATTCTTCAGTTATTGGTGTTGCACATATTAATATAAGTGACCATAAAAATTCATGTTATTCCTTCCTTGTTATATCACAATCACTGTCTTAAATGTAGTTAGTTATCTTAAGATAATTAGTTTATGGGTGAAACATTACATATCATATAATTTGCAAATTTATATATATTTTAACATGAAGGAAAGTAAAAAATTGCTGAGATGAGTTGAACTTCACTTTTCCAACGAAATTTAGCATGGAAGCATTCACTTGGACAGTTTCCATAAATAAAATGATTTTATTATGTTTTTAATTAGTTTTTCAAACTATTTTTACTTCCCAATGTTTCGGTTGCTTTACAGCATCCATGGTTACGGGGACTGATAAAATCCGAAAATCGTTTTATTTAATATGTGTAGCATCCATGTAAATACAAGAAATGATTATGTTTTCATAAAATTTATATTCAGAGGAGAAAAGTTTCTATGGTTAGGTATTTAAGACTCATAGGTTCATTATTTTTATTTCTTTTATATTTAATGCAATAAAATTTTAAGTAGTAATTTTAAGTAGAGGTTTAAGTAGTGGTAGACTATGCTTGGTATTATAGTTTATATCTATAGATCTATTGTCATCTAGTTATCATTATGTGCTGTATTGCTTTTTAGTTGCCAGTTACAATAGTTAATTTTTGTACAGTTACAGGTCAAATGAAGAGTTGATACACAATATAAACTTAACATTGGATAATTCAATCCCGTTGTTTCTACCCTGCTTGTTTTGGCCTTACAGTAACCATTGTTATTGTCAAGGTTATTTCTTAGTTACTTCTTGTGATGCCCGTAAAAAAATGGATAGCATATTTTCCACAGTACCTTCACTGCCAATTAATTTTTTTCATAACTAGCCATTTCTATTACGCAATTTTATTGATTTTTAAAGCATATTTAAGCAGAACTTTTTTGTGATTAAATTAAAGAGAAAAACTGTTTTTAAAATTTATGTATTTTGTTTTGTTATGAATCCCGCCCTTGTCAGTTGAAAATTTAATTTTTTTTTTACTTTAATTTAGCTATATCTAGTTAAAAAAATGTTATTTTATTTTCAGAAAAATCGTAAGCAGATCCCATGTTACTGGGAGAACCAACCAGGTGGTTGCCGTAAGAAGCATTGCCCTTTTATGCACAAGAATCCTGATGCTCGTACTGACGGCATTGCCCCAAGTCAGCCAGTGCCTGTGGCTGCTGTATGTATTCTATGCTAATTTAATTTATTTGATAATGCATAGTTAGCTTATTATATTATCAAAGCTATTATGAAATACTTGATTGATATTACATATGTAATATTAACATACAGTAAAACATGATCTTAAATACCACTATCAGCAAGCAAAATGGTAATTGCAGAATAAACTAAAAACAAAGGAAATGAAAAAGAATAGTAATTGGATTCATGATTTGTCTACAACACCATATATTATGATGAATGTGAGTCATTTTGTATATGCATTTACAAAACTGGGGTTGTCAGAGGTCTAGATAGGTCTAGTTAAGTAATTTTAAACTACAATTAACCAGGGCTTATTTGGGACAACATGACAGGTGGTGATGTTTTCAACATCTCAGGGTCCAAGCCAATGATAAAAAAATATAAATCATACAATTTGTTTTAAAAAAGCTCATTGGTACAAGCCACACTGGGGATTGAACTTTTTGATCAGGATCCATCCTGATTTGGATCACCTAATCATCATATTTATCAACGTATATTCATAACCATAGCAAAAAATATAAAAGATGAGGCACTGTAATGCACCATTATGTATGTAAAGCAAGCTCTCTTCAAATTGCATTATTGCAAAGTTGTGCTGTTATTACTGAATAATTAAAAGTAATGCCTGAGTCAAGTAACTAACTTGTTGTGCAATCACTTTACATCTACACCTTGTTACTAATAGCCATGTGAAAGATTAATAATAAAAATTTAACATTTTCATTTGCAGGCTGCACCCAACAATGCAGTGCCCGAGAGCCCAGTCGAGCAGTCGACATTGAACTCTGGCGTCGCCCCACCTGTGGCTGCACCCGCCCCTGTACCATTGCTTTGGCAGCAACAGCGACAAGGTACAACTTGGCTTTATATCAAAATACATAGCCAAATTACTTCTTCACATTTGTTAAATATTTATTTAGAGGCCTTTAAATGGTGCAATGTAGAAAGATCCTAGCCCGCCTTGCCAACGAAAGTGAACTAGCATCATGTTAATGCCTACTCTTGGGCAAGAAGTCACTTTTGAATACAGTAATTACTTACTAAATTATAATAAGTAATTACTAACTAACAACAAAACCCATTGGTATAAGCATACCACCTGGGGACCATGTATAGCATAGATAGGGCAATCTCAAGTCAGGAGACTCAAATTCAGATCGCCCTATCTATGCTATTGTGACTATTGCTAGAGATAATAACAGTATAGCTAAGCTTATTTTTAGTAAGCTAATTTTTTGTACTACTTAAATAAAACTTAACTTAAATAAAACTTCCTTTAGAAAAAGAGGTAAAGGAATATTGACCATACACATACCCAGATTGTATGCATCCATGTGCGACCATGGTATGTTCAGAGACAGGCCAACTACCAAACTCCAAAATTAAATACTTAAATAAAAATATAGAATTATACAGATCTGTGCCCTAACATATTAGAGTGCAATGGGTATTGTGTCGGGTGAGCAATGTTGACGGGACTGTGTGTTGGCAGTGGTGCTGGACTCGGCGATCCTGGGCGTGCTGCCCGCGTCGGGCGAGCTGCTGGGCGCGCGGCGCGTGCTGCCGCCGCACGCGCACGCGCACCCGCACGCGCACGCGCACGCGCACGACGCGCCCAACCCGTACGCTCCGATGCCGGTCGACCCCCTTGTCGTCAACTTCGAGGAAGGTATGCGTCTCTACTGAAACTATATGTACTAAGCCCCATTTCAGCAGTTTGGAAACTCGGCACGTTAACACTGGTGATGTTATATTGCCAGGACTAATGATGTGAATTTATGGTGGATTATGAAATTCTATCAAAAGTGACAGAAAATATTTCTTCGAAGAGGAACACTGTAAAATTGTTATTTAGGTGTCTCAGTTTTATTTTGATGATATTAAAATGAAGTAATATTATTTATATTAGAAGATATATTTGTTACTGGACGGGTTCCTCATGGTTTTAACTTGTTATTTTAAGGTGTCCTTAATTATGGCTTTAATTATCTTTTGTAAACAGTTAAAGTGAATAATAAAAGAGATGTATTTATAATTTTAATATCTAGTTTGAAGTGATTTTAGTCAAATGTTATTTAAATATTAGACAATGAATTGAAGAAATTATTTTGCTACAAATGTACCGGGATTTTTAATTCTAGATATTTGATATCACACTATATGTTGTCTTCATTTCTTATACCTGAAGTATTGATTAAACATTTTTAAAATTCAGCGCCAGATAAGCTTATGATGCAAAGACTATGATCTACCATAAAAAAAGCTTTATGTAATAATAAATAATATGTTTTCTTACACAACAATATTAGAGAATAACTGACATTTTTTTTATAAAATGTTACATTCACTTAACTACAAAAATTATCTGGTTACCTCAGCCCACAAAATCTTTAATTGTAAATCCCGGTAGAGTTGTTCTGCATTTTTGATGAACTTCAAAGTAAGTAACTTGAATTGAATTCAAGTAAGTGGTTCACATGAGTTATTCAAACTGCTTGGGTGCTTATTGTCCTCTCGCTAAAACATACATTTTTAAAACTCATAGAAGGTTTTTCCCTCGCATATTGGGATAAAATATTGTTAAAGGGTTTTAAAAATATTCAGCGAAATAATAATAAATAATGGAGACGAATGAGTTATCAACTAATCTTCCTGAAATGTCCCTTTAGTTTTACGACAACTGAGGATTAAAATAATGCAATGATGTTATTGATTATACAAGGCAAAAAAAATAATTTCATATGAATTTGTTTTAAACACATTAGTTTTAAAAATTATTTTAAAAATGGGAGAAAGTTGACAACTCATTATTACCTCGACTAGCGTTATTCGAGCGATATTTGTAGGGTTCATATAAACAATGTTTAACTTTTTGAAAGCTCACTTATAACATTGTATCACGCTTGTGGGAGATTAACTTGATGCGGTATGTGGCACTGATTGCGCATTATATTCTGTCTAGTGATTAGTGCAATTTACATTATCCTATACATGATTTATTGACGGAGTTTATTGCGTAATTTTGAATTATGTGCCAATATTATGTCCCCGTTACATGAATTACTCAGTTGGGGGTGTTTTAGTTTAACATTATTTATTTTTGTTTAGTTATGTAACATAAGATGTTTTATTTACCTTATTTGTTGGTAAACTGGGAAGCTTGTTATGGTAAGCTGTCTAATAATTTCCTTTGTCTTGAGAGTGTATACTTTTGTTTTACTTCCTAGTTTCTAACTGCGTAATGCCCGATTGATTTATTGTATTTTACACAATTGTATCTTTTATGACCGGTCGTCAATTATAATGTAGTATGTACCAGGAAATATTTGTTACATTGGTTCTGTTACAGATAATTATTGTCCAGTTTCTATTTTAATGTTTAAAACTAGTGCAAAATATATATTATAGTTTTCTGAATTATTTTCTCTCAAACAGTGTCTTTAAGTTTAAAATTTTTTAAATATGGTTTATAGTTTTATGTTGCTAGAAGAGGCAACACTTTCGTTTGTAACTTGAATAGACAATTTTTACTCCTTATAACGAAGTTTTCGCTATAACTTGCTGAGGGGTTAATGTGAGTCAGCCCTCATTCCTGGCTGGATGGATTTGATGACCGTCGAGTCGGTATTTTTGTATGTGCAATAAATAAATAAATTATAGAATGTAACCTCTTTCATATCTTAGCTAATTAGATTCATAAATATCTTTCGCTTTTTCATTTAACATTATAGTTATTAACGTAGCGTCATGCAGTCCTATTTTTAATCTGTGTTAATGTGACTGCCAGTATTTTTGTTTTGGTAATACGACTGCGCTAGAACCTTGTTTTATAGATGTTGATATAATCCTTGTCTATGATAGAGAAGTACATAATAACTAGGTTAAATAATAATATATGAAAATACAAATAAAAATATATATACACGATTATTGTAACTCATTAATTATAAGTGAAAAAAAAAAGAAAAAAAAAGCTTTATGCCTTTAAATTGTTTGTATGTTAGTGAGTAGGGAGTTAAGGGGCTTAGCGTTATATAAAAGTATTCATTGCTAATGGGCCCCGTTTACTTAGTATTTCGCACCGTGAGATAGGCATAATAAAATGAAGATATTAGGTATAAAATTTTAAAAAGCACAGCACTGCGATCCAACGACTGAATTTTTACTGTGGCAGCAACATATAAATGTGGTATACTGTGCTCTCTAATAAAAATATAAAATTAAAGTGCTTGATAAAGTATTACCAACTTTATGAAAAAAAAGAAAGAAACAAAAAAAAAAGCGAGTCATTGCTTAGCAGTACTTGGTACTATGACAATGCTTCCATCTTTCATTATCCATCATTAGCACTTCGATAATAGGTCGTGATTAGAATATTAGAATATTCTTTCAGTTGAAATCTGGTACTGAATTGATTTTTATATTTTTGCATTGAGAGAAAAGTTCCTAAACTACAATTACTGATGAAACAGCATAATGGGAAATTGTAAATGTTGAAATTTGTTTAGGGTCCATTGTACGCCTAGTCATTATTTATGTATGGAAATAACAATATTTTAAAGTGAAGGAAATGAAGCAAAAAATAGACTCGTTTTGATGAGAGGATGGAGTAAAATAAAAAAAAATATTTTTTACCCAATTGTTACACATTCTTGCAGCTCTCAACTGACATTGAAAAGTGTAAAATGTACAGAAATTTTACTAGGATTTTCATTTAACTTAAAATTTAGTGTAGTTTCATATATTTTTTTTATATTGGTTTCGCTCATACCATGTATTGTATTTTAGTCACATGTTTAGTTAAGGTTGTCAGTCATACGAAGCAATTAGTGACTTACTCGAGAAGTTTTATTTTTTTTAATGTTTGCAATTATACTAGCAAAGTTGTACTAATCTATAAATTGTTAAAGGTTTTGTTACAAGAGAATAGTAATAAATAGTACTGTTCACTCTCTTGGAAAGTCATTAACGGCGTAGAATGGGGTTAGTCGTTATAGAAAATTGTTTTTTGTCCAAATAACAGTTTGATACTTACAATGTAATTCCATGGTATAGATTTAGTTTAGTTACTGATTGAATGCTGTACGATCAGCTCTCGCACTTGTAATACTGAAATGGAATGCAATTGTTCTTTTCAATAGCAATAAATTATGATGTGAAAACACTGTCTTGTTCACACTTTATGGGGTTGTTATTCTGTTAATTAAAATCTTAGACGTAACGTTTGTTTAAATATATCAAACTAAATTAACATGTAGCTCTGTGTGTGTTTTAAGATCATTTCGTTTAAGCTAGTTAACATACCGATATAGCAACTGGCATTGGAGGGAACGAAAAAATACATGTAATTTGGCTTCGTTTTGTAATTCAAATTGTGTTTAATTTATCGAACGAGTAAATAAAAACAAGTTTCGTAATTATGATTTTTGTAATTATTTTTGGACCGCCCCATCCCGCGTCGCTTTCAGAACGGCACCGGCAAGAACACACCGCTAGTAAACGTGACGGGTCGTATCAAAACTAATTACGAAAATCATTGCGCGACCGCCGCTCACGTTCACTACTAAGGGCAACGTTTCGTGTGTTCTTGCAGAGTCCGATAACGAAAGCGCTCCCTCCTCGACGCCCACGAAAACCTTCCCGTCCGACGACGCGCAGAAAATTGCGCGTTCAAAGTCCCAGGAGCTGTTGCTGCTTGAGAAGATACAGGCCGAAGCGGCCGCTTTCTACAGTTACGAAGCGCAACCACTTGAAGAGCCGAAGGAACGCAAAATCGTCAGAACCAACCTATCCACTAAATACGATCGCTTGTCTTTAGACGAAATCGCAGGTAATAAACAGACCGCAGAAAGTCGAACTTCCTTGGACTTTAAAGTTCTGTCGCTGGACGAAATCAGAGCTAGGAAAAAAGTCAGTGAAACCATTATACACAGTACACCTATACAACTGAATTTAAGTAGGAAAAGAAAATTGTCTACGCAAGAAATCAATACAACGACGGGTAATAAAATTATTAAAGTAGTTAGAAGCAATTCTATAGTCTATAAGAAAGTTGATCAACAGGCTCCTGTGCAGCAGGTTCAATCCAAAACGGATATGAAACGTATTGAGAATAAGAACAGAAAGCGTACTCTCTCTGAACAAAGTGACATATATGATTTCCAACAGGATGAATTAGTTGATGACTGTCATGAATTCAAAAGAATCAAAATAGGCGAACAGACTACGAAACCTAGACTGATTAGAAATAGACATACAAGTGGCTGCACTACAAACAGTGAAAGTAAAGATGATGAAACTGAATATAGCAAAACTGATAATGATTCTGATACTGAAGTACAGTTTGTTAGTATAGAGATAACTGAATGTAATACCGCTGATAAACTGTCTGATACTGAAATAATAGATGTTGAATCTACAAAAATGGGTGATCCAGTGGATGTTGTTGATTTGTGTGAAGATGTGGAAGAGGATGAAGTCACAACTTTATCCGATCTCGATTTAGGTAAGAACTTCCCAGATGTGGTAGCGAGCTGCCACAAGAATTTGATTAAAAATGATGATAGTGAAAAAGATTTGCTTAATGACATTGATGCTATATTATTGGATGAAGAGTTATGATTTGTTATAAGATTAATTAATGCTAGGACTCGATCGTACAAATTTTTCGTAGTTTTGAAATGAATAATGTTATGTTGTTGATGGAATTTTTTACAATATATTTGTGTAGGCATAACATTGAAGCAATAAATTTGTGTAGGGTGTAAGATTTTTTAAATTTAGTAATTTGTAAGTTCTACATTTTGTAGATTTTTTTAAAGAACTATTTGGTGTGTTCAGGACTTAGTCTAATCTGAAATTAGTAGTAAATAAGACGTTAATTTAGGAATATAATTTTTTACCAGATTATTAGTAGGTTATAAAGAAATAAAACACATTTATTGAATATTAAGTACAAACTTATGAAATTGTAGGTACTGTAACTAATTTTGCAATATCTCTTACAAATATTTTTTAATAATTAATATAATTATGATCATCTACTGTGCTGTAATTCTGCATAACATAATGTCGTTGATTATTTTCTAGGAATTAGTTTTGATCTAAACTGATTGAATAGCAATAATTCGAGGCACGTCGCTGTAGAATGTTTAAAGCTTTAATTAAAATAATTTGGTTACGAAATTGTTGTTTTATTTACTCAAAGTTGGACACTTAATTGGATTTTTGTGATTCTCCTAGGTATAAAATGAAATGGTTGATTTGACTAATATGTAATAGTAATAATAAATAAATACATACATAGATAGGGACAACATCAAATACATTGCGCTGATTTCAAAAGGCAAGTAGCTAAAGCACTTGCGTCATCATATACATTTACCTTTGATTTCAAAGTAGCTAAAGTAATTGTATTATGGAATCAGAAACAACGAATATTCCACAAAATTTAGAAAAAGTGGGTTTTTGCGTTTGTGATCCCTTGATCGTAGCTCGAAAAAAGTATTTTATATCATAAATATATAAATATCTTCACCCATTCCCAATATTGGGGTAGACATTGGTCTAGTCCATTCAACCCACCTTCCACCATACACATTTTTGGGACAACCTGCAGGTGGTGAGCCTGTCGTCGTCTTTAGGTCCAAACGATGTAAATCGTACATAAGTTTTTGAAAAAAAAAAAAACCATTGGTACGAGCCTGCCACTTGGGATCTAATGGAATTAGTAAACAACGAAGGCAGCAAAACAAAAATAAAATTAAATTAAAGGCACGATAGCCGAGTGGTTCGGTGGTCGGAATTTCGAGTCAATAGACCCGACTTCGATCACCAGTTGGTAGGCTCGTACCAATGGGTTTTTCAGAAACTTATGTACGAATATTGGTTGGCTTGGACATAAAGACGGCGACGGGCTCACCACCTGTCACGTTGTCCCGAAAATATCTTCGGTGGAAGGTGGATCGAAGGGACTTAATTGTCTAGACTCCACCTCGGTCTACCCCTGTATTGGGAATTGCGTGAAGATATTTTATTTATTTTTTAATTAAAGGCGAAGCGTGGGACAGTACCCTACCGCAAATAACCATCTTACTATTATACTATTCTAACCTGTTAGCGGTGTTCCCGTCATTTTTAGGTAAATTATACATAGATTATAAATGAAACACATGGACTGTTTTGATCCAAAAATGTGTTGTTATATAATGCAATTTATTAAAACGTTTCTTCGACATCACACAATTAATATTCACATATTTATTATGATATTACGTATCTACCTATACAGTTTACATCTATTATTAATAAATTCGAAATTAATAGCATATTCTATTGAAACGTCTGGTGGTTGTTTATTTTTCGTGCATTTACTTATCGTATATACTATCGTAACGGAAAATACATTTAAATACATCAATACATAATAGGTACTTAAATAGATTAATCGTTTTTGGAATTGAGTAGAAATAATTTATTGAACAAAGAGTTGCACGAAAATTCATTATTTTCTAAAACAGTTATGTGAATTTTTCACAATATACATATAACAGGGCAACACCTGGTGTTCTATTAACCTATTTTATACAAATTTGGAAAAGTTGTTACTTAAAATTATAAATACAATTTCATGTCTCTTTTTCGACTGTGAAACATCGTAAGATGAATATATATTACACATTGAACATTGCGAGGGCTGGAGAAATTTTTTATTACACAGATACATACAGAACATATAATAATTATAATAGTGTTGTCATCAAAATCACCGTAGCTGCTTGACTTGTACAAAGTCTCTGCAAGACATAGGCTTCTCCCGTAAGGAGGCCATGCCATAATCACCACGCTTGGCAAGAGGATTGGCGATCGCAGTACTAGATGCCTCGTACGTTCATCGTTTCTGCCTGTAATCGGTCTGGCTAACTTTGGTCCAGTGGAACAAAGGGTAGAAGATATTGGAACGTCGATACCTCATGGTGCGGCAATAGGCAATATTTGATTGTAATGGAATGATGAGTCTTAAATAAAAATAAAGTATACAGTTATTTTATTTTTTTATGCTTCTTTTTCGTTTAAACATCGAAATTTATCCTTATCATAACGGAAAGGATAATTTTCGTTTAAACATCGAAAATTACGGAAAATTACTTATCATAACGGAAAATTGAATTAGTAGTGGACCAATGATACAATATAATGCAATCATGTAACAAGTGAGGCGACCAAAAACCCATACAACTTTGGCCAACAAAGGATTTTCCGCACTAAATAACAGAAAAATCAAGAATTCTGTTAACACCTGTATTTTTATTTTGAAATAATTAAAAAAAATAATTAAAATTATTAAGTATAGCAGTAATATGATAAAAAAATTACGAAACAATTTTTTCTCGTCTCCTGCTAAACATCTTTATTTTAATAATAATAATCCGTGTACTTCAAGGTGTTTTGTTTCGCCGAGTTGTTTCTTTTTTCGGTCAGATTTTGGTCTCAATTAATTTAAATTCAATGGGATAAATTTATATTTTTTTGTTTCTAAATTCTGTCATAATTAATAGATTATGTGAAATTACCTAGCGTCTCGTAAATAGAAAGTAAATTAAATCAAGTCGAGTAGTTAGAACACTAAAAAAATAAATATCTAGACCCAGGAAAATTATTGCAGTGCAGGAATCGAACCTGCGATCCGCAGCATCGCAACTTGTGGGAAGCCACCAAACCGACATTTAGGTCGAAAATCTTATTTTATACTTTTGCAACATATACAGAATGGACATTTTAAGTTTTTAAATTGACTACACTAGCGCTACAGACTATTTGTTTATTTTTAAATTAATTTAAAATAATACCTATGTTACACATTGTATTAAAATATTTCACCCAAAATTTTTATCTACATGAACTGGAAACACGTACAAGAACAAACATCTATAATAAACAAGATTTATCTATACACATCAATTTCTGGAAGCGTTACATAGAGAAAAATAAATGAATAACTCTTTTGTTTCTTTCTCTTTCTAGCGAATACGTTACGCTGTGAATATTTGAATGAAATAGTTTAATTTAGATTAAAAAAATTTGAGCCTGAACTTTGTGCTCTGCTTTCATTTCCTTGTGTGGATATGTTATTTCTTACGACTACGTGTTCCAAGTTTAAGGCAGAATGAATATTTCAAAAGGTTCAAAAGGTTTGATGTGCTAGGAAAAATTCTATATTTTAAATTATACTTGGTGTTTGAACAGATAATAAACTAAATTTTTTTCATGATATTTATATGAATAAATTAATAAAAATTGTCTATTCGACATTTTAAAGCTCGCGACAGCAACTAACTTGAACAAAATCTAGTAATTATCAATAACTTTTCGAGCAGCATAAACTTCTAAGCACATCGAATAATTCTAAGGACTGCAGTACAATCCGTTGTTGGTTCAAGATGGATTGATTAGTAGCTTATTGGTCAGCTAGTCAAAATCTTTGTTTACAACCAACACAATTTCAAATGTTTTCTGTAATAGGAAACTGAACGATCGATGGCGCATTCCTCAGTCCGAAATGCAGTCCGTAGTATTCAGCGAAATTTCTTGAATGTATAGCGTGGGGGTGGGGTGGGGTGTGGGATGTGCAAGTGCGTGCGCGGCGGTCGGCTAGTGCCACCAAGGTCACTGCAGACGCGACCAGTACTGCGCGTCGTGCCCCGGCACGGCCAGCGGCACGGACACCCCAGCGCCCAAAAGTCCTCCCAGTTCTGTTGAGACAATAGTTTTAATAAAATTTTTTTCTTAAATAACTTAAGACGTAACTAAATATATGTAGGTGAAAGAGGGAATATACTTTAGTTAATAAACCCAAACTTCACCTGTTTTTCATACAGTCACTGCTGTTTAACATGTGTGTGTTAGACTGTTAAAGTAAGCAGGACATATGCCTCTTTCGTAGAGGTGAGTTTATAAAAGTCGGCACACTTGGCAAGTGGATTGGTGATCTCAATACCAGACACCTTAGACGCCACTCATGGGTAGAAATGGGGTGATATATTCTTGCAGAACTATTTAATAAACGAGGTCAATTTTTCAATGGAACGGTTAGACAGGGTTAATAAGGGTAGAATAATTTTAAGCAAACCGTAGCGAACGAAACGCAGATGTGTAAACCTGCATTACGTTCGTTGAGTGCAGTAACTAAGGCTCATACACTTTCCCTTTTCCTGTTCACTCAATTCTCCTTTTAATTTTCTTTCGTTACACGCCGGTAATGCACTTGCAGCTTCTACGATAGTATGTTCTATATGTCTTATGGTTTACGGGCGTATAGGCTTTTGACAATCGTTAATAAACGTTAATAGATATTTAATTTAGTAAAGGAGCAAGCGATCTCAAGTCTACAAGGATCAATAAGGAAAATGGAGGGACGTTTATCCCAATAGTTACCTGGAGTGGGAGAGGCCGCTTCGTGCTGATAGTTATGGTTGACGTAGGCATGTGGCGCGCGGTAGCCCAGCTCGTAGCGCGGGTAGCCTGCGAAGCCTCCTTTGCACAGCTCTGCTTCGCCTCCTTCGCACAGCGGTGCTTCAGAAATTCCACCTCCGTACCCCATCGGAGTGAGAGGGCTGTAAGGGGATGGAAGAAAATTGTATTCTTGTAATAAACATACAGATTCCGGGCCGAAATCTGAGAAGTCTTGTGAAACGAATTATAATTTGTTATCTGCAAAGGATCGCCACTCCCTATATTTTAATGGGTATCATGAGTTATGATAAAAACATTAATCTTCACCCAACTTCCCGAACTGGGGCAGGCAGAGGTCGAGACAATGAAGCCTCTGTCGACCCATCTCTCGTCGAACTATACTTGGGACAACGTGACAGAAAGTCAGCTTATTGCGGCCATTGATTAAAATTAAAAAAAAAATATCTTCACGCAATTCCCAATACAGGGGTAGACAGAGGTCTAGTCTACACATTTAAGTCCCTTCGACCCACCTTCCTCCGAAGATATTTTTTCCGGGATATAAACTTTAAAAAGCCCATTGCCATAGGGATGAATGTCAAAACGATGACACGATTAAGGTGCGAGGTATATGGCACTGGCAATCACATTGCCGAGTGTTTCGATTTTATTTGTAAACATTGTACAGGCAAACACAATGTAGGACAACTTCCCATAGGATGCAGTGACAACCTGCTCAACGTCGCAGAAAGACGATGGATTTAGCTGGATGAGGACTCTTGGTAGTTGCAATCTTAGGGGATGGTTTATGTTTAGCTGTGGACTTTTGATAGACTGTTAAGAAGAAAAAAGAACAATATTCCTTACAGAGAATACTTTTTTTGGCACTCTGAATTTTGTCTAATTTCGGAACAATCACCTGAAGTATGTTAAACATTCAGCATATCCTTTAATTTGTGCAATTTTGCAGATAAATGTTTTCGGGGTACTATGTATTTGTCTTTCCTTCTCTGACAGATCTGCTACGGATATTTGTTTTCAATTCTCTAAAAAAAATGACGAGGCATAATAGTACAGTTATAAGGGGAGACAATAGAGTACATACCTGTAGGTATCAACGTTAAGCGGCGGCTGGTATGTCGGATGCGGCGGCTGCGACGGATGCGTGGGGTGCGTCGGATGCGTGGGGTGCGTGGGATGCGCGGGATGCGCGGGATGCGCGGGATGCGCGGGGTGCGCGGGCGCGTGCGTCTGCGCAGCGAACGCGCACTCGGGGCTTCGTCGCTGCGACCGGATTTTCTCCTCGCGCCGCCACTTCGCGCGACGATTCGAGAACCACACCTTGAGGTCGGCGAAGGTTAACAATACGCGCGGCAATCACGCGCTAGTTCAACGATATCTTATTTTTACTTTGTTTACTCAAGTCACGATTGCCGAGTGGTTGGGTGAACGGGATTCGAGTCAAGAGACCCGAATTTGATCACCGGGTGGTAGGGGTGCCAATGGGTTTTTTCAAAAACTTATTTACGATTTATATCGTTGTCATACCACCTGTCACATAGTCCCACAAATGTCTTCGGTAAAGGGTGGGTCGAAAGGAGATAATTTTTCTGTGCCTCTGTCTACCCCAGTTTCGGGAATGAGTGAAGATATTTAGTATTATTATTTTCTCACGTCATAGACTCGAATTGTCTGTATCGTGCGTTACCCCATACGGTTTCAACTGCTTCTCAATAGTCAACAGGAACAGTATTTTTAATGGATGAAAAGGAGCCTATGTGTGAATATGTAAAAACACACTTACTAACTTTGGCTTGATTAATTCGCTTTTGGAAAGAAGTTCGAATTTGTTTTAGTAATATGTCATCGTATCTGTCGTGTAATGGAGGTCACGTTTTCAAAATTAAACGTCAAAGGACCACAGTAATTAGGCGCTTAAACATAGCACCAGACTTGGTAGCTGAACCATTCTTTATTCCTGCTGCTGTTTTTTTTTTATGATCACTCAGATTCAGGGCTGTAGTTTCGTAGTTTTTGCTTCATTACTTGTTGTTCCGGAGTAAGAGTATACCGCCCCATTTCTTGCCACGGGTGTCGTAAGACACGACTTAGAGAAAATCCATTAAAGTGCCATTGCCAACCGACTGATGGCACGATAACCATCTCGAAACATACTGGACCTAAATAAAGCAAATCGGTAATGGGCAGCCATTGTTCGAGGTGTCTGGTGCTGAGGTCGTCATTCCCGCTGCGAAGCGTAGCAAACCTTCCCTGGAGAGTTCTATCTCCTGTATGACCTAATTGACAGTTAAGACAGGTCTAAGCAGAAGTCTAGACAATGAAGACAATGAAGCCCATCGAACCACTTTCCAAAGAAATTTATTTCAGACGTGTTGTCGCTGTGGTGTGTGGTCTCCTATACATACATACTTAGCAGGGGGTGATAGGATATATTACATGTAAATCTAGCTGACCCCCGCGGTTTGAAACGTAACGCGAAACCCTAACTATTTTTCTAAATTTAAGGTAGCCGAAGTTACTCTTTATAACATTACAGAGATTAGCCGGAACAAACAGACAGACAGACAGACAGAGAAAACTAAAAAAAAAATAATTATGCAAATACCGTATATACTTTCATATGCATGTAGTGAAAAGCTGTTAATTTGGAATTACAAATAGACACTACAAATTTTATTTATATCTATGTATGTATAGTATAGATTAAAATTAAAAAAATATATTAGTCTGAGACGCATGTGAGCTCACCTGTATCCTGGCTTCGGGCAGCCCTATTTTTGCGGCGAGTCGCTCTCGAGCGAACACATCGGGGTAGTGAGTCCGCTCAAATTCTGGCAAATCAGCAACATAGAGTTCATTCGAGAAGACCTTATTTAAAGATGTAATAAATTGAATAATGTTTTAAGTAAAACTTTTATGCTTGACTGACTATGTACTATATTTTTTTAATATTTTTAGGTTTTAAATATATAAAAAGCCTTTTTATATCAATAGTGTAATTATATTTTTAAAAAAGAGCATATTAATTAAAAACAAAGTGGTTTTGATTTAATAAAAAGCGTTTTTTCATATTCATTTCTAATTAATCGAAACGAATTTTTATTAAATATAAGTGAATTCGGAGAGAATACACTTTTTAGACAGGTTTGTAGCGGAAAATCCAAATACAAAATATTGGCCGAATCATTCCAGTTGTTTCCAGTAGTTATCAGGTAATTAATAAATTTACGTGATATACAAAACAGTTTAATTAAAGTAATAAAATAATTGATAATAAAATGATTAATATTATTTCGTTTTAGTACTCCTACTGGTCTACCACTGCTAACTGGGCAGTGTAAGGGTTTCTGATGAGTAATTGGGTTGAAATACTCAAGTCAAATTCCGTGTGGTTACGGCATAACAATATTACCACTTTCTACCCGGGGATGTCGTAAGAAGCGACTAAGGGAAACAGCCTAAACACGGTTATGTCAACCGATAGATGGCGGGATAACCATCTAAAAAAATATCAGACCAAAATTATCAGACCAAAGATGGGCAGCAGCGTCGGAGGTGCGAATAGTCTAGTTACGAGCATCGCCAATCCGCTTGCCAAGTGTGGCGATTAAGGCAAATCCTTCCTATGGGCCTATATCCTGCAGTGGACTTTAACAGGCTGATATATATGTATGTATGTATGTACTCAAGTTAACATAATTACACATCACCAAGTAAGATAATTAATAAACACAGCACGGGTGAAGAAAATCCTTTTAATTTTTGGCCGTTGGCTAAAGGCCAATTTCTCCTTTTAGGCAGTAGATTCGAAAGGCGTACCTCTTTCCAAGCTGTCGATCTGCTCGTTCGTGAAGCTGGTGCGGTTACGCTGGAGCTTTCGTTTAAGCCGCAGTCTCGCTGCGTCGTCGTCAGCTCCGCTGGAGCCCGCGTTCGAGTTGTCTCCAGAGCCTGTCTCGTCCGAATGCAGACCTTCCAGGCCTTCTAGAGTCTCTTCACCTGGAAAAAAGTAAGTTAGATCGTACAGAAACTGATGTAAAGTTTATATTATTACCTTAAACGATAATCAGTTCTTGGAAACTACTCCAACAAATGGGCCAATATGTTGTATTTAGATGGTGTTTTACGCTCCCAGTTTATTATTAATACTTGTATTTATTATATATGTATAGTATAGTTGTAATTTCCACACTGTAAAAGTCTACTGCAGGACAATGGCTTCTTCCATATTTTTTGCCAGGGATATTTGCTTGGCAAGCGAGTTGATGATCGCATAACTAGCCCGCCATCTTTCGGTATTCAATTGCAATTTTCCTTAGTCGCCATGGGAAGAAAGAGATGGGTATATTCTTACGTCATAACCACACGCCAAGCAAAACAAAATCACTATTAAAACCATCATCTATTAAACAACATGGATGTTTATATTTTATATTATTTAAATGTTATGTCCAACATGTAACATATAGACATGCATGACATGAGTACAACATTCATATTGGTCACACAAATGTTTGCGCCTAGCGGGATTCGAATTTGCAAACCTTAGCTTCGACACTGCGTCACAGCCCACTACTCTATCGGGTCAACCATTATGTGTTAATGTTACTTAAAAGATCCAATAATGAGTGATCAGCGAAGAAAATACATGTTAATGTTATTATTATTATTACTTAAAACTTCACAAAATTAAAAGGCCATCGAATTACGTTACTTAACTGTTAACTGAGCACTTTCAGTTACCACCGTGGATTATCTTGATACCCCTCGCCCCTCTCTCCCCTCAGCACTCCACTGTCCGATACTTGCCCCTCATAATTCATCGACTATTTTACTAACTTTAGAAATAATCGCTCTTAATTTAGAACTTTGCGTTTAAACACGTCAAAGTTTATAAAATATATCGGGGTTCGTAATTTCCATTTTAAAATGGTTATATAATTGCTATGTTGGCGTTTCTTATGCATGTATACATAAAGTACATGTACGAGTGCTTGTACATAAAGATATTATATAAATAACACAAAAACCGCTTACGAGTCGTTTATAAACATTAATATTTATAATTTTTCTTTTTTTGGATTTCCTTAAACAAATAAGTCACGATAGCTGAGTTGATGGGTGGTCGGAATTTCGAGTCGATAGACCCGAGTTCGATCCCCAGGTGGCAGTACCAATGAGTTTTTCAAAAACTTATGTACTAATTCCATCGTTGGCTTGGACATAAAGACGGCGTCGGGCACACCACCTGTTACGTTGTCCCGAAAATATCTTCGGTGGAAGGTGGGTCAAAGGGACTTAATTGTCTAGACTTGACCTCTGTCTACCCCTGTATTGGGAATTGCGTGAAGATATTTTTTATTTTCTCTTTTTTTCCTTATACATCTTCACGCCGTTATATATCTTCACGCCGTCTTCAGGTCTCTCCCATAAAGAGGTTTCGCCGTAATCGTAGTTGTCCATTGGACTATTATTTTTTGAGATAGTTGTTCGCTATGTATCGGTAGCCAAGAGGTCATTCCAGATTTTTATCTTATTCGCAATTCCCAATATAGGGGTAGACAGAGGTCTAGTCTAGACGATTAAGTCCCTTCGACCCACCTTCCACCGAAGATCTTTTCAGGAAAATGTGACAGGTGGTGAGCTCGCCGCCGTCTATCTAAGCCAACGATATAATTTGTAATAACTCGACTCGAAATTCCGACCTCCCAACAATTTAGTCTATATCTTATTCGCCTCTTACAAAACCTACGGGAAGAAAAGCCGACGAGGCTTGACCAAAAATACGACTTCAATTTCATCCCTAGTCACTTTGTCTCAAAGAATATCGTCTTTGAAAGGTGGGTGAAAAGGTAGAAAATTTTCTGGAACTCTGTCTACGCCAGGATGAGGATAAAGTGATGATATTTTTTTTATTTGTTAACTATTATGCTATGAGTACGAGTGCGAGGCGTAGCTAGTTTTTAAATAATTTCGTTATAAATTGGTACTACTTAAGTTATAGACCTGAAAGTTCATTGCAGGATATAGGCCTTCCTACTTAAGGATGTGCCATAATTACCACGCTATGCTGCCGATTGGCGATCGCATTACCAGACACATCGCACCGTACGCAACTGCCCGTTAATAGTCTCCTTTAATTTTTGGTCTAGTATTTTTCGAGATGGTTATTCCGCCATCGGTCGATAATCATTGCCGTTTATAATAGGCGTTTCGCTCGGTCGCCTTTTAAGACACCCACGGGAATAGAGGAGGTGGGATTATTCTAACGCCCACACCACACGGTAAAAATAGAAACTAGTAGGTTTTAAGTGAAGTCACGATAGCCGAGTTGGGTGTTGGAGTTTAAATCAAGAGAACCCAGATTAATTAAGTGATTACCGCCGCCCATGAACACCCGCAATACCAGAGGCATAGCAGATGCGTTGCCTCCTTTAGACCCCAGAATTGGGGGAGAGGGGTGTGTGGGCCTCCGGTTACCTGCACTCACCAGACGAAACGCAGAAGTTTATTAGACTTCTACTTCACGCCGGTATTCTGTGAGGTCGTGGTACTTCCCCGGTCGAGCCGGCCCATTCATGCAACAACAAAAGCTGATGCGTGGCTCTACCACTGTTAAAGATGGCAAGTTTATCAAAAACTTGTGTTTATAAAAACGGTGGAATCTTTGGTGGAAGATGGGTCGAAACGACGTAATTGTCTAGACCTCTGTCTACCCCTGTATTGGGAATTGCGTGAAGATAAAAGCGTTTTTAAATTTTTTAATAAAGACTAGTAGAAATTTAATTAACTTTTAACGGATTTTTCAACGGTAGATCCGAATCTATAATGAATAATATTCCTAAGTTGAATCAAAGAAACAAAGTGTAACGAATGGAGACAGCGGAGGTTTCTTCCCGAAAGTTGCCGCGGAGAAGTAAGTAATAATTAATTCTCAAAATAAGCGGTTGATAGCGGCGGGATTTATTCGACTTGCCGCGATTTTCATCTTCCATTTTGTTCGGCGAGTATAGACTTTGGAACTTCCAGCTTTGAAAATTTCGGAAGGTTCTCAACGAACGAATGTTGGATTATAAAATATTATCAATATAACATAAGTCAGGATAAGTAACAAGTTGGGAAATTTTATGTTTTACATATATTTAAAATGAAACGATTATTTTATTGGATTTTATCGCGTTTTTATTTAGAAAACATTATATTTATTTAGAAACGTTCAAAGTTATAAATGTTTTTATACTGATATATGTTTTCTGCGACGATTGTATTGGAATTTTGGTATCGAATTAAAATCATACAACGGCCTGTTAAACTCCACTGCAGGACATAGGCCTCTCCCATAGGGAGGATTTGCCATAATCATCACGCCTGGCAAGCGGATTGGCAATCGCAGTACCAGATAACTCGCACCTCAGACGCTGCTGCCCATCTTCGGTATTTTGGTCTGATATTTTTAGAAATGGTTATCTCGCGTTCTATCGGTTGCCATAACGATATTCAAGACTGTTTCCCATAGTCGCCTCTTACGACACCCACGGGAAGAAATTGAGTGGCAATATTCTAATACCGTTACTACACGGCAGATACCGATACCGCATTAAAAACAGTCACATTTAATAGGTGGATACTTTTAACATTAATGGTACCGTATATAAGAATTACCATATAAATCTAAAGAACATGAAAGGAAATTTAAAAATCATTACAATAATTTAAATTAATAATTATTATTATATTTGTTACCTTTATTCGTATATATCAAGAAAGTGAATGGTTTAAGTCACGATAGTCGAGTGGTTGGGTGGTCGGAATTTCGAGTCAAGAGACCCGAGTTCGATCCTTAAGTGGCCGTACCAATGGGTTTTTCTAAACACCTATGTACAAATTAGATGTTTGAAACATTATTTTCCAGTGTTTAATTGTACTTTTACCATATTGAAAAATATTTTCCATAACATTAGTCCGAGCAAATCACTTCGATGTATGCACCTTTTGCTATTGACCGCTAGATGGCGCGATATGCTCAAGCTTTAAGATATTAAAATACGATTGGCCTTTGTATCTCTACACATAAAAATTGTGATGATTTTGTAAAATATATAATTAAATACTACTAGTAAGATGAATAATTCATATATCCTCAGTCGTAACAAAAATTACTCATGTGTCGGTCTGTGCAGCTAATGTGTTTATTATAGACAATTTTATCTATTTTAAATACTCTACACGTTATTTTAAAAGTCACGATAGCCCAGTGGTTGTGTCATTGGAATTCGAGTCAAGAGACTCGACCCGATACTATGATCGGTAGGCTCATAAAATGGGATTTTCCAAACAGTTAAGTACGATTTATATCGTTGGCTTAGATATGAAGACGGCACCAGACTCACCACCTAGCACGTTGTCCCAGAAATATCTTCGTTGGAACGTGGGTGGAAAGGACTTATGTGTCTAGACCTCTGTCTACTCCTGTATTGGGAACGGCGTGAAAATAAACATATATTAAAAAAAATCTCAAACTTATCCAGACCTCTTGCTAGCCCGTAAAGAAATGCGCTAATATAAAAATAAGGAAATAGTGGACAGGTAAGAGTATGTCGAGGGAAATTACGCACTAAAATCACTTATTTTTTAGGAATGGGTAGAAAATAGCTTTCATAAATATTCAGTTATTACCGACTCATTAATAAGCATAATTAAAAGTCTTGTGTGACGTCAATTACTCACGCCAACGTACCTGCCTAAAAATATGACGCTATATTTTTAGACGGAACCTTTACCGTTATGAGAACGCAAGCGCGAGATTATGAATGGAGGAGATTTTAAGAGCTAGGTTATTCTGCGGCGTGTCCGCTTTAGTAATCCGCTAAGGAGGATACGCGAGCCGTACTGTCTCGCGCCACCCGCCATCAGGGGAGTTGTAGTGCGCTCTCAACTACTTGATATTTGAAATTATCGTGATGAAAAACTTTTATTGTACGTATGACAAGTAGTTTGCAGTGTGGTATTAGATTGAAAATGTGGGATGGTATACTTTTCCAATTGATATCGTGAATGTGAATAAAGGAATCCTCGAAAATAGCTATCTAGAGCTATTTAGCTAGAAAAAGAGCAAAACAAAATTTTTAAAAAGAGTTTAGACCCTGTGTACTTGTTACTGCGATTTTAATCCGCCTCCCAACGACCACACTGGAGAGGTTCATTATATCTGCAGTAGACTTGTACAATCTGTACTATTATTTATACTTGTATGTGTGTGTAACTTCTATTATTGACTCCGCATTGTTTTAAACAGTGCGTAAAACAACTGCCGGCAACCCATGCTGAGGAAAGGACTCCCTTTTCATATAGCCAATTTGGAACTGGGCAGTGTTTTAGGTTGCTACAATGCATTGTTGTCATTTTATTAAGGGTATAAAGATGGCGACGGGCTCACCACCTGCCACATCGTCCCGAAAATATCTTTGGTGGACGGTGGGTCAAGGGGATTTAATTGTTTAGATTAAACCCTGTCTACCCCTATATTGGGAATTGCGTGAAGATGTTTATGTAGTTTAAAAAATCTGATAAAAGTTTTTTACAGCATCATCAGAATCTGATTCATCATCAGATTCTGATTTGATTATTATAAAAATAATAAATAAATCAGAATCTTGACACCAAATTTTGTCCATGGACTCATCAAAAGGAATCGTATGACCCGCAACTAGTTTGTGTCTGGCTGATGCGTGAAAAGTCAAGTCAGTTGGGATCCCTACATACATTTTAGCTTATTTTAAATGGCAAGAAAAACACTAATAAAATAATTTAGCAGTTCTAAAAAAAGTCACGATAGCCGAGTGGTTGGGTGATCAGAATTTTAAGGGACCCGAGTTCAATCTCCAGGTGGCAGGCTTCTTTAAAAAAAACTCATGTACGAATTATATCATTGGCTTGGACATTGAGACGGCGATGGGCTCTCCAATTTTCACGTTTCCCAAAAATATCTTCGGTGGTAGGTGGGCTCAAAACCACTTAATTGTCAAGACCTCTGTCTAAACCTGTATTGGGAATGGCGTAAATATATATTTTTTTAATAAATAGAATTCTCGCATCTGTACCAGTTACAAGTATGTATATGAAATCAAATTTACCACCTTATTCACCAACGTTTATTAATGTAAACATAACTTCAATTTAAGATTATTTATTATAGTCACAAACAGCATACTCATTCTGCAATAAAATTCGGAAGTTTTGACAATATATAATTCCATAGACGCTTGTAAGCAATAGTTGCCATATAATGTGACAACTAAAACAAACTAAACCGAATAAATTAAGTTCATATGTCAAGACTACACGGTTTTCGCGACGCTACGCTTTTGGGGGGCACAAGGGAGTTTCAGGGGTTGGGGGGCGAGGGAGGGTGGACCGTAACGCGCGCGTTCATGCAGAAACTGACGATAACGCGGGCCCGGCCTACCACGTAACCCTGCCGAGTACGATAGCGTTATCGTGCGCTTAAAAATGTATGGCCAATAATGTTGGCGCGTTTCGACAAGGTGCAATTCAGTCGGCGTTCGAGTGTTGTACCTGAGTGAGATAAGAGCGGTTAATTTGAATTTTCGCGACTGAATTATTTTCGCGAGACTTCTTATGTGTACTAAAGTGTTGGATCAATATTGAATCGTAGATACAACAGTCAATATTAAAATAAATATCATGGCTGAATAGGGTTTTAACTGACGTTTTATAAGGATGAAGGAAAATTTTGATTTTCCTTCTGAAGAAGAAGAAGCCTTGCATTTGTCCAACCAATAGTTTTCATAAGTTATTGGTTAGTTGGTGGATGGCTAACTCTTTAATAACACTCTCGAATCCAATAGTTTCAATACATTTTTTTTAAAACATGGTAGAGCTAAGTGGAAGCTACAGCATTAGTGTCAATGTGCCGACTTGACCGGGGCAGGACGTTGGCTTGATGACCGGCATCTGAGACCAGTCTCCTTTTCCGATTCCTTTCATTAACGTAACGCTGCCACAGTCGTTGTGTTGCCAGTGTATATGGGTGTTGATAATCATCTTAATATCACCTGAAACGATTGCCTGTTTGCCACATTCTATAGGAGAATGTGGCAAACAGGCAATCGTTGCCATACACACACAAAAACAATGCCATAATTAAAGATTCTTGAAATTGAACTCGTAATAGTGCTCTAACCACTAGGCTACCACGGCTAACTACGAATTTTAAGCGATGCCGATAATAGGTAACTAAAGTATATGGCCCCGTATCCTTAAATCAATACTTAGCAGATCCTTAATTACCCTACCCTAGGTCATAGAAACTTCATATTGAAAATATTAAAGCTATAAATTTTAACCAGTTAAACGTCGCGTTCCTATTCTCTCCTATCAAACAACGCCTTGATATACTTTTAAGTTAATTCACTCCATCCGTTCGTACTCTAGGGTAAGTGAGCCAGCATTCCCCTGGCAATTTGTTACGTCGACAGCTAGATGTCATTCGGTGTATCAGAAGCCCATCTGTCAGTGACGGCGCGCGAAAACATTAATGTTTCATGAAGGTTCGCTACGTAATAATGTGTACAGATCCGTATCACATAATAGACGTGTCTCTATTTAACGTCACTCAAACTAGGGATGGGGCGTGATAGCGCTGTTTTGGGAACCGCGTTGGACATAGATAATAAATATTTATGGATATCCGATAGCATGAAGTACAGATTAAATTATATTAATTATAATGAAACATATATAGATTACAACGCATGTAAAGTGATCCGACTTTTAAAAATATTGTGTAGAATACTTACGCTATGGTATACGCCGAAAAATGAACAAAAAATAATACGTTCTAAATTAAGAAACTGTGTATATTTTTAGAGTTAATATAATTGGCCACTGATTGTAAAACTATAAAAAAATATTGGATCACAAAATAAAATTACCTAAAAATAAATAGATTTTGTGGCAAAATTTTGGTTAAATACATAATATCACAGAGATTGAGTGAGAATGTGTCCGACATTGAGGAAAACTATTTCTTATACTGGGGCAGTAGGTCCTAGACAACGTAGTCCTTTCGACCCACAGTTATTCTCCGTCACAACTCCGTTTACCACCTATCAAGAGTCCACTCGTGTTCACAGGCCTTCCATACACTTTGCCACATAGAACGTTCCCGTGCCATTTGTATCCATCGACCATAGGCAACATTCCTTGCCCTGCAAGTTGCGTTACACTTGCTGCACTTGTTACACTGCGTTCGCCTAGCGGACATTACAATTTGGTACCGTATTTCCCCGACGGTAACCAGTTTGTAACCTATTTGGCCGGCCAAATGCCTCTTCAGGGCGCTACTCTTCATGGCTATCTCGGGTACCTTAGTTCTGCTGCGGATGTTTTCATTGCGGATTTATCATGCAGAGATACACTGAGACCTTTCCATAGCACGCTGAGCTACTTTGAACTTATTCGGCAAGCAATGAAAGACCACCCCTTGTTTAATAGGCTACACGCACTGGATTGTAAACGCTGTTTTTGGGATTTTGAGGTACACTCGACGAGAAGATGTGGCGTAGTTGCACAAACACTGCCCAGTCGAGTTAGATTCTCTAATTGACCTCTAGGTCAAAGTAGGACTTACCCAGACAGACAATTTAATGCCTTAGTTACACAATCTATATTAGTTACATAATCTATATATTATTTTATGTATAGCCATGTTGTTACAAATATGTCACCCCCGGTCTTACTTTGGCTGTCATAGGAATCCGCTAAGGAAAAGACGTTGAAAATGGAATTCACTACTGAAAGATAACTATCTCGATAAATCACGGCAGCCGTGTGGTTAGGCCATCGGAATTCGAGTCAAGGGACTCGAGTTCGATCCCCATATGGTAGATGAGTAGATACGATTATGGTTATATGATTGTCGGTCGGTGTCAGATAAATGAAATAATAATAATCTTTAGACAGGTAATATGAAATAAATAAATATCTTCATGCATATTACCAATACTGGGTTGACAGACCCACCTTTCTCCGAAGATTATTTGGAATAATATATACATTTCCATTTTAATAATGTTATAAATATTAAAATTAGTGTTTTTGAATGTTTGTAACTGTAACGTCATAACTCTTGAGCGGAATGTTTTAGGACACACAGTTTCCGGTCTTCTGTCTTTTTGGGGAGAAAATGCACCGTTGTGTCATAGTACTGAAGCATGATTTTGCTTATCAGATTTTTGGTTTGTGGAGTATAGGGTTTTTTTGCTTACTCCGGAAATCTCTCTGAATTTTTTATAAAAAGCGGACAAAGTCGTAGGCAGAATATAGTACATAAATAAAACTGGCATCGAGAGTTGTCGAGAAAAGATGGCGGTCGAATCATAAACGAAACGTGCGGTGTTACCTTATCGCAAAAATGTCATCGCAATGACGTGTTTCATTCGCCACCATTCCCCAGCGCCTTCCCTCCGCACAGGGAGAGTTATGCGACACCTACCCACCTACGTAGTTATGTATATGTGTTTATATATATAGAGTATATATACCATGGTCTAAATATTTGAAATCAATACATCCACAACTGAATCAGTTATGAGGACACAACGTACATGTAACCGCCTGTTAAGTCCATTTTATAAGTTGTGGACATAGGCCTCTTCAGGAGGCCTTGCAAATTGCCGGGCTTGGCAAATGGATTGACGATCGCAGTACCAGGTGCCTTGCTGTAGACGATACTGCATTTCACTGTTATATTTAAAATAATATTTTCATTAATCGCTGTTTGATATTGTAGAAACCATTTGCTCTCGTGGTAGACTGAAGAGATAGGTAGGTAGCCTCTTAGAATCTTAGAAATGTGTTTCGAGATTGCTGAGTTCGAAATTCTCTAATTAGTATATTGACTACGGGAAACAAAAGCTATTCGTCCACCGTGGACTACTGGGGCTCGTAGAAACTGCAAAAGTAGCAAGCACATTCATCATTCAATGATATACATAGGTTTTTTCAAATTCTTATGTTTGTATATCTCAGAATGTCGAAAATTGGATTATGGAAGTAACTTTAGGCACCAGATTTTCACATAGTAAAATTCTGTATACTACTTGATTTCCATTGTCTAACTTTACGTTATGTGAGAAGATGAATAAAGATTCTATTATTATTATTATAAAGACTCTATTATTATTATTATTATTTTGGCGGCTAGGCCGCGCTAAACAGAAATCTGTCATATTTTCCTGTATGATATTGTCTTAACTATTGTTCAGTTAGTTCTTAACTATTAAAAGGTCCTCATGAATTCTCTCATCAAAGACGATGAGCAAACCAAAGTACAAGCCACTGCCTCGCTCCTCTTACTTACTTCCACCTTAAGGAGAATTTGCCAGAGTTGCCACGTTTGGCAATCGGAAGGTGGGTTGGCGGATTTTTTTTATTTTTTTTGGACATGTACGTTTCTTTGGAATCCTTTCCGTCACCGCGATGGTAAATCCAGTACTGCAAATTAATAATTACTTTTAATAATTTCAGGGATGCTGGGCCGCGGTGTAATAATTTACCATTTTCCATTTACCAGTGTAATTATTTACCACCCTTTCGCATTGGATGCATCTATATGCATCCGATGCGAAAGGGTGGTAAATTATTACACTGACACAATACGGCACAACTCGAGTATGATCAACAATAAACAAGAATTTTCGCCTTTATTCAAATTAAATTAAATCAAATCGTTTATTCATCGATATAAGTAGCTCAAAGAATCTATCGCTGTTTTGTAATGAGGTTCCTCTAACGGAGTAGAAACATGCGTCGGAAACTTTGATTAAAGGAACCCTCTTTATTAGCACCTTTCCTCCAGTCCGGTGTATATGGAGATTAAAGAGAAATTACAGGAATAGTCTTTCACCACACCCCGTTTTCTAATAGTTCCAATGAATTCAATGATTCAGGATTTTGACCAATAAAATTAAATCAAAATCAGTCAAGGAGTAAATCTTTTAATACAAATCGCATAAAAATGAATTTCGCAACGGCCAGATTCTAGTCACGTGCCGGCCATTTTGTCAAGAACTGGCAGGATAACGGCCGAGGAGACGCCTCAGCGCGTACAGGTGTTTAGTAAGTGATACGCGCAGTGTGACCCGAATACTAAATTATTATCTCGAGCGTTTCCCCATTCAGGAAGTAAAAGTAAAATATCTTCACGCCATTCCCAATACAGGGGTAGACAGATCAATGTCTATAAAGCCCTAGACTATTAAGACCCATCGACCCACCGAAAACCCTTTTTTGGGACAACGTGACAGGTGGTAAGCCCGTCGCCGTCTTAATGTTCAAGCCAACGAAATAATTCTTTCGTAAGTTTTTAGAAAAAACTTACTGGTACGAGACTGGGGGATCAAACTCGGGTATTCTGATTCGAATTCCGATCACCAAACCGCAAACAAACTTGGCTATCGTGACTCTAGAAAGTAAAGGTAAAAAAAAGGAAACACATGAGTTTTCAAATGTTATTTCTTTGTTACCTTCTTTTTTTAATTCTCACGTATCTTCCCAATACTCGGGTAGATAACGGTTTAATTAATTGCTTTCGAGATTTTCACCAAACCCTGTAAACTACTAAATGTAATATAACAATAATAAATAATAATTAATATATACATTTATAGGGATAACATGACATACATTGCTCTGATCTCAAAGTGAGTAAGCTTATGCACCTGTGTTATGGAATCGAAAACAAGGAAGGTACCACAAACATACAGACCCGAGAAAATCTAGAAAAAATGTTTTTAACACTAACAAGACCAGGATTCGAACCCGGCACTCTATGTTCTGCACTCGTCTACATTTGCCGAAATGTAGTTTCATAATTTTCATATCATAAACTAAATTTACATTATTTATAAAGTTACATTACAATAAACAAATTAAGTTTAGTCTTCATCTATATAGCAATACATCAGAACCCAAAAACAGTACGTAGTTAAACGAATATAAATGTCTCGTACAATCTCTACACAGTCTCTACAAAAGGACAAACCGGAGGACTGCTCGATAAACGTTGTAACATAACGTCACGTCATACATATATGCATATATGTATGTAACGCGCATAACCGTCGGGGAATATCCGCATATGTCATAGTGTAATTATATGTGTGTTGTTTATGCGCGCGGGCGGCGCAGTGGGGCGGAACTAACTTGCCAGAGGGGACCGCCTCCGCTCCTCCCGGCCTTTTTTTACTCCTCTTGTTTGCCGTGTACGACGAATTACGCCGATAGCAGAACTAATGGGTGGTGACGAACGAGAAGTATGTTTATCTAAGAATATAAGCGCTTATAACTCTTCCGAGTACGGTGTTTTAGGTGCAAATAATTACAGATTAGGTATGTGTATATAAGTATAACAGGTTGATGCGTTAAAAGTGTGGTTACGGCGTAAAAATATACCACATTTCTTCCCGTTTGGTGTTGTAAGAGGAGGCTAAAGGAAAAGCCTTTAAAAATACAATTTGTTACCAATAGAGGGCGGGATAACTATCTCGTAAAATACAAGACCAGTAAGTATTAAGTAAACCGGTAAGGCATAGTAGCGTATGTGGTCTTGCACCGGAGTATCTGGTACTGCGATCGCCAAACCGCTTGTCAAGCATGGTGTTTATCGCAAACCCTTCTTTACGGGAGGGGTCAACGTCCGTCTTTTAATAGTGTCATTTGATGTTTTTTAATAGTGTCATCTGTTACCTTACCAGACCTATGTATTGACTAACGACAAACCTATTCAGATAAACTTGGCATGTTTCATGATCTAAATTTCATTTATGATTATTATTTCGTCATCTGTCAACAGCATTTAAGAAAGATGCCACATAATTAATATTTCCACACGGTAGAAAAATTAACTAACTAAAAATTGCTACTGAAAATTGTTCATTCGTTTGTTTATGTTTGAATTGGACATAATAAAAATAAGAATATTTATATGTACATTAATATTTATCTTTGTATATATTTTGTTCCGTTGATTTCGACACTAAGGCAGCGTTAGGCTCACCACCGGTAATGTTGTTTTAAACCGGTTTTGCAAACATCGAAAGAACCTTTTTGTAGGTATAGATCTCTGTTTACTACATTGTTGGTAAAAAGTGGAAAAGTAATTAAAACAGAAGATTATGATTCATTGCTAGAGTGGTTGGGTGATTGGAATTTGAGTCAAGGAGACCCGAGTTCGAACCCGAAATCGAGTAGGTTCGTATAAATTTTTTAAAAACTTATGTACGATTTATATCGTTGTTTATCGTTGTTTAGTCTCACGTTGTCCGAAAAAAATAGTCTTCGGTGGAAGGTGAGTCGAAATGACTTAATTGTCTAGACCTCTGTGTAACTCTGTAAGGGGAATGGCGTGAAAATATATATTTTTTTACGCATTTCATTTACGTCATAGAGTATTTAAATAGAACATTTAATCAATTCATAAAACAATTGACATTTTAGCGCCCAAAGAAAATTAAAAAAACAAATGCATGTTTTTTTTTAATTTCCTTTCGGGCATGGATTGAAAACAAGTAGACAGCCGTCCCATAGGCAAATTAACAGCTATAATTACATGTAAAACGTACGAACGGATGGGGGACGCACCGAAACCGCCCTTTAGCGAGCGTTTTCATGTTTTATAATCCTGTTTCATGCGTTATTGGTCTCGGTAAACCCTTTGTGCGACCCGTTCGTCCGTGCAGGCTGCGGTCTTTGCTTAACTACGAGTGATCGCGAATTGTAATGAATGAGGGAATCGGACGTTTAACCATACACCTCCTATGTGCGAGTGGCATATACCGGTTTTCATAGCATCGCCGGCGCTGAGGTCCCGGGTTCGATTCCTGATCGGGTGTATAAAACACTTTTTTTACATTTTCTCGGGTCTGGGTTTGTTTTTCCTTTGTTGTTTCCGATTTTATTACACAAGTGCTTTTGCTACTTACTGTGATCAGAGCGTGCAGTGTGTATGCGATGTTTTCCCTATCTAAATTTGTATTTATTTATTTATTTGTTGTATGTGTCATGTCAATTTCACTTTTCGAATGTTAACTAAGCAATAAATAAGAATGATATTTACACGTAAGAAAATCTTTACTTAAAGATTCATTACATCTTTTGAAATGTAGCTTTTAGATGTTTTTAAATTTAATACCGATTTTCTATAAATCGGTATTAAATTTAAAAACATCTAAAAGTATACATTATTTTAATAGCCCATAAAATTTGCAGGACGTAGGGTTATACATTAATATTAAACTTTGTATACATTTTTCCTTGTAAATTTGACTTTATAATCCCCGGAAGAAACGAGATGATAGATCCTTACAACGCTTAAAGTGCTTTTGATATACGTATAATAAAGGTTGTAACAAAAGTATAAAGTGTCATACTTAATCTAATACGATGGTTTTATCATATTTTATGAATCGCAAAAATATTAAGTTGAGCTGTATCTTCTTGGATGAAACTGTATCGATTATTAGAGAACTCTTCATGATTTGAATGTGTGTCGAAAGAAGCTGATTCCATTTTTCTTTCCATGGTTGTTATGGAAAAATCTGTAATCTGTATATTAATGTATATTGATCTCAAGAAGTTCTTTTGAAAAACTGAAATATGTTTATCCAAGGAATACGTTCATAGTACGTCCGTATATGAAGAAAATTATATATTTGTAAGAAGAGAAACATCCTATATCGTGACGCATGTCGAACTGTTCTCTCTGGCTATGGGTGTCATGGATTATGCGTGAAGATAAGGTATACCTAATGGTATATGGTGGCGACATAACATGTAAGACAAAAGTTAACGGTTATATAAATTATATCCTGATTACAGATGGAAGTAAAACTGCACTGAAAATTAAAATATTCAACAGTTTGTTGCAGTGGTTCTCGAGATATCAACGCTTATACTTCTACAAGATTGGTAGGTTGTTTAAATTGCCCCGAGGTAATAAAAGAAGAGAGCATACTTAGTACATGTGACAGTAGTAATAATTATAAAAAAATAACGATTTTTATAAATCAGAGAAACCAATCCAAGTTAATCTCTGACGTATAGCACGATAAAAATACAAAGTAAAAGTCAGTTAGGTTGAGTAGTTTTAGATATACAAATATATAAATTTATACAAATAGAAGTTAGCTAACTTAAATTAAGAAACATAAACAATATACAATTCAGTCAATTTAAGGTACTAAAATTATCACATCACCAAAACTTATACATTCGACTTTAAAATTTCACTTTGTACGTGCAAAAAAACCGTCACTAAAAAATATATACCGGAAGTATTGCTAAAACATTAGAGCTACGATAAATAGAGCCTCCCTTTAAGCGCGCACCCCTGTCAGTGGAACATAAGATACCTCTGAAAGGGTGATACGTAATGAAGGCGGATTTAATTGCTATTTTGCTCGCGTGTATGCCTCCGTCCCACTGAGGGTACCAGCTCTTTTATCCCATTTCAACGTGGTTTTGAACGCATCCGGTGCGGTCCTGTACCGCGATGCCATTCTGTTTATTTCATTTGCGAATTAGATCTTACTTATGCGTAATTTATGAATATATAGTATTCGTACATGGCGCTGCTTGGGTTATGTAAAAGCGAGCACATTTTGCAGATTTATGAGAAGAAATAAGAACAATCGTTTGTAATAATAAATATTATGGCCAATTTAAATAACTAGTTATCCAAATTACCTTACACCTTAAGATAGACAAAGTTAATTACAATTGATCAAGTAGGTTATGAATTATAATTAATATACTTCGTTATTAGTTTTCCAATATTCATGTGGTTTCTTTAATATTACATCTCTCAAATTAGTAGTTTGTAAGGTGGTAATTTAATAAGCCTTTGACGTTAAGGTATATAGGTATACTAAAGCAAATTTTTAAAAAACTTTATGGCTTTATTGCTTCCAGTAATTTACTCTTTACTTTCAAAGTTTAGTGTTTCAAAGGTACTTAGAGTCTATCCCTGCGTGTAAGTCATTTGGGTTTGTACTACGCAATTTTGATGAAAATTAAGTTACGAGTATACTTTAAGAAATTAGTTGCAACCGCAAATCGGAATTTATCGTACCGCAACTGTTTTTTCGGACAAAACTTTAAAATTTTAGAAGAAGAAGAAGATTAGAGATGAGTTGTCAGCTTTTTAAGTTAAGTAAGAGCTTACAGCAACATATACTAAGAAATCTGAAATACTGCATACAGAATTTCATTGATTATCACATATGTTCTTTTATCTTTACGCATTTCACAATACTTGGGTGGTCAGAGCTCTAGACAATTTAGTCCTTTCGTCCCACATTTCATTCTTTCTTTCATTCTGGAGCTTATTTTGTACCAATGACCTGTGCAAATCGTACATAAGTTAAAAAAACTGATTCTTACAAGCCTTACTCCTGGATACCAAGCTCGGATCTCCGGATTTTGTTTAACTAAGAACATTCGGCTATCGTCTTATTTTTACTTTCAAATTATGACACAAATTTTTACATTATCACAATCCAATTACAAATATAATATTGTATTATAAGTGTTAGGTATTAATACAGTACACTCAATTATATAATCAGTACGAGAGATGAACATAACCTGTATCCTTAATACATAATATACGTTTTCCATACGTCGTGTGTCGGCATGTTCAAAGCTCGACGCCACGGCGGGCGCAGCACTAACCCTTTGATCTGCCGTTCATACTGTTTAGGTATAATCTGAACCTAAAGCTGAAAGCCCTTCTATTTCGGTAGGCTGTCTTGGGGTTGTTTGGTTTAAATTATATTTGTGTGTGTTAGATGTGTATTATATGTGTTTCACCTCTGTTTTATTCCTTTGGAGTTTAAAAGACAGATTTGTTCTAGCGTAATGCACACACGTACTTAATGTTATGGATATTATTTAACGTTTATTTAGGTTGAAAAATATAAATTTTGTTTTATATTAACATAAGTGTCTTAACTGTAATTACTAAGTATGGCATATGTGGATTGTAAATAGAGTTTAGCGCATAGAGCAAAATATCGCATAAATAAATAATATCTTTTTTGCTAAAGAAATGGATCAATTCGTTTATAGATTTTATGTATTTAATGATATTATTCGGAAGTAAAATTGTTTTAAAAAACTGAACAAAAACGTGATGAAGTCCGTATAAAAATCGATTTATTAGAATTTTAGATATATAACTTCGAAGTAGCTTCGAATCCTCCTAGTGAGAGTATTTCTATGATGAATGTTTGTTCTCGAGGCATGGATGTTTATACAAACATTTATCTATGTAAGTATATAGCTTATATCGTTAGCTTAAATACTACGACGGCGATAAGCTCATCACCTGTCACGTTGTCTCAAATGAGCTCTTGTAAAAAGTGGGTCGAAAACCCTTACAACCTCCAGACCTCTGTTTACCCCAGAATTGCGCAAAAAGTAAGTATGTATGACATTTAATTTTAACAAAGTTAAAATTAATTACCGTGCATTGTTCTTGGAAAAACTAAAAGGAAAAGCCGAAAAGCGAGATAGAAGAAATAGGCAGCTTTTTATGGTATTCCAGGTAAAACTGAGGGCCAACGTTAATTTTTAAAAACGCAATAGCTCTTTTTTTTTTTAAACATTATAAGCTAGCGTTTAACTACAATCACACCTGATGGTAAGTGGCGATGTAGTTTTTGTTGGTAGGCACACTAGCTTAGAAAAAGCCTATTCACTCTTCTCTTGAAGACACCCACATTGTAATCGGACGGAAAGACAGATGCAGGCAAATTATTCCAGTCCTTTGCTGTACGCATTATGAACGACGAAGCAAAACGCTTCGTCCGAATGCAGGGTATATCGCCAACAAAAGGATGGAAACCCGCCGTTCGTCTTGTTGTCCGATGATGGAAAGGGGAAGGGGGAATTAACTCATGTAATTCCCACACTCGCACACTCTCCAAAATGTAACCTGTAGAACACCGAGAGACTGGCCACCCGACGTCTGTGTTCGAGACTGGAAAAATTGGTAGCCACCAAGTCAGGATCACCGATTAGCCGCTTGGCCCGTCTCTCCAGAGTCCAAGGCTGCCAGTTAATATTTAGGAGCTCCAGCCCATATGTGGCAGCAGTACTCTACAGCCGACCGGACCTGAGCTTCGTCTATGGTGCCAATAAATCAAAAGGCTATAGCTTTCATACATTTTTATAAATATTGTTATATAAACTTAGACAGCTATTTATATAAACTAAGAATACAAAGGCTACGGGCAAACATTTGTATGATGAAAACATTAAAATTCAATTTTACTTATTCCACATTTAAAATTCAAATTTACAATTTTACTTATTCCACATTTATAATAAATGTGGAATAAGTAAAATTGAATTTTAATGTTTTTAATTATGAAGTTCCACCAAGAGACAACAATCGAGAGTATTCATATTTGTGTGATGTTGATGAATGTTTGTACTTAAGTGGTATATGGTTGTTTATGTGAATATTTATTTATATAAGTGCATTGTACCGTCAAATCGGACATTAAGACGGCGATAGGCTTACCATCTGTTCTTCCGTGGTTTCGGTGAAAGATGGGTCGAAAGAGAATTATACATTACCTGTGTCTATCCCATTATTGGGAAAATGCGTGAAGGTATGATAGTAAAAGTATAAAATACTATCTTAACAAATTAAAAAGTAAATCGAGTAGTCATTGTATAACCGATATATAAATTTATATATACAAGACAAGCACAATTAAGTAGTAATAGGATTAACACATTGAGATGATTTCTACTACCGATTTATTCATTAAAGAATTACAAACAGTAATAGAGTTGTAGCCTCTAACGCTAATTAACTAAATTGGACTATTAGTTGAGACAGAAAGACATCAGTTTATACATTCATGAAAAGGACCACCCGTTATCACACGCGTTATGACAATGACAGCGTGTTATGTTGACGTGACATGTAGGCGGCGTGACAACGCTATATTTCCCGTCTGTCTGTACGAGGCCTGTCGTTGAACGACTGATTCGCCAGGTGTAAAGTATTTGTACGGACTTTAAAAAATTAAGCAAAGTTTTAAGTGACTATTGCCCACCGCTTCGCCTGCGTGGAAACACTAAAACAATTTTGTTTAAAACAATTTTTATTATTTTATGTTAAAAGGAATCGTATATCCTTTTTTCGAGTTTAAACTAACTCTATACCGAAAATCATCAAAATCGGTTATCCAATTTAATCGTGAACAAGTAACAGACAGACAGAGTTAAATATTATAAAATAAAATAAATATCTTTACGCAATTCCCAATACAGGGGTAGACAGATTCTAGACAATTAAGTCCCTTCGACCTTCCACCGAAGATATTTTCAGGACAACGTGACGGGTGGTGAGCTAGTCGTCGTCTTTATGTCCAAGCCAACGATGTAATTCGTACATAAGTTTTTGAAAGACCCTTCGGTACGAGCCTGACGCCTGGAGATTGAACTCGGGTCTCTTGACTCGAAATTCTGACCACCACTCGGCTATCGTGACTTCATATCATTAAGAATAAAATAATCATTAAATGTCATTAAAGATCGATTGAAGATTATTTATGCCATTATGCTACGTTTAACATGAACTGTGGCAACATAGCATGTGTAACATGTGTGGTAGCTTTTCTTAAGTACACGAAATATACGAAAGATGACACTATTGCCAAAACTTTCAAAGATAAAATGACCACAGATAAATAAGATCCGAAGTTACATAAATATGGCAATCAATTCCCCCTCCCACGGTATACAGACACAATATCTACGATAACTCTCGTGACCAATAAATAAATATTCAACAGTACGCCATATATCTCACTAATTTAACACTACGGGACCCTATAATAACCATCTATTCCAGGACCCAGCGAATAAAATATCCTGCGACATTTTTCTTTGCCTTATCTCATGAGGCCAGACGCTAGAATGGCCAGGCTTCCCTCGCTTTATGGAACGTCCTGTTTTTTTTGGAGAACAACTGCAATTTGTGCACGAAATTGGCAGAATCATGGAGAAGATTAGCTTACGATTTTATGAGGTAATATTTTTTGCTAATTTTATACAGTAATCAAATTGTATTTTTTGTTGCAATAAATTATTGTAACATATTATATTGTATCGCAATTAGTTATCGGCCTGTTAAAGTCCACCGCTGGACATTTGCCTCTCCCACATGGAGGTCACGCCATAATCGCCACGCTTGGGAAACGGATTGGCGATCGCAGTACCAGACCACTCGCACCTCCGACGCTGGTGCCCATCTTCGGTCTGATTATTTTGGTCTGTTATTTTTATAGATGGTTATTCCGCCATCTATCGGTTGCCATAACAATATTCAAGGCAGTTTCCTTTAGTCGCCTCTTATGACACCCGCGGGAAGAAAGGGAGTGGCAGTATTCTTACACTGTTACCACACGGTCTATTTAACAGCAGATGTAAATGCGTTTTTAGTTACTATATCTGTTTTATGAAATCATATGATGGATTTGGTCACATAACATTTGGTCACTTTGTGGTCTACTTGACTGTCTCATTCTACCACATACCATCCCGTATTTATTCATCTCTTTTTCTCGACATCTATCAAGCCTCGACTTGCCGCCTCCCTTTATTCGGCGCGTTTTATTTAGTTTTCGCCCCTTAATGGATTTATCCCGCGTCCCTTGACCTTGTCTGTTTGTCTTTTAGTTCGCTAAGACTTTTCAGATTCTGGCTTTCATTGATATGACCTCGAAGTATTGTGATTTGAATTGCTTACTGCCTATACACATCTCATTTTTAAACTAAAAATAGTAAATGAATCTAACATGTTATAAATATTATGTAGTATTATATTAAAGTCATGATAGCTGAGTGGTTGGATGATTGCAATTAAAGTAAGAGACCAGAGTTCGATCCCTAGGTGGCAGGCAGGCCAATGGGTTTTTTCAAAAAAGTAATGTACAAATTATATCGTACACTTGAACATTAAGACGACGACGGGCTCAACACCTTTCACGTTGTCCCAAAAATATCGTCGGTGGAAGGTGGATCGAAAGGACTTAATTGACTAGACTTCTCTCTTTCCCTGTATTGGGAATGGCGTGAAGATCATTCATTTTAATACTACAATAATAACTACAAATATTCTCATTCTCATACTAACTGTCTATAATACGAGTAGTTCGCCATAATCGCCGCGCTCGTTAAAGCGGATAGCGTATTACCAGAGGTTGTCGCTGGTGTTTTTCGATATGATTATAAATCCCACCATCTGTTGGAAGCCGTTGAAATTTTCAAGGTTATGTCCTTTAGTCGCCTCTTAATACAACTATAGGAAGAAAGGGGAAGGAAGTATTTGCAGTCTATAATAAGGTTTTATCGTTTCGTTAGTTCGTTAAGGAGTTCAATTCCACACCTATCCATTGTGAGCATGTCTTATTTTCACGTCGGAGTGTACGTACGGTTTTCAACTTGTTTTATCAGAATAAAAAATTCTTCACGCTATTCCCAATATGAGGCAGACAGAGGTCCAAACAAATACGTCCTATCGACCCACCTTCACTTTCTTCAGTCAGTTGCCATCTTTATTTTCAAGCCAACGATATAAATCGTATATAAGTTTTGCAAAAACTTATTGGCACGAGTCTACCACCTGAGTATCGAACTCGCGGCTCCCGACCCGAATTCCGATCTTTACTGAAACTTTATTGAAAACTGGTAAATTACAAATGTTAAATTATCTTTCAAATCCCGTTTATTTCAAGCTGGTAACACTATAAATGAATTATTTAGCTAAACAACTCGCAACACCAGATTGTAGATAATTGACTCACACCGCAAAACAAAGCGGGTACATCGGGCCAGTAATTGTTGGAATATCAAAGCGTGCCCGCGAGCAACTGCACTGGCAAAGAGCAGGCTTTGTGCCTCTAGTGATTCTGGATACTGTTGTCTATGGCCACAAATTAATCGTTGACACATTGAATCAGACAGACATAAATAATAATTGGATGATATATAAATAGAAGTTTTGCAGTATTTTATGCATTACATTTAATGTTAAACAAGCCTTATGGATGTATTATTCAAAATGTCTAACAGATATTAAATAAATTTTTAGATTAAGTTAATGGTATATGTATATGGTGGTAATGGTTATCTTAAGTACGATCGATGAACTTTAAAGAAATAAAAAAATGTGATCTCAAAATATGAGATATGAAAATGTCATTTAGTAGTCTCTGAGTTATTGTTGATTTTTGTATTGTACTTAGTAATGGGAGACACATGAAACGCTGGGGATCCCGGCCTATCACTAGCCTCGGACGCCGACTGCTTTCGGTACCCATACTGCTAAAAATAGCTGTTGTAACTGTTATGTTCCTTTCGGCAAAGGCTTAAGTCCAGCTGTGGACTTCTACAAGCTGTTTAGTCGAAGTAATAATATGATTACTCCAATTGTTATAACAAGACAATGAATATGAGTCAGCGCATTTCAAGAACATTAGACAAAGGTGGGTTAGTAACACAAGTACACATGATAATATGAATAGGACGACTCGTTATCTAAAGTCAATTATTCGTTTTAAATTTAGAACAATAAAACACGAATCCAAATCGGAGTATTGTTACGAATATCAGTCATTAAATGTTGTTTGTTTACGAGAGGACATATTTGGAGATTTTTGAACCCAATCATGAATTTTTGTATTGATTGGTATAAGTTAAAGTTATTATATGCAAAAAACACTAAAGGAGCAGATTGTAAATGTCTGTTACTGGGCTACGGTCTTCTCTCACATATTTGAGAGAAAATTAGTACAAGCGAAGGTCCGAGTATAACGAGTTCCTGGTAAATTCAGCACTTGCAATTGTTTTTTAACAGTTAGTGATACCGGCCCCGTAATCGATCCTAGATCATTCGCGTCTAAAGCAAGCGCCCTGACCACTAGGCTACCATGGCTAAAGTTATTTTGCAAAAGTATTGCGATAAGTTAGATATATTCTAATACCCTCAACTAAAAACATTCGTATGTCTATCAAACATCTATCCAGTTAACCAACAAAATAGTCACTGGAGCGTGGGGCAGCGATCGCCTTACCGATTTGCCGCCACTTTCACGCTCCGCGGCCTTGCCCGCGACGTCACTGATACCTGTCAGCGGTGACAGTTGTTTTTTTAATATATTTGGCGGGAAAAATTTTCATGTCAAAAACACCGTTTTATAACTTGCAGACTGTAATTATTCAAAGTTGAGGAGATAAACTATAAAATTGGTTAAATTTTTATGTAATTACAGCAAAAAGCAATGTTAAATATTACCTATTGTAATATTTTCTGTAAAGCTTGCCGTTTTTAAAGTTACATGACATTATTGAAACTTCCGCTTTCAACTTCGTTCACGTGGACATAAGTAGTCCTTTTTTCGGTTTCAAGATAGATTTCTTTTTCCTTGCTCAATTTATAACGATAACACAAACTTCTAGTAGTAGTATACTTACACATTTAGTTTATTATCTTCCCTATATTTAAGATATATTCTTTATCCGATAGTGTACGGAGTAATGATTGTCCGATAGATTCACTAGTGAGCCTGATGAGTGAGACGTATCCCGCTGCGGTAACATAGCTATGATGTATAGTTGTACTAGGCATCGATGTTTCGTTTTATATATTTATATATTTTTATGTAAGTTTTTGTATATGTATTTGTCACCCAGCTTTTACCAAAATATAAAGAACCTAATTTGACGGGACATCGTGTGTGTTCTATAATGTATTCAATATACTCGTAATTCTATTGGTGTAATATTCTAATATTGTAAAAAATATTATTCAATATTTTAATAATGTTATATAAATTATTGTATGTGTTCAAAGTTATTTTTTTAATATATTATGTGTACAATATATTAAAAAAAATCGTTTTATAGCTTCTTAAATGCTATCCATAGATGGTTACGATCAAAATTAAAAATTCCATCACTTCTCTGTAGTTATACGGCACTTCCAGAAAAATGCTCAAAGCCACCTAATTGGATACAGACTACAGACCACTACAAAGGGGGATGTTTGAGATAAAAATGAAAATTAAATCTTCCACGCGGATGGGCAGAGTAATGTTTTTGACGGTACTGAGGCGGGATTCCATCCCTCCCTCCCCTTTAGACAGAGGGGGGAGGATGCCGCAAATCGACTATCAAAATGCCGTTAAAAAAAGTTATGTTTCCACGCAGACAGTGCGACCGGCTGGTGTAAGCTTTCTGTCCTTTTTGGCGGCGGTTTGCGGTGTTTTTTTTTAATTATTTTCGTCTGACGCTATTGGAGATGCGGTCGCGATTTTGGCCTGTAGTTAAGTTTAAAAGAAGACTGTTACATATTTCCCAGATGGTGAATCATGGCAATGCTTAACTAAATCAAGTTAACTATAAGTAAAGGAAAACTGCTATTAAAGGAATACAAGTAATTTTTTTTTTATATTTATATATATTGTAAACAATAATTTACTGTAGAACATAGGGCTGTCTCCGTTTAGTATGCGGATGTATGGTTTCAGTACCTACCTACCCTTCGCGTCTTAGATGATCACTGGTCTACTATAAGAATATAGTACACACGGGATAACAATTTGTATTTATAACAGACTAGAAAGTCTGTTATATATTAATAAATTGATATCTCGAGGAAGAAGTGGATAGCCATTACGATTTTTAAGATCCTTACGCTTTGGAGTCACTTAGACACATCCACGGTAAGGATAAATTAGGTCATAATAGAAACGTACACGTCTTCTTTTTATTATTTAAAATTGGTGTAAATTTTTGTGTATATTTTCATTCTATGCCATAAATACACTAATATCCATTCATAATAAAGAATTAATATTAAGTTAGTATCATTTAGAAAGAATGTGTACAGAAAGAAAACAATTCGTTTAATCGTGGACCAAATACAGCACGAAGAAAAAATAACAAAAGTAAATGTTACATAAATCTGATAATAAATTATCTAAATAAAATAACAAATAAGACAATCCGTGTTTCAGCATTCGACCATGAAATGGATCGAAATTCAGTTGTATATAGTTGATAACCCCACACTGATTTTCAGTCCGACCCTTACCTTATGACAGCTTGGACGGCTTATCCTAATAATTTTTATATTTATATATATTGTAAACAATAATTTACTGTAGAACATAGGGCTGTCTCCGTTTAGTATGCGGATGTATGGTTTCAGTACCTACCTACCCTTCGCGTCTTAGATGATCACTGGTCTACTATAAGAATATAGTACACACGGGATAACAATTTGTATTTATAACAGACTAGAAAGTCTGTTATATATTAATAAATTGATATCTCGAGGAAGAAGTGGATAGCCATTACGATTTTTAAGATCCTTACGCTTTGGAGTCACTTAGACACATCCACGGTAAGGATAAATTAGGTCATAATAGAAACGTACACGTCTTCTTTTTATTATTTAAAATTGGTGTAAATTTTTGTGTATATTTTCATTCTATGCCATAAATACACTAATATCCATTCATAATAAAGAATTAATATTAAGTTAGTATCATTTAGAAAGAATGTGTACAGAAAGAAAACAATTCGTTTATTCGTGGACCAAATACAGCACGAAGAAAAAATAACAAAAGTAAATGTTACATAAATCTGATAATAAATTATCTAAATAAAATAACAAATAAGACATTCCGTGTTTCAGCATACGACCATGAAATGGATCGAAATTCAGTTGTATATAGTTGATAACCCCACACTGATTTTCAGTCCGACCCTTACCTTATGACAGCTCGGACGGCTTATCCTAATTATTTTTTTATTTGCTAAATTTTGTCAGCTGCAAATATACACTAAAACTTTTTGTTTTTTTTTTTTTTTTACATATAAAGTTTCAAATTTATTGCCATAGCTACTTTATGTTAGTATTTATTATAAGTATTTATTTAAATGGCCATTTACAGCACTTACCTTTCTTCAAAGCAGACATATCAGCGCCACAGCCGATGGCTTGAGGGCCTGGACTGAGGCTGTGCAGTTGATAAGGTGGAGTCCTAGTATCTATCTGCGTCGGCCATGGGGCTCTTGGCCAGGTGGGAGCGGAGCCCGGTGCTCCGAGCAGCCGAAGGCGTTCGTACACAGGAGTTGAGCAATCTGAGCCAGTCTGCTGATTGCTTGTCTTCTCTTTCTGCGCCGCCAGGTTGCGGAGAACGCGGTTGATTGATGAGACCTGATAATAATAATCAGTGTTTATGAATTTTGAATAACATGAATTTTTTAAACAAAACTAGTTTTATTTATCAATTCTTTTGATAATAAATAAATACGTATTTAGATAGGGACAATATCATATATATTGCTTAATTAGAACAAAGTGATAAGTGGTAACCTTGTCACTGTGATAGTATCCAATCGGTTTCGAAAAACTCTGTCATTGGTTCGATTCTTATAAGTTACTTTAGGATGGATTTAAAATTCTACAATATGCAATATTTTTTCTTGAACCAGGCTCAAAAGCCTCATGCGGGTTCAAAATCCTGTATTAGCATTGTAGTAATTTAGTTAAAATAATATTTAATTTAAGATAGAAGAATAAATATAATAATATGAAAACAATAGTACTCAGATGCATCACACCTAACAACCTAAAATGTAATAAATTAATAAGAAAGTGTCAAATCTATTTATTATCATAAAAATTCGTGATACTTTGCGATCCGTTCTCTTTAGGAGGGATGATGTGTAGAGAATGTATGACAAGTACTCGTAGTTTCCTGTTATTAGAATCCGCTACTTTTAGCTTCAAATAAAAGTCCTCTACACACTTTATTTTTTACTAATATAGACAAAGGACAAAATAGCCTTGATAGCCGATGGTGATTGGAATTCAATTCAAGAGACCCGAATTTGATGCCCAGGTAGGCTCGTACCAATAGTTTTTATCAAAAACTTATGCACGAATTATATCGTTGGCTTAGACATAAAGACGGCGACGGACTCACCAATCACGTTGTCCTAAAAAACTTCTTAGGTGGAAGGTGTGTCGAAAGAACTTAATTGTCTCGAACTCTGTCTACCCAGGAATTGGCGTGGAGATATTTAATACGAAGGAAAATGTTTTTGTTAAAGGGAAAAAAATGTTTTTTTTCAGTTCGAATAAGTTCGAATCGAAGAATAGATTCAGTTCGATCCAATATTTGACAACTATATATTGCAATTTTTTTCCATGTTGTATAATATAGAATATTATTATTATTGTTCTCGTTTAGTAAAAGAAACGTTTCTTTAATCCTCTCCTGGCAATAAAATACGCTAAGACTCCTGGCCACAATTACCTTCAGGTATCAAAACCAAAGGTAACAAAAACGAATTAAGAGGCCTATTAAACTTAATGCTCCTTGAACACTCGAAATACCATAAAAACTCATTTAAATCCAATCGAATGCGAAACACGACCATTGTTATAGAATATTGTCTATGTGCAGACCTTTAAAGGAATTAATTCCAGTAAACATATACAAACAAAATTGTATTAAAAGGGTTATTTACTAATTGGTGCATTAGGCGAGTACAATCGCGGAAACCACTCAATGAGTGTGTAATTCGAATTAAGGTACTCTTTACAGGTCTCTTTCTTACACAGAGTTTTTTTTAAACATACTGGGCTCAGTTGTGTTTTACACATGACCACATTTGTACACAGATCCAATGAATTTTAATTACTAACACAAAAATATTGAATAATATTCGATATGCGTGTGCTTGTGAGAGGAATATGTAAAAAATAAACAATAAAGATTTTTAATTACTTGATTCAAAATTAATTTATACAGTTTATTTTAATAGGAAGGGATATTGTTTGTAAAAAGCAATGCAATTACACGTGAAATTTTCTTGTTTATTGCTTGTTAAGCGTAGTAAAGTATAACAAGAAAACATTTAATTGTTATGAATCATTGGTCCCAACTCTTTGCTAATTCTTACAGTAGCTTGTTAAAAATTTCCATTTCATTTTGTTAAAGAACTCTTGATGCTAAGCCTTTTGAGAAATATTCACTTTTCTAGTTGGACGCTTGGAGCAAAATGTTAAGTGACTTTCATTTGAACAGCTTGTTATAATTTTCTAATCGAAGTAATTTTCTTATCTCCATCAATAAACAACCTGTTTTCTTACACTCAACATAAAAAAAACAGTAAAAAAATATAATCTATGATTCTCAAAGTGTAAGTTTCTCTTTGCCTTTATTAATTTATTTTTTTTTCAATCGTTTAAATATTACTATGATTGAAATTAAAAAAAAGTAAATCGAAACTGTCAATTATCAAGACGATCATTAGAAAAAAAAAATATCTGTTCGTTTTTTAAAAATCCACATTCGTTCGTCGAATGTGGCGCGCTTTCTCGGTCCATCGGGCATCGCGTCAGCTGCCAGTCACCGCTCGGCGAAGACCACCGCGCGGCCGCGTCTCATGTTACCATCTATCGTCTTACGGCCTTCCTGCCCTACGTCTAAGTTACGCGCTACGTCCGTTTGGCGCGCTGTCATATGTCCGTATGACAGTTGGTAGACTGGTGGGACATTTTTGGTTTTCCTTTACCTTCTGGGTTTGGGTGGCCTGTCATGTCGCAAATGATATTTTGCTTCGTCGTAACGAATTTTTATTAAAATATGACAAAAGCTGCTGTTGTAATAGGTAGCAAATGATTAAGTTTCTAACTAATAGTTTTTGTGCTAATTCATTCTAGGTCAAATAATGGTCTATTGGACAATAGGTGTTAATTTTTTGTGTTTCAATAAACATTGTAAAGTGATAATGGAGTAGTTCCATAAAGATTTTAAGCATTTGCTAATTGCACGTCTGATATCATTTCTAAAAAAAATGGCAAATAGTTATATGTTTATAAAATAGTTATATGTCTATAAAAAAATAGTTATATGTTATATGTTTTCCATATTGATTCCAAACTTCACATTTTCTTAACACTCGGTAAAAATTGAGTGAACTTGACGTGTACCTTATGAAGTGCTAATGCATCTACTTTATAGCTCTGACCTTGTGCACTCAGATTTGTTTTGGTCTATTCATACTTCATAATATAGTAGTTAGGCTAAAGATAAGAGGGGACTGTCAAAACTAATTGACGCAGTTTTTTATCATAAGTTCCAAAAAGGGAATATTATGTTGACAAGAGACGTGATAGCCGAGTGGTTGGAAGGTCGGAATTTCGAGTTATAAGACCCGAGTTCGATCCCCAGGTGGCAGGTACGTACCAATGGGTTTTTCAAAAACTTATGTACCAATTATATCGTTGGCTTGGACATTAAGACGGCAACGGGCTTTCCTGAAAATATCTTCGGTGGAAGGTGGGTCAAAGGGACTTAATTCTCTAGACTAGACCTCTGTCTACAGGGGATTGGGAATTGGGTGAAGATATTTTTTTATTTATTTATGTGGAAGAAAACGGTACATATTTTGAAACTCTCCCACCTTATTTTAAATTTTTATTAAAAATTCATAGCATCATCATTATCATAACAGCCTATCAGAAGTCCACTGCAGGAGATAGGCCTCCCCCAAAAATTATATATATTCATATATAACGCATAAATTTAAAAAAATCAAAGGCTATTTTCATTAAACGAATGCATGAAGCATGGTAAATTTCATAATTTAATTAATTTTAATTGACAAGAATTTTAATAATAAGATGTCAAATAGCATTTACTGTTGAATTTCCATAGCATTGTGCAGTACAGCTCAATCTTAAATTCTATGTGTCTTGTAAATAGATGGCGAGAAGACATAGATACATACACCTACACAGATTAATATTGAAATATACATAAAAACATCCATTTTAACAAACATTCATGTTTCACACAAATTTCTTTTGCGGTATTCGAGCTCTCACTTTCAGATATTTTGGGTTTGTCAAAACTAACAGCAATGCCGATGGTCTAGACAATTAAGACCTTTCGACCCATCTTCCACCGAAGATATTATTGGGACGTCTTTATGTCCAATCCTACGACAATAGCTATTGGTACTAGCATGCCACCTGGGGTTCAAACTCGTTTTTTATGTAAGATTTATGTCTTAGGCTCATCACCAGTTACGTTGTACTAAAAATTTCTTTGGTGAAAGGTGGGTTTACAATTTTTTTTTTTAAAGAATACTAGAAATGCCGAATAACATTACTAGTATTCCTACTAACCACTCCAATTAAGCTGCAATGCTTGTGTCTGGAATTGGTTTACGTCAATAGTCGAATGGCGGGGCCCGAACCTGCGACGTCATATTTCGCAGTCCGCACCCTAAACCATTAGGCTATTGCCGCTCAAATTGTCTAGACCGGTCTAGAATTGGAATGTCTTTGTCTAGAATTGGAAATCGGGAGAAAGAGATATCGAATCGGGAACGGCGTGAAAGTATTTTTAAATTCTAATCAATCACTCTATTGGTATATGCTTTGTGTAACCCGCTTTTCTTACAAGTTATATATTTCGGCGACATAACAATATATTTAATTCATATCAAATAAATTCATTTGTCTATAATTCCAAAAATAAACACCTTTTTTTTTGTAAAGTAACTGAATAGAATGACACGAGTTTCTATTTCTCCTAACGGAGGGAAGTTCTTCATTACATTATGCTTTTCACAAGCCCAACCGTGAAATTGTTCATGAGAACGCACCTAATAAATCGCCGCATATCATTTCACTCTCAAATGATTCCGAATACACAATCGAGTGGGGCCGAGCACCTTAGACTTTGGAGTAATACAGTGCCCCAACAGACCGCCCCCCGTGACGCGTCACAATAATACACATTTATTGACAAACTGCCTATAAGTCTCAATCAAACAATGGAATCTCTGTATAAATCTATTGACCCATTTCTTTGATTGCATACAACAATACATGAATCAACAATTAAATTTAAATTTCACATCGTGGGAATGGCGCGAATTATGCGTGACTCGCGCTGTCTTAGAGCGACTAAATTCTTTTTTTTAAACGATGGGTGTGTCTGAGTACTTACAGCCTTTCTTTCCACACGCGGCGACGTGATCGCCATTATTTTAATTGTTTGAGTTTAATTTTCTGATGTTCTTTAAAAAAATATTAAATATGGGATTGTCATGAATTATAATTAGGGTATTTAATCAGTCATTATAGTAATTGTGGAGAAATGGAGAAGTCGGAAAAAAATTCTTAAGTTCTTCTAATTAGTTGGGAAATAAATACGGCAATAACATTTTAATATCTTTTTTAAATTTCTATTATAATAACCAAATGAATTCAAATTAAAACGAACATTTTTTAGATTTCTTCTTTTGGTTACGTAATATACAGATACGAGGATAAATCTATTGTTATACATACAGTAAAACTATAAATAAAAAAAAGCAATAATTAAACTTTGTTTCAATAACTCATATTTATCGGCCGTACCGGTAATAGTCACGATAGCCGAGTGGTTAGGTTTTTCAAAAAAACTTACGTACGAATTATATTATTGGCTTGGACATAAAGACGGCGACGGGATCACCACCTGTAACGTTGTCCCGAAAATATCAATGGTGGAAGATGAGTCGAAGGGATTTAATTGTCTAGACTAGACCTTTGTCTAAACCTGTATTGGGAATTGCGTGAAGATATTTATTATTTTTTTATTTTATTCTTTATCGGCAGTCGTGTACGAAGGTAATCAGCTAGTTACTCTCATAATCCATTTAATTTTTTAGTAGACGACTTCAAAAAACGGCGGAGGTTCTCGATTCAGTAGTATGTTTATTACCGCATAGCTTTACATATGTAAATCAATTTTGAATTATTGATATTATTTTATTGATAGAAATAATATTTTTGTTTGAAAGTGTATTGTTCCAGGTAAGTCCCTTTGTTGCCACCTCAGGATCTGATCATGAAATCTCAAGTAAATTTTTTCAAATTTTATAAGCATTTTGGAGATTTCACCTCTTTTTTTAATGACATTAAATAGTTTGTCAGTTACCATATAAGGATACAGAGGTGAATGTTGAAGCCACTGCACACCTTGACGACTAGGTATTGGGCATTAATATACGATTTGCTGTCTAATACTGCCAGGTATTGGATGATAACAGACAAATAGGGCTGACTTATTGAACGCATATCGTACTTATTATCATCATCATAAAGACCACCGGTTTCACCTACTGCTAAGTGTGGGCATCCCTAAGTAGGTGGCTTCAAAATATTATCGTATACACTCTCTTTACTCGTCATTATATTTTAATCACTAAAAGTGTTACAAATACTATTTTTTTATTATTTAATTTTTATTTAATATTCAATTTATTTGTTTATTTTTTAAATTCACATCCTTTGTTCTGCATCTTGCTTTTAATACAAAAATAAAATACAGATTAAACTGTTCCATTGCCGCATCACCAATTTCTTCCTGTGATATTCGAAAGAAACAAATAACCGGAAAATTTTTGTATTTGGCATTGACTATCGACATCTCTAGCGGAGCTTTAACTATCTTGAAAAATACAAGACCAAAATGAGAGATGAGATAGACTATCAAGACCGTTACATCTGTACCTAAGTAATAAATATTAAAAAAGTATGTATGTATGTCTATACTTTATAGTACGCCACAAAGAACAAAAGTTAATACAAAATAGAGCTTAAATGTCCAATAACGTGGTGATACCACGTTATTGCTAAAGTGTGATTCTCTTTCAGGCAACCTTAGCCTTTAGAAGGATAATCAAACTAATGAATAGTGGGATATGGTGGTTTAATAAACTTTCTGGCCAATAATAAGAGAAACTAAAATAGAATGAACATACAATTTTAAATAAATAAACATGAATATCTTCACGAAATTCCCTATACAGGGGTAGTAGACAGAGGTCTTGCCTAGACAATTAAGCTTCTTTTACCCACCATTCATCCAAGATATTTTCGGGACAACGTGACAGGTGGTGAGCCCGTCGCCGCCTTTATGTCCAAGCCTATGATATTATTCATATCCAACTTTGTAAAATCCATTGGTACGTGCCTGCCAGCTAGGGATCGAACTCGGATCTTTTGACTCGAAATTCCGACCACACAACCACTCGGCTATCGTGACTCTTAAATAAATAAATATATTACAGAGAAAAATTAAACCCGAATATTGACTATAGATATTAATGAATACTACTATTACTAGCGAAGCGAAGACGCTATACAAGTTTTTGACTTAAAACTTGTATAGCGTCTTCGCTCGATAATGACCTAGTAGACTTATCGGTAGTGGACTCTGTCTACGAAGCCAAGAATTGCTTTTTCGTTCTTCCAAACCTTTACTCCCTAAATTTATATCTCGTTGCTGAATCCGATAATAATATTATCCATAACCATAAACAGATCTGTACCAGTCAGTACAGATTCGTATCCGCAACATGACTGATTTCTACAACATAGAATTTTATTTACCATCATTTAACTGTGCAATCTCTTCGTAATGTGCGGCATTACCTAGGCCGACCGACAACGATACAGAGAGATTCGGAGTATGTTTTCAAAGATGATCTTATTACTAAAATGGACAAAGACGTGCTTCGATGGTTTGGACACGTTGAGGGAATGAGCGAAGACCGAAAAGGTGAAGTAAATATAGAGCGCGAAAATTAACATTAAAAAATGTCGTGGTAAGCTGAGATTTACTTTCGTAGATGATGTGAGATAATTGGTCGAAGAGAGGAGGGTTCAGGAGTACCTACTCGGATAGATGAGCGTGTATGTAGAAAATTATGTATTTGAAAGAAGCGAAAGAGGTATGTTAGGACCGTGATTTTGCCGACCTGTTCTTTCTGGCTACCCCGTCAGAGATCATAACTACGTAAAGACAATTATTTATATATTTTGTTTACATTTATCTGTTAAACGAGTATAACGTGCGGCGCATCGAGTTAAGAATAGAGAATGTCATGTCGAATTGAACAATCATGCACTTTAATATCGCGATCTAATTCAAACTAAAAACAAAAGAGAAATAAATGAATGCAGCAATGGAATATAAGGGAAGGTGAGCAGTTGTTCGCTTGCGTTGCAAAAGCTCAAAAAACATCTGAGAAGAGTAAAAGTCACCCAAAATATTGACTCGCAAAGTGCCGACATGGCGCACAATAGACCCAGCAGGTAGCCTTTTGTTAGAGACCCTTCTGTAGTTAACAATGCTTGGAGTAATGCACTGCTTTTTTATTCGGCGTACATTAAAATTACGAAAGAAGTAAGCGAGCGTTGTACAGAAGAGTCTGAATCCGTCTTTATGTTAAAAATTTTTTATATTTCGACGCAAATATGGAAACTATTAGCGCCACCAACAAAACTAGAATTTACAACAACAAAAAATACTAATCAAAAATGTGTTTTTAAAATAAATAATATTTTTTTTTAAATTATTTACAGCCTTTAAATTTAGTGAAGGTATTTCTTTATCTAACTGTATTATTATGTAATAATAAATTAAATTTCATCGTATTTAAGTAATGCATTTCATGCAAATCGAATAAATCAATGAAGACCCTTTATTTGCGCGTTCTGTTTAGCAAAACGCTGTGCGCTACAAGATGGGTCTTGCAAAATAAAAAAAAAACGCTCTCTAAGCTTATTGAAAAGTATTCTCGCCCTACGTTCACGGCGTCTGAGCAAATATAAGATAATTTTCCCGCTTCACCTCACACGGTATTTAGGGGGCACCTTTCATACTTTTTACTGTGCCGTTTGACGCTAGGTACGTCGCTCGGTACGTCGCCCAGTAATTCATTTTGTATTCAAAACATCACGTGGCGTCTCGGTTTTTGTGTTTTTCTTAAATTGAAACATTTAGAAAAACCAGAACTCGGTAAAGATTTTTTTTATATATATTTTTTCACATAACAATTGTGGTGTTAATTTTTTGCTTGCTTGAATGAATAATAAGAAAACTCATAAACGTTAATGTTAACCGTTACTAAATAAAACGGGCAATATTTTATACGATTACGATTGAAAACTAAAATTTTAAAATTTTCGAAGAAGAACAACATCACAGTCTACCTGATTGTAAGAAGCCATTCTAGCCCATAAACACTTCCTAGTAAATTTAAACGAAGAAGAATTTAGATGATTTCTCTTGCGAGGACTAAGAGCCGCCGCATACGTAATTACATTGGCTGTCTATGTCTTTCTAATCGGAACACAACGACAGATAAAACGTTATTTGGCAGTAAAACTGGTCAAGAGTGTTGTACTGATCCAGGTGACTCCGAGCGATAGAACTCTAATTAATCATGTTGAAAAACTTTAAATTAGTAACAAAATTATGTGTTACCAGTTTAGATCGTAAACAAAATAAAATAACTACAATTTTATATTCACGTCTTATTCTCCTGCGTGGATCGTCGCGATTTTCCACTAGATGTGTTGCCAGAATAAAAATCAAAACAAAATACTTGGACCGAACGGGTGGGCGTAAAATTGATTATTGATTTATTTTTATTTTCGACATTATATTTTAGGGAAGGAGCGGAGATTTCTGCGCGGTACGCGTCGTTGGCTAGAGATAATAGGGCCTGAAGTGCGACGAAGTAATTGTCACGGTTATAAACTTGCAGACGCGTCGGCTATTCGTATCATCTTGGCAGTTAGGAAAATATGAAATTAAGTATTGAAATAAAAAACATCGTCCTGTAAATGTCCACTGTAGGAGTAAAACTTCTCCCGCAAGGGAGGGTTTGCTATAATTGCCACGGTTCGCAAGCATTTTAATGATTGTCCTACATGGAGTTTCGCTGATGCTGATGAACGTTACCGGTCTGTGGTATATAGTCTCCTATGTTTCGAAAGAGCTATACCGCCATCCGTTGGTAGGCAGCATCTTTTTAAAATGCTTTTCCCTTAGTTACATGTTATGGTATGAAAAGCGAGTGTATATTCTAACGCTATACTTATCTTATTTTAGGTTTTTTTTTGCAGAATGATTACAGTAAGGTACATTCTATGTAAATAAGGATTTCTTGTCTTCTTATAAGAAATTCCTCTTTGATAAATTTTATTACATTTATTTTATTTCTATTTTATTAAGAAAACCAACAGCTTATTACAAAGGTTATACACTAAATACATTTCAAAAGTAAAGCTAATGGCAGGTTTCCCTTAAATATTTGACGATATTTGTGAAAAAAAGTCTAAATGGTATTAATCATCTTGTGTTTTATGTAAGCAATAATAATTTCTTTAAAAATGTTTGTTTGGAAGTAACAGGGACTAGTTGCGTAAAGATAGTCATATATATGAGACTGTATGACGTAGAGGAAGACTAAGCTTTTAAGAGCTTTTCAGGTCTTAGGTGCTGAAAGTCGTAAATTTGAAAGCATTTATAGACTTTTTCATCTCCACGTATTTGTTTAGAACTAAAGTAGACTGAACTCTACCCTATTTATACTGATTCTTAAATACTGAAAAGTATATGCTACTTTTATTTTATTCTTTTGTGGTGTGAAGAGAAGTCGATGAATTCTAAACATAATATTGAACAATAATGATTCGAAAACAACTGTAGGGTCAATACAATTAAATACCAACATCTTTGAGAGCCAACCAAATGGCAAAAGTCAATTGTGTTTACTTTGTGAACCGCTCTCTCCGCCGTCAATAATAATAATTTTATTTTAATGACAATAATCATCGCCATTATTATTATTTTAAACAATATAATAGTGTATTATTGCATCCGGCACGGGGATGAACGCTCGAATGAATCAGAATGACAACGTTATAACGGTTTTTATGTTTCTTTTTTTTAATATTCGTTACATTATTCGTATAAACTTTTTGTGCGTTATGTAAAATTATTTTTTTTTAATTTTTTAAATTTTAAAAACTTTATTGAATCTAACAGACAAAATGTAATTGTTATAATTTTAATAAAGACTAAAATAGTCTTATAATTTTATAATTTATAGTTAAAATGCAGTACGTAAAAAGTTTTTAAGAAACTTTGTAATTTGAGAACAAGTTTTAAACAAATTAAACTAACAACTAAATAATCTAAACTAAAATAATCTACAATCGCTGATAGTTATAAAGTTATAGTACACAAAAAACAAATCGTAATAAGAAACTTTTGATAATGCCATAAAGGCGTAACCGGTCAGGTGTTTTAATAGAAATAAATGTGGAATAAGTAAAAGTGAATTTTAATGTGTCTAAAAGACAAATCATTTTTAAATCGTCTTATTTAGATACATCAAAGATTAGATACAGGTATTATAAAAAAATTTTACTTATCCTAAGTTATACTTATATAAACAGTTACAGAATCTGTCATTTTCTCGTCAGTAATAGTTATCGTAAACAGCGACGGGCCCTACTTAAGGGCTTTTTTAAAGTCTTGAAAATTCACGATAGACGAGTGGTTGGGTGGTCGGAATTTCGAGTCAAGAGACCAGAGTTCAATTACCAGGTGGCAGGCTGGTACCCAATGGCTTTTTCCAAAACTTAGCTCCGAATTATATCGTTGGCTTAGACATAAAGACGGCGACGGGCTGTCACGTTATCCCGAAAATATCTTCGGTGGTGGTGGGTCAAAGGGACTTAATTGTCTAGACTAGACCTCTGTCTATCCCTAAATTGGGAATTGCGTGAAGACATTTATTTTATTTTTATTTAATATATGATCCATTTATATAGCGTGAAAAACTATATTTTATTATAATAACAAGCAATGTTCAAATATAAAGTTAATTGCAACAAAAATGTATTACTGAGTATTACTTAAGAGCGGTCCACCGAGTGGCAGATTTTATTCTTGTGTTCGTTATAGTATAGTAGACATGGACAAGAAAAAGAATATTTTTAGTTGGAAATTTGGGAAAAACTCAATATTATAATCATCATGAAATAAATTTTCCCCTCATTGCTCTTTTGTTTAATATTTTACAAAATTATTTCACAAAACTCCACCACAACTACCCGACAGCCTAGTTGACAGTGACGCTGCCTTGGCAGCTAGGAGTTGCGGTTTCGAATCCCGCTAAGGACGCTTGTACTCGAGTAATGGATGTGTATATGTTAATAGACTATCTATCTTAATAAAATCTTCGCTATCTTGAAAATATCTTCGGTGGAAGGTGGGTCAAAGGGACTAGACTGTCTAGACTAAACTTCAGTCTACCCCTGTATTGGGAATTGCGTGAAGATATTTATTTTTGCTTTTACTTTTATCTTAATAAACATATGTGTTTTTGTGTATTTTAGATTGTTAGCTTGGAAACTAAGACAGTCATAGGTTCACCACTTGAAACGTTGTCCCAAATAGACATTAATGAATATTGTAATTTTGTCACTAAAAGAACGAAGTAACACACCTGATGGTTTACTACTAAGCAATTACTAACTCATAATATATTATAATATTTGGCGTCGTATTATTACTTATATTTACATTATTAATACGAAGACGAGTACATGTTTTAAAATAAATAAAATAAATCATGTATAATATATCATGTACTTGAAATCACCACCACAAATGCGGCGCAATAACTACAATAATTACGGACAACTGACACCCCGTAATCGCCAAATTAAATCTAGCATCGGATTCAAACAAAAAAAAGACATAAATATTCAAAAGCGAGGAGATCTCGATACTGCTGTTATTACATATAATACCCTCCCTCTAACAACAAAAACCCATCGAGGACATCGTTTAAATACACAAAAGACAGCACAGTGTGGACGCCGCATAAAATTATAATAAATTTCTTCATAGCGACAGAGAGGACTATATTTTGAGCAATGTGCATAAAAGAGATGGCCGTGGTCACCTTGGGAATACCATGCATCCGGTGGCACTTCTAGGATACATTTCTTCAAATACGTTTTGATTTTCTTCCAGAAGAGAGAGAGGTTTTCAAACGATGACCTCCATGGACGAGTGGCTCATACACCGGTTTTCATGTTATCGCCAGCTTCGAGATCTCGGGTTCGTTTCCCAAACGTTTCAATCTAGATAACCACTTTTTCTATATCTTCTTGGGTCTGGATCTTCGAGTTACTTTGGTTGTTTCTGATTTAATAACACAAGAGCTTTCGCTACTTGCTTTTGGATCAGTTCAATGTTTATGACCCTATCGATATATTTATTTATTACAATTAGTTGGCTACTGTTATATGGCAGGATAACCGTCTTGAAAACCTATTTATATAAAAATAAAAAAAGGCGATATAAAAATAAAAAAAGGCGATCGATGGATATAATCTATTTCTTAAGTCAATGAATAAATTATTTGTAAACGAATTCGCTAATTCATATTTAATTATGTTTTCCACGAGAATCAAAGTATGGGATTCCGTAAATTTTAAATTAGAAAGCATGGTTACCATCGGTCATCCCTATTTAGTCTGTGCAGCGTTACCACAGACGTAAATCGCATAGGTGACAATGCATTGACATGTCATTTGATTCACACAGGGGCTATTACATGTCGCACGCTGTTTGGGGTAGTAATAAGTCATAACTCATGTGTTAACTCGAGGAGGGTACTCTAGTAATAACTGTGAATTCAGATATAAATTGTGAATGCGTTTTGGCGAGATAGTGATGGCGCTGTCAATATGCCGATTTGGCGACTTTTGTCATTTATCAAATGACTTTCAAATTCAAGGAATGAAGATAATTACAACAACTATTTGTACGATTTTATACTGAAATGGTCTAGAAGCTTTTATATTTACTCATGAATCTTCTATAATATTCTATAGTGCCTATATATTATGAACAGATTTTACTAAATAAAACTTCCCTATTATATCATAACATCTAGATTATCACACTATAACGGGATCTGCAAGACATGTAGTAAAGTATTATGTTTTCATCTTCATACACAATTTCCTATACTTGTGTAGGCAAAGGTCTAAAATGACCTTTCAACCCCACCAAAAGTTTCACCGAAGCTTATTTGGAATAACGCTGACGGTAACATATAATTACATACATATCTACGTAGATAAATATTTATGAATACATCTATACGTCCATGAGTCGAGTAAATACATTCATATTCATCACACAAATGAACGATTTGAACACGAAACCCTTTACTACAAAAGTTCATCTAGGTGAAGTAAGTAAAATACTATATATTATAAATTACAATATTTTATAATATTTTAGAGACGTCTTTCATAACTTTGTCGTCGAATTAAAACAGACGTCATTTTAATAATATTAAAATGTTTATTAAAAAGTTTAATAAAATAAATGAAACTAACATTAAATTTAAATTTTATATTTATCATTTAAATGTTTTCAAATCTGAAAATAGATATTTGTGCTAAAAGCGCTCATGTAATTTATGTGTATTTGTAACAGACATCTACGGCGTAGCACGTCTCTACGATATGCGGTGAAACTTGACGACATACATAATGTCGTCAAGTTTCACCGCATATCGTTTGCAAAATTGCAAATTTTGAAAAATTTGAATATTATCTATCTCAAATGTTTGAGATATTCATAAATTTATGAAATATAAATAAATTTTAATAATAGCTTACGCTATACGGTTTTAATATAGCTTGGTTTTGACCGCGACATGACACTAAACAAGAACTGATCATCTTGCTATGTTAATTTTAATATTAAAATCGTTTAGTTTGGTTGGGTAATCGGAATTCGAGTCAAGAAACTCGAGTACTATTCTCAAGGCTCGTACCTATAGGTTTTTCAAAAACTTATGTACGATTTATAACGATTTATATTGGCGTAGACATAAAGACGTCAACGGACTCTCCACCTGTCACGTTATCCAAAAAAAAATATGTGTTCGGTGGAACTGAATTGGATTTAATTGTCTAAACCTCTGCCCACCACTGTATTAAGAATGTAGTGAAAATAATTTTTTTAAATGGTAACACCAATTAATAAATATATCCAGGAGTGCAAAATTATCTTCAAATCTGTTTAAATGAGCCTACGGGTAGAAAAGGGTCGTATGTATTATGCCCGCACTGTATACTTACATGTATGAGAGATAAAACGAGATAGACAACGAGTCATGTTAGTTGGTATTTATCCAAAATTTATCCAAATCAGACCTTTCAGTATAAGATAAATTTTCAAAGATTTATTGAATTATAGCCACGATAGCCGAGTGGTAGGTCGGTGCAATGTAGGTGGATCGGAATTAGAGTCCCCAGATCCGAGTTCGATCTCCAGGGAGAAGGCTCGATGTACGAATTATATTGTTTGCTTGGGATAGTAGTCACATAAACACTGCCGTTCGCCACCGGTCTGCTGAATATTGGTCTGGTATTAGTCGGGTAGTCATTCCATGGGTATACAATTTCATTTTCATGGCTATTTCCGGTCACTTCTTACGACGTCCACGGAAATATATTCTGTTACTGATCATTTATTCTGACTGAGATATATACAGACGGCAATATTACATACTCGTACATTCATATATAATCATAAATATGCCAGCTACACATTGCGGTTTCGGTTAGTGCAAATATTTAAACTACAAAGCGTTTCAATTTCTTCGACCACTAAGTATTAGGTCTGTTTAATGAGATGTTGATATAATCATTACGAAAAGTAACTTATTTACTTAATTCAGTCTTTATAAAAGTTCTAACTATATTCCCCTCAGGCGTTAACTATGAGAAAAATTTGGTGGCATATTCTATATAATAATATATAGAATTGTTAATAAACAAGCTGCATATTTCTGAACTCTCCTACGAAACTGCCCGCAAAAAGTTACTGTAGGATAAAGCTTCTCCTCAAGGAGGACAGGTTTTGTTTGGCACGCGTATTGGCATTGCGGTCATTATTCTATTCTACTTTTAACTTGTATTTCTCGTTACGGTTGTCACATCATTGGGCGATAAATTTTCTCTATTCTTCTATAAAAATTGATTAGCATGGAAGATATATGAATAATTATCCTCACGCCACCACCGACACTAAATAAAAAACACAAAATAATTATCCTCACGCTACCACCGACGGTATTTTTGGGACAACGTGACTGGTGGTGAGCCCGTCGCCGTCTTAATAACCAAGCTAACGATATAATTCGTATATACGTTTTTGGAAAAACCCATGGGTACGAGATTGCCACCTGGGTATCGAACACGGGTCTCTGGATTCGAATTTCGACTACCCAACCACTCGGCTATCGTGACTGTTGACTATGAAAAAGATAGTTATTTATATACCATGAATAAATAATAGTATTATTATTAATCCAATTAATAGAATATAAAATATATATAAAAAATATCTTCACGCCATTCCCAATAGAGGTATTCAGGTAGAAAGAGGTCTAGTCTAGACAATTAATTCCCTTTGACCCACCTTCCACCGAAGATATTTTCGGGACAACGTGACAGTTGGTGAGCCCGTCGCCGTCTTTATGTCCAAGCCAACGATATGAATCGTACTTAGGTTTTTGAAATAACCCATTGGTATTGTCACCTGGGGATCGAACTCGGGTCTCTCGACTCGAAATTCCGACCACCCTTCCACTCTGCTATCGTGACTTATTAATAGAAGAATTAATAGTAGTTAAATAGAATTTTATGTACATTTGTCCAATTTAACCTAAACTAAAAATTTGAAATTGCAGTTTAAACGTTCAATAACTAAACACTACGCCAAATGCAACCGTTAACTGCAATCACAGATGCGTGCGTGGAATGCTAATCCAGATTGCCTAATGAATTACTGCGTCTGTCTGTCCGTCAGGATGCCACAAATGGCTTCGAACCGCGCATCAATCGCACTGTGATAATAAGCCAATATTGGCAAATGCTTTGTGCACTGCGGGATAAATGAGATTAGATACAACCGAAAATCGCTTCTACAAGTTTGTTTTGATAATTTGAATTAATACATCGATCGATAGGTACAGAGGTTCGGGTGGTTGATTTATACGCTGTAAGTCATAGGTTCAAACTCTACATGGAACCAAAAACGTTTGATTTGCGCAGAACAACAACAACATTTTATTTGGTTAATATTTAAATTGCATCAGATTGGCAGCACATTTTGTTGGCTATGTAAATAATATTGACTTTTTGTGGTATTGCTTTATGTGTGAAATTCATTGATACAAAGATAATTTCTGTGTTGAGGGTCTCCAAAGCGGTTTGGAGTCACCAACGTAAACATTTTCACGGAAGTCAAGTGACGGCTTTGGCCATTGTTTAAGTATAAATAAAATAAATAAATAAATATCTTCACGAATTTCCCTATACAGGGGTAGACAGAGGTCTAGTCATTAATTAAGTCCCCTCGATCCACCTTCCACCGAAGATACTTTCGGGAAAACGTGACTGGTGGTGAGCCCGTCGCTGTCTTTATGTCCAAGCCAACAATATAATTCGTCCAAAGTTGTTGAAAAACCCATTGGTACGAGCCTGCCAACTGGGGATCGAACTCTGGTCTCTTGACTCGAAATTCCGACCACCCTACCACTCGGCTATCGTGACTTGTTTAAGTAGATTGGAAAATAGCCGTAAAGTATAGAAGATAACTTTTACCTCTATATTCCACTTGATGAGTGAAGTGGCCGGCTAACTGCCTTTCCATGATCTCCTTTCCTCCAACTTTTCCCATCCTAATTAATATTTTAAAGGCCGGAACTACTACTAGTATGTATTGCGGATCATCATGGTCGTCTATAATTTTTCATATGAGAAAATATCTTCAAATAAGCCACAAGAACGATTTCCCACTTTTCATATAAAGAATGAAAGCATTTAACTCAAAATATCACGTCGATTTTTTATATTTACTACTCTGCATTTGTCGTCAGAGTTAATGGTATAGGGGCTAAGAAGTATGTGGTTTTACCACGTTAACCTATTTACAATCTAATACACACATGTAAACACATGTATACTACATAGATAGGAACAACATTACATAAATTACTCTGATCCCAAACTAAGTAAATAAAGTAAATAAAATAAATAAATATCTTCACGCAACTCTCAATAGAGGGGTAGACAGAGGTCTAGTCTAGACAATTAAGTCCTTTTGACACCTTCCACCGAAGATATTTTCGGAACAACGTGACAGGTGGTGAGCCCGTCGCCGTCTTTATGTCCAAGCCAACGATGTAATTCGTACATAAGTTTTTGAAAAACTCATTGGTACTGCCACCTGGGGATCGAATTCGGGTCTCTTGACTCGAAATTCTGATCACCCGACCACTCGGCTATCGTGACTTGGTAAATAAAAATGCTAGTGTTATAGAATCTGAAACAGTAGAACCAGTTCTAAAAGCACCGAAACCTTCGGCAATGTAGACAAAGTGGTTTTCTGAGCTGCCCATAATCGTTGCCCGATATCTAAGTCGTTTGTCCACTTTTAAAATACTCGTATGTATAAAAAATGTAACGAGACATCGACAAAGTATCGATTACCACACGAGTAAGTGGCATTCCGAATCGATAACGCGAACGTAATGAACGAGCGTATCTCATATGTAAAGTGCTGAGAGTGGATTAAAATTAAAACTGCGTAAAACGCACAACATATGTCGATATTTTGAATGCGCCGCGTCGAGGGGCGGACCCCACCGGCTTAACGCGATTTTATTCAAGCGCTGCTCTTGCTTGTAGCCAGCAGTTTAAAAACAAATAAAATTTAAAAAAGGGTCTTAAGGTACCTAAACGATTTCCGTTTATTATCCTTAATCAGAGCGCTTTGAAAATGAAAAATGTATAAAAAAGAAAATAGAAAAACACAAAGTTTTCAAACGGCGATGAGTGGAGTACCACAATCCTATCACTATTGATATTTTCACTTTTCGTGAAGTTCTACCTATCTGTCAGCTCGAGTAAAATTGTGAAAATGATGCCTCTAAACTATTTTCACCCACGATAATGAACCACGAAACGAAATTTTCTCTTAGGTTTCGTATTTTCCATCCGCCATTCTCGTCATACTAACGATATAACGTAATGTTATCTGTATTTTTATTCTGTTTTCTTCCACACCATTAGAGGCATTTTTAAAAACAGAATAACTTTTATTTATTTTTATTAATGGGTAAACTCCCGACCTCCCACTAGAATGAAGGCGTAGATGAGTTCTACGATAGAACAAATTCACTCATGAGAAGCCTTGTACTCGCACCTATAAGAAGTTAATGGTGTATGCATTTGGAAATACAGAGACCGGAAGAGAATTCCACTCTCTGGCCGTGCGTATTATAAATGAAGATCGCAAGCGCATAGTGAGAAAATTTGGAATGTTGACCAGATTGTTGATTGGTATTCCGCAGTACGCCAGGTATTCCTATAGAAGAATGTAGATGTTGGTATGAGATTACGGAGCTTAACAGCATACTCCCAGAAGTAAAGACTTCTCGTAAAAAACGACTGAGGAGGGACTGGGAGGGAGGTTACAAAGGCTATATAGGGATAATGTTTCAACCAACTTTCTGTAGCCCATCAGTCCTTTGACCCTGTGTTTAAGTCAGGCGTGGCAAGCAGGTATTATGCTGAACGTGGATACAGTACTTCATGCAGGACCTAACTTGGGTTTTATACAGCGCTGACGCTGTATAAAACCCAAGTTAGGTCTGAACGCTTCCCAAGCGTAAAATGCCGTTTAAACTTGTAAGGAACGCCTAGTTTTTGGCCGCAGTTAGAGCCTTAAACGATGCTTTTGGCCAAATTATATAATATAAATAATACAAAATTATGTACTAGAACTATTCGCTTAAAGTATCAAATAATATACAAATTAAATATAAGATTAGCCGGGACGAAACAAAGCAACACGACATTAGCCAAATTAAATTCCCCCCCAAGACGTTTATGTTGTTTATCAAAGAATGCCTAAACGGCTGATTATGATGTTATGTAGTGTAAGGAGGAGTTTCGGCCGTTTGATGTGCAGTGGGCTGTAACAGCCTAAGAATGCCTTGTAGAGCCCGGCTTGGGCGCAGTCCTCACTGCCTTTAGTTTGTAATATAAACAAATACGTAGAGCAGAATTTGCCTGTGGTGATGTTTCTTACATCTAACTTTAAGTTGAGCCTTCTTGAGTCAGATACAAAGTCTATGATATCAGATATAAAGGCATCGTAAATTTATAGTAGGTATTTGGTAAAGGTCCAGTAGTTCACTGCAGGCGTCTCCCGTAATAAGGATTTGAATTATTCGTCATGTTTCGCGAGCGGATTGGCGATCGTGCTCGTCGGTGCAGGTGCCCATGACCGGTCTGCTTAATTTTGTGGTCTCGTATTTTCGAGTTGGTTAATCCATCTTCAGTCGGTAGCTTTTGCGATTTACAAGGCTTTTCGTAGCACCCTCTCACAATCGAAAAGAAAAGGGCTGGTAGAATCTTATGTTAACAGTACATATCTAAGTAGATGTACTTGTACTTTTCGTTATCAACATTTGAAGAATCAAAGAAGTTAAATAAAATGAATTACCCCAATATGTTAGTATGAGTAAGTATAATTGTTACTTGTACGTACCCCAATATGTTAGTACTTACTAATCGAGTATTTTATCTTATCAAGTATTTATTGCTGTTGTATAACTTAAAATTAGGGAGGCGAACGTACCGTCACCAAAGAAACAAACATAATAAAATAACTATCGATGGGATTCCTTATAATTTTCATATAAATAACTTTTAATAATAAATAAAAAAAAATAACTTCACGCAATTCCTTATACAGGGGTGGACAGAGGTCTAGTTTAGACAATTAAGTCCCTTCGGCCCACCTTCCACCGAAGACATTTTCGGGACAACGTGACAGGTGGTGAGACCATCGCCGTCTTTATGTCCAAGCCAACGATATGATTCGTACATAAGTTTTTAAAAAACCTATTGGTACGAGCTTGCCACCTGGGGATCGAACTCGCGTCTCTTGACTCGAAATTCCGACCACCCAACCACTAGGCTATCGTGACTTTTTAAATAACTTTTTATTTGTTAATTTTGGTAAAATACTGAATTTGGAGACTTAAGTTAGTTGATAACGCCAAATAATCCCTAATTACATGTAAATTGCAAGAACAAAAACATAAAACTTTCTTACAGTTTTGTTAACATTAAATAAAATAAATATTAAAATCAGCTATCACGAGAATATGAGTGAGGTTATTTAATTTTTATTGTTTGTCTGTCTGAATTTCGACAACAGTGTTACGAAATATCGCATTTTAAAAAAATATCTTTTCCCATCATAAAGTCGCTCTGTAACGTAATTCAAAAGTCAGGCAACGATTTAGTAGTTCAGATTATAGTTTCTTTGAAAGCTATATTTCTATGGGCTCTTCGTTTTGCTATCTGTACAAAGTAGGGCGGTAGAACATTTTGGAGGAGGCGGACGCGATATAATGTACGCTATTCGAGAGCACCAAACACATATTTATATATCATAATTGTATATGGTTAATAATTAAGATCTCATAAGTAAATTTCTTGAAGAATGATGGGTTTGACCCTTAGTACTCATGTAAATGAAAGTTAAAGGATGAAGAAAATGATGAATTTAATAGATGCAAAAAGAAATTATGATACGTGAGTATGTGATACTTGAGATTAAAAAAATAATTTTGTATTGAAATTATCACGGTGCACTGCTTGAAACCATTTATTTCGACGTTTGTCATCTTGGGGAACATTTAAAAATATTTTGTTAGGGGTGGTTTTTGTAGTATTCGTAAATAATGGTACAAAACAAGAACGATAACTATTGAGGTTCGACATTTTCAATATAAAATTGAATATTTAACAATGACAACACAATTAAATAGTATTTCTATATCAACTGCAATGAGTGAAAACTAACATTATGACGTCACTCGCGCTCGGGTTTATTCGGCAGTTGTCGGCGTGTTTTCGGTACTGGATTCGAAAATAAATTTTTATTATGAAATAACTTTTGAATTATTGCAAAAAAAAAAAAAAAAAGAAAATAGTTTTGTTATAAAACTTATATATGATCTTTCCATTTATCACAAAAATTTTTTTTTTCAAAAGTCCAATTGATGAAAACCAATCTTTCGGTGTATGTCTCAATTACGTCTTCTAGTTCTACAAAAAACGTTTCTCTAGTAGTCTCAAAAGTTCTTTTGGCTTAGTCGATTGAAAATCAAGTGCCTGTATAGGTCCTTCGTACAAATATGTGTAATTAAATCATATTCACGCCATTCCCATACAGGGGTAGACAGAGGTCTAAACAACTAAGTCCTTTCGACCCACCTTCCACCGAAGACAATTTTGGGAAAACGTGACAGGTGGTGAACCCGTCGTCGTCTTAATGACCAAGCTAACGATATTATAACCAAAGTATTATAAATCACGAACTTGCTCAAACGCCCACAACACGCAACACGAGATAATATAGATGAAGTGGTTTTCTACATTGACCCGTCCGGAAAACGAAGGTAGGACCTTAGGGGTGACTCTCTTTGACGGTGGTCTTCATTAATGTATCAATTAAATAATTTCAATTGATACCAAAGGAAAAAACCAACCGGAAACCCGTGAATTACTAGACCGATACGTTCACCTTCAAGTCATTTAACTGAAATATTAAATAAATATAAATATCTTCACGCAATTACCAATACAGGGGAGACAGAGATCTAGTCTAGACAATTAAGTCCCTTCGACCCACCTTCCACCGAAGATATTTTCGGGACAGCGTGACAGATGGTGAGCCCATCGCCGTCTTTATGCCCAAGCCAACGACATAATTCGAACATAAGTTTTTGAAAAACCCATTGGTACGAGCCTGCCACCAGGGGATAAAATTCGGATCCTGTGACTCCGAATCCCGATCACCCAGCCACTCGGTATCGTGTAATTAAATCCTCGACATACAATAAAACGTTTAACGTAGTAATTTCATAAATACGTTATAATAATAATAATAATAGGAGCATAATATAAAAATTGCATGTCCCGAGTGGGGAAGCACGTGTCGCGGCGATGCTTATCTCGCTTCGCTTCTCACCCTTGCTGATGCTTCGCTTTATTTGCGACTGACTGTACTATGATGGAACAGATTTGACGCTTTTTTAAAAAAAGAAATATAATCGATATTTCAATGGCTGTTTTTAATTAAATAAATGGTAGAAAGAAAAAATATCATCTTCAAGCCATTCCCGATAATGGGGTAGGCAAAGGTCCACACAATTAAGTGCTTTCGGTCACCGAAGTTATTTTTTGGGACAACGTGACAGGCCTGTCGCGGTTTTTATGTATAAGCCAACGATATAAATCCTATGTTAGTTTTAAAACAACGTCTGCCACCAATGTGCCCCGGGTGGCAGGCGTTGTTTTAAAGCTCTCTGGGAAATTCAGGTTTGTTGACTCGAATTCTGTACACCCAACCACACGGCTATCGTGACTAGTTAAAAAAGGAAGTAATATTTTATAAATATAAAACAAAGTCCGTGTGGTAACGGTGTAAGAATATTGCCACTCTCTTTCTTCCCATGGGTGTCGTAAGAAGCGACTATGAGAAACAGCCTTGAATAATGTTATGGCAACTGATAGATGACGGGATAAACATATCAGATCAACTCTAAAAATATCAGATCAAAATAATTAGACCAAAATGGGCAGCAGCGTCTGAGGTGCGAGTGGTCTGCTACTGCGATCATGAATCCGCCTGCCAAGCGTGGCGATTACGACAAATTCTCCCTATGGGAGAGGCCTATGTCCTGCACCTTTGACTATGACTTTGACCGGCCGTCATGTATATATGTATGTAAAGAAAGTCAAGCGGTAAAGTAAAGTTAACAGTCTGTTATATGTCCATTGTTCTTGAAAAAAAAAACAATAAATAACAAATTACGAGTTATAATTAAAATAAAGGATACATGCGTTTTAATTTTCAATAGTACTTTTAATATAATATTCTTTAATTTTTTGCCTTTTACTTAAAATTTATGTAAAAACTACCTTCATAAATATACAAAATTGAAAGTAGAAATTAAAAATATTAAAGTAATATTATTTACTTATATACCAAAAATATGGTCTATACATGCCAGGGGCCTTAACTGATTTTTTTTTTGGTAAGTATATAAATAATTCTGTTACAACTCTGTTGATGTAAGCTAAGGAAATAAAAAGGTTTTATTATTATTATTATTAAACAGAATATACGATGCGATAGATACACTCGTAAATGTGGGCGAGAGGCGCACACACCAGTCCACTTTTTCTATATTGTCTCGAGTCTGGGTGTTTAAGGTACCTTCGTTATATTAGATTCTAAACGACGTTTTGTATCAGAGTGCTTTAGCTATTTACTTTTCACCATCTAAGTAACGAATAAAAATGCATCCAGAATAATACTGTTCAATAAATGTTCTTAAATTTTAATTACTATTCAAACTAAAATACTTAAAATATGTATTAATACATTCAACACAATACTGGGGAACATATAAGTAGGAGATAATCTGTCATTTGGGTATTGTAAGCTCGCGTGGCGCGCACGGGCCGCGCGGTAAGAGGGATGTTTATTGGATTCGAACCTTGTAATTAACTCGCTTTGAATTTTAATACAGGGAACCTTTTCAACAGCGTCTTTATATTAATATTTAAGTTAATGTAAATGTGTCCAACGCACATTAGACACATTTATACCAGATAAAAAATTTATTAAGTCACAATAGCCGAGTGGTTGGGTGATCGAAATTCGAGTTGTGAGACCCGAGTTCGACCCCAGATTGCAGGCTCGATTGGGTTTTCAAAAACTTATGTACGAATTATATTGTTGGCTTGGACATAAAGACGGCGATGGGCTCACCACCTGTCACGTTTTTCTGAAAATATGTTCGGTGGAAGGTGGGTCGAAGGGACTTAATTGTCTAGACTAGACCTCTGTCTACCCCTGTATTGGGAATGGCGTGAAAAAATTTGTACTTAGTTACTTTATTTATACTTTATACATTTATATTTGTATTATAGAGACATTTACAAGCAAGCAGCCGATTTATATCACGCTTCGCAATGATTATTTTCTTATAAATATTGAAAGTTAAGAATCGATTGATCTATTTATAAAATTTCAATTACAAAAAAGAAACATGTTAATTATAAAAACTTTTTTATAAAAATGTTATTAGCCTGGCCTATTGCATATCATAAATTTATATTATCTACTACAAATTTAATAATCTTTGAAATATTTCACTTAAAAAATTTAACACATATTTAAGAAATGTATTTCTATAATAAATTTATCTAATTAATTCACTAACTATATTTATCTATTCTGTACCTATTTTATTCGACATAATTTTTTATTGTAAAAAAGCCAAAAAAAACGTTTTACTCTCCTTTTGCCCTGAAGGTACATGTGGCAAGTGACATAAACAAACATGGGTGACGTACAAGACAATCGCAACAATTGTATCTATTTATTTGCTCATGATTGCACTCAACATCAATGTAAGCCTTAAATCCAACGAATTGTGGTATTAATTTCCCTCCAACACTTCTTATTTTTAAGTAAAATTTACGAAAAACTAATTCACGCGAAAATCGACTCCAATTCTTTTCAGCAAAGACTATTCTTGCCTAAACTATCAGTGAATTTCGTCTAAACACTTAAGCGAAGGAGTAGACACTGTATTGCATAACATTAAAGTGCAATTTCGAGTGGAAAAAGAAAGGTAGGGTAAATGCTACTATATATGACCACATGCACGCCACGTGTTCGCCACGCGTCATCTCCGATAATCTTCTTTCCCGGACTCCTTTGTTACAATTTGTTGCTGCGATATATCCCCCGTCCCCGTGAGATCGGCGATACTGATATGATGCTTAACGATATTTTAAATCAGTTTTCTGAACAAGCTATTCATTCATTGGGTTATTTTCCTACAAGATTACTTTTCCTAATCTTTTGAATGCATAGACCATGAAAAAGAAATCTAATCTAACATAGATTAGCACGAACTACATATTATTTTAATACTAGATGTTATAAGACTATTCGTCATAATTTAAATACACAAAAAATATTAAAAAAAAAAGTCTTTGATTGAATTAATAATGACATTCATAATTCCAATTTTCTTGTAATATTTTTAGAATACATTTTGAGCATTAAACGCATTACAATCATTTTAAAGTAAACATTACTATCGCACAAATATCGCCCTTAACAAAAAAAATCAACAACTGTCATGACAAGAAAATATCGCAATATAATAAAATAAAGTTGTCATCCCCAGTTAGTGTCGAAGGGAGCGTGCTAAATGCATTAATTTGGCCTGGATTTAGTGGCCCGGAAGTGATTTGCTACGGGAACGCATGCTCCGCGGCGATATGACCCTGCTATCTGCCGACAATTGACCCCCTTACCTTACATTTTACATGTTAATTAAAAATAAACTGTATTTTTACGAGTTAAAGACAAAAATTCAATGACAATAGAAATCGTTTAGGGTGACTTAACGGGGTTTTAGCTTTGTTAGTGCCGCTTTAGTCAAGGGTTGTTACTGTAAAAGCTTATCAGCTTTGGATGTCCTTGTTATTCATTAGGACACTTCTCATATAATAATTAAAGATGTTAAAATTTTTATTCTATTCGTAAAACTTTTTTATCTTAATATCTCCTTTTTTCTTGTGGAAATCATAAGAGGTGAGAGGGGCATTAAATTAGTTAATGTAAATTAATGTTTGTTGGTAAAACTATCTCGAAAAATACAATCCGTGGCCCTGGACGGAGGCCAAACGTGGCTATAATGGCAAATCTTCTACAGAACAGGCCTACTGGTTATCCAGCGGTGGCAGTAAGAGGCATAAAACCTCTAACAGCATCGCATACATATTCAAAATCTATAGCATTTAATTCATAGAAAAGCCGAACAGAAGAATTAAGCCCTAAAAACGTAAATTCCATAATAATAGTTTAAACAAAACTTGGTGGTAGAAGTAGAGAAAAGGTTCCAAATCAAACTTCTAACATCAGCTAAATGTATGAAAGTTAAATTAAGAAAACTCCCCCCTATTCATTACTTAAATATTCATAGACCTAAGATAATCTGGAAGAGTGTGCTGTTTAGCGAAAGACCACCCTTACTGTGCCTAACTTTTTAAGCTTTATTTAACATTAACTTTGTATTATAAGTCACGATAGCCGAGTTGTTGGGTGGTCGGAATTTCGATCCCCAGGTGGCAGTACCAATGAGTTTTTCAAAAACTTATGTACGAATTTCATCGTTGGCTTGGACATAAAGGCGGCGACGGATTCACCACCTGTCACGTTGTCCCGAAAATAGCTTCGGTGGAAGGTGGGTCAAAGAGACTTAATTGTCTAGACTTGACCTCTGTCTACCCCCTGTATTGGGAATTGCGTGAAGATATTTTTTATATTTAACTTTGTATTAAACTCGTTCGTACAATAAAGTATAAACATACATACATACAAAATTTTCTATTGAGAAGAATGTTAGATGTTAACTATACAAAACTGTTTTGTTATTTAAAATCGTACGCAGATAAAATATATGTTATGTTCTATACTGTTATATGAAAAAATGTTATTTAATTTTTAAATACAATAGTAAAAATGACTGTGCCACTGTTGATGCATGTTTTCTTTAAAATAATTATTAATGTTCTTATTTTTGAAAAGGGGTAATATAATCGAATTAAGATCACGCAGTGACCTATTTTAACGACAAAAATAGCCATACATTAACGTCATACGCTCCTGATACCCATAAATATTAATTCGATCTCACTGACAAGTGTGCGTGTGTATACTAATGAAATCAGACGTTTGAGATGTATGTTGAATCGATCTATCTTGACGTTAATATATTCGACGTTTAAGAACCCTCATAAACAATATATGTACACAGCAAAGCAACCCACATAACGTATATTTACTGGTACTCAATAAATACGTAGACGTTACCAACCTACATAAAGGCACCTGTCTATACAGACCTACCGTAAACCTCCCTTAACTGCTCCCTCTGATAACTTAAAGACTTTATCCCCTGTACAGGAATTTTTACGGTAACAAAAGCCTTCATATTTTCTTTATTCATACCGTGTCAAAATCGCCTCTTTTCCCCTCCACCCTTCAGACGTTGGAAAAAGAGATAGCTGCCCAACTCTTTCACTCTCATTAAAAATTCCATGTTTCCGTCTCGTTCCTCACCATCCATTCCAGTTTTATGTTTTTCTCGATATTCTTGGTGGAGAGTACTTAATGCCGCTTTTTTCGTCGAACCGTCAGCAACAGGGTGATTGTGCGAATTTCTTAATTAATTTATGTTAAGTATTTCGCGAGGGGCGACATCCGAAAGGGTGTTTAAGAATTCTTTCGCGATTCGTGTCGCATAATGAGACGAGTCGTTTTCACATTTACAGCTTTTAATTTAGTGTTTCTTTGCGTCATTACATTTAGCTCTTTTTAATTTCATAATAAAAGAGTTTTCAGTCATAAAAAAGTAAGTAATATGTAAATAATAGTATATTATTTTATGGATGTACTTTATGTTGCCATGTTGTTAACCATTTGATTTTATTTTTAAAACTTTATGTTTCTTCGTTGATGTTATAAAAAAGAGTTATGTTACCGCCTTAAATTCTCACTACTTGTCATATAAAATTTTTCAGAGACAAAAACTTAACTTATTAGTAATGTTACGAACTTTAAAGTTTCTTGGTATTCATCTTAAGATCACCTTAAATCGTGCGTTGAGTAACCAAACCTTTCTAGGCCATAACATACGTACGATGACGTGAGTTCTATTGTATAAATATTTTTCTTTAAGCATACAAAAATAATAAATAAATAAATACAAATATCTTCACGCAATTCCCATACAAGGGTAGACAGAGGTCTAGTCTAGACAATTAAGCCTCTTCGACTCACCTTCCACCGAAGATATTTTCGGGACAACGTGACAGACAACGATATAAATCGTACATAAGTTATTGAAAAACCCATTGGTCAACTGGGGATCGATCTCGGGTCTATTGACTAGGAATTCCGACCACCCAACCACTCGGCTATGGTGACTTCTTCTTCTAAAAAAAATATAAGATAAATTAATAACTTCACGCAATTCCCAATACAGGGGTAGACCGAGGTCTAATCTAGACAATTAAGTCCCTTTGACCCACCTTCCACCGAAGATATTTTTAGGACAAAGTGACAGGTGGTGAGTCCGTCGCCGTCTTTATGTCCAAGGCAACGAGATAATTCGTACATAAGTTATTGAAAAACCCATTGGTACGAGCCTTCCACCGTGCGATTGGTGAAAGAAGTATGTAGGGATCGTGATACTTGGCGATCTGTTCTCTCTGGCTACCCCGTCAGGGATTGTGCGTGAAAATAATAAATAAATAAATACTAATCTTCACGCAATTCCCAATACAGGGGTAGACCGAGGTCTAATCTAGACAATTAAGCCTCTTCGACTCACCTTCCACCGAAGATATTTTCGGGACAACGTGACAGACAACGATATAAATCGTACATAAGTTATTGAAAAACCCATTGGTCAACTGGGGATCGATCTCGGGTCTATTGACTAGGAATTCCGACCACCCAACCACTCGGCTATGGTGACTTCTTCTTCTAAAAAAAATATAAGATAAATTAATAACTTCACGCAATTCCCAATACAGGGGTAGACCGAGGTCTAATCTAGACAATTAAGTCCCTTTGACCCACCTTCCACCGAAGATATTTTTAGGACAAAGTGACAGGTGGTGAGTCCGTCGCCGTCTTTATGTCCAAGGCAACGAGATAATTCGTACATAAGTTATTGAAAAACCCATTGGTACGAGCCTTCCACCGTGCGATTGGTGAAAGAAGTATGTAGGGATCGTGATACTTGGCGATCTGTTCTCTCTGGCTACCCCGTCAGGGATTGTGCGTGAAAATAAATAAATAAATAAATACTAATCTTCACGCAATTCCCATACAAGGGTAGACAGAGGTCTAGTCTGAACAATTAAGCCTCTTCGACTCACCTTCCACCGAAGATATTTTCGGGACAACGTGACAGACAACGATATAAATCGTACATAAGTTATTGAAAACCCATTGGTGCCAGACCTTATTGAAGATTAAACACGGGTCTTTTGACTCGAATTCCAGCCACTCGGCTATGGTGACTTTTGTAATTGGTATTATGAAAATGTTAAAAATATATACATCTGTGACTATCAACCTATGAGGAAATGCTGTTCTTCTATTTTACAGAAAAGGTGCGGCATATAAAGATATGCCCATGAACCATCGGCCAGCCTCGAAGATCACCACATAGAACAGTCCAGAGCCTCCTGTATCTACTTCCTAACTGAGCAAGTGGTCACTCCACCATGACTGCCTCAGTCTTGACAAGATCGCCATTCGAGAAACTTTTACCGCCATAGAATTCTCAAAGCATCAGAATTTAAGAAAAAAAGACAAATAAGTAAAAGGAACGCCATAGCTCTGAAGATTTTCATAATAGAACCTTCATTATGAAAACCTTCTGAGCTGTCAGCAGAATCTATACACATTTGGCATACATTTCATTACTTAAATTACTTTTCTGAATGCCACTAAGAAATGGCTAAGTCATATTTCTAGTTAATTTATTTCCTTTCAGGCTACTGTGTCACATTGGTCCGCCCTGTTTCAGGCTGTTCGGATAAGGTATGGTGGGTCGTAAGAGCTCCAGTTGTAGGTCAGACTGAGAAAATTTTCTGAATTTTGATGTTGTATTCCTCAGAACTAAGCTATACAGCTATAGAATACAGTAGTAGTAATAGTAACAGTAAGTAATGATATTGCGATCAAGAGCTACGAATATTTCTCTTGCTCCTAGAACGCAATATCATTCGCGTGATATTTTCAATAAGTTTTCAGAATTACCAGAAAAAACGATGTTTTTTTTTAAGTATCCCTTGTCTATCAGTATTATATACTGCATATCATTCAGCAACCTTGTTTAACTTTATAAATATTCTTTCAGAAGTTTATATTTTCACGCAATTTCCTAATATTGGGTTAGGTAAAGAGCTTGCCGTTGCTGCTAAAGCTTATTTGAGTGGTGCGTCTATCACCTTCTTAGTGTCCAAGACCACGGAACAACATAATTACATATACATAAATTTACTTAGGTAAAATATTCGTGTATACTTATGTATATTAATGACTCAAGTTCATTCAAATTCATCACAGCCCCATAGTGAGATTCGAACTGGCCACCCTTAGCTTCGAAGGCTAGGTCACTACTAACAGGGCTATCAGGATAACACAGTTATAATAGGAAATTAAGTACTTACGCTAGGTATATTATCCGATGTGCATACTCCTTCGCTGAGTAGACGATCCCTGATCTCCCACGCGAAGATTGAGGGGCACTCGCGTTTGTACTGAGCGATTTTGCTCACAACCTCGGCAGTGGCCACGCGTGGCTTCGAGCCACCGATGGCTCTTGGCCTGATGGACCCGGTTTCATAGTATCTGCGGAATAAGTGCACTGCATTAGAGTGCGAAGCTTACATGTTTGCTTTGATGTATATCGTATCAAATGTCAGGGTTAGTGAGTACACGGCATATACCAGCTGTGCCCGCGGATCCTCTCACGTCGAGTATGTTACAGAGGCGCTCATTATTGCTGATGTTTATATAATATAGAAATATTGCATCGCTATTTTTTGGATGTTTAAGATCTGCAATGAAGCTGGACAATAATCTGAGTTATCTCTATTTACTCAATAAGTTTTCAGAATTACCAGAAAAACGATGTTTTTTTAAGTATCCCTTGTCTATCAGTATTATATACTGCACATCATTCAGCAACCTTGTTTAACTTTATAAATATTCTTTCAGAAGTTTATATTTTCACGCAATTTCCTAATATTGGGTTAGGTAAAGAGCTTGCCGTTGCTGCTAAAGCTTATTTGAGTGGTGCGTCTATCACCTTCTTAGTGTCCAAGACCACGGAACAACATAATTACATATACATAAATTTACTTAGGTAAAATATTCGTGTATACTTATGTATATTAATGACTCAAGTTCATTCAAATTCATCACAGCCCCATAGTGAGATTCGAACTGGCCACCCTTAGCTTCGAAGGCTAGGTCACTACTAACAGGGCTATCAGGATAACACAGTTATAATAGGAAATTAAGTACTTACGCTAGGTATATTATCCGATGTGCATACTCCTTCGCTGAGTAGACGATCCCTGATCTCCCACGCGAAGATTGAGGGGCACTCGCGTTTGTACTGAGCGATTTTGCTCACAACCTCGGCAGTGGCCACGCGTGGCTTCGAGCCACCGATGGCTCTTGGCCTGATGGACCCGGTTTCATAGTATCTGCGGAATAAGTGCACTGCATTAGAGTGCGAAGCTTACATGTTTGCTTTGATGTATATCGTATCAAATGTCAGGGTTAGTGAGTACACGGCATATACCAGCTGTGCCCGCGGATCCTCTCACGTCGAGTATGTTACAGAGGCGCTCATTATTGCTGATGTTTATATAATATAGAAATATTGCATCGCTATTTTTTGGATGTTTAAGATCTGCAATGAAGCTGGACAATAATCTGAGTTATCTCTATTTACTCAGCGTAAGTTATTCCAGCGTACCAAAACTATATCGACTTGTCTCCTACTGACTCCGATCTCTATCCTATCTCTCCTTCTATTTCTAAATCTAAACTTTGGTAGGAGATAAATTAATTTGTAAATGAAAGCTATGTACTGATAATAATTTTGATTTAAATCTGTTATTAGTATTATGATATCTTCACGCCATTCCCAAGAGTTGGCTAGATAGAGTTCTAGACAATTAAGTATTTTCGACCAAACTCTATAAGTCGGACATAAGTTTTGAAAAAACCCATTGGTGCCAGACCTTATTGAAGATTAAACACGGGTCTTTTGACTCGAATTCCAGCCACTCGGCTATGGTGACTTTTTGTAATTGGTATTATGAAAATGTTAAAAATATATACATCTGTGACTATCAACCTATGAGGAAATGCTGTTCTTCTATTTTACAGAAAAGGTGCGGCATATAAAGATATGCCCATGAACCATCGGCCAGCCTCGAAGATCACCACATAGAACAGTCCAGAGCCTCCTGTATCTACTTCCTAACTGAGCAAGTGGCCACTCCACCATGACTGCCTCAGTCTTGACAAGATCGCCATTCGAGAAACTTTTACTGCCATAGAATTCTCAAAGCATCAGAATTTAAGAAAAAAAGACAAATAAGTAAAAGGAACGCCATAGCTCTGAAGATTTTCATAATAGAACCTTCATTATGAAAACCTTCTGAGCTGTCAGCAGAATCTATACACATTTGGCATACATTTCATTACTTAAATTACTTTTCTGAATGCCACTAAGAAATGGCTAAGTCATATTTCTAGTTAATTTATTTCCTTTCAGGCTACTGTATCACATTGGTCCGCCCTGTTTCAGGCTGTTCGGATAAGGTATGGTGGGTCGTAAGAGCTCCAGTTGTAGGTCAGACTGAGAAAATTTTCTGAATTTTGATGTTGTATTCCTCAGAACTAAGCTATACAGCTATAGAATACAGTAGTAGTAATAGTAACAGTAAGTAATGATATTGCGATCAAGAGCTACGAATATTTCTCTTGCTCCTAGAACGCAATATCATTCGCGTGATATTTTCAATAAGTTTTCAGAATTACCAGAAAAAACGATGTTTTTTTTAAGTATCCCTTGTCTATCAGTATTATATACTGCACATCATTCAGCAACCTTGTTTAACTTTATAAATATTCTTTCAGAAGTTTATATTTTCACGCAATTTCCTAATATTGGGTTAGGTAAAGAGCTTGCCGTTGCTGCTAAAGCTTATTTGAGTGGTGCGTCTATCACCTTCTTAGTGTCCAAGACCACGGAACAACATAATTACATATACATAAATTTACTTAGGTAAAATATTCGTGTATACTTATGTATATTAATGACTCAAGTTCATTCAAATTCATCACAGCCCCATAGTGAGATTCGAACTGGCCACCCTTAGCTTCGAAGGCTAGGTCACTACTAACAGGGCTATCGGGATAACACAGTTATAATAGGAAATTAAGTACTTACGCTAGGTATATTATCCGATGTGCATACTCCTTCGCTGAGTAGACGATCCCTGATCTCCCACGCGAAGATTGAGGGGCACTCGCGTTTGTACTGAGCGATTTTGCTCACAACCTCGGCAGTGGCCACGCGTGGCTTCGAGCCACCGATGGCTCTTGGCCTGATGGACCCGGTTTCATAGTATCTGCGGAATAAGTGCACTGCATTAGAGTGCGAAGCTTACATGTTTGCTTTGATGTATATCGTATCAAATGTCAGGGTTAGTGAGTACACGGCATATACCAGCTGTGCCCGCGGATCCTCTCACGTCGAGTATGTTACAGAGGCGCTCATTATTGCTGATGTTTATATAATATAGAAATATTGCATCGCTATTTTTTGGATGTTTAAGATCTGCAATGAAGCTGGACAATAATCTGAGTTATCTCTATTTACTCAGCGTAAGTTATTCCAGCGTACCAAAACTATATCGACTTGTCTCCTACTGACTCCGATCTCTATCCTATCTCTCCTTCTATTTTTTAACGTTATTTTATATTACAAAATAAAAAAAATAAATTATTTAAATATCTTTATGCTATTCCCAATATAGGGGTAGACAGAGGACTAATCTAGACAATTAAGTCCCTTTAACCCACCTTCCACCGAAGATATTTTCGGTACAACGTGACATGTGGTGAGCCCGTCGCAGTCTCAATGTCCAAGCCAATGATAAATTCGTACATAAGTTTTTGAAAAAACCCATTGGTACGAGCCTGCCATCTGGGGATCAAACTCGGGTATCTTGACTCGAAATTCCGACCACGCAATCACTTGGCAATCGTGTTACAAAATAGATCACATGTTACAAAATAAATTGTAAATCGGATAGGTCGTTTTCGCTTGATGAGTTCATAAACGGACTGTCGATTAGAGAATCACTGAGTCATTTTATAGATATAGAGGAGGTGGTGTAATAAATTAAATAAATAGAAATTTAAAATATCTTCACGCAATTTCGAGTACAGGGGTAGACAGAGGTCTAGTCTAGACAATTAAATTCCTTTCACCCACTTTCCACCGAAAATATTTTCGGGGCAACGTGACAGGTGGTGAGCCTGTCGCCGTCTTTATGTCCAAGCCAACGATATAATTAGTACATAGTTTATTTACAGAAAAAATTATGTTAATATTTACAATACTTATTAACTAAAAACTATTAGAGCCTTATAGAACTTATAGAGCCCTACTCCTCGTGGCATGGTACCAAGAACGCTGGCTGCATTTCCACGTTGAATGGCTAGACTTAACCGTTGAGCGAGAAAAGAACCAGCCCTCTTGTCACCAGTGGCAACGATAAGTCGCGGATACAATTCCTTTAGAAACTGCATCGCGCGGGGACCCCACGGACCGATTGTCTCTACGGCAAATGGAACAAATATATAGTATCCTTTCAAAGACTCATATTTACGCCATTTACCCGATTCAGCTGCCTCTGATGCCGCCCCGGCCCTTACCAATATAATGTATCGACGCAAGTTGCGTCCCACACAAGAGCTTTGCTTCTCTCTCCCAAGGGACTAAAGTCAAGCCGTCAGGTCTCTTACCATCCTCCTAAATATTCCACAAGGCTCTAAAACCGATGGAATATTTATGGAAACAAGAGCCCTTCGGAGGACCTCATTCAAGGAACCGTGACGAGATAGTCTGCCGGCACTTTTTTGGCATGAAAGTCCGTGAAGGCCTAACTCGTCGACGTCGCTGCCACAAGGACATCGATGTGGTTGACAAATCGATGCTCCCAATCGTATTCCTACAACTATACGTAAACTTTCGTTATCTAGTAATGTACCAAGGTTACTTGATGGTAAAGCATGTAGCCAGTAACTTGATTCCTTTGTCGAAACACCTAGAAAGCGGGCGCGGTCTCTGTCACAGTGAAAATTGTTCAGTAAGCATTTCTGCACATTCTGAACCAACGGGATATCCCACTGTTTTTGTGAGTTAGATTCCAGTGGAATATCCTCGCCGGGACAGAGACGTAACCATGCTTCTCTTGCCTCGTTAGCAAAGGTCAAGTCCAAGTCATTCTTAAGAATTTTACGTGACAAATCATGAACACTATGTACGGAGGCAAGGAAAGCCGGCAGCGCAATATTTGAAACCTCTCTTATACCGATACCTCCAAATCTAACAGGTAAAGTAGCTTGAGTCCAGCTAGATGAGACTAAAGATAAATTTAGAATGTTTTCCAAAGCTATTTTGAGATTAAGGTCAATTTGTTTTAAAAAATCAGAACATTTCCATGCTGGACTCGAGCGGAGTAAATAAGTAAATTTAGGAACAAGAACGCAATATTTTAAAATAGTAAGCGCTATATGAGAATTTAGAATATACAGTTTATTAACATGTTCTAAAAATTGATCAAATTTTACTTTCAAAAGACGTTTCATACTCTCTATAAGTAACGGCGCTCCAAGGAGGTAAAGAGAATCCGCCTCAGTTACTTTAATGCCAGGAGATATATTGTTAAAATTTTGAAACAAACTGTGTCTATGAGAAGACAAACGGTCAGGAATGAAAAGTTCACATTTAGTATTATTTAATTCAAGGCCAATGTTTTTAAAATTTTGAATAATTTTTGAAGGTCATTTTGCACGTCATCTGGCTTTCCTCCTAGGGTTCCGTCATCTAGGTACCAAACATTGAGTTTGGATTTCAACTTTGAAATAATCGGTTGAATTCCCAAACTAAACAATGCTGGGCCCAGTGGATCACCCTGCTGAACTCCGACGGCTGAGTCAATTAAATGATTTTCGTAAAATAAATTAGAGTTTTGACTGTAACATTGCCAAACGTAATGGTAAATTTCCGGGGTATGTTTCGCAACCTCCTTCAGCAGGGTTGATCTGTCGAGGGAGTTAAAGGCATTCCTAAGGTCAACTTTCAAGAGAACATCTGTTTGACAATTCGTTAAAAAAGTACGCACTGAATGTACAGCTGCCTCACAACCTCCTCTGCTACCGAAGCCTAACTGAATAGGCTGAAATTTTGACTTTAGATCGGAGGTTATGTGCCTACATGCTAATTTAGAAGTTAAACGTCTAAAAGTGGAACCAACAGCTATAGGGCGGATACCATTATCTTTTTTTTTAAAGGCACATAACCTTAGTACATAAGTTTTTGAAAAACTCATTGGTACGGACCTGCCAATTGGGGGTCGAACTCAGGTCTCTTGATTTGAAATTCCGACCACCCAACCAATCGGCTATCGTGACTTTTTTAGCATTTAATTAGCAGATTGTAAAGAAGTTTTATTTCACGTCAGAACGCTTGAAGGCTTTTACACTTTACTATGTATCTATGAATACATCCGGACAGCATCACATACATTGATCATAGAGTTAGTCGCTTAAGCACTTATATCATGGAATCAGAAACAACGAAGGGTACATCAAACACCCGACCCGAGAAAATGTAGAAAAAGTGTTTTCTACATTGACCGGTTCGGGAATCAAACCCGTCCCTGGGTTTCAAAGCTGGCGATACCATGAAATCCGGTATGTACTTATATGGAAGATTACATGGTCGTCAAACTGTACCTATTTTAATTAAAAGTAAATCCACCTAAGATTAAATGAGGAAACTATGCAGCAAAGTTTTTATTAATTAAGTACTAATTTAAAATACTTAATTTATTTAAAAACGTGTTAGAATAGAAATTGATCAGTATTAGCACAGGTAGAGCAAGAAATGTTAGGGGTAGCCCACTGCCAGTGTCGGATTACCTTGTCCCGTAAGGTATCAAGTTCGATACCGGCTCGTCGTATTTTATTATTCGCTTTACCGGCCAGCTGTCGACATGGCGTTTGGTTTAATATGCAATGACGAAATTTCATAACTACAAAAAATATAACATTTATGTTGTGAACTTTTAACCATCTCAGCCATGCTTTGTTACTAAAGTAAAAGAGAAATGTAAACCATGAAAATGACGACCTCTGTAGACGAGTGTAGTATACACCGGTTTTCATGGTGTCGCCAGCCTTTAGGCCAACCTAGGACGGGTTCGATTCACGGTCGGGTCAGTGTCGGTAACACTTTCTTCGAGTCTGGGTGTTTGTTTTAGTTTATAGTCACTATAGCCGAGTGGTTGGGTGGTCGGAATTTCGAGTCAAGAGACGCGAGTCCGATCCCCAAGTGGTAGGCTCGTACCAATGGGTTTTTCAAAAACTTATATACTAATCATATCGCTGGTTTGGGCATAAAGACCACCTGTCACGTTGTCCCGAAAATGTCTTCGGTGGAAGGTGGGTCAAAGGGACTTAATTGCCTAGACTACACTTCTGTCTATCCCTGTATAGGGAATTGCGTGAAGATACTTATTTATTTATTTATGTAAATGACGACCTCCACAGACGAGTGGAGTATACACCGATTTACATGGTGTCGTTAGCTTTGAGGAGGATTCGATTCACGGTCGGGTCAGTGTCGATAACACTTTTTTCGAGTCTGTGATACATTGTGATACATGATACATTCGTTGTTTCTAATTCAATAATAAAAATCCTTAAACTGCTTACTTTGGGATCAGATCAATGTATGTGATGTTGTCCCTATCTGTGTATCCCCATCTGTTATTTAAAATCAACTGGCTAAATCAATCCCTTCGAATCCTGCCCGATTCAGGCGAATATTTAAATTGATCGTTTTCTTGAATTTTACATCAAATGTCATAGGTAAAAAATGGTAAGGACGGTATCTTATACATTCCTGAAATACCCAAGTATGTGGCTAAAGCTTTTGTGTTCTAATCGGAATCAATTAAGGTACCGCAAACATTCTGACCCGAGACGATATAGAAAAAGAGCTTTTCTTTACAGAGTTTTCTATACTTTTACAGTGAACTATCTTCATATCAAAGCAGTTAGTGTTCGATAGTTAAAATTTGTTCAATGATATCATTGAATACTGTCCGACTCACGAAGCCATGGCAACAGTTTCCGAGTACTGTTATGATATGAACCGGTAATATGTGAGCAATCACAGGCGATAAAGTCGATAACTTTTCTACGTAATTATTGTCCAGGAAGACATTACAGTCTTACCAACGTTTCTTATACGGACAAAAAATTTATCGTTTTATTATACAAAAATCTAGCATGAAATAGGCTTTTCTATTCTTAATGAACGACAACGCATCTGCAACTTCTTTTTGTTTTAAGATAGAGATATTGTAGTCTCTGAGAGAAATCGTTTACATAAAAAAATAAAGAAATAATTATATTATTTAATTAAAAAAAATTATATAATAAACTGCATTAAAGAGCCATCAAACGAAACTTGGTAACCCGGGTATATTAACATAATAAGCTGCGTCAATAATTCTATTTAAAGCGCTAGCGAAAACCACTAAGTTAAGACAGGTGCCACAATCGTCACCTGCCACCACATATCTAATTAGGAGCTTAAAATATTATTAACTACTTAAAAATAATACGATAAAATATTTCATTACTCTAAGCAAATAATCCGATATATTTTTTAACCGCAAACGTATAAAACAAAAATCCAACGACAAGCCATACGTCACTACAAAAATAGAAAAGATAAAGTTACACGTCTATCAACTACACCAACCTTCGTAGTCAAGGTCCGCTAACATTAGCTGACCTTTAATAACGCGCCATTGCCTCACGAACAGAGTTCTCTATATTTTGGACGGTTCTTCGCATGTTATCCGGCGTTTTCCTATGACGTGCGGTCAGTTACTATAATTCTGCGGTTACAACCAGTTAGACAACGGTGTACGTTACCAACTGCATTTTTTAGATACTTTCAGTATAATATTGCCAGGATAGCGAGGGAGTAGTGTAATTATTTTGCGGTTGATATTTTCATGAATAATTGAAATTAATTAGTACCGAGTTATTCGACACTAGTGTAATTGAGAAATACAGAATATTTTTTTAAATTTCCTTAACACAGATATCTTCACGCAATTCCCAATACAGGGGTAGACAAAGGTCTAGACTAGACATTTAAGTCCCTTTGATCCACCTTCATCGAAGATATTTTCGGGACAACGTGACAGGTGGTGAGCCCGTCGCCGTCTTTATGTCCAAGCCAACGATATGAATCGTACATAGGTTTTGAAAAAACCCATTGGTACGAGCCTGCCACTTGGGGATCGAACTCGGGTTTCTCGACTCGAAATTTCGACCACCCATCTACTCGGCTATTACTTTACGACTTTACAACGGTTAATGTTGAACTTATTTATTTATTTATTTTATTTCTTAACACATTTTACAATAGTGGGCTAGACGAAGCTACTTAGTTAGGTCTTTTCGACTCACCTTTTATCGAAATCTATTTGTGACAACGTGAATTTGCCCATTGCTGCCTTATTGTCTCTGCTAATGGTATAAACTTTACATAGATAAATATGTGTATCACCTTAAGATTTGTACTACCAAAAATTTCACCTATTGACACAAGTGATTTATTAACCCACTTTGGAATCGGAGCAATGTGTTAGATATATCCTATCTATTTATATATCTATAACAGTTTTAATGCTGCAAATTAGCGGCAGAAATGAGAGGTGTAGAGATCCAGACAACTCCTTAGCAGAAAATGCGTCTCTCACTAACTCTCCTAACTTAATTTCTTTTAAGAAATGAACTGTTTAGACCCGTGGCCAACTAGTTATAGTCGGTAGTTTTTTTAAATCTTAATTCTAATATGAGTAATGTTTTTAGAATATTAAATAGAAAAAGTCACGAAAGCCGAGTGGTTTGGTGGTCGGAATTTTGAGTTAAGAAACCCGAGTTCGAACCCCAGGTGGCAGGCTCGTACCAATGGGTTTTTTTAAAAGTTATTTACGAATTATATCGTTGACTTGGAAAGAAAGACGGCGACGGGCTCACCATCTGTCACGTTGTCTCAAAAATGTCTTCCCGCCGGTATTCTGTGAGGTCGTGGTACTTCCCCGATCGAGCCGGCCCATTCATGCAACAACAAAAGTTGATGCGTGGCTTTACCACTGTAAATGTGTCGAAAGGACTCAATTGTCTAGACCTTTGTCTACCCCTGTATTGGGAATGGCGTGAACTTCAGTGAAAACGACATGCAATACTTGACGGACATGACTGGAAGACGACAGAAAAAAAAAAAACTAGAAATGCAGTGCATTACTGACCTGCCGAGTATCTTGGACACGCAGCCGTTGGAGACCTGCAGGATGCGGCTGATGTCGCAGGGTCGCGCGCCGGAGTGCGCCAACTCCACTATCTTCTGCCGTGTGGAATCGGGCAGCGGTCTGCCTCCTACAAACACGCCGCCGAGCTGGTTAACACCGCTGTGACCTGCCGCACCACAATCCTGCTTACTCCAATTAATCACGCGTTTAATATGTTCACATTGAATGGACTGTTAATGCAACAGGTTGTGTTACACAGGTCTTCTTAATGATCGTGTTCGTATTTAATGAGCTTAAACTGTTCGAATGTTAAAATTAAAAAAAAAATATGTAATGATTATGTTGAAAAACGAAAGATTTAATTTTGATGCGATAAATGAATACATCTAAAGATTTTTAGATAGGATAAAATCTCTGGACTCGCAATACCGTTACGAAACGCAGCTATAGTGTGTGTAAATATATATGCATGTGCACTGCGAACGCTATTTACACTAGTTATCACTATTTCCTTTCAATTGGACAACATGCCTTTATAGTAAATTTAATAATTAAACTATTTTCATTATATTTAAGCTATTGCTGTGAATAATATATCTTAAAATTAATTTAAAACTGTGAAGTGTCAATAATTACTTAACTATTTAATTATTAAACTATTGTACAGTATGTATTACAATAGTTTAATGTTTGAGAGTTTGCACCACAAGTTTTTTGAAATTAAATTTATAAATCTATCATTGCTGATATCATCTGTTCCTCATCTCATAGGTAAATATTTTTCACTTCTGTCGGCAACCCGTAATTTATTTTTTAAAATAGTGACGTCATTTTAATAATTATTATGTAAAACTAAGAATATTTTAATTATTTTTCCATCATGTTTTATGTATGCATGTTCATGGGTCCAGCCAGTAGTGTGTAGAGAGTTTTAGAAAAGAAAGTGAAAATAGTTCTATTACTTAAATGGATTATTAAAATTATCAGGGTAAACAATCATTTCATGTATATGTAAAAGCTATGCCGGGCCATAAATGACCCCATGAGTGATTAATATTATTTTTCACGTTATTTTTCAGACATTTTTTTGACTTCTCATAGTTTAGCGCCACCGCCTTAGAATTTGTCTACGTGGTACATTATTTCCTTCTCAAGAGTCGCTTGAGAATGCATTTATAACTATCTTCGTTTGAAGAATAATCTTCTTTATATGCTGTACAGTTATTTACAATTAGATGAGCTGTTCGAAGAATTTCATTATAGTCCAAAAAAAAAACATTACTGAATATTTAAAATATATAGATATGTTAGAAATATTTGTACAACCTTTTGGAATGTGAGGGAAAATATTATAAGGAAACTCGTAAAAAATAATAATAATAAAAAAATTCCGATATTAAATTCCAATCTGTCTTAAGGAAGATTTCTGAGAAGGCTTTTGCTCAGAGCATTGGATCATTTATTGGATTCTACTTTATTTTTACTGTCAAATGTGACTTTAGCATTACTTCATATCCTGAATCAATTTAAAGAAATACTTTAAACACCTGCATAATAATTTAATCTGTAAAATAAGTTGATAAGTCACGATAGCCGAGTTATTGGGTGGTCGGAATTTTGAGTCGAGAGACCCGAGTTCGATCCCCAGGTGGCAGTACCAATGAGTTTTTCAAAAACTTTGTACGAATTTCATCGTTGGCTTGGACATAAAGACGGCGACGGGCTCACCACCTGTCACGTTGTCTCGAAAATATCTTCAGTGGAAGGTGGGTCAAAGGGTCAATTGTCTAGACTTGACCTCTGTCTACCGCTGTATTGTGAATTGCGTAAAATAAGTTAAACCGTGCTTTGAGGTCTTTTAAAAAGGCCTATAGTTAGCAGCAGATTTAGGACAGGATGAAATAACGATACCTACCCATATATGTCCTCATTTTACTACATGTAATGTGAAAGGTAATATTTGTTAAAATAATGTTTTTAAAACGTCTTTTAGTGTATTTGTAAGTCTTGTAACTCTCGTCGTACCCTTCGGAATAGTAAAAAAAAAACATGGTGGTCACCATTACCTTTACCTTTGTGCGCCAAGTCGTCCATGCGGTCTAGTAGGTTAGTGTCGGGAGGCCAGGGGCTGATTGGTGTCAGCTGCTGCGCAGGCAGCATCGTGTACACCCCGTACTCTTCTATTGTGGTGACCTTCAAAGATATAAATAGGCAATCTCTTGTTAATTAGTATCGGAGAATATTGCAGTAAATAAAAACTATATAAATCTTCTTTCTGTACTTTTTTTTGTTGGACCGTTGCTTAGTTGGTATGGGTTATTATTATTATTCCTCTGGATGTAGTTATTTCAAAACTTTTCCTTTACTATGACAACAAATTTTCCTTTACTATGATGAATGTTCATATTTGTATGCCTAATTACATATATTCTAGAAGTGCCTAGCTGTTTTGTTTGAGTGATTCTGTATTTTACTGAAATGTCATAGAAAAATTGTATTTTCTAGAAATATTTCCAGATAAAATGTCAAATCTGTGAAGCCTTTCTCGAGTGTCTTTCCGACTTGTGGCAATTGCTTTTTATTTATATACAGTAATTGTTCAAATAAAATAATTAAATAAATATTTTCACGCAATTCACAAAACAGGGGTAGACAGCGGTCTAGTCTAGGCGGTTAAGTCCCTTTGACCCCTTCCACCGAAGATATTTTTGGGACAACGTGACAGGTGGTGAGCCCGTCGCCATCTTTATGTCCAAGCCAACGATACAATACAAGTATAAGTATTTGAAAATCCCATTGGTACGAGCCTGCCACCTGGGGATCGAACTCGGGGCTCTTGAGTCGAAATTCCGACCACCCACTCGGCTAACGTGACTTATTACTATTAATTATTTATATAGTTATATGTGCTGAGCTAAATACTGGGGTGGTCTAGATAGCTTAGTGCGTTCCACGCACTTTTCTCGGTGTTACCGGTGCGCTGGTGAACCTGTCATCGTCTTAATGTCAACGATTTAAATATGTTTGTAAAGGTAAGTGAATGCTAGAATTCACATATATTTAGATACAACCAAAAAACTTTCGATGGTAAATCATACAATTTGATGATGAATGACATGAATTATGCCTATATTAATGTAACTATTTCTTTTAGTAATTATATGTACCCCTTTACTAATTACTAATTATATGATTTTCGTGGTTATAGTGGCGTGTGTGAACGCCACTATAACCACGAAAATCATATAATAAGGGTTTTGGAAATGTCGCCAGCTCTGTGGTCCCGGATTTGATTCTCGGGCGGGTAAATGTAGAGAACTATTTGTTCCATATTGTTTTGGGCCTGGGTGTTGGTGGTACCATCGTTGTTTCTGATTAACACAAGTGCAATGGATACTAGCTTTAAGAATAAAGCAATTTAAGTGAGGGGAACTACTTTAAGTTATTTATGTAGTAAAGCGCAAGTATTGTGAGTCGGATACTCAATACTGTATCTACGGAAACCATAAAGTAACCCTCCCCGCCCCCTCCATTATTTTCAGCATCCTAGATCAAGGTGTGTCAATTTTGTATAATATTAATCTATATAAGTCATTGAAAACCGTTTGTTTTTGGATGGAATTGGTGATTTTTGTAATCTTATAACATGATTGTTAACAAACGAGTCTGTGCACAGTTATGCCTTGGTCTCTCGGAAACTACTGTAACGATTTGGGCAATAGTTTGCATATATGTAGTGTTTACATTTTAAATTTGTCTACACAGAAGGAATATCTGTAAAATTCGTTTATATACGAAAATATCCTCTTTTTTATCATTATTCATGTTTGCAATACTGGAGTAGACAGCGAGCTAAACGAGTAAGATTTTTTAGAGGTACCATTCACCAAAAACTATTTGGGATAACGTGTCAGATGTTGGAATCTGTTGCTGTTTTAGTGTCCAAGACAACGTACAATATACACGTATAATTATATACTTACATACATAATTATTCATTCATATAAACATCCGTGACTCGAGTACAAATATTCATATTCATCACACTTTTTCGATTTCCCTTGGCGGGGTTCGTGGTTGTAACCCTTAGTTTCGAAGGCAGGCTCACTGTCTGCTAGGCAATCGGCTCGTCAATATTTATAATTTATTAGATAAATATTATTGGGCTATACTCTGATACAAAGTGCTTGCTAGGCAAGGCTATATCTACTAATAGGAGGTATGTAACATCCTGTAAATGCGCAGAGTTGTGCTATGTAATTCTCTCATAAATTTCAGATAGATCTGGAGGCGGAAAGATTCTGTCTCTGTCTTTCAATCCGGGGTTTCAAATAAGAATGGCACTCTAATGTGTGTGTTTAAGCCAATGTTTATGTTCTATACATAAATGAAAACTTGCGCACCTTAAAAAATTATGAAAATTGTGATTCTGTAGGAGGAAAAATTATACTTTTAGGTACTATCATAAATTTTCTACTGTTGGCGTCTATGAGAAAAAAGCGTATTAAAGTAGAAGCAACTCCTGGTTCGGAATTTAAGTAAGACTATCTGAAACTTAATATTTTCAGAATAATGAAAGACTGAACTAACTTTTTTTAATATTATAATACATAAAATTTTCTTTCGTATCAAAATGTGAACTTGAGCAGTTTCATAATTTAAATTTTAAACACTTCAACTGAGTGTTTGTCGAATATCAAGGGCTTTCGACCCCAACGCTCTAGATCAAACTCTTGAAAACGAGAAAAGTGAAAAAGTTTAACAAACTTACAGAGTTAACTGAATTTTCAAATAAAGATTTTTTTTTAAATTCATTATAATGCTATCCATGTCACATAGTAAAGTCATTTTTTAAAAAAAGTTTTTAAATTTTGAAGACGGTATGCAATTTAGAAAAATACTTATTTCCTGGGATAAAACCTCACTTAATCATATTAAATACTTACATTACGAGGTATCTGCTTCTATGGTATGGTATTTATACCAAAATTTGATTTTAATAATCTAAATATTTCTCCGTTTGGTTCACGGATTTTGGATTTTGGTGTTATATTTATTCATACATCCATGCTATTATTATAAATACATAATACTGTATCTGTGACTTCACGGCTAAGCAGCTGAAATTTAGTACAGGGGAAACTTGAACCCTGGGGAAGGACAAGTAATTTTTTACCCGTAAAAGATAATTTTACGCGACACTTTCCAAGCGGGCGAAGCAGCCGGCGTATGAGATTAATTTGTTTTAAATATAATATTTAATTATTATGAAATCCAATTAAAACTAATCAACATATTTAGCTACCGTTATAACCTTTAAATGTGTACATGTACTGTAACATATATGCATTTGTATGTTCTTTTTGAGTAAGTGTTCCTAAATATTCATGAATAAAAGACATTCTACAAAACATAGAATAACAAACAACATGTTCTAGAAAAAAAAAAGATTATTAAAAAAAAAACAATTTTAAAATCGGAATATTATTGAAAATTAAAAATCAGCGAGGCGTTCAGGCGTGAAACTTAATCAGGTTAAGGCGTGTTCCACTATCGATATCGTCTCGATAGAAAATGTAATCCGCGAAAATGCTTTATTTCTTCCGTTGCCGCACGCGGAATCGATTTTTATGTATCATCGTAGTGCTAAGTGCAACGCAAAATATAATCGGTGACGACGCGAGCGTATCGAGCGACGCACCGGCGGATTTGGTTTCCGAACTATATTTAAAGTACAAGGAGGCTGCTGAAGATGGTATGAACATAGAACAAGTTTGCTACGTAATATAAGTGATAAAATAGTGTTAATTACTTTATATAAAAGTCGTAAAAGCAGGCGCTGAAGGGCAGCAGCGTCTAAGGCACAAATTATCTGATACTGCGATCGCCAATCCGCTTGCCGAGTGTGGCGATTATGCCAAACCCTACTAAGGGAGAGGCATTGGTCTATCAATGGACTATTACAGGCAATAGACAGATGAATGCTCGATGAAACTTTGTTGTTTTGAACTGACGAATGGGGTGGACTGTCAGACTTGTTTCAACCCTGATCCCATAATTTTTTCCACTCTTACATAATAAACTTCAAATTTTTATCGTTACGAAAATATGAACAAAATATTGCTTTGCGTTTATTCTCTTTTTAGTGCTCTCTGTCTGCTTATTTTCAACGTTTAAAACATTCATAGTTTAAAACAAAATTTATGTACACAATTTTGTAGTCTAAGAACTTGGTGTTAAATCTCCATGTCTGGGTATCATATTCTCCATGTCTGGATGTTATATTCTCCGGTTCTATAATTCCTAACTCTAAAATGTACGAAAGAAAACCTTTGTCATCAATATCCATCTCCACACCATTTCAACTTCACAGACATATGACTTCTTCAAAAATACGTCCGAACTACCGCCTACTATCCACATTTTGCAGTTCTCTGCAGTTCTTTTCTTGGTATTTATGGAGTTCAAGAGTTAATTGAATATCTAATAAATCAAACACGTCTTAAAGATATTCATAATCCTCGTCATAAAAGGCTAATTTATTATAATTCTAGAAGGAGTCCTTAGTCCTTCTGTAGATTCTAAAATGCCCAGCCATTAAAAAATACATAAAAATATAAATACGCTACGATTCATGTAGAGGGTTAGTTTATAAATGTTAGAGTAGAGTGGCAAAGCATCCATCTCAATTTAGTACACTGCGAAACTGAGGTGGATGCTTTTTGGGGAACACCACGCCTTGAACAGCCACAATAAACTTTACTTATTATGAATGATGTTGTAGTGTAGTCTTACACTACAAAGGAAGTCACGAATCAAGAAATTTTCTTCCCTTATGGTTCTTCACATATTATGCCGGACTTAAATTATCGTTCATAATCATTTTTCAATCCCAATTTTGGAAACAAGCTATTTGCCGTGTGATAATCAATCGTGAGAATCAATCACCGCCTTTCATCCCGTGTGTGCATTAAGAGATAAGTAATGGAGAAGGTTTGGAAATGGTAATGGGTACTTACATATATCGGTATAACCATCTCATAAAGTACCAAACTAAAATTAGTAGACCAATATTGGCCAGCAGCCTCTAACCCGAGATGTTGGTCCTGTATTCACCGATTCACTCACCAAGCATGGCGATATTAGCAATCATCCTGCCATCAGTAATTAAGTACACTATACTATAAGGCCGTAAAACATTTAAAAAAATCAACAGTCAGTTTGGAACTTTAGGCATTAATGACTATAGGGTACAAATACTTTTCAGTTAAAATTATAAGTTTACTAGTTTCTGTCCGCAACTTCGTCCGCGCAGTTTGCTTATTCTTAATTTCCCGCGAAGTCCTTTAATTTAACAACTCAAAATTAATCAATCCCATAATTCATAAGTCTCCCACGGGATCCGTAATTTTTCCAGGATATACGAGTCCTGTGTGCTATTTCAGACTATAATCTATCTATGTGCTGAATTTCATGCAGATCCGCGGAGCCGTTCAATCGTGATTGAGTGACAAACATCCAAGTAGCATTATAAGTTCATGACGGTTATTGTCACGGAATCGTTTGCCAGTATAAATGTACCTTCTGTTCTGTATTAGTAACAGCCAAGCTTTGATAGAGCGGTTTTTTTATAAAGATTTTTTTTGTACTTGAATGTGTTTTTTTGGAAAAAAAATGTCTTTACGCAATTCCCAATACAGGGGTAGACAGAGGTCTAGTCTAGATATTTAAGTCACGTCGACCCACCTTCCACCGAAGATATTTTCGGGACAACGTGACAGGTGGTGAGCCCGTCGCCGTCTTTATTTCCAAGCACTGGGCTATCGTGACTTGGTTTTTTCGAGATGACACTTATCAAGATGTACAGACGTAAGACACTATCTAAACACAAAATATTATCCAAATTGTTAGAGTAGTCTTACAGATACCTTAATATATGTATAAAAGATACGACAATTCTAAATAAATTTAGTGAATCTGGCTTTTGCCCCTAATGTGTAAATATTTCGTTTGATTTGTCATAATCGGCACAAGACATAACTGATAGAGTAGCGAAAATCTAAAATTAAATGAATAAGAAAACAACTAAATACTTTTGAGTAAAACAAAAATAAATTAAATATCCAGTACCAGTTTATAACAATTAAAAGTATGAAATATAATAAAATTACAGTTCAAATGGTTCATGTTATCTAATAGGCGCATACCTTTTTTAATTACTAAGAAATTAATAAAAAAATTTATTGCAGCTTCACCTATTTCATCACGACGGCTGTTTTCAGGGAACCGTCTATTTAAGATACACGTTAAAAAATTAAAACAGGTAAATGGTTTGAAAAGGCATAATTTACTGATTCAAGAAGAAAGAGGAAATCAGCACAATCCTTTTATATACATTAACAATCCTTTAGAATCTAAGGTTCCAAATGCATACCTCACTTTGGACGAATTTAAAAAAGCTCTCACGGATCGTGTTTTGAAACAAAGAGACACGCTAACCAAAGGAACTAAATCGGTGTTGCGCACGGCAGCAACAACACATATTACTATAAAGGATGTTACTTCACCAAAAAGAGAATTAAAAAATAATACATTAAATTCTGTGAACAACAAAGTTTTTAAAATAACAAAATCAATTCAAAATCGACAACCGCAACAACCTCAATCGTCGAAGAGAAAAATAATGTCATCCAAAATAACAATTTATACAAACATAAATAAAACGTATAATACTGTACACACTAATTCAATCCCTGTTTCTAAACCACGATCAGAGGTTACTACAAAACTTGTTACTAAAACTCATAATATATTAAAAACTGATGGTACAGAATTACAAAAAAATGGCAATTCTGTAACCGAAGAAAACACTGCAAGTTACAAATCTTTACTAACCAATGATCCGGAATCATCTACACCAGATCGTGAGAAAGTCACGCTAAAAATTACAGCCAAAAGCACAATACAAGATGTAACCATAGACTCCACCATAGAAGAAACATATGGAGTGACAACGAAAAAATTAACAGAAGCTATCAAAACTACTACTAAAAGGACGCGGCGTACTTTGGGAGTAAGTATTCTATAAATTAGTAGCTTTATAATCTTTCCTGAGTCACGAGTGGTATGATGATCGGATTTTCGAGTCAACAGACCCGAGTTCGATGCGGTTTTTTCAAAAACTTATGTACGAATTTATCCTTTCGTGAACTTATGTTATCTGCTCCTTTAGAGCTAAAATTAGACCTAGGTTACGTGTGAAATTGTATGGTTTCAGAACTACTACTGATTTATCATTGTTACAATGATAAAGACGACCCTTGTTCCACAATGATGAAACATGTTAACATGTTGACTACCTCTAAAAAATGCTATCTTCACGGATCCGAAATATCTTCACGGATCCCCAATACTGGGGTAACCTATCACGATTATGGTGTGCAAATCAAACACACAAATCGTACAAAAGTTACGGTAAAATACGTGGGTTCGAGCCTTTCTCCTGAGGGTCAAACTTAAGTCTCCTGATTCAAAATCCAATTATTCAACAACTTGGCTATTGTGAGTAATGTCAATAACTTTAGCCGCACCGTGCGGATTTGCTTATGATTAATTTTTTTTTATTTAAAAAAAGTTTATATAAAATTAAAAAAAAGTTTTTTGAGTTAATAAGCTATCAAATTCCTGAGGTTGCCTGGAAGAAATTGCTACATGACATAAGTACCTAGTCACCTTTTGCTATGCATTTTTGATACTTATATTTTGTATCCTTTTTTCTAATTTGGTGTACAATGAAGTATATCATCATTTTTATTGATAATAATAATCTTCACAAATAAGCAAATAAACATTTGTAATATTGATAACATAGTTTACGTTCACAGTTTTCTTTTCTGAAACTATTGTGTTTTCACTTCATCAACTTCAACTTGTAGTCGACAATTACATTACAACCGAATGGTGAAATAAGTTTAATAAAAAAAAAATATATCTTCACGCAATTCCCAATACAGGGGAAGACAGATGTCAAGTCTAGACAATTAAGTCCCTTTGATCCACCTTCCACCGAAGATATTTTCGGGACAACGTGACAGGTGGTGAGCCCGCCTTTATGTCCAAGCCAACGATGAAATTCGTACATAAGTTTTTTGAAAAACTCATTGGTACTGCCACCTGGGGATCGAACTCGGGTCTCTCGTCTCGAAATTCTGACCACCCAACAACTCGGCTATCGTGACTTATAATAAGTTTATAATAAGTTTAATAATAATTAAATACTTTAATAGGGACAACATTGCATATGTTGCTTTGATCCCAAATTGTTATAAATCAGAAACCACGAAGGTTCCACAAACACCCAGACCTGACATAATGTAGAAGAAATGGTTTACATTGACCCGTCCAGGAATCGAACAAACGCCCTTAGAACTGATAATCACACGATAATCGGCATGATAGAGTGGTTATCATCCACCGAGCCCTCGTTAATTCATTTATTAAATAATTTCAATGGATACCAAAAAAAAAAAAAAAAAAAAAAACAACCCGTAACCCATGAATTAGCAGACCGATACGTTCACCATTAAGTCACTTTACTGAAATAATAAAATAAACATAAATATTTTCACGCAATTCCCAATACAAGGGAGACAGAGGTCTAGTCTAGACGATTAAGTCCCTACGACCCACCTTCCAACGAAGATATTTCGGGACAACGTGACAGGTGGAGAGCCCGTCGCCGTCTTTATGCCCAAGCCAATGATATAATTCGTACATAAGTTTTTTTAAAAACCCATTGGTACGAGCCTGCCACCTGGAGATCGAACTCGGGTCTCTTCACTCGAAATTCCGACTACCCAACCACTCGGCTATCGTGACTTTTTTTCATTTAACTGTCGATAATAAATTGTACATCTTATATTATTTTTTTTCAGAGGCCTCTTGTATTTATGGGAAAGAATAAATAAGCAGTTGATGGAGACTTGACGTTCTGATATAATTAATTAATCTACATGCTAATATTTTCAGACGACTGATTGTTGTATATATTTTTAAAAAATATTAAAATAATAAATAAAAGTAGATTTTAAAATAATAAATAAAAACGTCATCTTGACGACCTCAGTGGACGAGTGGCGTAAACACCGGTTTTCAAGGTGTCTCCATCTCGAGGTCCCGGGTTTAATTCCCGGTCGGGTCAATATGGAATTTTCTACATTTTCTCAGATCTGGGTGTTTGTGGTGCATTCATTGTTTCCGTTTGATCCGTATTACAAGTGCATTAGCATCTTATATTGGGATCGGAGAATGTTTGTGATGTTGTGTCTATATATATTTACATCTCGCACATAACGCCTAAGATGAATAGCGATGGCGCTATTCCATTTTCTTATTTTGTAATTATGGCAAGTTCGCCTTTAGGCCTACAATGGTAGTGTACACTTCCATTTACATAAGATAGTCAACTTAAAATATCTTAATAAACATTAACCTAAGGTTTTCGACTGTATCCATGGATAAAGATATACTGTATCCATGGATAAAGATAAAGTAATATTATATATGTAAACAAAACAGTATACAAATGTATAAATTTGGACAACATCCCAAACATTTGTCTGATCTTCAACAAAGCATCTAAAGCATTTGTGTTACGGAGCAACTAAAGTACCACAAACCCCAAGACCTAAGTATAGATAAAGTGGGTTTCTACGTTGACTAGTCCGGAATTGACCCCGTGAATTCAGAACTGGTGACACCTTGAAAACTGGTGTGGTACACCACGCCCCCATTGACGTCGTTTTTATAATGTTGCTAATGTTAACTTATTTTAATCGGATACAATAAATCACGATAGCCGAGTGGTTGGATGATCGAAATTCAAGTCAAGTGACTCGAGTTCGATCCCCAGGAGGTAGGCTCATCATGGGTTTTCTAAGCATGGTTTATATTGTTGGCATGGACATAAAGATAGCGACGGGCTCACCACTTGTCACGTTGTACAAAAATGTCTTCGGTGAAAGGTGGGCGAAAGGGCTTAAGGTGAAAGGCCATATGTATAATTTTAAAAACAACGAGTGTAGAAATAACATTAATTTTGGAGCGGATTGAAATTTATATTTAAGTTTTTATATTTAAATTTCAATTCATGTCAGGTGTATAGTTTCAGAGATTGGATGATGAGTGGTACTTCGGGAAACATATTTTGTCGCCATCAATGCAACGGCGACTATAAAAAAAATCTTACCTTAATTAACTAATTTAAAAATCCAAGTTATTGAAATCAATAACTAATATATTGTTTCAACTTGTAGCTTCCAACATCACTGTAACAAATATGACAAATGTTTTTCCTAGCAGACGTTCATAGACTAACAATAATTATAGAGTTACGGTTTAAAATTGAAACACGTGAATTACGTTCCCGCCAAACTAAACGTCAAACTGTCAAACGCGCAGGCATTGTACCACTGCTCCAGAATAAAGGCGCGACTCCACTGATTACAAAACACAATCTCACGTGGAACTACGACTCTCCAGCGAATTTACGACTCTGAAGGGCTGTTATTACGATAGCTCCATTCGCTGTTGCTAAGACAGAGAGAGAGAGAGAGACCGCACTATAAACGAGACTAAGCTCGCTCCCCTTGTAAGCTTCTTACTGCATTTAGAACTGCTCATTTGAGCGAAAGGGACATACAGATTTCTATCGCGTTTCTCATTTGGTTCGGGCTCCTCCCATTTATCTTTTATCCCTCAGTGGTGGGGCGAAGTTGGACAGTTCTAAATTATCTATTATAATAAAATTATTTTGCGAAATAAGGGGTTGGTTTTGATAATGATGCATTTCATTTGTGCCGATTTGTTTTAAGTGATGCGACAAGATTATTTATTGAGAATTTCTAAAAAAAAATTACTTAGGTAATGGATTTAACGGTGGTAAACGAATTTTAACATTAGGTACGTACGACTTATTTTAACAATATTACACGTTTAAATATCTACTTATGGTATTTGAATAACTTGCCAAAATGAAGAATAATTCAGACAAAACACTAAATATTGAAATTTATGAAATAAACATGTAATTTATTAATACAAACACCTAAGTAAACTAAATGATTTTTATTGAAAAGTTGATTCTAATTATGTTACGTCTATTTTGCTAAAAAAAACAAAAATAAACTTAATTATTAACATTATTCTAATAAAATTGTATTAAAAGTAATATCAGCCCTACAAGAAACCTAAATTAAATTATGCAGCAAATATTGTTGTTTTAGGAACATGTAATGCAACCCTCTTTACGCTTAGTCACTCTCTTTCCCACTACTGAAAAGGAATCTATTTTCCATCTCATTTCTTTGCAAACACATTATATTGCTGTTAAACTGTTGCAAGTCTACGAAGTGCATTAAGCTTAACTGCCTTGAAAATAAGGTAAACTTTGTTTTGTATCACGATGAAAACCGTGTGTCAACATTTGCGGTCGAGTTTTGGTTTATCTCCCCCGCACAAAAATGTTACTTCCACAAACATTATTTTCGACCAATGGTGAGTATTCGTTAGTAATTTTTGGCCAATCAAGGTCTCAAATTTTCTTCGCTTCGAACTGTTCTGTTTCTATTTTGAATTAACTTTTTTTTTTTTTTTAATTCGCACTCCTTTTATAATGTGGCTGTTTTAGTTTTGTCTCGGAATTTTTATTCTTTATCTGAGACCAACGCCTTGGTTTTGTCGGAAATATTACTTACAAATGAGACGAGCGAAATGTGTTTCTTTTTATTTAAGCTCGATTTATTAAAATGTTTTTGCACGTATCTGGTATTCGGTAGTATAAACAAGTACTTGGCGCTATATAATTTTCAGCGGATTAGCCTGCGTGGAATACTTACTATAAATGGAGATTCCGAATGAGGTAATCGGATTGATAATGACTATCAAAGCTATTAATTATTATCTTAGTAACTACTTATTATTATATTAAAAATGAAAATTTTCCTATACAAGGTTTAATTCCTTTTTGTATCGACATAGTTTCATGAAACTCCCTCTTCTCCCCTCCATTCTACCCCTTGACGGAAAGTTTTCCTCCTAAGTTAATGTCTCCTATTAATAACCTGTCGTGCCAAACTTCATCCTCATAGGATGTATGATTGAGTGACCCATGGCCTTTATATATATTTTTTTATCATTTAAAAAAAAGAATACTAGCAATATCAAATAACATTACTAGTATTCCTGTTAACTAACTAAGCTAAAAGCTTCTGTCTGGAGTGGGTCACGATAATAGTCGAATGTCGGGCCCGAACCTGATGATTATATTTGGGATTGGCAATCCACACCCTAAACCATAAGGCTAATGCCCCTTAGATATAGATTATATTATATTATATTATGGTAATAGAAAGACTATGGGACTAACAGTCAGATTTGGTAATTCGAAAACAACCCGAACCACGTCAATCTCGGAATCTGGTACTCAGCGGTGGGGACGTTTACCCTGTTCGATAGAAACCGTAACGAAGGCATTTACAACAAAAATAAAAATAACAAATAAATATCTTCACGCAATTCCCATTCTACATAGCGTGATACAGGGGTAGACAGATGTCTAGTCTAGACAATTAAGATCCTTCGACCCACCTTCCACCGAAGATATTTTCGGGACAACGTGGCAGGTGGTGAGCCCGTCGCCGTTTTTATGTCCAAGCCAATGATGTAATTCGTACATAAGTTTTTGAAAAACCCATTGGTACGCCTGCCACCTGGATCGATCTCGGGTCTCTTGACTCGAAATTCCGACCACCCAACCACTCGGCTATCGTGACTTAGTGCTTGTGACATTTGCAGCAGATTAAGTGTAACGGATATAGCCGTGAAGATTAATCAGTTATAACAAAGTGGGTGGCGTCTAGAGCCGCGCCGGTGGGGCTACAGATGTGTGTGAAAGCAATCTCGTGCCTCGACTGATATCCGGCAAAAAATTCTCGTGAGGTTTAATTTGGGTTAAAAAATTTACTTCACGCCATTCCCAATACTGGTGACAGGTGGTGAGCCCGTCGCCGTCCTTATGTCCAAGCCAAACAAAACCCATTGGTACGAGCATTTCAACAATAGTAGAGCCACGCATCAGCTTTTGTTGTTGCATCAATGGGCCGGCTCGAACGGGGAAGAACCATGACCTCACACTCACCTCACACTCAACTTCTGCATTTCGTCTGGTTAGTGCAGGTAACCGGAGGCCCACACACCCATCTCCCCCAATTCTGGGGGGGAGGGGCACTCTAATCGTGACTACACATACACTATATATTATATATCTCGACGATTATTCAAGCTAAGTGGATGGGAGACCAAACTTCGAATCAGGAGATCCGAGTACAATCCCCAAAAGGAAGACTCGCTCGTTTTTTCGATACCTGTGAATGATTTGCAACGTTTATTTTGATACTAAAACGGCGACTGGCTCACCAGCTGTCATGCTCCGAAAAATGTGAGCTGAATGGAGAAAATTGTATGAACCTCTAAGTACCCCATCATTAAAAATGTCTAAAGACAGAAAATAAAAGATAATTTTACAACTTGTTTTAAATATAATTTTTAATAGTTACATATTTTATTTTATGATTATTATTAATATATTATAAATTTTAATTATAAAAATTACATACATAGATAAGAACAACTTCACATACATTGATCTAATCCTAAAGTAAGCGTTTAGGCATTTGTAGTACGGAATCAGAAACAATGATGGTACCACAAACACCCAGACCGAAAAATGTTTTATTTTATTTGATAATTAATTTAAAAAATAAAAATATAAAATATAAAATAAAATAAAATATCTTCACGCAATTCCCAATACAGGGGTAGACAGTGGTCTAGTCTAGACAATTAAGTCTCTACAACCCACCTTCCACCGAAGATATTTTCGTGACAACGTGACAGGTGGTGAACCCGTCGCCGTCTTTCTATCCAAGCCAATGATGTAATTCGTATATAGGTTTTAGAAAAACCCATTGGTACGAGCCCGCCACCTGGGGATCGAACTCGGGTCTCTTGACTCGAAATTCCGACCACCCAACCACTCGGCTATGGTGACTTAATTAATTTAATACTATATGATAATATGGTATTAAATTAATTAATAATATGATAATTAATTTAATACTATTATTTGATTTTAAATAACCTCACTGTGCTGTGAGTGGTAGGTTAGCATGGTTCAGGCATGTAATGTGGAGGGAAGAATGTAATATAGGCAAAAGAATGTGAGAGATGAATGTGAATGGATGAAGAGATGAATGTGAATGGATGAAAGAAGACATGAGAAAGAAAGGAGTGAGTATTGAGATGACCGGAAATAGAGGAGAGTGGAAGAAGAAGACATGTTGTGCCGACCCCACATAGCATGGGATAGGGGTAGGAAGAAAAAGACTGTTCTGTGCTGAGAAACAAAAAATTTTTTTGTCAAATGTTTAGCGTTTCCTCAGCGAACTAAAATTTAAAAAAGAGTTTCCAAGTAGCGGGTTTTTTATTATCTCTTTGTTTTAAGATACCATATCTCCAAAATGGACTTGCTTCGATGGAACGGAAACTTTGGTTGTGTGAAGAACCAAGTGACCAAGCATAGTTACTTTACTAAGTTTGGTGCTTTGGCAACAAAACTTAGACAACAGTTATGTTGTGTCCACGTCGTGACGTGTCAAATAAGTTAAAGAAGTCCGTCCGTGAAGACCTTCGAATATATGACGAGGGATAGAAGCGATAATATTAGTGACTCTTGGCATTCTGTTCTCTCTGCATCATGCTATCGTACTAAGGATAAAACTATTTTGTTTTAATTTTTTAATAGTAATACAGGTTTATAAAAAATCTATAATTATGAAAATTTATTATTGTGTTGCAGCAACAAAACGGTCAACATAAGTAAATAAACAGATTAATTTGTTAATTAATTTTTAATTTAAAAAATGTAAGTAAAGACTAATTTTAGAGGCTGTATATTTTTCTGGTTTAACCTATAGTAGTACACTACAAGACCCAGATGATGTGTTGACTCGTAGAGAACGCCAAAAGATATAACGGGTATGTAACGTATAGAAAGATAAATACAATGAGATTAATAATATCAATTGAATTAAGTCACGATAGCCTAGTGGTTGGGTGGTTGGAATTTCGAGTCAAAAGATTCGAGTTCGCTTCCCAACTGGCAGGCATATCAGGCAAATGATTTTGAAGATCATAGTAATATTTGTCGGAACATGGAATAAATGTTTATAAAAAATATATTAATTTATAAAACCACCTAGTTAGTGTCGATCGTAATGATGAGATTAAAAAAATAATAACGGCATAAAACCCTTGCAAAACAATAGCAAGTTGCGCCATTGCGTTTGGAAAATATGCGTGTAGTGCATTTAGGTGCACTTCCTTTTGGCCCGCAGTGTACACGTCCGTGCACATTGCGTTAAAACAAACGCATGGAAACTTGCGAGTTAAATTATTACAGGCTATAACATCTAATCATGTATTCTATTGTCCAAACAGACAGACTGCAATTAGAACATATAAACCTTTTTTAAGTTATACGCTTCATTAGCCATAGGCATTGATTGCAAATAATTAGTTGAAATGGTATACGGACTTAGAGAAAAACATTCGAGAAAATTTCAACATAGAAAATTTATTGCTTAAGCGTGAAGTCGCAGTAGAGAAAAAAAAGAAGACGTTGGCAGATAATCCAAATGTCATTACAATTAATCATACTGTATTAGGAGTGCAATGTTGAACACATGTATCTCAAAAGGCGTCATCTCTTGCATCTTCCATCTATCTTGTGAAAGGTCGTCTTGCAGTTTGCCCGCATGAGGTTTTTCAACATTCAACGACCTCCTTCAACGATTTGTCTACACTGGCGTGTCGTACACACCAGTTTTCATTGTATCGCCAGCTATAAGGTCTCGGGTTCGATTCCCGATCGGGTCAATATGGAAAATACTTTTTCTTCATTTTCTAGGGTTTGGGTGTTTGTAGTATCTTCGTTATTTCTGAGTCCATAATACAGATGTTTAAGCTGCTTACTTTGGGGCCAAAGCAATGTATCTGATGTTGTACTTGTCTATGTATGTATGTATGTATTTATTTATTTTGTCTTTAAAGTACTTGTTAGCCAATTGCCATCTTGTTGATCCTAAGCGTTACGTCCGTTGTCATACTCCGCTGCAAATGTCTACGTTGCAGATTCATTTACACTATGTACTTGAAAAATTACTTCAGGCCATTCCTAATACAGGGGTAGACAGAGGTGTCTGTACGAGCCTACCGCCTGTGAATCGAACCCACTCGGTTATCGTGACTATTTACTTAAGCAAGGTATTATCCGAAGACCCCTAAGTGACTGCAAGCTCCTTCTTCATCCGATAAGCAGATATCAATATTGATTAAATCTGTTTAAATTATCGTGTTATATTGGCATATCTATAATATACTGCTCTCCTTTTTTCCCATTCGTGAAATGCTATTTAGCAAAAGACCTCGAAAACAACAGTCGCTCGAAAATAGCAGGACAAACTCCCAAGAAAAAAGCAGTGAGGTGATGGGCAGCATCCTGAAGCGCGACGTATCCGGTACTGTGATCGTCATTAGGTTTATGCTTTTTTCTTTTTATCGAAGGATTAGGCTACTCGTAACAGCTGTGCTACGTTCGTGCCACCAATGAACAGGTTACTTGGCTGAAAATCAGCGCTGAGTGAGCCATACTCACACAGCACATGCTAAGCCAACCCCTTTTCGGCACAATGCGGCCTTTTTATATTTTAAGCTTAATACAGCCACGATAAAGTAAAGTCACGATAGCCGAGTGGTCGGGTGGTCGGAATTTCGAGTCAAGAGACTCGAGTTCGATCCCCAGGCGGCAGTACCAATGAGTTTTTCTTTAAAATTATGTATGAATTACATCGTTGGCTTGGACAAGACGGCGGCGGGCTCACCACCTGTCACGTTGTCCCGAAAATATCTTCGGTGGAAGGTGGGTCAAAGGGGCTTAATTGTCTAGACTAGACCTCTGTCTACCCCTGTATTGGGAATTGCGTGAAGATATTTATTATTTGTTTATTATAAGCTTAATATGTACTTATAATTTAATATGTATGAACTGCTTGTGCTGAATAAATGTTTTTCTATTCTGTTATTATTCTATTCATTACAGGAGAGTGCAATGTAATGAAGCGGTTTTACCGTTAAGTAAGTACTGAAAGAAGAACGAGTCTTCCACTTGATGGCGAGTGGCTATCGCATCCCATAATACCTGCAAACCATTTTCAAAGAAGTTTACATGCGCCATTGCAATCTGTGTGTGCATTTCCCAGGACTAAGATGCAATGTCTGATAGTCGTTTTGTGTGGAGGAACGTTCTTTACGCACAACGACCGTCGTCCGGGAGGCCACCAAAGAGAATTCGAATCTCAGAAGGAGAAGCATACCGACTTAAAACACACACATATAGCGCAGTTGGACCAGAGGATTTTACAGCATAATCGGAAAAGACCTGCGAGAGCGAAGGCCCGCAGGTCTCTGTCTGACTGGGGGAAGGGGAGGGGAGCTAACAGCTTTAGATTACACCCTTCATACCTGCTCTTTATAGCTTTCAAACCCTAATACAACAGCTTTCACACTGCCATCTAGCGGCAGAAATTGGTAAGAGTGTAGTATTAACCCACGATCCGAGGAAGAGATAGGTCTGCCACCTTATTTAAATACTTTTGAATAGAAAAACAAAAAAAAACATCTTCATGTCATTCCCAATACAGGACTAGACAGAGATCTAGACAATTAAGTCGATTCGACCCTCCTTCCACCGAAGAAATTTTTTGGACTACGTGACAAGTGGTGAACTTGTAGCTATCTTTATCTCCAAGCCAACGATTTAAATCGTATATAAATTATAAAAAAAAAACCTATTGATACGAACCTACCACCTGGGGATCGAACATGAGTCTCTTGATTCGAAGTCCGATCACCCAATCACTCGGCGATCCTGACTATCAAACAGAGTTACTTTTAACAAATAATTAAATAAATTAAAGTTGTATCTGTATAGATTTCAAGGTGAAGATGCTTCCAGAGGACATTTACAATAAACTGGAGTCCTAGAGACATATATAATAAAGATACTGTAAAGGCCTTTTGCAGGATAAGGACTTATCCTGTAAGGAGTTTCACACATTATTTCCACTCTAGGCAAGGGAATTTGCAATCACTCACAAAACTGTATTCTTGAGACTCTTACGACATCCACGGGAAGACAGAGGGTTCTTGTTCTTGCGCAGATGCACACGTCCAAGTAACTGAGTAATACAATGATATAATTTTTTATTGCAAAAAGTATTTTCTTGAATAATTGTTGCTAGTTAAGTAAGTTTTTTTGCTTGGGCATCTCATAGCATACAGTAGGCATATCCTGCTATCGGCGAAGTGTTTATTTTTTTTAAATGATATGTCACGATAGCCGAGTGGTTAGGTCATCGGACCTCGGATTCAATTCCCAGGAAGTAGTTTCTAACCAATAAGTTTGAACGAAACTTGTAAATAATAAGTTTCGTTTAAACTTATTGGTTAGAAGATTACGGTTTAAATTAAAGTTAGGTAAAGTTTAAAGTTAGTTTGGACACTAAGAGGGCGACAGACCACCTGTCACATTATCCCTAATAAGCTCCGTTTAAATGTGGGCTGCAATGACTAAATTATCTAGATCTTTGACCCAATATATTGAAAATGCTTGAAGATATAAAAAAAGAACAAAAATATTTTTTTTATTTATCAAATTAAGACAATCTCTTGTTATTCCCCTTTTGACTTCCAGTACAAATGTATACGTTCACATATTTCGTCACCACATTATACAATTCATTACAGGAGAGTGCAATGTAATGAAGCGGTTTTACCGTTAAGTAAGTACTGAAAGAAGAACGAGTCTTCCACTTGATGGCGAGTGGCTATCGCATCCATAATACCTGCAATCCATTTTCAAAGAAGTTTACATGCGCCATTGCAATCTGTGTGTGCATTTCCCAGGACTAAGATGCAATGCCTGATAGTCGTTTTGTGTGGAGGAACGTTCTTTACGCACAACGACCGTCGTCCGGGAGGCCACCAAAGAGAATTCGAATCTCAGAAGGAGAAGCATACCGACTTAAAACACACACATATAGCGCAGTTGGACCAGAGGATTTTACAGCATAATCGGAAAAGACCTGCGAGAGCGAAGGCCTGTAGGTCTCTGTCTGACTGGGGGAAGGGGAGGGGAGCTAACAGCTTTAGATTACACCCTTCATACCTGCTCTTTATAGCTTTCAAACCCTAATACAACAGCTTTCACACTGCCATCTAGCGACAGAAATTGGTAAGAGTGTAGTATTAACCCACGATCCGAGGAAGAGATAGGTCTGCCACCTTATTTAAATACTTTTGAATAGAAAAACAAAAAAAAAATATCTTCATGTCATTCCCAATACAGGACTAGACAGAGAGCTAGACAATTAAGTCGATTCGACCCTCCTTCCACCAAAGAAATTTTTTGGACTACGTGACAAGTGGTGAACTTGTAGCTATCTTTATCTCCAAGCCAACGATTTAAATCGTATATAAATTATAAAAAAAAAACCTATTGATACGAACCTACCACCTGGTAGATGATAGAGGATCGAACATGAGTCTCTTGATTCGAAGTCCGATCACCCAATCACTCGGCGATCCTGACTATCAAACAGAGTTACTTTTAACAAATAATTAAATAAATTAAAGTTGTATCTGTATAGATTTCAAGGTGAAGATGCTTCCAGAGGACATTTACAATAAACTGGAGTCCTAGAGACATATATAATAAAGATACTGTAAAGGCCTTTTGCAGGATAAGGACTTATCCTGTAAGGAGTTTCACACATTATTTCCACTCTAGGCAAGGGAATTTGCAATCACTCACAAAACTGTATTCTTGAGACTCTTACGACATCCACGGGAAGACAGAGGGTTCTTGTTCTTGCGCAGATGCACACGTCCAAGTAACTGAGTAATACAATGATATAATTTTTTATTGCAAAAAGTATTTTCTTGAATAATTGTTGCTAGTTAAGTAAGTTTTTTTGCTTGGGCATCTCATAGCATACAGTAGGCATATCCTGCTATCGGCGAAGTGTTTATTTTTTTTAAATGATATGTCACGATAGCCGAGTGGTTAGGTCATCGGACCTCGGATTCAATTCCCAGGAAGTAGTTTCTAACCAATAAGTTTGAACGAAACTTGTAAATAATAAGTTTCGTTTAAACTTATTGGTTAGAAGATTACGGTTTAAATTAAAGTTAGGTAAAGTTTAAAGTTAGTTTGGACACTAAGAGGGCGACAGACCACCTGTCACATTATCCCTAATAAGCTCCGTTTAAATGTGGGCTGCAATGACTAAATTATCTAGATCTTTGACCCAATATATTGAAAATGCTTGAAGATATAAAAAAAGAACAAAAATATTTTTTTTATTTATCAAATTAAGACAATCTCTTGTTATTCCCCTTTTGACTTCCAGTACAAATGTATACGTTCACATATTTCGTCACCACATTATACAATCTCAAATCTCACAGTGCTCAGCGATAACATCTAGAAGCACCAACAGTTGGTACATTGTGAATGTTGGCAACTATGAATAATTAACACAGCATGTTTAATTTATCAGATGTGTTGTAATTATGTATACAATAACGGTACCTTGTAAAAAACTCTTTTTAATCATGTAGGCTTTTTAATTCATAATTCATTCGTAGGTACTCTTATAACAATATTGTTAAATTCAGCTCTCCGAAAATTAATTTTCGCAAAATTACACAACTTAAGCCGCAGGAGTGCGAGGCACTGCCCATCTTGCATCTTCGCGGTTTGTGTGTCAAAATTTTAAATAGGACTGCCATCAATGCGTACGCTATTCAGTTATGCCAACGGAGCAAGGGGATTAGGTAAACCGTTACCTTTTGGCCATTTCAACACGGTTAGTGGACTAATTTGACACATTCACCTGGACATTTTAGGGGTTTACCTATATGCAAAGATTTACCGGGACGTATTTATCAAAATATGTTACTGCGTTTATATTGTTATTTTGTTAACTTAATAATATGGTATTTAGAGCTTAAAGAGGCTTCTGTATAGGCCTACATTTAAAACTATTTATTTACTTACTTTATACCTCCACTAGCTTCAGAGGAAACAGATCTTGCTGACTGATAGCCGAACAAAGTTACGAATGGGTAAAGTTACGAATATTCTTACGCTGTTCCCACACTGTCATGACAACTCGTACTCAATTGGAATGGTAAGAAGATTTATTCGGCAACTAAAGTCCATGCTGATACGCAACCGTGTTGTGTGTTAGCACTGCTTCTTTAATTTGACATCCATTAGTTCTTCTTGGATTGAGAACAGCTCTGTAAGAAGATATGCAAGCATCATCCGTCGAACTGGTTCATGATAAACAAATTGGAATACCCAGGGAGCTCTTCGAATGTTCATCTTCAGACCGCTACGAAGTTTCGAAGGAATAACTTATACCTCAAGCTCCGTTGCGGAATGTAATGGCAAATTTACACCTGAAATTCACTACGTTACACTGCCAACCTGGATCCTTCACCTTCAATGACCTTGGTAACAAAAGCAAAGATACAAAAAGACGTTTTTTTTAATCTATTTATATCGTTCCATATAAGGTGGTCTAAAGATGTTTGTAAACTGCAACCTTAGATTCAAACCCTGATGGAACACGTGATACTTTTATCCCTCTCTGCTTAACTAAATAAATGTACATTAATTGATGTTATTGGCTAACATCAATTAATGTAATATTATATTATTTAGAGCTTAAAGAGGCTTCTGTATAGGCCTACATTTAAAACTATTTATTTACTTACTTTATACCTCCACTAGCTTCAGAGGAAACAGATCTTGCTGACTGATAGCCGAACAAAGTTACGAATGGGTAAAGTTACGAATATTCTTACGCTGTTCCCACACTGTCATGACAACTCGTACTCAATTGGAATGGTAAGAAGATTTATTCGGCAACTAAAGTCCATGCTGATACGCAACCGTGTTGTGTGTTAGCACTGCTTCTTTAATTTGACATCCATTAGTTCTTCTTGGATTGAGAACAGCTCTGTAAGAAGATATGCAAGCATCATCCGTCGAACTGGTTCATGATAAACAAATTGGAATACCCAGGGAGCTCTTCGAATGTTCATCTTCAGACCGCTACGAAGTTTCGAAGGAATAACTTATACCTCAAGCTCCGTTGCGGAATGTAATGGCAAATTTACACCTGAAATTCACTACGTTACACTGCCAACCTGGATCCTTCACCTTCAATGACCTTGGTAACAAAAGCAAAGATACAAAAAGACGTTTTTTTTAATCTATTTATATCGTTCCATATAAGGTGGTCTAAAGATGTTTGTAAACTGCAACCTTAGATTCAAACCCTGATGGAACACGTGAGATACTCGTGATACTTTTATCCCTCTCTGCTTAACTAAATAAATGTACATTAATTGATGTTATTAGCTAACATCAATTAATGTAATGTTACATATTATTACATTAACGATTGGATAGCTAATTTTTGTGTTATTAATTATTTACGTGTTATATAACATCTAGTGAAAAGTTTAGTTTTTTTTTACTAACCGAATAATTCCCGCTTTTCGCATCACTTAGGAATATCCTGTAGAGATTTGTTTATTCCTGATTTATAATGTACTTCAGTAATTCGTTTTAAAAATATAGAGCAAATATTTTTGTGATGAATATGTTTGTACCTACTTGAGTCATGGATGGTATGTAACCTATTTCCTACTTATGTTATTTATGCGAAAGTTTGTGAGTAAAGGTGGATTTTGTTACACTTTCACGCTTCAGCTTACGATGCCTTGATATTACGATGAGTATCAAGTAATTCGTATAAATAAATGAGGTGTAGGTGAAGATGCGCAGATCAGCTGGTATATTTATCTGTGTAAATACACGCATATATTGGCAAATAAATTTTACCGTTGGTTTGGACACGAAAACGGTGATAGGCTCACCACCTATCACTTTATCCCAAATAGGTATCGATGAAAAGTGAGTCGGTGAACGGACTTAATTGTCTATTGTGGAAGTGCGTGAAGATATTTATTTATATATTTTTATATATCATATAAATTTAATACTAGATGCGCGTTTTTCTAAGATTACTTCTATTTTAGAGACAGAATATCTTTATGTATTCCAAGAAACAAAATATTAAAAATAAGAGCAGCCTTATTATTTACTATATTTATAATTGTACACAATTAGTTTAATTCAGGTACATCTTTTTTTATTTATTAATTTGTTGTTTTATTAACAGGAACCCTATTATTATATATATCTCATAATAAGTCTTACTGTTTCTGGTATGATTATAAAATAATACTCAACATAAAAGAACTAAAAATTTTTTCAGTACATAAAGTTTTTTTTTTAGGGTTATAAAATTTGGGGATTTTTTAATTCAAGACACTTTTCAATATTGTTGATCAAATTCTAGAATAAAACTTGTCTGTCATAGCCATCTCGTAACGATGATTCAAAAGGTAATTCTACTTTTATCAACTAGATGGCGCTAGTTGTATCAAATTGTGTCTGAAGCAGGGAATAGGGAGAATCAAGTATTTTCGGAAGTAATGTATCTACGTCGTTTTAAACGATGTTCATTATACTATGTATGCAGTAAAACGTGACGTTGTTCATTGAATGAATTTGCATTTAAAAGCTTTAGTTAACGCATTTCTAGTCACCTAGTTTAGAATCCCTTTAAATTTATATGCAGATCTCTTGCTGTGTGTAGACTTATTGTAGGAAGGTGACTTATTATAGGAAGGCTGTGTGTAGGTAGACTTTTTATAGGAAGTTTTAGTAGCTTTGAGTTAATAAATAAAAAAGAGTAAATAAAAATTGATTCTAATTATATTAATAATATTTCTAATATTTTTTATACGTGGGGAAATACACAACATGTACCCACCTTTGCGACCGCAATGACTGGTGATATCGCCTTGTACCCCACGGTGTTCCGCAGTTGACGAATATTCGGCCAGAATGCATGCATCCTCTCCGTCCTGGCTAGATGCGCCGAATCACGGAACGCGTCTATCTCTTTGGCCTGCGCACAAACGTGGGTACCAAGGGTCGAGGCCTTGACCGAGCATCCGTAACCCCGCGGCGAATCTGTATTATGGGTCCGCCATCTATATGAATGCAACCTCTTGTAACCCCCAAGACAAGAACGGAGGCTATATTCATGCGCAATATCACCATCCGGAAATAACACATTGGTTTTAATGAAGATTTAACTTTACCAAGTCTTCATTATCATTAAGACTTGTAAACGATGTTCATTATACTATGTATGCAGTAAAACGTGACGTTGTTCATTGAATGAATTTGCATTCAAAAGCTTTAGTTAACGCATTTCTAGTCACCTAGTTTAGAATCCCTTTAAATTTATATGCAGATCTCTTGCTGTGTGTAGACTTATTATAGGAAGGTGACTTATTATAGGAAGGCTGTGTGTAGGTAGACTTTTTATAGGAAGTTTTAGTAGCTTTGAGTTAATAAATAAAAAAGAGTAAATAAAATTGATTCTAATTATATTAATAATATTCTAATATTTTTTTTATTTATTAATTTGTTGTTTTATTAACAGGAACCCTATTATTATATATATCTCATAATAAGTCTTACTGTTTCTGGTATGATTATAAAATAATACTCAACATAAAAGAACTAAAAAATTTTCAGTACATAAAGTTTTTTTTTTAGGGTTATAAAATTTGGGGATTTTTTAATTCAAGACACTTCTCAATATTGTTGATCAAATTCTAGAATAAAACTTGTCTGTCATAGCCATCTCGTAACGATGATTCAAAAGGTAATTCTACTTTTATCAACTAGATGGCGCTAGTTGTATCAAATTGTGTCTGAAGCAGGGAATAGGGAGAATCAAGTATTTTCGGAAGTAATGTATCTACGTCGTTTTAAACGATGTTCATAGATGTCTCTGTAATACTTTTTAAACACTAAAAAGGTCTGTACCATACCTTATATAAAACATACCTTGTTTTATAACTTAGCTCTGTGATTGTTCTTATTAATATTTTGTTGTCAATTATAAATTTCAAATATGATATAATTCTCGGTCAGTTTAATTTCTGCACAACATAATTTGAGACCGTTATCCTGTCCATTCCTGTCTTTAATCTGTCTCTGATCTAAGGATCGAGACACTTGGTGATGTGCTCAACGTAATCCGTTGGGGATGGTTTGCGGGGATATGCATGGAAGATATCCCGCCATCTATATGAATGCAACCTCTTGTAACCCCCAAGACAAGAACGGAGGCTATATTCATGCGCAATATCACCATCCGGAAATAACACATTGGTTTTTAATGAAGATTTAACTTTACCAAGTCTTCATTATCATTAAGACTTGTAAACGATGTTCATTATACTATGTATGCAGTAAAACGTGACGTTGTTCATTGAATGAATTTGCATTCAAAAGCTTTAGTTAACGCATTTCTAGTCACCTAGTTTAGAATCCCTTTAAATTTATATGCAGATCTCTTGCTGTGTGTAGACTTATTGTAGGAAGGTGACTTATTATAGGAAGGCTGTGTGTAGGTAGACTTTTTATAGGAAGTTTTGGTAACTTTGAGTTAATAAATAAAAAAGAGTAAATAAAAATTGATTCTAATTATATTAATAATATTCTAATATTTTTTATACGTGGGGAAATACACAACATGTACCCACCTTTGCGACCGCAATGACTGGTGATATCGCCTTGTACCCCACGGTGTTCCGCAGTTGACGAATATTCGGCCAGAATGCATGCATCCTCTCCGTCCTGGCTAGATGCGCCGAATCACGGAACGCGTCTATCTCTTTGGCCTGCGCACAAACGTGGGTACCAAGGGTCCCGAGGCCTTGACCGAGCATCCGTAACCCCGCGGCGAATCTGTATTATGGGTCCGCCATCTATATGAATGCAACCTCTTGTAACCCCCAAGACAAGAACGGAGGCTATATTCATGCGCAATATCACCATCCGGAAATAACACATTGGTTTTTAATGAAGATTTAACTTTACCAAGTCTTCATTATCATTAAGACTTGTAAACGATGTTCATTATACTATGTATGCAGTAAAACGTGACGTTGTTCATTGAATGAATTTGCATTTAAAAGCTTTAGTTAACGCATTTCTAGTCACCTAGTTTAGAATCCCTTTAAATTTATATGCAGATCTCTTGCTGTGTGTAGACTTATTGTAGGAAGGTGACTTATTATAGGAAGGCTGTGTGTAGGTAGACTTTTTATAGGAAGTTTTAGTAGCTTTGAGTTAATAAATAAAAAAGAGTAAATAAAAATTGATTCTAATTATATTAATAATATTCTAATATTTTTTATACGTGGGGAAATACACAACATGTACCCACCTTTGCGACCGCAATGACTGGTGATATCGCCTTGTACCCCACGGTGTTCCGCAGTTGACGAATATTCGGCCAGAATGCATGCATCCTCTCCGTCCTGGCTAGATGCGCCGAATCACGGAACGCGTCTATCTCTTTGGCCTGCGCACAAACGTGGGTACCAAGGGTCCCGAGGCCTTGACCGAGCATCCGTAACCCCGCGGCGAATCTGTATTATGGGTCCGCCGCAGACCACATTTCGAGCATGGTGGGTAAGTTGAGCGGCGCCTCGAAATATAAACACTCCTCTCCCCTTGTCCCGACTCGCGCGCTGCGATGCAGCCACAGCTAGAGTCGTAGAGAATAGGGAGTATGGCGAGTATGGGAGTATGGGAGTATTTTTGGTAGGCACGTAGAGCGATGCGAAAGCAACGACGTAAACACTCCCTCTAAATCCCACAAACGCATAAGTGGGCTGACTAAGCCCGCTTGGAGCGGCCACCTGGGCTGTCCATTGCCCGCAAATTTAGGCTGGCCATGTAAGTTTCTCTAGGTTCCCATGGGTGTCCAAGTCACTGTAACTAAATCCCACCGCCACGACAAGGCGGGTACAAACTTAGACTTCTAGGTGAAACATATTTTAATCTTATTTCAACCTTGTCATTTCCATTAGTCGATCCAAATTTCCTGCTGAACTTAAGAAAAATCTTACAACTTGAAAATTCCCGGCAAACAAATCTTTAAAGAAACGTTGAACGTTTGGTGGTTATTTTACCTATGGCCATTTCAATGTGGTGACAGTAGAGGGGAGATAATTATCGGCTCCTCTTTTCTTCGGCCAAAAATATGTTTGACAACCGAAGTCAATACGCTCGGCTTGGATGGTAAGTGTGTTGCCATGTATGGCAGAGCTCAACAGATTTATAAAGAAATAGACCTACCCAACCGAGTCTATTGCTTTATAAATCTTTTGTATGTTTAATAATAATAAGGTCAAAGATACGGCGATAGGCTCACCACCTCACACTTCGGCCTAAATTAGCGCCAGCGAAAAGTGGGTCACTATTGGAAAATGCGTAAAGAAAAAAACCTAAACGTGGCTATTATTTTTAGACAAACATGAGCACAGATTTTCAGAATTACTTATTTTTGCAGATATTGTTACCAGTCAAAATTCTAACTAACGTGTTATAAATATAACGTGGTATACCGTTAAGAAATTATATTCGAAGGAATAATTCATGGTGACTAATTGATATAGACATCAATGAATAATCAACCTATAAATAAATGCGAAAATACACATGCATAATTTATATCATGAGAATTAAGGACGCCGGGGACGACACGACGTAGTTTATTTACACTGAGAAATTTATATTCAACGCTAAAACTGAACTACATTGTAATAAATTGAGAGCACAGAATAGTGTGGGTCGGGAACGTATAATCCTCGGTTTTTCTAAACTACGCGAAACTTAATGCGTACAGGCGTTTATGTAGCATAATGTTTTCTGTTAGAAAGTACAAAGTATCCATTTGTGGAAATTTATATCTAGCGTTATATAAAGGTCAACAGAATTAATTTAAAAGCGATCGCGTCAAAGTATTAAGTAAAATATATTTTTATAAGTAATAAATTGCACTGCTTTGTCTTGCAGCACGGAGGGCGCGGGCATTTGCCCGCAAATATTATTCAAATATTTATTTGAAATAAATTTTAGATTGTGTGACAGCTGATACAAAAGATGGAGAGATGACTTTTAAAATGTTAAGGTAGTCGATTCCAGTTATTTGGACTCAAGTATGTGTTATAAATATAACGTGGTATACCGTTAAGAAATTATATTCGAAGGAATAATTCATGGTGACTAATTGATATAGACATCAATGAATAATCAACCTATAAATAAATGCGAAAATACACATGCATAATTTATATCATGAGAATTAAGGACGCCGGGGACGACACGACGTAGTTTATTTACACTGAGAAATTTATATTCAACGCTAAAACTGAACTACATTGTAATAAATTGAGAGCACAGAATAGTGTGGGTCGGGAACGTATAATCCTCGGTTTTTTTTTCTAAACTACGCGAAACTTAATGCGTACAGGCGTTTATGTAGCATAATGTTTTTTTCTGTTAGAAAGTACAAAGTATCCATTTGTGGAAATTTATATCTAGCGTTATATAAAGGTCAACAGAATTAATTTAAAAGCGATCGCGTCAAAGTATTAAGTAAAATATATTTTTATAAGTAATAAATTGCACTGCTTTGTCTTGCGGCACGGAGGGCGCGGGCATTTGCCCGCAAATATTATTCAAATATTTATTTGAAATAAATTTTAGATTGTGTGACAGCTGATACAAAAGATGGAGAGATGACTTTTAAAATGTTAAGGTAGTCGATTCCAGTTATTTGGACTCAGAAGTATGTGTTACATAAATATACTTGTAAGGCGTGTTATGAGTTACAAGATCTCTTTAAAAATTAATCATCCGATCCTTTGCATGGGTGTAATGAGAGGTAAGGAGTTTTAAGAAAGCCTTAAGAAAAAAGAAAGAAAGGAAGAAGAAAGTTTTAAGAAAGATAGGGGTACATAGCAGGGTGGTTACGGGGCAGTAGCGTCAAACGTGTGAGGTACGCTGAGAAAACCTCACACATTTATGAAAGCCTCACATAGTTGTAGCAAATCCTCTTTACAGAAGAGGCCTATGACCTGCAATGGACTTTTACAAGCAGTAAAATGACCTTGTAATTATGACAATCATATAATACTTTTTTATCTTTTAAAATTTTAATACGTGCCAACGAAAATAGCATTCGCTTTGATTTGATTCTCCTGGCTTGTACCATACGCGGTTATATCATAATATGATCACGTACAGCATCCGGCACTCATTCTCAATTTGCGTGTCTACGTGTATTAAGCAATGGTAAATATTTCATCGATTTGAGATTAAAACATACAGATTTAAGTATAAGAATTTAACTTAGTCTACATTTTCGTCTCTTACGTATAAACAAACACTTTATGTTATTTACGTTTATATTAAAATTAAAAAGAAATAATAAATATCTTCACGGCATTCCCAATATTTCGACCCACCTTCGACCGAATATATTTTTGGGACAACGTGACAGATGGTGAGCTCGTCGCCGCCTTTATGTCCGAGCCAACGATATGAATCATACAAAGCTTTTTAAAAAAACCAATCGGTACGAGCCTGCCTCCTGGGGATCGAACTCGGGTCGCTCGACTCGAATTCCGATCACCCAATCTCTCAGCTATTGTTACTTTAATATTATAATATTAAACTTTATAAAGTTTATAATATAAAGAGATAAAATTTGTAAAATTGTAACTTCTTCTACTAATACAGAGCCCCAAATTTAGTTATAGGAATATAAATTTAGTTATTGGAATTGTAGATCTTTAGTTAGTGTTTTCCTGAGCTATCAAAGTATTTATTAATTGCACTGTAGACTTATTTTTCTCACGACTTGATTTGCGGTCGTTGTGACCGAAAACGCTAGTCGTTTAATTAAGCTATATCAGCTTGTCCCTATTAGTGTAGTACCATAAATTATACCGTGGCAATATCACGACGTGGTAGACTATAGGTGGCAAGTAGAGGCGTTTATGATTCTGCATTTCAAGTGTAAAATCATGTAACCGGAGGGAAAACACGTCCACATTTCTTTCTGCCGTAGCGTCCTATCAGCTGATTAGGCATTGCGTATTATTTATTTCAAACAACAAAGATTCAGTATTAATGAAATATTATTTTTATAATCATAATTGCACTCAAAAGCCACGATAGCCGAGTGGTTGGGTAGTCAGAATTTCGAGTCAAGAGACTCGAGTTCGATCCCCATGTGGCAGGTTCGTACCAATGGCTTTTCCAAAAACTTATATACGAATTATATCGTTGGCTTGAACATAAAGACGGTGACTGGCTCACCACCTGTCACATTGTCCCAAAAATATCTTCATTGGAAGGAGGGTCGAAGGGACTTAATTGTCTAGACTAGACCTCTGTCTACCCCGGTATTAGGAATGGTGTGAAGATATTTATTTTATGGCGGTATTTATTTATTATATCTTCTCGTCTGGTTGGATTTTTATGCGTATAAAAAGAAAAATGAATAATATTATTTTTATTATTATTAAATATTATTATTATTTATTATATCTTCTCGTCTGGTTGGATTTTTATGCGTATAAAAAGAAAAATGAATAATATTATTTTTATTATTATTAAATATTATTATTATTTATTATATCTTCTCGTCTGGTTGGATTTTTATGCGTATAAAAAGAAAAATGAATAATATTATTTTTATTATTATTAAATATTATTATTATTTATTATATCTTCTCGTCTGGTTGGATTTTTATGCGTATAAAAAGAAAAATGAATAATATTATTTTTATTATTATTAAATATTATTATTATTTATTATATCTTCTCGTCTGGTTGGATTTTTATGCGTATAAAAAGAAAAATGAATAATATTATTTTTATTATTATTAAATATTATTATTATTTATTATATCTTCTCGTCTGGTTGGATTTTTATGCGTATAAAAAGAAAAATGAATAATATTATTTTTATTATTATTAAATATTATTATTATTTATTATATCTTCTCGTCTGGTTGGATTTTTATGCGTATAAAAAGAAAAATGAATAATATTATTTTTATTATTATTAAATATTATTATTATTTATTATATCTTCTCGTCTGGTTGGATTTTTATGCGTATAAAAAGAAAAATGAATAATATTATTTTTATTATTATTAAATATTATTATTATTTATTATATCTTCTCGTCTGGTTGGATTTTTATGCGTATAAAAAGAAAAATGAATAATATTATTTTTATTATTATTAAATATTATTATTATTTATTATATCTTCTCGTCTGGTTGGATTTTTATGCGTATAAAAAGAAAAATGAATAATATTATTTTTATTATTATTAAATATTATTATTATTTATTATATCTTCTCGTCTGGTTGGATTTTTATGCGTATAAAAAGAAAAATGAATAATATTATTTTTATTATTATTAAATATTATTATTATTTATTATATCTTCTCGTCTGGTTGGATTTTTATGCGTATAAAAAGAAAAATGAATAATATTATTTTTATTATTATTAAATATTATTATTATTATTTGTTAGGCCTACTAGGCTTAGGCATAGAACATGTCACGTCGTCCAAATAAATAAGCATGTTCAGAATATAAGGGGAAATGTGGGTGGAAATGACTAAATAGTCTAGACTTCTGGTTACCCTGGCAAATACGTGTACATAAAATATCCATGACAGGACAACGATACAATAGACTTAATGTTGTATCGTTGTTCGCCACCAGTTACAGTCAAATAAGCTTCGGCCACATGGTTCGAATGTACTAAATTGTCTAAGCTTCGGGCCACCCCAGTATTCCAAAGCGCGTCCAGCGCAATGGAGATTGCATTAAGTGGAGATACTTATTTGGAAAAAAATATCTTTAAACCATTTCCAATATTGAGGAAGTCCTTTCTCCCAACCATTTTTTTGGGACGACGTGACAGGTAGTGAGCCTCTATTTCCGTCCAAGCCAACAATATAAATTATATAAATTGCACATATTAAAAAAAACAATGGTTTGAGCCTACTAACTGGGGACAGAAATCTCATCTCTTGACTCGAAATGTCTACCCCTGTATTTGGAATGGTGTGAAGATATTTATTTTTATGGCGGTATTTATTTATTATATCTTCTCGTCTGGTTGGATTTTTATGCGTATAAAAAGAAAAATGAATAATATTATTTTTATTATTATTAAATATTATTATTATTTATTATATAAAACTGTGTAAAATACGACGCGAACGAAGCTACCCGGGGACTTTATCCACGACGTATTTTACCGGAAGCAACAAACAGCTAATGTTTTGCACTGAGTAGATTCACTTGTAATTTACATGCATCTAACGCATAAGTTACTGAAATGTACCAAACGGGTTCGCATTTTAACATCATCACGTACGGCACCCGGCACTCACTCTCAATTTGCGTTCATACGTGTCTAAGCGACGTTCATATTTCATTGATTTCAGATTAAACAAACAGATTTACGAATTCACCAAAAATAAACATTGTGCAAATAGAAATAAAGTTAAAGTTATTAGCATAGGTAAAGAATAACAGCAAACAGAATGAATCATAAAATTTAATTTGCTCAACGCGACTCTACGATGTTATTTTGGTAATTGACGGCCCGATAGCCTAGTTGATAGTGCCGCTAAAGTTTCGGGTTCGAAGCCAGCTAGGGGCAAAAATGTGAAATCACAAATTTTTTGCTTATATTTTTGTATAAAGAACCTCATCAGGTTACTGGCATTAAGACATAGGTTCTTAGTTTCGAACTGGAAGACGTGTGTTTAAAGGCCTATTCTCTAAATACTGGGCTAGACAGAGGTCTAAACAATTAAGTCCTTTTCATCCATCTTTCACCAAAGACTATTTGAGACAACGTGACAGGGGGTGAGCCTATTGCTATCTTGGTATCCAAGCCAACCAATATACTTACATAGACATATCCATAGATGAATCATATTTACAGATAAATATTCATATACACATATAACATCCATGACACAAGATAAACATTCACATTCAGCACACAAACTTTTGCAAGCAGCGGGATTCAAACTTGCGACCCTTAGCTTAGGTGGCTCATTACAAACTGGGCTAGCGCATCGTCATGTTTTTTATTAATTCATAGTTTTTAATTTTACCATGCCCAAAATCTTAGTAAGTTGTCACTTATAATTATGTCTACATTGAACATTTATCAGTGTGTCATAAAGTCCATTATGGTCACTCTTGGCAAGCCGATGGACCATGGCAAGTACATTCGACAATGAAGAACAAATTAAAATACAAATATACATTGGTTTATAATGATTTCTTGTATTTACGCGAATACTACACAAATATAGTTTGTAAAAACTAATTAAAAAACGCGATAAAATCCGAAAATCGTTTTATTTTAAATACATTGGTTTAGTAGAAATCTTAACACTTCTATGAAAAGAAGTTCAATTACCATAAATTATTAAATCTTTATATGATAAAATATAATAAAAAGAATTAAGTTTTACGTATTTATAATTTTTCAAACTTTATCTCGGCTACAGAGTATCATCAGATTTTTTTTTAAAAAAAAAGGCAGCTTCATAATTTAAAATTGTTAGCTCTCAATTCACATCTTTTTTTAACCGGATCAAAAGATAAATTAAACATTTCGTTTAACTTTTAATGTCATTGTCAATGTTTTTAAAAGTTCTCTTTTTAGTCTCGAAGTTTCTCAAGAAGGGCAAATTGTGTTACACTTTCCGCTTGATAATCCACAGTAAATCATCTATTCTACCATTTATAAATTTAAAAAGATTTTTTTTCTTCTTCTATGAATCGGCTATGTAACTTTATAAACCTATGAAAAACTTTTTGAAATTGAATTTTTCAAATGGCTATCTTGTTTTTTATTTTTCGGTAACATAAGCCAAAAAAAAGGAAAATGATGGTATGGTGTTATGATGGTGGGGTTAAAGGGTTGGCGTATGAGAGTCTGTGACCAGGTAGGTGTACGGTGAGTCGAGATGTATGGTCACAGTGTTGATGCTGCTTGACGTGAAAGGGACCCGCCGTTGATGATACTCGGCGGCTGAGAAGACTAGGATGCACGCGTTGCGCTGACTGTAATCCAGCGATGATGACGACGGTGTTTAAAGAGAAGCTCGCTGCACTGGTCACCGTCGGTTGGCGGTGAACAGATGATCTGCTGCAGGAAATGTGTAGCTACCTGCCAGGTTATTGTGATCCGAGACGACGTCTCCACTGCCAGTGTGCTAACGTACTTAAGTCACGATAGCCGAGTTGTTGGGTGGTCGGAATTCGAGTCGAGAGACCCGAGTTCGATCCCCAGGTGGCAGTACCAATGAGTTTTTCAAAAAACTTATGTACGAATTTCATCGTTGGCTTGGACATAAAAGGCGGCGACGGGCTCACCACCTGTCACGTTGTCCCGAAAATATCTTGGGTGGAAGGTGGGTCAAAGGGACTTAATTGTCTAGACTTGACCTCTGTCTACCCCTGTATTGGGAATTGCGTGAAGATATTTATTTTATTTTTTATAACTTCGATAGTGGAGAGATATTTTTTTTAATTCTTAGCTAATTAATGTCTAGTCTAAGTAATTACTTTACATTTAATAAATACTGTATAAGAGAATTTAATTAATACACGCTATAAAGCAACGATTCAATTAAAAGAATATTAGCATAAGTTGTGAGCATATTTTATTTAGCTAAAAGTGTAAAATATTGTTTAATAAAATAAATAAAATGAATACTGGTGACTGCTACTGAATAAAACATTTTACTTAGCGAAAGCATTATTCTACGATTCACTTATTAGGATACAATGATCTTCGTTATCCATTATTATTCAAGGTTTCTTTGTTTGCACGTGCCTACATTTTTTCATCATCTCTCAGGGTTAACTGGTAGCTAATGCCCGCCATTAAGTTTGCCTATTGTAACCCTTGGAAGTTTGCATAAAGAAAAATAAAAATCTAAACAAAATGTATCATCAAGGTCTCGTTTCTTTTAAGTCGTTTTGAAACTAAAGGTGTATTTATTTTTCCTTGTACAACGTATTATCTGGATGGTAGTCACGACAGCCGAGTGGTTGGGTGATTGGAATACGAGTCAAGCGAACCGAATTCGAGGTTCATGTTCGAGTCTAAGGCTTATCACCTGTCACGTTGTCCCAAAAAATGTCTTCGGTGGAAGGTGGGCCGAAAGAACTTAATTGTCTAGACCTCTGTCTACACCATTACAATTGGAGTGTAGATATTTTTTTCACGTAAGTGTTATATCAAATATGAAAGTTATAGAGAATATGTGAGTAGATCTCAGTTATCGTGTACCCGTTACTAAACTTCATTAGCAATTGGTAAAAGTCTACTTCAGGAAGCAGACCTTTACCGAAAGGGGGATTTGCAATAGCCAGCATGTTAGGCATACGTATTGGTTATGCGTATTGGCCATGGGTATTGGGCATTGGGCAGTCGCCTCGTACCCTCACGTTGCTGATTATCATAGCTCTTCTTGATATAAATTGTCAAATTAGTATAAAAAATGAGCTAACCACCCTGATGGTAAGTGGCTCCTACAGCCGATGGACTACAGGATCTCCGTTGACTGAAGATGTCGTGCCTTATTGACTATAATTGGCACTGACTCTTTAAACCTTTTGAAGCTGAACTCAACAGCTATTTGGCGGACATAATAGAAAGAGTGTGACCCAAATTACTTCTAGGCAGAGGAAGGAGGAGTCTACCACCTTCTCCTGTAGGCGTTGCCTTTTTATGACTTTTACCTTAGTTGCCTTAAGGAATATTCGAACACGTTACCTTTTTTTATTTTTTTTTATTTTCAATGTAATTACATTATTGCATTTACTTAATTAAAAGTCCAAAATTAAAAGTCACGATAAGATGATTTATATCGTTGACTTGGGTATAAAGACGGCGACGGGCCCACCACCTGTCACGTTGTCCTAAAAATGTCTTCGGTCGAATGGTGTACTTGATTATATATGTATATTGATATACATATTCACTTACTTTATATTTTTACCAACTACAAAAAAGGAGATTCGCAATTCGGTTGTATATTCTTTTTACTTATTGAGAATATTTAATTAAAAAAAAAACACGCAAACTAAGTATTTCCGATGCTTTTAGTGAACTTTACAGCGTAGGGGTCTCGGAGTACTTACACGCGGCAGCGGCGCATTGTAATGAAAGCCTTCCGGCGCTTTGTAGGTTGCGTTGTAATTAGCTTATACCTTATTACCCGTATTTGCGTTCACCGTCAATCTATTTTCAGAGTGTCCGTTCGTAAAATTTTATTTTGTGACCAGTTTAAAATAGGCTAAGAACATAATTCTATTATCTAAATATAGTACAAATAATAAGCTGTTTCGAATTTCTGTGAAGGATCCTTTCTTCCAAAGGGTAAGGAAGAAGGAAAAGCCTTAAACATCGTAATAGAAATCGACCGATGATCCTATCTCGAAGATAACAGAAAATTAAGCAGAAAAAGACGTCAGCGTCTGCCAGCCTATCGATTGTAGCAGATACTTATACAACAAAACACGTCCATTTGACGACCTCCGTGGACGAGTGGCGTAAACACCGGTTATTAAGGTGTTGCCATCTCGATGTACCGGGTTCGATTCCCGATCGGGTCAATGTAGAAAAACCACTTTTTCTACATTTTCTCGAGTCTGGATGTTTGTGGTGCCTTCGTTGTTTCCGATTCCTATAATATCACAAGTGCTTTAGCATCTTACATTGGGATCGGAGCAAAATATACGATGTTATCCCTAACTATATATGTATCTAAATATCTATATTTCGATACACTTTTACGATAATATAGATTAAATTAGCTTCAATTAGCTTAACAATAATACCACCTCCTCTCTTTCTCGTGGGTGTCGTACCAGGAGAACCAAGGAAAAACCTATTGAATGGCAATGGATATGGACAGATGACGGGATAACTGATTCGAAAAATACCAAACCAAAATTAAGCATATACCGTATCTCCTATAGGAGAGGTAGCAGTAGACTTTCCTTGTAGTGGACTTACTTTACTTACTTTTACAGGCCGTTAATATAGTTATATAGCTAATAATAGTAAGATTAATTCACAATAATATATTGAATAATCACGATTGTTGTCTGAACTTTATCTTTAAGCACATTAAATTTCACTTTTACTTATTCCACTATATATTTATTTCCATTAAATAAATAGTGGAATTAGTAGAAGTAAATTTTAATGTGTTTAAAAATCACAATAAATATTTTTATTTAAAGTGATAGTGTGTTTGACAGCTTTACAAAGTACCTTCGCGCGATATAATTCTTTTAAGCTTAAAATTAAATTATGTTGATTGACAAAAAGTTAACATAAATTTTAAAAAAGCATGGATTTAGGCGCAAAAAGGGACCCCACTTTTTAGTTACTGCGTGTAATAATTATAATAATAGGTTTAACGCGTGAATAGAGTAGAGTCTTTTTCTTAGAGTCAGTCTATAGAGACGTGGTTTCAAATCTAATAGATAAATTTTAATGCGTTTTTTACGTTTGAAAGCTGATGATGAAGATGGTATTTATAATCAACAGATTCATGATGATATTTTCAGGTTTTTAAAGATCATCAGGAATTTAGTAAATCTCCAATTTAATATAATGCTATTTGTCATAAATTCTTAGCCCAATTGTATTTCTTAATATTTACTTTTTTAACTTCAAAATCTTAATTTAAATCTTAAATATAAACTCAATAGGTTTTTAAACTGGCAGAATATTCGAGTTCGACGAAAGTAACCCTGCAAAGGACACTGCCTTTTTGAAATTAGAGAATTACGGTATAGTTGGTAGGATGAACCGCAAACGAATTAGGTTGAAACACCGTGGACGTGATGCCTTTAATTCTGGTCGCAGTGACTCCCAAACTATTTAAGTTTGTCATATAAAAATTCTTTGATTTTATTTTTCGAAAAATATAAATTATTTGGAAATTTCAAAAATCATTTTTTGTAAATTGTAGTCACCGTGAAACACTTATATAATTTATATAGTTGTGATTTCGGTCCTTTGATGAAACATCATCATAGTGGAAGAAATGCAAGTATTACAAATTCTATCTTGGCCTCTGTACGCTAGCAGGGGCTAACAGCATAAAATTATAACAATTTGCCTGTCCTTTTTTTATGAATCGGGGAAGGTAACGCAGATTGTGAAGATGTACTCTCTGAATAAAAATCTCGTCAGCCTCCACGGGACCAAAGCCGTTAAGTGCATAAATTATGAGATAGATAATGAAGAACATAGATAGATAACATAGATAATGAAATAAAACCAAACTTAATATAATTCTGATTCTAACTTTCTAAAACTGCCCGTTACTATTACCTACGTTACATTATTATCGATTTTCTAGGAACATTGTGAATTATTAGACGTTTTATCTCTTTGATATCAGCTTACTATAAAAGACACCCCAGACTATATTATAAATATCAGAGGGTATTTTATTGTTTAAACTATTTTATTGTTTAAACTATTTTATTGTTTAAACTTCTAATATCTATTCTGATCTGTTTTACTCGGTAAATACATATTTTCTTTATTTTGGGACGCCGGTCAAATACTTAGACTCTATCATTTTCTATTTTGACAAATTCTCGACTAAATTCAATACCATGAGATGCTTTAAAATGTACTTTTTAGTCCGAAATAGATTAAATAAATTGAAAAGGAAAAAATCAAATAAACCTGTATTATTTCTACACATGACATATACTAACGCTGTACATGGCAGACAATATGGCGTTGGAAGCAAAAAATGCACCAAACTCCTTCTCTAATGAACTTAGGTAAATTGGAATTAAGGGACTGAATGTTATAAATAACTTTCAAGAGCAATTTACAGAGCGCATTTCTTATTTCAAGACATTTATTCACATAGTTTTCGTTCTGATTAAAACTCAAATTTAATTCAATTAAAAACTCTTGGAAATTCAGTGCTCTGGGCAACCGCTAACGCTACAGTTATTACAGAACCAAGCTTCGATTAGCGAGCCTAAATAGGCTTTATTCTGATATCATTTGTCCATTTAAAGGAGTCAAATCACGAAGTCATAGCCGACTGGTTGGGCGGCCGGAATTTCGAGTCAAGAGACCCGAGTTCGATTCCCAGGTGGCAGGCTAGTACCAATGGGTTTTTTCAAAAAAAAAAAAACTTATGTACGAATTACATCATTGGCTTGGACATAAGGACGGCTCACCACCGACAGATGTCCCGAAAATGTCTTCCGTGGAAGCTAGGTCGGAGGGACTTAATTGTCTAGACTAGACCTCTGTCTACCCCTCTATTAGGAATTGCGTGAAGACATTTACTTATTTATTAAAGGAGTCAACATATTATAAATCAGATATTTAAATCCTTCCATAAATTATGTAGAGAGGAAATAATTATGTTGTTCCACCCCGAAGTCATAAATATCTTAAACTATTTAGTCATTTAGTTAACTTAAAATTATTTAGTCAAACTAAATAATTTTAATGTTTTGCTCCATTTGACACTGCAAATATTTGTGATTAGCCACCAACTGACACATTGTCCCCAAAAATGTCTTCGGTGGAAGGGAGATCGAAAGGACTCATTTGGATAGACTTCTGTCTACCCCAGTTGGATTGGAGTGAAGATATTTTTGTACTAGATTAGAGGTCTAGATAGACTGACTGACTGACAAAACTAAATTTTTCTTCCAATCGACGGAAAATTTACAAAGCTCGTTTTTATTAGTGTACTTTTTTATAATATTTATTTATGCAAAAGCTTTAATTTTAATTTAACTCGTTTATCATGATTTAGTACAGAAAAATAGCTTTAAATCTATACGCAAAAGTATTGTAGCTTCTACATTTCAAATTGAAGATTTATTCGTTAGTACTCCATCCATTTATCAAAGTTTGACCGACGCTGACGCGCGGGCGTACTGTCCTCCTATATAAAGTCGTCTGAGGATCAAAAGTGAGCATTCTCGACGCAACAGGTGATGCCACTCGGAGGTAAGTCCTGTGTTGTTTACTTGCTACCAGATATACAAGTTTTCGATAATATTTTATTTGTCTAATAATTTAACTGTCTAACAAATAAATAGTTAATCTCAGTTATAAAACAGTTTTTAAAACATTTTATTCTTTATCTTAATTTTAAATTCTTAGGTTATTTAGATTTTTAATGTGATAAAGTATGTATGTACCTTACATCAACAATTATTTTTAAACTCATTTAATATTTACAATAAAACTTAAATTTTTTGTGGTATAATTTACTACAAAATGCCTTTTTAGTATTTCATATATGTTTTAGTTCGCTACTTAAGTTTTCTTAACATGTCTTTTAATACCTTTTAATACCTTTAATACCAATTTTAAATATTAATAAATATGACGTTATTTGCTTTAATGTATTGACGCGAAGCTTTGAACTTAATATGAGACTAGGAGAAATTTTATAATGAATTTTTACCAAAGAACGTAGACATACTTATGTACGTAGACATACTTATATATGTACATGAAAAATGTCTCAAACATAATATCGATTTTAGATTACCGATTTTTGAATCTTTATAATTTTTATATAAGATATATATGGCCTAAAAATTGTTTTTTTGAGTTTTTTGAAATTGAGTTTTTATAGTATTATTTTTATATGATAAACTGAATTGAGGGTTTGTGCTTATTAGTATATTTTATCATAAAAAGCTAATTTCATCGGCACGTTAGAAAAAGTTAAAATTTTCATAGACTTTTAAAAGTTATTTATATTGATTAATCTGGAATTCGATTTAATCTATATTATATATCAATATATATTATATATAAATACCTTAAAATTTATTTTACAATGACTATGAAAACCTTTTTTTAAAATAATGATAATTAATTTAAACGTTACATTGTAAAGTACTAAAGTTGAAAATAAAATCTAAATAATAATAATAATAATAAAAATGAGTAAGTATTCTTTCGCCTATTTATTCTCAGTCAGAGTAATTTCGTTAGGAAAAGTTGATGATAGCTTAAAAAGGGTCTTTTTCTTTCTGTACGACGCCCGTGTGCCAGATTTTAATCGTGTCCGAAATATTCTCGAAATAAGTAATTGTTTTTACCCAACAATTAAAAGATACCTAACCTAATTAAACGAATACGAATACAGCTTCATAATTTTATGTAAGTCAACTGAAGTAATACCTAGCAAAGTAAAGTCATGTATTCAAGGAAAACTTTTAAAACTTTTTAAGCATATTACCTTAGTTAATTTAATGTACTTAATCAATAAGCCCATGACTATAACTATACATAGTACCACTGTGTTAAAATTTTAATGTTACGTCAGAATTACTGCCTTCGTAACTTTTCGTAGCATTTCGTAGCGATGTCTACACTGTTTAAAAAGTGACGTATCGAAGTAGGGTATAGACTCATTCTAAAACTATAGTTTATGTTGAATCTTGGAACAGTTGTATTTTCACGGTGTTTTAGTTATTTTTTTCATTATCTCTCTTTAGCTCTAAGTGCGTTTCAATTCTAGAGGAATTATATCATCGTCTAGTCGTCGATGTCGGTAAGGAGAGCTGATTTTTATCAATCAAAGTTTGAAACACTATTTTCTTCATTAGGCATGAAGAAAATAGTGTTTCAAAATAAACGGCATGAGGAGCAGGTATATTCATTTTCGCGGTATGGTAAAATTATCTATTAATTGATATCTCATCAATTTAATTTTTTTGTCAGTCATTGGTAACAAGTTTTTGATAATCTGTTTCTCAGCCTATCAATATTATTTTTGGAAACTGCTAAAACAGGTTTTAATGCGGCTACTGAGGTAGAGGACAATATATTTCTAAGCAACACTTACTAGTCATGTTTATAACTTCACTTAGGTTCTTATTTAGTATTCCAATAAGCTCCAATGTCTGAAGTGGTCACACCGGTTACAGTGTTCGTAGTTAGAATCAAAACCGGGTAGACTATTGGCTCTATATTAAAAAAATATTAATTATTGGAACGTTACTTTATCTGGATAATTTTAATAAAAAAATAAATAAAAGAAGGGTTAAAGCATTCAGAGCTCCTACCAATTGGAGTCTGAGCATCACTTGATTAAAAGAGATCAGTGGCGCAGCTAAATATGATAAGAGCACCTCTTCCGATTGCCGGTCTTCGAACAAGAAAGACCTCACGGAATTAAATTAATGTGAGAGGTATACAATGTAGGTGCAAGTACCATCCCAAAGAAGTATAAGGAGCCTCCTCCAAGAGACTAAAGTCGAGCGTTTAGGTGATTTGCTCAGATTCCACAAGATTCTAAAGCCAAAGAGAATATTTGCGGAAACAAGAGCCTTTTGGATGACGTCATTTAAAGAGCCCAGAGGAGAGTTTTTTTGGCTTGTAAACCCGTGGAAGCCCAATTTATCGACGCGTGCATTGCATAAGCTAAAGATTGATAACATCATCATCATAACATCAGTTTTATGATGATGATGACACATTTTTGTTCACTGCAGGATAATAACATCTCCCTTACAAAGTTGTTATTAAATAAATACATCGCATCATTCCGCATGCAAAGAGATTTTGCATGCGTAATGGTGCAATCTAATGATTTAATAACACCTTTACAATGAATTTCCGCAAAGTAACGCCCGATTCTATTAACTAAATCTCTCTTAAGTCACGATGGCCGGGTTGTTGGGTGGTCGGAATTACGAGTCGAGAGACCCGAGTTCGATCCCCAGGTGGCAGTACCAATGAGTTTTTCAAAAACTTATGTACGAATTTCATCGTTGGCTTGGACATAAAGGCGGCGACGGGCTCACCACCTGTCACGTTGTCCCGAAAATATCTTCGGTTGAAGGTGGGTCAAAGGGACTTAATTGTATAGACTTGACCTCTGTCTACCCCTGTATTGGGAATTGCGTGAAGATATTTTTTATTTATATTTTCTCTTAAGTTAGGGTTTGCCATATAGCTATAATCGCCACACCAGATTGCCAAAATCTGACCGGCACCGTTCTTGGGATTTTTGGTCAGGCATTTTTCGAGAGACCCGAGTTCGATCCCCAGGTGGCAGTACCAATGAGTTTTTCAAAAACTTATGTACGAATTTCATCGTTGGCTTGGACATAAAGGCGGCGACGGGCTCACCACCTGTCACATTGTTCCGAAAATATCTTCGGTGGAAGGTGGGTCAAAGAGACTTAATTGTCTAGACTTGACCTCTGTCTACCCCTGTATTGGGAATTGCGTGAAGATATTTATATATTTATTTATTATTTATTTTTCGAAATGTTTATCCTACCGTCCGTCAGTAGCCAATTACATTCCAAGACCTTTTGCCTCGGTTATATTCTATTTATCAATATAAAATAAGGCAAAAGTTTAATTCATTTTTAGTAAATTTTTAACTATAATTTATACTAGGTTTTGCAAATTCCTTCGGAATCCTTCGCTTTCCCGGAGTACAAAACAGCTTAAGGCCATCCTCTCCCCAAAAACTTAAGACTGTTACTAAAATATGTAATTTTATTCATTTTTAAAGCATATAAGTTATGCTGAAACAAAAAATTTGTCATTAAGTTAAAGAGAAATTTAAAAAATCAGGTGTCAATTGATTTTTTAATTTATTATAATAAGTCACGATAGCCGAGTTGTTGGGTGGTCGGAATGTCGAGTCGAGAGACCCGAGTTCGATCCTCAGGTGGCAGTACCAATGAGTTTTTCAAAACTTATGTACGAATTTCATCGTATGCTTGGACTTATGTCCAAGCCAACGATGAAATTCGTACATCGCCTTTATAGGCGGCGACGGGCTCACCACCTGTCACGTTGTCCCGAAAATATCTTTGGTGGAAGGTGGGTCAAAGGGACTTAATTGTCTAGACTTGACCTCTGTCTACCCCTGTATTGGGAATTGCGTGAAGATATTTAGATTATTATATAATTTATTGCCAAATACTATAAAAATCCATTCAGTGAGAACATGTTTTTGTTTTCGTCTGCAGGTATCGTTTTTTTCTTGGATAAAAGTAAGATAATCTGGGTCATAAACTATGTCTATGTGAAATTTTCAATGAAATTCGTTCAGCCGTTTGGTGCGACGGGGTAACAATCATACAAACATGTAAACTATACGTACTTTGAGCATTATAGCCTTCGATACTGTTAGAAATGCCTTTTCTATGGACATTCACGTGAGGGCGTAGCATAAATTGGACAGCAGACATACCCAAGACACTTTACTGAACAAATCATAAATAGCTTTAAAATATTGCAACGCTGAATGTAAACACTTTTGATATAAATACTGTTAAATCAACATAGTGAATAAACGTCACGGTTTGCACCTTGTGCAAACAGTTACGTACAACGGTGATTGTTTAATTGAATAGGAGAACGCCCTCTAGAGGCATAAGCTGCCCTACAGCAATACTTTGCTCAGGTACTTAATCCGAACATCGAGAACGGACTGTTACATTTTTATAATATCTCATCTGTTTTAATTTGATATTTATTTCGAAAACTACGGCGCTCTTTACAACCCACTTTCTATTCTCACGCTATATCCTTTATGTATAGAAATTCCAGTAAATATATGTCAATGAATTAATGATTTTTTAAATTAAAAATTTCCTTAAAACCGTTGTCATTTGAAATCTAGGAAAGATAAAGCAACACTGAAAAGTGTCTACAACATACTCGTACATCTGTCGGGGTCTGCTTGAGAGAAAATGATAGACGAGAATGAGATAAATACAAAGAGATACAATACATGAGATAAAATATAAAATAATGAGAGAAACTACAAAGATTAAAGATCTAATTTTATTCTACCGTTGTGAACTGCACGCATTTTTTTACTTATCTGTAAATCTTTAACTTCATTTATATTTATTATTTTATGCATTTAAGATATTTACATTATAAAAAAGGATGGTAATTACATAATTTAGAGTTTGTAAAAAAATTATGTTTAAAATGTTATAAGAAGGAACACAATGAAAAAATAATAAAAAGGTAATAGTAAAATTAAATATTGTAAAACTTCTGAAAATTAGAGTAACTTATGTTATCAGAATAAAGGTAGTTAGAGATTAGTAACAAAACTGATTAAAAACAAGCTACATGTGTTAATATCTTGTTGCTCAGTGGACTGAAAATGTTATAAAATGTAATACGAGATAAGAAGGAAATTTGGTTCATGAAGCTCTCTCTCTCTCTCCCTCTTTGCTTTGACTTTATTGAAGATTGTTACTTTAATAAATCTTTAAACTTATCTGTACACTTGCTTATTTTACGTTCATATTATAAATGAGAAAGTTCGATGTGTTTCATACTATTATCTTTTATCGTAGATTAATAGCACAAAGTACAATTATAATATTAATATAACGCACGAAAGTCACGATAGTCGAGTGGTTGGGTGGTCGGAATTTAGTGTCAAGAGACCCGATTTCGATCTTTAGGTGGCTGGCTCGTACCAATGGGTTTTTCAACTTATGCACGAATTATATCGTTGGCTTGGACATAAAGACGCCTCATCATCTGTCAAGTTGTCCCGAAAATTTCTTCGGTGGAAGGTGAGTCAAAGGGACTTCATTGTCTAGACTAGACCTCTGTCTACCCCTGTATAGGGAATTTATTTTGTGAAGAATTTATTTTATTGCGTGAAGATGTTTCATTTCGTTCTAGTTTAATAATACTTGTAAATTTTTCAAATTTTAAGGGTTCTTTTCAGAGTCCATATTTAAGTTTTAATTATCCAATGAGAGTATATTAGGTAGATAGTTTTTGAGCTAAGTCATTTATTAAATATTATAAAATATTATATAACATAAGAATGTACATTCGTTTATCGATAGTCAGTTTTAATCTACCACCGTTTCGTAAAGAGGTTCCTATAACGCAGAAGAAACAGGCGAAAGAAACTCTGTAGCAGTGTTGGGAATTGCGTGAAGATATTTATTTTTATTTATTTTATAATATAACGCAAAATATTAAATGTCTTTGTTAAAGATAAATCTCTTAACGTCCAATAATTAAGACTTACATGGTTCTAATGTAATCTTATGTTAATTAAAATATGAATTTCTTTTGCTAGGCGCCATGCAGTCAGCAGCGAGAATCGCCCTCACTATGTGCGTGCTTATTTCAGCTGTATCTTCGGGTTCATGTAAGTATTTCCGCATATAATATAAAGTTGAGACTTTCTCTTTATTGTACAAAATAGACTCTTGCAGAATCGTTAATTGACTCAGGCGTTACTTAGCGGAAATTCATTGTAAAGTTGTTACTATCGAGCGAGCAGACTCCACGACGAGCGACCGCAGAGCCTGCTCTGCTAATGCCTTGTTTTGAGGCGAAACACGTGTCGCGTTTTCGTTGGTGGTATATGTTACCTGGTTTGAGTGTAGTGGTGGTAGTGCATACAGTAGAATTAGTGCACGCATCTGTGGTAGGGAGGGTGGTGCTCTTCTTCTCTTCGGACCAGTTAACATATACCTTTTTATATTTGCATGCGGAATGTTGCGAAGTAATTTTTTCAACAACAATTTTGTAGAATCTACAGCAGTGTGGTCTTGGCATAAGAATTTATCACTCTCTTTTTTCCTGTTGATGTCGTAAGAGAGAAGAAGTCTTAGAATGGATGGCGATAGAAAATAGGTAATAGGAAAACCATCTCGGATAATAGTAGATTGTAATTAAACAGACCGGTGGCAGGCAGCAGTGCCTAATCTGCATGTTATGTGGTGCCGCGATCGGTAATCCGCTCGTCAAGCTTGTCGATTTTAGCAAATCGTCTTCAATGGAAGGCTCTATATCCTGCATTGGATTTTATAGACCGCTAAATAACTATATCGTTGGCTTGGACATAAACACAGCGACGGGCTCACCACCTGTCACGTTGTCCCGAAAATATCTTCGATTCGAAGGAATTTCGTGATGAAATGAAAATTACTTTTATTTTTTCATATCATATATCTAAGTTATAATAACAACAGTTTTCGTTTCATTTCATTCAATCTTCAAGCATTTCCCTGTACTAGAGTAAGAAGAGATCTAGACAAATTGATACTTTCGAATCACATTTCACCGGAGTTTATGTGAGACGTAACATGTGGTCATGCTGACAGGCATGGTGTTACATGTCCAAGCAACGATACAACTCTTACCAAAGCTTCGAAAATTTCTCATTAACTCCTGGGAATCGAAGTCAATGATTTGTATTGCGCTTACCGCACTACTTAGCTATGGTAGTTTTCAATAAAACAATAACAAAAAAAAAACAAATTATGATTTAATATGATAAAAATATAATTTTCGTGTGGAGTCCAAAGGCTTTTAAAATAACCTTACTCGAATATATGATGAGATGGAAGATTTAACTTTACTTATTCAGATTTCGTATCAACAGAGAAATTGTAAGCTCTCTGAATAATAACTCATACTTTCACAACTTTTTATAAACGCGCTTACATTAAATTCTTTAACTAAAGTAACCATTAACATACATATTAACAATACTATAAAAAATATACCTGTATATAATAATAGTTGGTCTGCCTTCAAAATTTAGGGTGGTACTCGAGCCGTGGATATTTGTAAAAATATTTTTTTTAAAGCACTAACACAAAATGTAATGGAATATTGAGCAGATTTAATGGTAAAAGCATTTTCTGCCAATCAACCTTAAGGAAAACATTGCAGGCGGTTAAAAAAAATCAAAAAAATCTGTCTATCTTTAAAATACGTTAAGATGTGATTTAGTAACCCAGTGATCTAGGCGCTTGCTTTTGAATAAGACTGAGGCTTGAATCCTGGGCATGATATCATTTTTAAGTAATGAATTTATCTCGAGCAGTAAAGAAAAATATCACGTAGAAACCAATGGATGTGACATATACATATATAACGACCAGTAAAAGTATATTGTAGTCCTATAGGACAGGCGACACTTGCTGGGTATATACAGCAAGTGTTGCATCTTAATAATACGAGTAAAATATCGCAGTACTAGATACCTTCCATCTCAGAAGCTGCTACTCATTACAGTTTGCAGAATACGAGTATAATTCTGGTATTTTTCTCAGCTTACTACTTTAATGTATAAACCAAAGAAGACCAACGGAGAGTCACTTTGCTATTTACTATTTAATTTTCCAATACGATTAGACAAAGAGGACATGGGACAAGCGTTAATTGACTAGACATAATTTGCGTTTTTGCTTACTTTTAAATCTTATCGGCGATTCGAACTCAATGAATGAATGAATAGAAATAAATAGTGTGTCTATACGGTAATAAATTTAACGTTGTTATCCCATCATTTGGTTTGATAAATTCATGCGACGTTTTTTACCAAAGGACCATTTAACAGGCCCGTGACGCGCAGTAGCGCCTAAGGATCGAAGTGTCCGGTGCTGCGATTGCCAATTCTCAGGCTTAGCGTGGTGATTATGGCAAACCCTGTGGATAGTGGAGTTTTACAGGCCGCTATGTATGTATGTATGTTCAATATTGTGAGATGTAATAAATGATTGTTATATATGAGAGATGTATATGTTGTGTATTTATCATTTCATAAAGTCCTTTTTTAGACCATTGAATACTAAACTCAGAAATGTGAAGGTCACATGTATTTTAGGTGTATAAAATATGTTCATTATTGTATTTATAATATAAGTAACAAAGTTTTACCAACCAGTAAACTATTTGCGGTCGATTGATGACAGACGCCCATACTAATAACTTTCTTCATTACGTTGCTCATAAATTTGCAAAATATTTTTTTATATCTTCAAATATTTTCCGATACTGGTGTAGACAGAAGGTTAGACAATAAAGTCTTTTCGATTAACTTTGAGTATAAGACCAGTTAACAATTCAATAACAGCATAAAATTTAGTCCAGTTCAACCCTAAAAAGACACAAAAAGCTTGGCGTGCTCAGTAGAGCACGACTGTACTTCATGCCGGCCCACCGCTTGCAACTTTATAAGGCGCAGGTTCGGCCGCACATGGAGTACTGTTCATCTCTGGGCGGGGCTCTTCAATTCTCATCTCTGGGCGGGGGCACCTCAGTGTCAGCTCCTTCCATTTGACCGTATCCAAAGAAGAGTGGCTCGAATAGTCGCCGACCATACTCTATCCGATCGGCTAGATCCCCTGGCTTTGCGAAGAGATGTTGCATCTCTTTGCATTTTCTACAAGATCTACTACGGGGACTGCTCCGAAGAATTGTTTGGATTAATCCCAGCCGCTGAATTTCACCATCGTACTAAGGTACGATGGTGAAATTCATAGCGCATAGTCAAAAATTTCATCAACACCACCTTGATGCTTGGCATTCCACTACAGTGCGTTATCGTGGTATTTTCTGCCACGCACTTGTACTTTATAGAATGAAATGCCGTCAGCGGTTTTTTCCGGACGGATACGACTTAGGGACTTTCAAGAAAAGAGCCTATAAATTTCTCAAAGGCCGACAACGCATCTGCTATTTCTCCGGTATTGCAGATGTTCATGGGCGGTGGTAATCACTTACCATCACGTGTGCCACCTGTTCTTTTGCCTCCCTTTTCTATAATTTTTTTTTTATTTCTATGATTTTTAAAATTTCTATGATTTATTAAATTTCTCTTTTATTTAATATTTATTTTAGTGTAATTACATAATCTATGTGATCTGCTTTTGCTACACCAGAGCGTTTAAATAAGAATTATTTTAATTAGAGCTGACTTTACGTCGACGAGAGCGCTACGAAAGCGCTACGATAGTAACGTATATAAAGTAATCTTAAAATATCTTAATCTTAATATAATATTTACTTTTAAAAAAAAATGTATTATTAGTAGCTTAAGGTCTAGCTTCTAGTACAGCCTCATAGTATAGACTTAAACATAATTATATCATAAAGAAGAACAAATTATTAACTAAAAATATTTATAATTGTTGTTTTAAATTTTAAAAAGGTAATTTTATTCTGAGCTAAACTCGTTCCAGCTTTAAAGTATTCAAAACAGATTTAAATATTACACACGATACCAGCAATTCTAGTATTTTTATACAAAGTTTACTAGGCATTTTAATAAAATAAAAAAAATAAAATATCTTCACGCAATTCCCAATACAGGGGTAGACACAGGTCTAGTCTAGACATTTAAGTCCCTTCGATCCACCTTCCACCGAAGATATTTTCGGGACAACGTGACAGGTGGTGAGCCCGTCACCGTCTTTATGTCCAAGCCAACGATATAATTTGTACATAGGTATTTTAGAAAAACCCATTGGTACCACTTGAGGATCGAACTCGGGTCTCTTGACTCGAAATTCCGACCACCCAACCACTCAGCTATCGTGACTAGGCATTTAAATTTAAATTTACATTAAATATCGGATTGATACGAATAGCGTGGATTACCTTTATTTATAGTCAGGCATGATTCTCGCGTCATTTGATGTGTTGTTTGTGGAATTTTCCACAACTGTTCGCTATTTACAGACAAATTTGTGTATTCAATTCGTAATACATTTTAATAAAATTTTTTTTAGCTTCGTTTTTATTGATTCCATTCACACAAGTGCTTAAGCTGCTTACTTTTTTATCAGATATATGTATGTGACGTTTTCCCTATGTATAAATGTGTGTATTTGTAACATAATCATCACTATCTATATAGCCGTTATATATGAGGCCATGTAAAGATAGAGTTGTAAATTTACTTAAAAAATCAACAACTACAAATCTAATTTTAACTGAGATAAAATGTAAGCAGTTATTTTGTTTCGGAAGACAGAGGTCTAGACAATTAAGTCGTTTCAATCAACCTTCCACCGAAGAACCTTTTTTGGGGCTCGTTGTCTCAAAAAAGTTCTTTGGTGGTAAGCCCGTCGCGGTCTTTATGTCCAAGCCAATGATATAAATCGTGCATATATTAAAAAAATATATGAATTTTGAATAAGTTTTTAATTCCAAATTCAAGTTATAAACTAATCAGAGATTTAAAAATCAATTGTAATAGGCGGGATTCGAAACCGTGACCTCCACCGAACCATGGCGACGCTGTTACCTCTTAATTATCGCGTATCAACCGCATCTCTAAATATTACCTTTTTCTCATCATCATCACATTACTTACTTCATCTTATATCTTATACGAATGAGCAAAGACCGAATAGTGAAGTAGGGTTTTAGGTAGGTCGTGGCTATCTTTCGATTACCTCTCATTCAGATCCGTAATCGCCGATCATTCAGAGGCGTAAAAATACGACTGTATATTTTAAATTTTACAGTTATGACATAAAAAGAATAGATATCTATCTATTCCCAATACAGGGGTAGACAGAGGTCTAGACAATTGTATATTTTAAATTTTACAGTTATGACATAAAAGAATAGATATCTATCTATTCCCAATACAGGGGTAGACAGAGGTCTAGACAATTTAGTCGTTTGAACCAACCTTCCACCGAAAATATTGTTAGGACAACGTGACAGATGGTGAGTCCGTCGCCATCTTAATGTCCAAGCCAACGAAATAGTTCGTACCTCAGTTTTTAAAAACACCCATTAGTACGAGCCTGCCACTTGAGTCTGTACTCGGGTCTCTTTGACTCGAATTCCGACCACCCAACCACGCGGCTATCGAGACTTTTTTTACAATTATAACATGAATACGAATTCTCTATCAATACATAATTATTATGTATATTTATCAACTAATAGCATGTAAAGGTGATGAGAGATTCCATCATGGCGCAGAGCTTTATGAAACTCATTTATTAAACAACAAATATCTCTTTTATCTCAAAGTTCAAATATTTAAAGTAAATGTACTCTTGTCATTTCGTATGACGCTGTACTTTCGACTTACTTTCAATCTGTAGTTATTAAATATGTTTTACGTAGAGAGAAAATAATTCTGTTTTATTAAAATTTAATAAAATAATTCTTTTCAAGACGATTTTTTTTTCAAGTCTTTGAAAAAACCAATTGATACGACCCTGCCACCTGGGGATCGAATTCGAGTCTCTTGACCCGAATTACGGGTGATCGTAATTCGGGCCAAGAACCACCCAAAAGAGGATAAATACTTATGTTACAGTTTTAGATAGAGTTTTATTTCGGATTTTTATTTATTTAACATTAATGTTTATGAAGTGTATTTAATAAATCTTTTATTTACAGCCAGCAGTACGAAATTACGTCGCAACGGGGTTTTGAACCTGTACCCCTTTCCAAGGGTCGGGCGCGCACATCACACATGGCAAGTGCCGATTAACGATGAATATTTAGGTACGTATTTATTACCAATGATTTTTATACGTGACCAGCAAATTTTTTAATTTTTTTTTTGGCTAATCGTTAGCAATGTGCTGACTTGATCGGCTAATCATTACGTTCACTAAGAATAGTGACGTGAATTCGCTAGGATAGAGAAGTAATGTAGCTTGTGGGCTGGTAAGGAAACAGGGATTTTTCCGTTCACCTCTGCTCTTGTTCCGACTTAAACTCCTCCGAGTCCACTCTTCCAACGCGGACACATGCCGCGTCTACAACGTTATTAATAGCGTTATTATCCGCAAACGGATAATAACGCTATTAATAACGTTGTAGACGCGTCCTGATTGCATCGAAATTTCGCTCGCCAGCTCCATAAGTACCTACGAGGCTATCGAATAAAGACAGAGGACGACCTCCATGGACGAGTGGCGTGCACACCGCTTTTCATGGTGACGCGAGCTCTGAGGTCCCAGCTTCAATTCCCAGTCGGGTCACTGTAGAAAACAAATTTTCTACATTTTCTCGGGTCTGGGTGTTCATGGTAACTTCGTTTGTTTCTGATTCCATAATACAAGTACTTAAGCTGCTTACTTTGGGATCAGAGCAATGTATCTAATGTTTTCCTTATGTATGTTTGTATGTACTATTCTACTAGTTACAGTATGTATTATTGTACTACTGGATTAATTAGTTTTCCTTTTGTAATGTCACTATGTTTCTCTGGGTTGAATTCTTATAATGGACATACAGAGTACAAGAAACTTAATTGGGGTGGTTAACAAGAGCTTTTATTAGTTATTATTAGTAGTTAGTGGATAATTAATCGTAAGTAACATTACATTTAATTAAACAATAATCTCCTAAAAGAAAAAAAACAAGAGCGACTCATTAGTGGAAAATCATGTTAAGAAATAAGGTCGGGAAATAATCTAATGATAAATTATTATATGACGCAATTTTTTTACAGCTTTAAGCTTGTTAGAAAAAACTAGAGGACTTTTCTTAACCGTAGATAATTTTATTAACTTGATTACTCAGTGTGGAATACAAACACGCCTTTAAGACCAGTAAATTTTATTTTTTTCTAATAATATCGTTGGCGTAGGCATTATTTAACATACGACATCGCATCGTCAGTATATATGTATGAAGATATGAGAGATGAAAAATAATATTTCCGTTTTTTCCGGTGGCTTTTATAAAAGTTTACTTTCTTACAATTTGTCCGGATGTTGGATTTGTTGTTTACTGGCTGTAAACACAACGAAAAAAAATTTATCAAGGAGTCAAGGTTCTGCATGGGTAACAGAGCAGACACGCAAATCTTTTCTGTCCTGTCGTTAAATTTTGCCAGTTGCATTTTGAACCTAATCCTCCTGGCTAGAATAAAACGTAATATAGTTATATATATCGTTTTATTTCAAATAGTTTACGTAAAACTTTAATAAATTATACATTTAAAGTTTTCCCCTGAGTCATTTCGTTATTTAGTGAACCGTAACAGTATAAAAATCCTTTTAGTAGTTTTTAATTTTATCACGTACGGACTGACAATGAAACGCGGCGGGGTAAGTTTGTTTTATAAGGTGTAGTAAGAGTATAATACGCTCTAAAATATAAAGTATTGGGGGTAACAAGTTGATACTTTAACTATTTTAATAATATTCCATTGAGTCACGGGACATTACCAAATGTTTTCGTAAGTGTAAATAACTTACATAAAAAAGAAGACAATTTCTACGTTTAACATAAACTAAGACAAACTAACAAACTAAGAGAAATTTATTTTAATTAAGCCTGTATACCGTGAAATGTTGGGAACTGAATATTTGAATCCATTTATTAGTAATTTTCCTGCATTCTTAGAAGGCCTTCTTAGAATTCTGGAATAATCTCAACAAATTTACGATGTTCTTAAAAATATGAAAATTGTTTTGAAGTATTCAAAAACTTTCAAATGATTATATTTATTTTTATGATAACCTAATAAAAGTCACGATAGCCGAGTGGTTGGGAGGCCGGAATTTCGAGTCAAGAGTTTCGAGTTCAATCCCCAGGTGGCAGGCACGTACCTATGGGTTTTTCAAAAAAAAAAAAAAATTTATATATCGTTGGCTTGATTATGCGAACTATATCGTATTACATAAAGACGGCGACGGGGTGACCACCTGTCACGTTGTCCCGAAAATATCTTCGGTGAAAGTCAAAGGGAATTGCGTGAAGATATTTATATTTATTTTATTTTATGATAACCTCGGTTGAGGAGTGGCGTACACATCGGTTTTCAAGGTGTCGCCAGCTTAGAGGTCCCGGCTTCGGTACCCCGTCGGGTCAATGTAGAAAAAACACTCTTTCTACGTTTTCTCAGGCTTAGGTGTTTGTGGTACTGATAACCAATGATTTGATTTTGAAAGCATCTTAATAAATACTATCGAAAATAAGCCGACCGGAGACTGGCAGCATTGCCTAAGATACGATAGAGTGCCTGGTACTGTTACAGTCGCTAACCCGATTTCCTTAAGTGATTATGGCAAGATCTCCTTGCTTCTTCCAAAAACCCATGTACTGTAATGGTCTTTAACTATATATAGGCAGGCAAAGAAGACGAAAAGCTATTTATTTGACATCACAAATAAATAAAAATGTAAAATGTGATGTCAAATTAGATCCCCATTTTAGCAAATTGCTGTAGTCATGCGGTGCTGCAACAATGATTTTAAATGGAGCCTGTAGTCAACTTCACAGACGGTAATACAAAGTAAACAACTTATATTAATAACTACATAATAGTCATAAAGAAAGGGCACTATCGTAATACTACGTATATAAACGCATCTGTTTAAAGTATAGTGGTAACAAAGAATGAGAGCTACAAATTTTTACGTTTAACCCATTCACAGAAATGGACATGCCGTCGAAACGTCAACTTTACGCTTTCCCTCGCGTCGGCCGAAGCGACTTCGCACGACAAGCGGATGAATACCAGCCTAACATGAACCGTCTGAACATTCGGTTTGAAGAAATGCTGTTCGGTCAGCCCCGAAACCACGACTATATGAAACGCGCCAGTGAAAGCTCCAACGGTGGAATGTGGTTCGGTCCACGCGTTGGCAGAGCCTACAACAATAACGACGGTAGCGATGGTTAGTTCTCCTTCCTTTTCTTTACAGTCTAGCCAAAGTCCACAGCTGAACAAGGGACTCTCCCAAAGATTTCCACAAAGAACGTCCCCGAGCAAGGGACAAGATACTGTCGCAAATCCACTTGCATAACGTGGTGATAAACTTTATAGTGAAATATTAGTATTCGGTATAAAAGTTACAATGTTTAAAATTTAAATTTAAAGTTATTTTTACAGATATCAACAATCAAAATGACAGCACCGATCAAAGCGATCCCGAACAAGGTGAGGCTGAGAACAATGACAGAAAGAAAAGACATACGAAGCAAGTGTAATTTTAATAGATCGACATCATCTCTACAATAAATATACAAATATAATATAATTTCTTCTACAAAAACGATAAAATATTGTACTTTACAGTCCAAATATAAGCATGTTTAAAAAGATAGTATTTGCTGAGCTGTGTAAAAAATATTTAACTTTCTTACGTCTATTGCAAAGAGCACAGGCTTACGTTGATTACATTTCTACGCCATCTAGCGGAGTAGTATCACATTGCTAGAATAGTTTCTACTCTTAAACCAACTCTTTGTGACGTACACTTGTAAATGTAGAATAGAATTTGCACAAAATGGACCATCTTACTTCTCCTAGTAATATAATGTTATAATACCTTTCAGTCTATCTTGTATTTCAAAATGTCTTTAATAATTATGACGTAGATACACTTGCCCGAATATTAATATCGTTATAAATTATATTTATACGTGACTGTCAATTTTAAAATTTTTGTATTTTATTATTCAAGTCGGAACTATGCCGCCATTTTATAATATTACCTAATCGTTAGTATTAAATCGAATATTGTGAATGTTTTGCCTAATTGTTTCGAAGGCTGCGGGGATTGCTAAAGTTTGTGATCCGTGAAATAATTTTGGCAAAACATCTATTATTATATGTTGTTGTAACAAAGTGTAATATTGACTATTGTGCACAAATTAATATAATTATAATAAAATGTTATGCAATCTTGACTTTATAAATGGCGTTTAATTTATCGCCCAATTTTAATCATTCTCCGTTATCAACAGGACATAAAGATTCCATCAGATGTTGTAAGTAGTATCTTTTGTATTTTGTGATGTTTTAACGTAGTATCTTTTATTTGAAATTACCAACTAATAAATACTATATATAAAAGCAATGTCTTTATATAATATCTTCACGTCTTTTTCAATACAGGGGTAAACAATTAAGTCCTAGATCCTAGTCCAAGGTCTAGACAATTAAGTCCATTTTCCTCCGAAGATATTTTTTATTACTTGTGGCGAGCCCGTTGCCGTCTCCATGTCCAAGCCATCGATATAATTCATACATAAGTTTTTGAAAAAACCCATTGGCATGAGCCTGTCAGCTGGGGATGGAACTGATTCCCTCGAGTCAAGAACCCTCCTTACTCGAATACCGATCACCCAACCACTCGGCTATTGTAAAATTAGTATACCTTTATAAAATTAAATGTCATGGGATGCTTATTTATAGAAAAATTAAAAGCAAGCGAGATTTAGTGATTGAATATAAATTTAAATTTCACCAAGTAATTTTGTTTTATTTTATTGTTATTTGTTTTGTAACACTAGTAGTATCGGCGATAGAATACTTTTCAGACTGTAAACCATGGTGGAAAGCGTCTAAAAAAACTAAGCCTCTAAGGCGTGAGATTTGTGGTACTTCTCTTGCCGATATACTTGACTAGGGCAGCGATTTTCAAATTTTAAAACTTCAAATTTCTTCACAGTATTCGCCTATTTGCAGTGTACTTTTACCGACAATTAAGTATGCAGTGTTTATAAAACATTATTTCATTTAACTCTTTCTCTCTTCTCATGGTATGTTGTATGTGTAACATATAAGAGAACTATAAGGTAGAAGATAACATTACTTTTGCTTATTTTAAATCTTTTATTTTCTGGTTTGGAAGATATTAAGCGACAATATAGTTAAGGACTGCTCATTCAAAGAATATATTTTTTGTGCTTGCATAAACAATTATAATATATTTTTGTGTTTGCTATTTTATAGCAAATAGTATCGGAAAGCAATGAGTGTAAAATGTAGTCAAAATTAGGCAAAAGATTTTCCTTAGAGCTCATTTATAAGCAAACGTTGGTTTTATAACCTTAAGGGAATCCTATCTTATTCCATAAGGGGATGAATTTCCGAACAAACCTTTTTCAGTTATTTTATCCATAATTAATGGTTCCATCCCATTAATTATGTATAATAACACTGAAAAGGAATTCAACAAAATATAAAATAAAATTTCTCATTGCCATTTATGGATATAATACAAAATATTTGTTTAAAAATAAGTAAAACAATTTTATGTGATATATATAAAAATTAAACTTCAACCGTTACTAAACATCACTCCCGTCACACACGCAACCGTAACTAAATTTCAGCCGTTGTGATCTGTGCATTCAAATCTAGGAGGTTATGGGTTAGATTCCCACTTGGGGTAAACATTTATGTGATAAATATAAATGCGAGTACTCGAGTAACGCATATGATATGAATATTTATCTACATAAAAATATGTATATAAGTATATTGTACCGTTTGCTATTATATTGTAACATTCGACAAGTACGGAACGTAGTTCATAGTGGACACTAAGACGGCAATGGGTTTCCCACTTGTCACGTTCTCCCTAATAGGCATCGGTGAAAGATCGGTCAAAAGGAATTATTTTCCTATCCCTGCCTACCCAATTCTGGGAAAATGCGTGAAAATAGAAAAAGATATACAAGTAGTTAAACCGTAATAAGAGAAGGGGATATTTGAAAGGAGACGTCAACGAGTACATTAATTTTCCGCTTCTTGAATAGTGAACCATAATCTTATTTTGTGGATTAGCATATGTGTGTGACCTGCACAGAGGCCTTTTTCAAATTAATCTTCACAGATTACAGCGGCTGAAGGTATTCCGTCAGACCTTTACTTATAGCATATACGGAATTATACTTAGAAAATGTTGCGCTCAACAGATTTAGCTAAATGTTTTGGCTTAATGTGACCAAATAAACAACTGATCAAAAATTCCCGGTCTGTTTATGGAATGCAATAGATCGTGATAAAACGTACGGGACAATTCGGATACACGGGATTATTTATCGTGATAAAACGGCCGGTAGCATCGGACAATTTATTATAAATAAATACAACATCACATACACTGTTCTGATCCAAAATTAAATAACTAAAGCGCTTGTGTTATGGAATCAGAAAGAACGAAGGTACCACAAACACCCAAACCCGAGACAATGTAGACAAAGTGTTATCTATATAGACCTCAAAGCTGGCATGATAATCGGTTGTTACGTGGCATATTGCAATAAATATATGAAGAACAAACAATGTCTATGCTATTCAGAGACAGTTGTTTTTCAAAAATATTATTCCGTTTCGATTTAAAAAAGTTATGGCTGTTTGTTAGGCGCAATTCTTGAAATGTTTGAATTTATTAGTGTATATCTGAATCGTAACGTAGTTTTACGTCAATCATTTATGACTTTTTTTATATAAGGAAGTAATCTTGTATATGCATAAATTCATACATTGGTATCTCAGTAAGTATTAGAAGGATTGGACAGATAATGTTTAACATTCCAAATATATTTAGGTAGACTTCAACTTTGAGAAAAAATAATTAAATTTAAAATATGTATCTATAAAACGTGCATTTATATCAACGTTTCGAATACTCACGATTGTAGTCTCTTGGTGGAAATTCATCTTTAAATAAATTCAAATTCTCTGTTACTTATTCTTCTATTTATTTATATTTTAATAAGACACGGTAGCCAAGTGGTTGGGTGATCCCAAATTGAGTCACGAGACCCGAGTTCGATCCGCATGATTTTTTTTCGATCCCCGATGAGTTTTTTTTAAATATTATGTACTATTTATATTGTTGGCTTGGACATAAAGACGGCGAGAGGCTCACAACCAGTCACGATGTCCCTAAAACGTCATCGGTGGAAGGTGGGTCGAACTCTGTCTATCCTGCCTATTACCAATAGGGAATGGCGTGAGGGTATTATACATTATATATTTTAACATTTATTTATTTAAATTCAAATCTAATGCCATTAGGCCGAAACTGGACAGGTATTTGAAAGAAATATAATGTAATAATAAATAGATAGTGTAATAAGTAAAAGTGAATTTAAATTTATTTATTAAAAAGTCACGATAGCCGAGTGGATGGGTGGTCGGAATTTCGAGTCGAGAGACCTGAGTTCGATCCCCAGGTGGCTGGCTCGTACCAATGAGTTTTTCAAAAAAAACTTATGTTCGAAAATATCGTTGGCTTGGACATAAAGGCGGCGACGGGCTCACCATCTGTCACGTTGTCCCGAAAATATCTTCGGTGAAAGGTGAGTCGAAGGGACTTAATTGTCTTGACTAGACATCTGTCTACCCCTGTATTGGGAATGCCATTTTTTGCGATCGCGCGAAGCTTAGTCACTCAGGTACTATTTATAAATAAAATTAAATTCCTCCTACGCGTATAAACAATAGTAAATCCAAATTAAACGTGCCATAGACAAACACCGCTGCAACGATGATTGATTACATAATATACATAGCATCGTTTATTTAATCGGCAGACGTGTATAAAAGCGACCACAAGGGCTTTCGCGATGTTCCCCCAGTCCCACAAATAGTTAACGTAATCCGAAACAAGTCTTTACGTGCATTTCAAATATATTTTCGAAGCATTGAAACGTGACTAGTTTGTATTTAGCTCATAACCGTATCCCTAGTACACAGTGCTTAATCCTCATTTCACCGCTTATTTTGTTCAAAGAGACCTATGATGATGCGGTGAACTTCTCTGTGTACAAGCCAATGATGTAAATCTTACATACATAAGTGTCCTATTAACAGGTTCAGGTATTTATCAAAGAAAAACTGTACAAAAAGGGCTATTACAATATAAATGAATATATTAATGATAGTAACCCCTGGGAATGAGTTGAAGCTCCCATCCTACTTCTATTTCTAATTAAATTATTTTGTTGTTCCTTCATAAAAAAAAGCAAAAAAATTTATACCTACGGAGTTTCTTTCGCCGTTTCTTCTCCGTTAGAGGGACCTCATTACGAAACGGTGGTAGTTTGAAAAATGACGATCGATGGATGTAATGTATGTTATTTATAACGATAAATAAATTATTTGATTTGATTTGTCAAAAGAATTCACTATTGAGATCTCTCTCTCTTTCTCTGACTGATCGAATTCGATTCTAATTCAAATTTAAATCATCCCAATTGGCTATCGATTTTGTACTTGCATTACTCGCAGCTTAGCTCGCGTTAGTGTCTTTAAATAACTATCAAAGTAATAATCAATGCCATTAGAAAGTAAATAATCTTTTATATGATTCTCTTAAACAAATAGAAACCGCTGATGCTATAAATTGAATAGTGAAGATGGTCGATATCTTTTTTTTATATAAAATTCTTTATACATGAACATGAGTATTCACTAGCAATGTAAAATGACATTACTAGTTTATTCCTGTTAACCATTCCAAATAAGTTTCAATGCTTGTGTCTAGAGATCTTTATTATAAAATAACAACTGTCTAAGTTAGCTTACTTAAACTTAAGCTGCTAACCACATAACTATCTTTATGTCGGGGTAGATGTCTTGGTTTTGGGAAAAGGAGCGAAGCAACCCTGTACTACTTCACTTTTCTTTATCTATTTGCATAAAGCGTTGAGGGAGAGAAAAAGTTTTAAAGTTCATGAACTTTGCCCACGTGTTTTTGTGGCATTCTTTGAGGGGCCGCCTTTTTAATAGAATAAGGGAAAACGGGCAGGTGGTTGACGTGATGGTAAGTGATCACCGCAGTCCATGAACACCTACAATACCAAAGTAGATAACAATGAAATAGCAGATGCGTTGCTGACCTTGTAGGTATTGGCCTTTTTCTTGAAGGTCCCTAAGTCGTATCGGTCCGGAAAAACCGCTGACGGCAGCACATTTCACAAAGTGAAAGTGCGTGGCAGAAAATTCTCCTATCTTGACCAGCACTGATTTGTTACATGTTTTGGGTTTTCCTCACATGGTTAAATGACTATTGGTTAATTGATCATAATACTTATCACGTTGCTGTTACTTCGACGCCGCAGCCTGTTACCGGTCCACTTCATTTTGGTGTGGTACATTTCGAGATAATTCTTCCGAATTTTCGAGGTTTTCTTTGATAGTCCATCACCTATGGGAAGAAAGGGGTTGGTTACGTCGAATACACCGTGGTACAGTAATGCTTAACGAACATCCATATCAAGTACGTATTCAAATTATTAGATTATTAGAAGAGGTTTTAGAAGCAGAAGCAGCAATCATAAAATGAGAGGCAAAATACATAATGAATCACGTTTGCGAAACGAAATTGCAACGAGAAAAATAGAACGAGAGTTGGTCTTAATAAAATAAAGCGTTATGAAAACTTAAACGGAGAAATTCCCGTTAGTGTTTTCCGTAAAAGATTATTCAAATATTTTTCCGTTTGCCTAATGTACGTGACTGAGGCCACAATTCGCATTTACAATAATATTCCAATTTTTCCGAAACAGGAAAATAAAAAGGAGTTATGTTTCTAAAGTAAGTTATTAAAATTTTATGTTAATATGAATGCAATAATAATGAATGCAATAAATACGATTATTATAAAATTTTATTTATAATGACATTTCTATATTATGAAATTTAACACTAATGACATAATGATATCTTTTAATGATACCTTTAATGACATTATTTTATTTATGTTTCACTTTCTCCATTTTGGGTTACGGTTTGATGGCACGGGTCTTAAACCAATTATCAAATACGCTGATTTAGATTATATTTGGTAGGTTGTCTGCAGAGTTTTCAGATATTTGCTTTCTCACTAGACGACACGTGTTTAAACTAGCAGAAATTATTTTATTATAATTGTGGTTATAATTGTGGTAATACACATAAAAATACTTTATTGCAAACTTTACTTGTAAGAACATTCAGTAAATAAACATTTGAATTTCAATTACGTAGTATAGGAGCGGAAAGAGAAATATAAAAAAGGCGGGCATTGATTATGAGTAAGTAACCCAACTATATTAGTCCATGCTCAGTTTCATGGTTGGCTCTGTTATATACGTATTATCTTTGAGTTAAATATAAAATACAATAAACATTGTTACAGATAATAAATGAAAACCTCATATTAAATGTGTAGTATAACAATGACAGGAATAATTATGATAATACTAAATAATAAAACAAATCGTAGGTATTTTACAATATTGAAAATTTAACACTTCATGCTATAAAATGGACCAAGCACTAGTTTTATTAAATAAGTAGGAAACAAACATCAGACCGTGTTTGCCGGACACCGCGGGAGATTCGCGCCCCCCCCCCCCCTCGGGTCAGGCTTCATCAATATTTTCTTTTGCTTTGTTTGGACATTTTCTACTTCTATACGTGTTTATTGAAATGATTCATTTTTAGAAATGATTTTAATTTTTATATTTTAAAGCTTCGTACGCATCCAATCCGTTTGTCCGTCTCATCTACTTTTAATTGTATTTTGGTAACCATTTTGGAAAGCTGATGGTGATTTTAAAAAAGGAAAAGGTCTAGTAAGAAAGAAACACCAAATAATCATTACTCATTTACAATAATCCAGTTCATTAAAACATTTTTTTAATCTATTGTAAAAACCTAAATTCAATTCAGTCTTTTTATGCGAAATTAAAGCGAAAAATTTTGAATGAATTTATGAAAATAATTTCTATTTAGGCCGCGACATTCTATAATTACTTTGTGGTGTACAATAAAAGAATGTTAATCATTCATTCATCATTTTCTTAACGAATATGTATCGTATGCATATTCCCGATATACAAATTCCCGATCACCCAGACTATCGGGTTTCAAATCCTCATTTACGGGTTTTGCAAATGTTTTAATCTAGTGCGTGATGATCGCAGTGCGAATGAACTGTTCATTTTCGTTTTCTTACTGCTCAGTTCAAAGATTATTAGTATAATATTAGTATAATAAAATTGATGTTTGTTTGATGATTATTCCGAGAGGAACCTACATGGACAACAGAGCTTTGAGCGGAGAGGTACCAGCAGATTGCCACTCCTAATGAGCTTTGTTGACCTGGACGGTAAAAATAATGGTTGTGACAGCGTTACTAGCCTACCTAGTTTAACTAGGTATATTTATATATTTTCGGCACAACGTGACAGGTGGTGAGCCCGTCGCCGTCTTTATGTCCAAGCCAACGATATGAATCGTACATAGGTTTTGAACAACCCATTGGTACGAGCCTGACACCTGGGGACCAAACTCGGTGCTCTTGACTCGAAATTCCGAACACCCAATCACTCGGTTATCGTGGCTTTTTTTTTTGGAGCAATGTGAAATCTCTTTATGTGCGGGCTATTTATAGGTATAAGAAATCCTTCTCAACAAAGGAAAAAATCCTCTTTTTCTATCAGAAAAGATTTTGCCCACGTAGTTAACATACCAGGAAATGAGGGAAATTATTGTAGAAATTCTGTTAAAAGATAGTATAGATAAATAGTCAACCGGACAACCGTTTTTCTGCCAAACTTTCAATAAATTGTTTTTGATCGTTTCGAAAATTGTTGGTTATTTATTTGAAAGTTGTAAACAAAGGAAAAATTGCTCCTGAGTAAACATTATATCTACTGGCGAAACGATCTTAAGTTATAGGACATAATCGTCTAACCTCTGTCTACCTTGGGAATGCCGTGAACATATTTATCTTTATCATATGACCAAAGCATCTCAAAATCAGTTCAAGAACAGTTCTCAAAATATTATTTCCGGTGGATTATCCAAAAATGTATTTTTCACACAAACCTTGTCTTGTAAACACACGATAAACAAAATCCGATAAATCAGTCGAGCCGTTAAGCATCGAACAGTAAGTTTTGATCTAAATATGTGTAATTTATGACAGAACTCGTTTACCTAGAAATTAGTTTTTTTTAAATTTTTTTTGTATGTATGTATATGCATGTGGATTATTTATTTAAAAAATATTAAATTTCGCTGAGCTCACGTTTCGTACTCTCAGATATCTAATTCACAGTTCATAATTAAAGTGCTCACAATACAACAAATAAAATAAAAAAACAATCAACATTTAATTAACGATAGAAATACAAAACAGCGGCGAATAAAATGAACAGGGCTGTGACAGTGGCGGGTTCCAGTCGATCGGAGGCATTGCAGTAGTCCTCGAAGCATTGGCAGACGGTGCCCAAGTGGTCACCATTGTCGTCACGGTAGCAGGGTTTCTCGTGACGGACCCAGCCGCAGCCGCGCGTCACTCGTACATCGGACTCACGGTGAGGATGAAAAACTGAAAACATTTCATTTAATAAGCCATTTCCGTGTGGCAACGACGTGAGAATATTACCACTCCCTTTCTTCTCGAGAATGTCGTAAGAGACGACTAAGGGAAACAGCCTTGAATATCGTTATGGCAACCGATAGATGGCAAGATAACCATCTCTAAATATATCAGACCGAAGATGGACAGCAGCGTCTGAGGTGCGAGTGGTCTGGTACTGCGATCGCCAATCAGCTTGCCAAGTGTGGCGATTATGGCAAATCCTCCCTATGGGAGAAGCCCATGTCCTGCAGTGGACTTTAACAGGCCGATACATATGTGAGTATGTAAATGTAATATGTGAGATGAGAAAGTAAAATGCTACGATAACAGAGTGTTTGAGTAATCGGAATTTGAACAGATTTGAGATCGATTTCCAGGAAGAAGGCTCATAACAATGAATGTTTTGGAAACTTATATTTGTATCATTGGTAAGCCTGTCGCCTCCAAGTCTAGTTGTGTCCAAGATGGCGACTGGCTCCCCGCCCGTTTCCCCAATAAGTTCCATCGAAATGTGAATGGAAAGGGTTAAATTGCTTTTAATGTATTAGTTGACCCGGCCACCGTATGATATTGATTTCAAGGGAATTACATATTGTAATAAAGACAGTTTCCGTTTGCAATTCGGGTATAGAAGACAAACTTATAAAGAAAAGCAACATTGTGTAAAAGTAACTTTGAAGTCAATCTGGATTAATTTATGGAGTTTTGTGGCCATTAAGTTGCGGAGACTACTTTTTTACATACAATGATATTTATTGGTATATCAAACACGCGGTGGTGATGAAGCAAAACAATAAAAAGTAAGTCTTTGTAGCAACGCAGCCTATTCAAAGCCTAATTATTTGATATGAAGAATGCTGTCCTATCAGTGAGATATAGTAGCAACCCTTTTTCTTTGCAATTTCAACTTACGCTTAAATTAACTTACTCGTCTGAACAATCTTCCTACAGAAGAAGTTGTAGCCACCGGGACTCGGGATGGCGACTTCGCAGTTCACGACCGGTATAATACGTGATCGTATATCTTCCGCGTACATGTTTACATCCAGACAGGCCGTATTGTTGGCGCTGTTGCAGTAGTAGCAACGGATACAACTCACTGTAAAAATTACAAAAAAAATATATGTTAAGAAAAAATATAAAGTTTGTGAGGAAGATATCGCTTTTAAGCGACTACCAATTGTAATCTGTAAGCTTCTCCAAGACTGTTATATAAGAAAGTTAACTGCAATAAAAAATTATCTATCTATCTATGTGACGGTAGACACCAGTGTCGCCAGTTCTGATGTCTCGGGATCAATTTCCGGTAGGGTCAATTTGGAAAACCACTTTATCTACATAGTCTCGGGTCTGGATGTTTATCGTACCTTCGTTGTTTCTGATTCCATAACACAAATTCTTTAGGTATTTACTTTGGGATCACGACAATGAATGTGATGTTATCCTTTCTTTATATTTATTTCAGATCATATACTCTAATAATAAACAACCACGCAACCCACACCTAGCAAGAACCAGCATCTTACTAGAGTTAATTTGGAATAAGGTGATATATGGTGAGTCTGTCGCTGCCTTAATGCCCTAGCTAACGATACAAATCGAAAATTTTAAAAATATTATTTAAAAATCATTATTTCCTTTTTTCTTGCTATTGATTAATAATCCTGACAACATTTAAACATTAAATATGCAAGAGCGTAGCCAAATTTTACGATTAAATAAATGTTTTGTAACCCAAGATGTTTAGTTAATTACACGCGTAACTATTTCATCCTATAAAAATTGTAATTGAATTATCATTTAGGTAGTCCGTGAGGGAAGAAAAAGTTGAAACAATCCTCACCGCTTTTCTTTCATTTTACTGAAGTCTATAATTAGATGGTGCTAAATTACCTATCTATCTAGTTACAACACATTTAATACAAAAAATCAACAACATTAATATAAATAAATATTTATCTTCACGCCATTCCCAATACAGGGGTGGACAAAGTTCTAGTCTAGACAATTAAGTCTCTTCGACCCACCATCTACCGAAAATATTTTGTGACAACGTTACAGGTGGTAATCCCGTCCCCGTCTTTATGTCCAAGCCAACGATATGAATCGTACATAAGTTTTGGAAAACACCTATTAGTACCTGCCTATTGGTGCCTGCCCTCTGGGGATCGAACTCGGGTCTCTCGACGCGAATTCCGATCACACTCGGCTATCGTAACTTCATTACAACATTAAAATAAACAATCAGCAACATTAAAATGGAAAATACACCAAACCATTACATACATATAACCAGGTGTTACAACAATGTCTTTGAAGCTCCCTTGTAAGGTCTATTAGCAATATTTTAAATTATAATATGACAAAAAAATGTTAAGTCACGATAGCCGAGTTGTTGGGTGGTCGGAATGTCGAGTCGAGAGACCCGAGTTCGATCCCCAGGTGGCAGTACCAATGAGTTTTTCAAAAACTTATGTACGAATTTCATCGTTGGCTTGGACATAAAGGCGGCGACGGGCTCACCACCTGTCACGTTGTCCCGAAAATATCTTCGGTGGAAGGTGGGTCAAAGGGACTTAATTGTCTAGACTTGACCTCTATCTACCCCTGTATTGGGAATTGCGTGAAGATATTTATTTATTTATTTACAAAAAAATTTAAAAAAGATTTTAAAAAATAACATAAAATATCTTAATTGTAATGCCTCCCTGAAAATAAACTGAAGAGTTACGTAATAAATCCCTGATTTTCACTGAGAGGAAAAATGGTGACAAACATAATGGTCTATTTGATTGATAGTTAAACCAGGTTTCCTTATAAACTTTTAGAAAACCTAAATACGTTTTAAGTTTCTCAATTAATGATTTGATTCAAAATTAAAAGATAAGTTGAGAATAGTAATATATTAATGAAGGTTTATTGAGATATTGTAATAAATACCATATTTCGGTATTTTTAAGACTTCACTACTTAAAGCTGTTTGAATTCCTTTTATTGCGATTGTTAATTTTTACAATTGAATTAGCCAATAAGGAGTTATATCTTCCATTAAAATAATTTAGGTAAAGTCAGTTTATTAACGTTACAGGCTAACTGAGTGGGCAAAGTAAGTAAGTATTATTTTCAAGGCTTTATTGACCAACAACAGATCGGATAGATGATTTCGTGAGGAACAGAACGACCTCCGTGGACGAGTGACGTGCATTCTGTTTTCATGGTGCCGTCAGCTCTGAGGTCTTGGGTTCGATTCCCAGTCTGGTTAATGTAAGAAAAACATTTTTACATTTTCTCGGGTCTGGGTATATGTGTTACCTTCTTTGTTTTTGATTCCATAATATAAGTACTTATGCTGCTTACTTTGGGATCAGAACAATGTATGTGATGTCTATTTGTTTCTACTTTAAATCAGGCGTGTACTGAAACGTACGTAATTTACTGGCAGGTAATGTAAGATATACAGAAAAACATACCATCACTGAATAAAAATGTCACCAGCGCTACGGAGTATACCAATTTGAGGTTAAACGCCATTTGCTCTGAAAAAAAGAAAAGAGAGAGTTTATTTATGTGTACTCGCATTGAAAAAACTATCTGCTGAAGCACCTAAATGAACTTTAGTAAAGCAAATTGTATGGTTTTAAACATATATTTTATATTGATGTTAATTAATAATACCTACATAAATATTAAACCTTAAAACGTTACTTAACCTTAACGTTAACCGTTAATCTTTAGTCTAAAAAATTAAAAGCAAACTTAAAAAAAATAAAAAAATTGGCTTGTACACTTATACCTATCACTTCTATGTACTTTTTACTGTAATAGCGTGTTAAGCTGTTGGTTTGCCAATAAATAAATATAACACAAAGTTTAACAACCTAATCTATACACACAAAGTCACGATAGGCGTCTAGTCTAGACAATTAAGTCTCTTCGACCCACCTTCCACCGAAGATATTTTTGGGACAACGTGACAGGTGGTGAGCCCGTCGCCGTCTTTATGTCCAAGCCAATAAAATACTTCGTACGTAAGTTTTGAAAACCCCATTGGTACGAGCCTGCCACCTGGGGATCGAACTCAGGTCTCCGACTCGAAATTCCGACCACCCATCCACTCGGCTATCGTGACTTTTTCAAGCTTTGATGATATCAGCTAAGTTTTGATCTGCTATTTTTGGTGACGGTTGTTGCACCATTTGTCTGTAGAAAGTTACATTTTCTAGGATTTTCCCTTAGTTACTTCTTACGACACCAACGGAAAAATCGGGGTGCTATATAACATTTTGTATACATATCATTCGTAGTATTTTGTAATATGTTCAATGCTGTTAACTAAAGTAAAGTAGAATTCACGACATAATAGAACTCTACGCTAACTTGTCCATTGTTGTCACCATACAACAGTTTTATAACGCTTATTTGTTGTTATTCATCATCATTTTAACACCCTGTCAGAAGTCCACCGCCGAACACAGGCGTGCTAAATATTCGGGGGAAGTTTTTATTACACTGAATTAACTGTTTCTACACTTTATCGCCGCTTAACACTAGATTCAAATCAAATCAAATGAAATAAAAACATATTTTCATGGAAACAAGTAACATAAACAACATCAATCGATTGTCAAATTAATTTATCACTGTTTCGTAATGGGGTTCCTCTAGGAATTTTAAACTTTAATGACACTTTCATTAAAATTTCAACTGATGCGTGTAAGACACGGTGGCTCGGAGGTAAGAGCGTCGCTACGGATCGGCGAAGGTCGCGGGTTCGAATCCCGCCCGTGTCAGATGAAATTTTAACTTTTTTCTCTTGAATTTGATCACATAAAAAGTTCAGCATAAAAATGCTTTAAAATCAATAAAATTGCATAATTTAATGACACTTTATAGTGACAAACTTATTAAAATAACTGGATACTTTAACAACTTCAACACTCCACTTTAGTAAATATCTTAACACTTACTTCAATACTTTTGTATTTCAGGTCGATAGTAGATATAAAAGACGTACATAGATTTTCAGTACTTAAATGATTACCCAGAAATCATTTAGCTTATATTTTAATACAAAATGTATCTCCTTATGAACTTTGTACGTTTGCGTCAAGTAAAGAATAGCTACTACTGTGTTAAATGGAGTAATGCGATAACAACGAACGCAAAAGATGAGTAGTTCCACAATGTACTACGACCGCGTTGTCTTGATACTTTAAAAAAAATATATTCTTATTAATGAAATCGTTCGACTATCAACTGTGACAAATTATAATGATTTCTTGTATTTACGCGAATGTTACATAAAATAAAATAAATAAACAAATATCTTCACGCAATTCCCAATACAGGGGTAGACAGAGGTCTAGTCTAGACAATTAAGTACCTTTGATCCACCTTCCACCGAAGATATTTTCAGGACAACGTTACAGGTGGTGGGCCTGTCGCCGTCTGCATCGAATGCTACAGATCTTAAATAAAACGATTTTCGGATTTTATCGCGTTTTTTATTAGTTTTTAACAAAACATTTTTACTTCCCGACGTTTCGGATGCTTTACAACATCCGAGGTCACGAGGGACCCGGTCCCCCGCGATCTCGGTATAAAATCCGATATATATTTATATATGTATCGGTATATGTATAAATATACGATATTCCTCCCGACCCCGCGATAAAATCCGAAAATCGTTTTATTTAACATGCAACAAATTATATTCAGAATAGTAATAATATAAAATAATTTACATTTAGAATATAACAAAAACTATATTTAATACCTATTTATAAATAACCTAATCTTTTTTTTAATGGTTTAGTTTCGATTACGTACAACTGGCTCCGCACAGGCCATTCCTGAGGGCTAGATTTTAAGTTCAAATGTCTGCCGAATCAAATGAGAACAGCAGACTGAATAATGAAATTTGTTCGTTATGCATGGTTACAACTTATAATTTTACTATATGGTGACCGGTTATTCACATACTCCTATAACGCATTTTATTTTGACATTTTTATTTTTAATCAACTTAGCATTTATAAAAAGCATATCATATCATTATTAATTGACAGTAATATGCTTGATATAGTAATAGCCCTGAGGTGGTATTAAAGAAGGTAATTGGTAACATAATCTGGGTAATTATAGGATAACCTCTGGTCATCCATATGAACTCTAAAATCATATGTACAACGCAGGTGGTTGACAAATTCAATTAAAAGTAAATTAACTAGAGTTGTCATGTGTTAACGTTGTTATTAATTAAATTACACTATAATAAAAATATTTCCCATGAACATATTTTATTTTAACATACCTAATTAATGTTTTAAAAATAAAATATATGAATAAACGGTAAAATACTCTTTGATTGACTGATCTTTGATTGATCTTTGACTCTTTGAAAACTCGCCTGGCTACAAAAAAAATTGACTAAGTAAAAAAATGTATTGAAATTTAGAATTAGTGTTTTTTGTGTGGTTTATCACTTTGATACTATTTCCTTTATTATTTCTTCGGATATTTTGGAGTGGGCTTAAATATGAACACAATCGATGGTTTAATTTATACAACGTTTAGAAAACGGAAACGTTTTTCCAAATGAGCCTCTATGAAATGTGAAAATTTATATTTTTAAAAAGAAATATCATTTTATATATTTCTTTTTATAAAGAAATATCATGTTTTATTTAACTTAACTGAGTTACGCATAAAAGGAAAACAGTATTTTCTATATACTCGTATGTTCTGTTCTCTGATGTATCATGGGTGCATTTTTATTTCAACAAGTCTTGCATCCAATATTTCGCCCTTGGCAGTAATCCTTAATTCGTGTAGTTTTGAGAAATCTGTAAAATTTTAAAAAATTCAAATAAATTTACGAAAATATACAAATTTAACATGTTAAGCCTGCGAATAAGATTTTAAGTGCGCCTATTAGGTACTTATAATTAAGCGATTGGAAGAAAACGAACAAGAATTAATGACAAATTAATACTCATCATACAAATATTTGTTTCTCACGGGCATCGAGTGCGCTACTCTTTAGAAAACACGTCGCAGAAGACACTACCAACTATGATACTGTAAATGAGTTGCTTTTACTCTAAAAATTAAATCAAGTGTCATGACGCTAAAGTGATATTATGACTGTCGCTGGTAAATAAGTTTATCAGCTATCATTGACCCGAGATGAGTCGGGTTCGATTCCCCAAACGTTATTCTATCTAGTGTTACTCTATAACGTTACAGAATCAAAATGTAAACTAATGGTACGAGATAAGAAGGTTAAAAAGTGACATCTTACTCAAGTTGTCATTAAAGTGTCACGACTAAAGTTTTTACTGTAAGTTCTGTTTAAAGAACTCTCTTAACTCATTTATCAGCTCACAACATTCTTTACGAGGTACCCAGAGAGAACAGATAGCTTGAAACTGTGGTGATCATAATTAATAAACAAGAAAGAGAGAAAAATAGGTGTATTTTTTTTAAATTTGCTTAGTCTCTATAGCTATAGTTAACAGTCAAGTCCTCGCAATGTATGCGTGGAATCCTATAAACCAATTATTTCATCCTTACCCACTCTTGTGTGGCTTCAGGACACAACAGCAAGCTTTAAACACTTGATACTTTTAAAACAAGTTCTTATTTGCAAATTGTTTTGTGAATTCTCCAAAAAAGGGAGTAATTTACAGGCTTAAATTTAGCTTCATCTGTCTAGTTGTCTCTTTGTTTGTAATCATTTCTTGGAACTAAAATGTAACCTACTTCTCAGTTTCCGATTAAGGTTTAAATATAATTTAATTGCACGCATATAATATGTCGGAAATTGGTTGAACTGTAAAAAAACGATGCAACACCATTGGATTTGAGCTTGATTGATTCGCCTTGGGCCACAGAGTGATACTCTGGAAGGTGGGGACTCTGACAATGAAGCAACCCAAATTTGGGCATTGGACGTTTGATTCGTGTTAAGGTCTGGACACGGGTCTGATGATTAAATTGGTCGGCTTCAAGCTAATGGTACGGTTTTCTTTTAACTTGCAATACGAGTATATATTGGTTTGTTTAGGTCAAACCATTTTTTTCAACCTTTAATACAACGGAGTAAAATTTTTACATGCTCGTGCAGAAGTTCCAAAGACTAATCATTTTGATAACTGGCTAACCTGATTCGTAAGGCAAAATTAGCCCTAAATGAAGGAACTCTTCAACTGCCTACAGCACAGACATGAAGTTTTGGACAGGCATTTAATATGATCTTAAATACAACCATGACCATAGTCAGGACCTGAACGATACCATATTCCTGTCCTAATTGAATGTTTTATACACAATTTATTTGACAGCCACGATAGCCGAGTGGTAAGTCACGATAGCCGAGTGGTTGGGTGGTCGGAATTTTGAGTCGAGAGACCTGAGTTCGATCCCCAGGTGGCAGGCGTACCAATGGGTTTCTCAAAAACTTATGTACGAATTATATCGTTGGCGACGGGCTCACCACCTGTCACGTTATCCCGAAAATATCTTCGGTGGAAGGTGGGTCGAAGGGACTTAATTGTCTAGACTAGACTTCTGTCTACCCCTGTATCGGGAATTGCGTAAAGATATTTATTTATTATTTATTTATTTAATTAATTTGATAAAATATCTTGTCGCAAGATTTACTTTTCTTCCATACATCGATACAGTATTAAATGTACATTTTATTTCCATTGGTATACTTACAATAAAAAGGAATACGTCTCATCAAAAGTTTAATCGGTTTTTATTTGTATAATGATACACGCATAAGACACAAGTATGAATTTTATCAAACTTTTTGATAAGAACTGCTAGAGCCCCAGGCAATGAAATACTATTCAACTTTTTATGATGAGTTTCAGATATGGTGTTTTGTATAGAAATAGTTTTAAAAACGATCAGCGGCGTATACACCGGTTTTAAGGTGTCGCCAGCTCTCAGCTCTAGTCCGGGTTCAATTCCCGATCAGGTTAATATTGAAAAAATTTTTTTATATTTTCTCCGATCTGAGCGTTTTTGGCACTTTCGTTGTTTCTGATTCCATAATACAAGTGCTTAAGCTGCTTACTTTGGGATCAGAGCAGTTTATGTTATAAGGTCTCTGTATCTGTTGTGTATGTATGTATACATACTTTAATTTGCGTTTGAGAAAAATCCTTTGCCCAATAGTGGTTGGTTTAAAGGCAGTAACTGTACATCTTTTATATTTATTATAAAGATTTTAAAACGATCGTGCTTTAAATTCACAATGACCTTCCCCAAAAATTGCCACAAAGAACGGTCCTGTGCCATCCATCGACTCTGGTCGCCGCTCCAGCATGCGGAGACACCATCTACCCTGCGTTTACGAGGCTGCAACTGGAGAACCTTCCTTCGAGAATAGTTGTCAGTTCTACCCAACCCTTGGCCCATAACCACTACAGAATGCTGATCCTTACGCATTAAAGTTTACGCCTCGACCGGGGAAGTACCGCGACCTCACAGAATACCGGCGTGAAGTAGAAGTTTAACAAACTTCTGCATTTCGTCTGGTGAGTGCAGGTAGCCGGAGGCCCACACACCCCCCTCCCCCAATTCTGGGAGGGGGGGGGGCACTCTAAGGCCGGCAACGCATCTACTATGCCTCTGGTATTGCGGATGTTCATTGTTTCATCGTTAAATCTGCTAAATACATATGTATAAAAAATCTTGACGCCATTCGAAATATAAGGGTAGACAGAGGACTAGACAATTAAGTCCTTTCGACACACCGTCCACCGTCACACCAACCATTTTTTGGACAACGTGATAGTTGGTAATACCGCCGCCGTCTTTATGTCCAAGCCAACAATATAAATAGTACATAAGTTTTTGAAAACACCCATCGGTACGAGCCGCCCACCTGCGGATCGAACTTGAGACTCATGACTCGAATTCCGATCACCCAACAACTTGGTTATCCTAACTGGAAGCTACTAAATGTACGTGTGGCTCAGTTGAAACTGCTTAATACAAATGATTAAAATATATATTTTGTACCTCTCAATTTGTAAGAGAATCTATAGCCTATTTGCTAAAGCGTAATATTGACTTTGTTATCATTAAATAACAGTAATACGGTTAAGTGCATTAGATCGTTGGGCGATGCGTCGTTAAGTTAACCACTTGTTTAACTAGTGCAGAGACACGGTTATGCTCGTCCATAGCAGCCCGATATAAGTATTCAAATATTATTTAAGGTTGTATAGTAATAAACACATATTTATTGTTTAATGATTTTAGTGTAGTGTTGACGTAAGTATTCACCAACTTCTTTTTTCCCGTTGGCCTTTGACGGAACCGTAAAAATGGGAATGACAACCAAATATTAAATACCAGATCAAAAACAGGTAGACCTTACTGGCGGCAGTGTCTAAAGTGCGGGGTGTCCGGTACTACAAACGCCAATCCGCTTATTCCTGTGTGGCGTTAATAGTAAAATCTTTGTCCTCTATGTCCTCCAGTAGAATTATACAGATCATTAAGTAAATCTCCTAATAAATCCTCTAATAATCATCGTGGCCAGTGAAAACGCTATATGTACTATCAATTCATTATTAGATAAATACACATTATATTAAAAGACAAAGACACATACAAAAAGTCACGACAGCCGAGGTTGGGTGGTCGTGATTTCGAGTCAAAACACTCGAGTTCGATCTCCAGAGTGGCAGGCTCTTACCAATGGGTTTTTCAAAAACTTATGTACGAATTACATCGTTGGCTTGGACTTAAAGACGGCGACGGGCTCACCACCTTTCACGTTGTCCCGAAAATATCTTCGGTGGAAGATGGGTCGAAGAGACTTCATTGTCTAGACTAGACCTCTGTCTCCCCTGTATTGGGAATTGCGTGAAGACTTTTATATTTATAAAAACACATACAAAATATTTTCATTAATAGTGTTGATTCGATCAAACAATTATCGGAATTGTATGCACCTAACATAATGCACTATTACCGCCTTGTCACAAACGCTCACCGCTTCAGCTATCTGATGCACCTATTTTGAAAAAACTTTAAGGAACACTTAAACAATATATTGAAAATGCCGCGAACCGTACGTAAAATAAAGTCGCGCAACCTTAACTTGCCAAGAAAAAGTAACATAGAGCCCTTACAAAGTTTCGAATACGTCGGAAATTATTATTTGAAAGATTTCAAATATATCAGTCCAGAAGTTTTGCGGAGTAAAGGGACAGGCAATATTGTCGCTTTATCGGAACAGAACAAGGGGGGAAGTTGTAAATTATTTGCGCGTTTGTGGTTGACGGAGGTGATGAAAGGGTTGAAACAATTCTTATACGAGGGATCTCTACACGGAGTTAAGTATGTCTGTTACAAAGTTACGAACCTTTCAATAGAGAAATGTGTACTAATATATCAAATTTCTAATATGTTATATTATAACTACCTTTAAACTATTAACCTTTAGGCACTAAATTACTTATTCAACTTTAATAAGTTTAAACCTACCTATTCATCTAACCCCTAAATTATATTCGACTTACTTTAAAAAAATAAGTTACCATCTATATGTATATAAACTTGTATCTGTATTTTGTATGTACATTAAGATTGATCTTTGCGGATTATGAATCGATTTGATGATTCTTAGAGTCCCCTACCTCTTAATAAAAGCTTAATGGGATCACTGGGGCTACAAGCCCATTCGTATTAATTAATAATAGTGTGAATAAAAAAATATTTTATTTTCTAAATAGCGTGGGGTGTATGGTGTAAATAGTTAAAAATATTTTAATAATACCTTAAAAAGCACCCCACGCGTTTTTAAAATAAAACATTTTTTTATTCACAGTATTATTAATTTATATTTATTGAAAATTTTAACGTTATTCTTAATTTAAATTTATTAAAATTTATTTCCTATTTTTTAGTTCGGTTTTCTATAAAAAGCGTGTTTTTTAAAACTATTATTTATTAGCTGTATCGTGTAGATGAACACTGTTTTTGCTTTTACAAACTTACATTTGTAGGAGGAGAGTTGCTTTGAGGTAAGTTACTTTTTGTTCCTTAATATTAATTATCTACTCGTATGAGTATTCTATGGTTCTTCCATCTTTTATTATCTTCGGCGGTGACGGCAGCAAAGTTTGGGAATCACTGATTCCAAACTTTATTTTATTTAAACTAAATTAAATATTTATAGGTACATCTTCGAGCCGTCATTTAGTCAAAAAGAGAGAGTTATTTGGATACTCATTGTTGTGATCAGCATCGCTATATGTGCCGTGAACATCATTCAGCTGTTCTGCAAGTGGACCTCGACGCCATTTGTGAACGTCATCGACTCGTTGCCAACACCTATATGGGCAGTACCCTTCCCGACAGTCGTGTTGTGTCCTCATTTACATGTCCAATTGTCTTACGCTAATGTGTCCGAACTGGATGAGTAAGTATAAAATTAGCAAAGATATCTTAACGCTATTCCCAATAAAGGGGTAGATTCAGATCCTATTAACCCACCTTCTACCGAAGACATTTTTATTGGGACAACGTGACAGATGGTTAGCCTGTTGCCGTCTTTATATCCAAGCCATCGATAGAAATCATACAAAAGTTTTGTAAAAACCCATTGGTACGAGCCTACCACCTGGGGATCAAACTCGGGTCTTTTGACGCGAACTTCGATGTCTACAAAACACAATGGTGTATTCCTATATGGTATTGTGGTTAAAAAAGTCAGGATAGCCGAGTGGTTGGGTGGTCGGAATTTGGAGTCGAGAGATCCGAGTTCGATCCCCAGGTGGCAGGCTCGTACCAATGGGTTTTTTCAATAAAACCTATGTACGAATTATATCGTTGGCTTGGACATAAAGATGGCGACGGGCTCACCACCTGTCACGTTGTACAGAAAATATCGTCGGTGGAAGGTGGGTCCAATAGACTTAATTGTCTAGACTTGACCTCTGTCTACCCCCGTATTGGGAATTGCGTGAATATATTTATTTATTTACTTTTTATGTAGTTGCGTCATAAGAATCTCTCATATCACATATGTATTTAATACGATAGACTACGGGAAAGCCTACCAAGGAAACCTCTAAAACCAAATGATGGAGAAGTGTATGGTGCTCCTTAGGGATTAACTAAAGTAGGTAATGAACTTCTTTGGTCACACCAATTCAGGATAAATAGACTTAGACTGACAAGCCTAAAGCCTAGTTGATAGAGACTAGACAACTAGATAGATTTTAGACAAACGGCGAAATAAGGGTTGGCGGAAGAGTTACGCGTTTGTACAGTTACGTCATCCCATATATGCTTCGGTGAATAGTTTAAATGACTATATCTCTGACTGTCCTAGTATCGAAGAATTCTTAATAATATAAATAAAATTACAAATACATTGGGTGTTAGTCACACCGCATAGAAAGTAAGCAAATAAAAAATACAGGAAAGATCGACAATTCCCGTAAATTACGGGACATTCATCTCTTACATAATGATTGATGACTGAAGAGTTAAAGTCTAATTTAGTTATCTTTACAATGAACCTTTACAATGAAGGTTCAGTCCATGTAAAATGCTTGTGTTTTTATGTTTAATATTTAAAGATGGCCATTTATATTGTGGTGTATGTCTGTGTTTTAGCTTAGATCACTTTTTCGCCTCTCTAGTTTGTCCCCAAATGTCACACGAAAGGAGAGCGTTAATTCACCGCTTGAATCCCGAAGAGAACAGAATGATGCAGGACTTCATTGTAAAGGTAAAACGTGAATATTAAACTTATTTATTGTCATATAAAAATAAATTAATGTTACAAAATGCAGGACCATTAATATTGATAAACCATTACCTAGTGTTCTGTAAGTAAGTTTATTTTGCAAAAATATACATTAAGATGACCCGATAGGAACTAGGATAGTTAGTAATGAACCGGTCTTCGACAGGTTTCAGGTTCGATTCACGCAAGGAACAAACATTTTTATGAAAAATATGAAAGTTTGTATTCGAGTCATGGGTTTTCATATGTATATATCTATGAATATTTATCTATGTACATAGCTTCGGTAAAAGGTGGGTCGAAAGGACCTCTGTCGACACTAGTAATTAGTTAATGTGCGAATATAAAAAATGGTTGCTTTTAAACATTTATCGTTCAACTTTAATTACATATTCTCTTTGTTATGTTAGGGATCACCAAAATGCACGGACATAGTGAAATCTTGCTACTGGAAACCTAGCCATGACTCGAAATGGTTCACCAAAGAGTGTTGTGAGCAGATGTTCAAGCCAATTTTTACGGACTATGGTCTTTGTTATGCGTTTAACAGTCTACCGCTAAACAGCATGTAAGTTTTTTAGCTACTTACATTACATGTATACAGCATATAAGTGCTGATTTTCCATAAACTCGGCGATGATGGAAAACTGATTCTCTGAGAAATAATAATTAATAAAAATTATAGCATTCAAAATTGTCTGAATCTGCTCTCCTCTCTAATCTCTATCATTTAGAGAAGGACTTTGTCCAGTGGTGGGTATTTTAAAGGGTCTGCCCTAGTCGTCTCTTACTATACCCACGGGAACAAATGGTGTGGTATACTTGTAGTTTCGTAAGAGGCTACTAACGTGCAAATATACCATGCTAGGCCCATTTCCTGCATGAACTTACTTAACATATAATTTGTATTAACTTTTAAACCAAAAATTGTTCAACATGTGTTTAATTTTAATTTTTTTCAGAAAAGTAAAACTTACGTCTTAATCTCTGCAACATTCTGAACTGAACGTTGTATTATTGATGTTTAGAGTTTTCTGGAAGAAACCGCATTTAGTGATAGCGATAGCGACCTCCATTTGTATCACCATAGCCATGTGTATATTAATTAATTTTTTGTTGTATATTTTTGGTATTGGTGTGCAATAAAAAGTATTCTATCTAAAATATATATAGATAGATATTTACATACATACATTTACTGTGAAGTTATTGATATTAGTTGGTAGTAACCATCAGATGGATCGGCTTATGAAAAAGAGAGATTTAAAATTTCAACTATAAGGCAGATGCATTGCCACGTTACGTTACATTGCGGCACGTTCGAATCCCGCATGTTTCAATTGAATTTTATACGTGCAGAAAATCAGTAGTTGATTAGAAATGAAAGAGAGTCAAAATAGATCCTTCTACATTGATGACTTGTGAAGAATTATGAATTTTTAATTTGGATTTTCAGGAGTAATGACACGCTGCATTGGCAAAGAACTTTTAATCAGCACGCCTCCCCACTGCCACTGAAGTGGAGTTTTGACACCGGATATCCTAAAGTATTTCCTCCGGACCCCACCATGATCCCACTAAGGGTGATGGCGTCAGGAGAAGTTCATGGTTTGGGCGTAGAGTTGTATTTAAATGCCAGTGAACACCAGTTTGATTGCGATGGGAATAACATGGGTTTTAATGTTAGTTTCTAGCTTCTTTTGCATTTTTATTTAATTTCTTTAAATATTATGAATTATGGTTTTTGTTGATTTATGGTTATGGGATTTTTGAAAGGTAGTAGCAATATTCTTATACCGTGTGGTAACGTATAAGAATACTGCCTGAATAAGGCGACAAAGGGAAACAGCCCAGAATATCGTTATGGCAACCGATAGATGGCGCGAAAACCGTCTCTAAAAATATCAGACCAAAATAATCGAACCGAAAATGGGCAGCAGTGTCTGACGTGCGACCACTCGCACGCTACTGCGATCGCCAATTCGCTTGCCAATCATGGCGATTATGGCAAATCCGCCCTATGCGAGAACCTTACAAAAATATATACATAATTGTTGCTGGAAGGACTGGTTATATTTTATATCAGAAATTAACTATAATATACGAAAATTACGCTGTAATTTCATAGTTTTTATGTTTTCATTCCCATCGGCGATAACTGATGACTGACTTAATTTTTAATGGTTTTATTTACTTTAAAGTCACGATAGCCGAGTGGTTTGATGATCAAAATTCGAGTCCAGAGACTCCGAGTTTTATCCCCAAAGGGTAGATTCTAACCAATGAGATTTTTAAAAACTCATATACGATTTATATCGTTAGCTTTGACATAAAAACGGCGACAGGCTCACCACCTGTCACGTTGCTCCAAAATTGTCTTCGGTGAAAAGTGGGTCGAAAGGTCATAATTGTCTGGACCTCTGTATACCTCAGCATTGAGAATAGATAGATATTTTTATTTTTTTTTAAACTTTAAGGTTTTGATCAGCTCACCGACTGATCACGTTTATTCAAGCACTGTTATTCGGCTGCCCATGAATAAAATGACTACAATTGAAGTGTCGCCCATAACATACAAAACAGACACGGCCTTGAGAGCACTTCCCCCATACCAAAGACAATGCTTCTTTCAAGACGAAAGGAAATTGAAGTATTTCGAATTCTACACGGACAGTAATTGCAAGCACGATCTTTGGATGCGTGAGGTTAAGAAGAAATGTAACTGTGTGCTATACAATTGGCCGAGTATGTCTATAATATTCATATATACATTCTATTTGTTGTTAACGTTTTTAATGAACTGATTTCTTTTACAGGACTCTATATTTGGGAATCGATATGTTCAACTAAATCGGACTTTCGGTGTATGGTAGAAGTTCGCGGTAAAATATTTAAATTTTATACTTTTAAAAATTTACGTAACACACGTCTCTTGATTTAAAACAATTATATGCGGACAAGACTGCAACACTCAATATTTTTTTTATATTTGATTACAATTCATACTTGTCTCTTGATGGAACTTTACTTTTCACATGAATATATTTATTGTGAAGATCTAAAAAACTAATTTAGGCATTTCTTCAAGATTCACAGTTTTTTATTTAACTTTTTTCATATTTTATTGAAATGGTTTTGCCTCTATGGTATTATCAAGTCATCATGGTTCCTATTTTGAAGTTAACCAACTGAATTATGTATAATAATATATAGTTCAGTTGGTTAAATACCTAAAATAACTCAGCTGGTTATAGGTAATGTGGAATATAAAGTCATAACTTCATATAAAGTTTTAACACTTAAATATATGCTGCTAAATTGTACATGACGTTCGTCGTTTTAGAAAAAGTTGAAGAGCAATTAACATACGCATACTATGAAGATAGCCAAGAAGAAAGGACACGGCATACCGATTCCGCGTCCTGTCATCCAGCCTGCAACGACATTTTGTATTCCAGCCAAGTATTTTACTCCGATCTCGTCAGCATACCTGGACGACCGGAGCCCGATTGGGAGTTCAAAGAGTAAGAAATGCATAGAGTAATATAATAACTGTCTGCCAAAGATTAATGTATGCCATCTTGTTCTCTGCTGTCGATGCATTTAATAGATATGAATTCATTGACAGCTTTAAAATATGAGAGTTGCGTTCTAGTATAATCACGATATAATAAGTCACGATAGCCGATTGGTTGGGTGGACGGGATTTCGAGTCGAGAGACCCGACTTCGATCCCCAGGTGGTAGGCTCGTACCAACGGGTATTTCAAAAACTGATTTACGAATTATATCGTTGGCTTGAACATAAAGACGGCGACGGGCTCACCACTTGTCACGTTGTGACACCACCGCAATATATCTTTGGTGGAAGGTGGGTCAAAGGGACTTAATTGTCTAGACTATACCCCTGTCTACCCCTGTATTGTGAATTGCGTGAAGATATTTCATTTCGTTCTAGTATAATAATATTTGTAAATATTTAAATTTCAAGGGTTCTTTTAAGGGTCCACATTTAAGTTTTAATTATCAATGAGTGTAATTTTTGTGCTGAATAATTTATTAAATATTATCCCACATACTTTAATAAAAATAATTGCAGTATCAAATTCAAACATGCAGCTTCTAGCGCATTTTCCGAAGTTTTTGTAGTACCGGTAGTAGTAATGGTAGTTTTAAATATTCTATGGATAGTTTCAAATATTACGGCATGTAAAGTCCTAGTCCGGCAGGACGTATTACCTATAAAGGAGGATTTACCATAGCTTCAACTTGATAAGCGGATAAACGAAAGCAGTACCAGACACGTCGCACCTTAGACGCTGTTTGCCTACACAGGTCTACCGAATTCTGGTCTAGTATTTTTCAAGATGGTTTATTTGTCGGTGACCAATGGTACTTATAATGCTTTTGCCTCTCCTCGCCTTTTGCGATACCCACGGGAAAAAAGTGGGTGATATTTAACATACACATCTTTAAAATTAATCCGGCTAAATAATAAACCTTACGGTTTTTGCACTCTATGTAGATTGATGTATAGATGCATAGAACATTAAAAAAAGCATTACAAAACTCAAATGATACCAATTTCATTTAGGAGTTTTTCATTGGTTTCTGATTACAGAGGGGAAGTGACGCGCATCAACGTCCATTTCTATGATGACATATTCTTAGGTCAGCACCGTCACACCCAGTACGATGACTACTATTTTGCAGGTATTTATTAATTTGGATAGATTTAGTACATAAGTTCTTATATATTTTATGTGCTACAATCTACCATAAGCCGTGAAATTTTTTTAACATAGTATTTTATTAATTATACATAATTTGACTTAACCAATCGTTAATTAACGTATGTGTACCGGTAAATTACTTTGTAACATAAAGTAGATTAGGTTACATATAGTATAAATTCAATCTCTTCCATGTTCTCAAATTTAATGATTTGAAGAAAAATAAAATAAGAAGGAATGTGTAAGGATTATTTACTGCCAATTTCCACCGCTGGACGTGAAAATAACAGCGCAAACATGCTATAAACCACAGACAATATCTAACAATAGTATCCTGTCTTACCAACCACACCTGGACGAGTCATAGTTTAAAAGCTAACTATTTAGTGTCAAGCTTTCGCTATTGCACTTTCAGTGAGTTACCAAAAATAGTGAGTCGATGTTAAGGATATAAATGTTCAGAAAGTTTGCTTATTTCAGGTGCGATCGGGGGTCTGCTAAGCCTTTTTCTCGGGTTCAGCATAATCAGCGTAGCGGAATTAATTTACTTCGTAATACTGAAACCGGTGCACTTGGCATTTAAGGAAAGCTTCAAAAGAACTCAGTAGCATGTGTTTATTGATATTCTATTTAAAATTCAGTTTCCATCGCTTTTTATTAGGGCTTTCTTTTGTGTGGGTAGATGAATTGTGTTAATGTTAAACACACTTAAATAAATGTTTGAATAATCGTACACTTTTTATTTTAATTCATTATTTAAACTATTGACCGTAAAGCTACATTGTTATATTACAACGTAAATGTCCTTGTAAAGTAATTTAACTTGACAATGTAATGCAACTTAATGATTTCTAGTAAATTGATGTCACATTGTTCATATCATAAGTTACACATCAAACTTTACTAAGTTTTAACAATACATCTAGTAAGTACTATACACTGAATATTTACAGGAGACTTAATTAAAAATCTAATCTTAGCTTCATTTCTTTCATGATTAATAATTTTAATTTTATTATAGTTATATTTAAATTTATTTATATATGAGAAAGCACCACGGGAAAAATTGCCTTCATGAGTGAAGAGCCTTAAGGAGTGCACAAAAAGTTATTCATGGAAACTTACATGATTTTCATTATAAAGTGGTCATGAAGTAGGTGTGAAATATCACCGAAAATTATGTTAAGTACTACTTACTATTAATGTAGTAAAAAACTTACGCTTTACCCGTTTCATTCAAAAAATCTAATTTACATTTTGTCCTACATTCTTTTAATATGCTAACTGCGCATTGTGACTTTTCCTGCGATTTGATGGTTAACACGGAACCATTATTATTTTTCTAAAATAAAAATTAGTCCGTTTCAGAGATTAGTCGGAACCAACAGACAGACAGGCAAACAAAAATTTTAGAAATGGATTTTATGTAAGTAGGGTATATACTTTCATAATGCATTCAGTAATAGCTGTTATTTTAGAATTACAAAGAGATAATTAAATTAAATCATAAACATTGTTATTTATCGTCCAGTCGTGAGGTACTCTTTGAACCATATTCGTTTAAAACAATGCATAGATAATACGTATCAACGAGTAAATAATCACTGTGTATAAAATAATGTAACACAACAAGTAAATGTCAAAATTTATAACCCAAATATTTTATATATTTTACATGGTGTAAAATACGCTTACGTTTAATTCATTACGTTAACTCTTTTTTATTTCCCATTTACCGATGTTCTCCCAAATCGCATTGTATGGCTTTGCAGAGGCTCTTAAAGAACTCCGCAATTTGAATGATGAGCTTAACATGAAAGTAGTGGAACAAGTCAACGATACTCAAGAACTAGTGACAATTAGTAGTTTTATGAATGAATCCAATGAATATCAACTAAAGAAATGCTTGGAAGAAAGGTAGGCTCCGAATAAGAGCACTTAATGTAAATTTGTAGTCTTTGAATAATTTAAAGTCCAGACTACTTTATGAAACTAAAAAGACTTATTAGAAGTGATTTGCTGAAGATTGGCGTTAATACATAGAGATAGGATAGCACATTATATGATAACACACATTAAAATATATTTGTCTCTGCCATTGTTACAAGCAAAGTTTATCTAAGGAAAACTTTACTTACAACATTGTATTAAATTATTCTGCAGTTAATACTTAATAAAATAAATAAATAAATGTCTTTACGCAATTCTCAATACAGGGGTAGACAGAGGTCTAGTCTAGACAACTAAGTCCTTTCGACCCACCTTCCACCGAAGATATTTTCGGGAAAACGTGACAGGTGGTGAGCCCGTCGCCATCTTTATGTCCAAGCCAATGATAAAATTCATACATAAGTTTTTGAAAAAACTTGGTCCGAGCTTGCCACCTAGGGATCCAACTCGGGTCTCTTGGCTCTAAATTCCGACTAACCAACCACTCGGCTATCTGACTCTTATCGCATTTACTAGACTATTCCACACCAAGGTAATATAATGGGACTCGTATATACTGCGTTTTGACGGGATAACTGTAACGAGAAAATAAAAATGATTCCGCATTCCGTCCCGAATTAACGAAAACATTAATTAACCAGAATTTCAGAAGTGGCTTCATGGCGTTGGGTTCTTGATGATCTTGGAAAACGTCTGAAAGATCCTATTGACGCTCTAAAACATGAAAGAGATGCTATGCACGTTGTAGTACAAAGAATAGATGACGAAATTTATGCAGCCACCAGTTACGATGCGAAACCAGGAGCTTTATGCCCATTAGTAGATTACGTAGAAGAAGCTATTAACCAGGTAGATAACTTCAAACTATACCAAATACACAAACATATATTCTTCTTTCTTACTTTAATGGCCCCTCTTTTTGAATTCTGCCAATGTCAAGTCAGTCACAAATATATATTATATTAATATTAAACATTATTTATACACGTAATTTGTGGCAAATTTTAGAGGCCTCCCATAAAATTTGCCACAAATAACGCTTCTCAGCTGCATTCATCGACTCCCAACGACATTTCACTCACTCGTCGTTACTCTTGTGAAGGGTCGTCCAACCCCGTGATTGTCTAAACAATGTTGCCACTCGAGAAACCTTTTTCCGCAAAGGTTATCTGTTCGTGAAGCTACGTATTTTGCTCATTGCATCTTGACGACGGTGTTGTTAACCTTAGTCATGTTGCGAATATCTTCATTGTGGGTTATATCATGCCGTGAAATACAAAGCATAGTATGCTGAGCCACTTTGCGCTAAGTTATTCTTCCAGCAGTGAAAGGGAAAACCTAATTTCCCATAGTGGACTCTTGATACGCAGTAAAGAAGAAGTAACTGCATATTGGGTTTCCTCCGGTGCGTATAGTTACCGGAGAAATATAATCACTTATATAAAAATCCTTATATTCTTCCTTTTCTCTCTTTTCTTTCTTCTTTTTCAATACCGGTCTGTAACATAACAACGTACCCACAGCCTCTTTGGTATTCGTGGTTAGGAAAAAACGAAGCTTTCGCTAAACAGTTTCCATACAAGCCCTTTAAAAGTACCAAATTTATTCTGATCTCTGTAAAAATGATTAAAAAGTTATTACTGTCTTGCTTCCGCCAGGCGTTCTTACTGTAGATTTCAAGATAAAATGGCATAATAATTACTGATAGTTATATCTTTATTTTTTTGAGTTTCAATTTATATATTTGATATAATATAAATTTTAAAACTTCATAGTTTATTGTGTTACTGATCCAGTCAGCGTGGGGGCCTGCTAATCTGTCAGACAGGGCCATCTAGTACGGATACCAGTCTCTCACAAAGTTTCGATTGAAAAATTCTTACACACTGCAATCGTAGTCGTAGTCACTATGTGAAATATAAATAAAAACATATTATAGTTATTTTTCTTCACATATTTGAATAGAAATTAGATAATAAAATGAATTGAAAAATCCAAACCAGTTTTAAAGTTTACGGACTAGAAATGGACTAGGCGGATATTGTAGCAGCTAAAAAGACTTTACGGTTACCTTTTACAGGAGTTAACTTTTTTACAAAAAGAGAAGAAAAGATTTCAAGAATTTATTAACCAAATTGACAGACAAATAGCAGGACTTCAGAAAATTAAGAGAAAAATAGAAACCGACGCTCTCATTAAGTACCAGGCAATGTCAGTTGACGAAGCCTGTTACTATGATAATTACAGTTGCACCAAATTCGAGAAGAATCAAAGCGGGAAAAAGAAGAAGTAAGTTTATTTTAAGTATTTTGAGTATTTTTCAGTGTATGTATATATTTAATACTATAATATAGTCACGATAGCCTAGTGGTTGGGTGATTGGAAATCGAGTCAAGAGACCCAGAATTCAAAAATTCACGTACGATTTATATCGTTGGCTTAGACTTAAAGACGGCGTCGGGATCACTACCTGTCACGTTGTCTTAAAAAAATTCGAAAGAACTTAATTTTCTAGTTCTCTGTTTACCCTTTGTATTGCGAATAGCGTGGGGATAATTTTTTATTATTAGTTATGTATAAGTCGGTAAGTACTATTGTTTATGTCGTAATACTAAAATATAGTGATGATACGAATGATTAGAAACCGTATCTCTGAATCCTTACCAAGGAAGCAAGGACCTGGATACCTTTAATATAACCTATGTTGCTATATTATTTATGTTATTTACTCGTCAGGTGTTTGTCTCTTGCACAGTGGGAAAAACGTTGTTCATCGCTAAAGGAATCCGGAATTAATGCATTAAGGCACGCAATTATAACACGACAGAAGGTATGCATTACGATGTTTTATTTCTGTAGAACTCTCTGGGGAAGAAGTAATCAATAAGTATATGTGGGGCAGTAGTTAGATATCAGAATATCACAGTATGCGCTTTCACTTCGAGTTAAGCATAAAATAAAATTGTGCGTCGTGGTATCGTCTTCGAAATATGCCGCCCTGATGCCATTTCTTAAGAGGCGTCATAAGAGTGTCAAGAGGGGCCCACGGGTGACATAATAGGCGACCAACCATTGAATATGGCAACGGCTACCGCCAGATCTCGAAAAATAGCAGACCAAAATAAGGCAAACCGGAAATAGGCTGCTGCCTACTTACTACTGCATAGGCTGCTGACTACTGCAAACGTCTAAAGTGCGAGGCATCTGGTACTGCGATCGCCAATCCATTTGCCATGCATGGCATTATGGCACATCCTCCTAATACTGGCCGGAGAAGCTAATGACATGCAGTGAACTTTTACAGGCTGTTATTTGTGTATGTATTTATGACGAAATCCAACATAATACCACCCCCTCCCCCTCCCCTTTCTGTAGGTGTCGTAAATAAGAGTCAAGTAATATTATTAACAACAGAATGGAGACCTCTCGATGGGTTAAAAGACTTCAATCATGTTTCTTATCCCATTTGCATCTACATATGCATACATATAAGTTTGAACCCTTCTGTTCACCCCTCAGGCATGACGGAGCCGCGTAGGTTGTGTTATTGTTTATGACAAGTACAAGGTTCCATAAACTTCTTACCTTTATAGCTGTGATGAGGATCGAAAGTTTTCGAAAATTGAAATGTTAGTGATGTTGAAATATATGGAGTTATATCTTTTCTTAATTTTGTTTACAAAAATCTATGTATACATATACAAGTTGAGCAACGCCTTATTTTGGGGTAAAAAAGTAACCAATTTAGGATATAAGCTATTCCGTTTCTAATTTAACTTAGAGATGAACATAAATCTAACTATATATATCTATAATATCTATACAAATAAATTAAATTGAAATGTCTATTTTCAATTTCACTAAATGCATATGAAAGTGTATACGGAACCTACATAAAAAAAATCTAAAAAGAAATAAAAATTTTCTGCCTCTGTCTCTGTTCCGGCTAATCTTTGAAAAGGCTGGACCCATTTTAACAGATTTCATTGACAGATAGCTGATGTTATAAGGAGAAACTTAGGCTACTTATTTATTTTATTTTATTTTATATATTTTAGAAAAATAATTAAAAGTTCCGCGTTAAGGCTACTCTGCTAAATAAAGATCTCCCTCAAAGATGGCCTTCAATTTTTACCCATCGACCTTCCGTTATATAACGCAAGTCTTTAATCCATCCTGTACATCATTATAAGGTCCCAGATTACGTTTACAAGTAGAGAATGTTAATCCCAAGCCATTATTGCCGAACGTTTGTCAGTCAGTTCCACGAGCTATATTATCGGCCCCCGGCCACTTCATCTTTTACACTTTACAGCTACAAATTATTTTTATTATATTTACATGCACATTAAGTGTTATTAAAGTGTTATTCTCTAAGATAAAGTAAATAAATATCTTCACGCAATTCCCAATACAGAGGTAGACAGAGGTCAAGTCTAGACAATTATGTACCTTCGACCCACCTTCCACCAAAGATATTTTCGGGACATCTTGACAAGTAGTGAGCCCGTCGCCGTCTTTATGTCCAAGCTAACATAAGTTTTTGATACAGATATAATTCGTACATAAGTTTTTGAAAAACCCATTGGTACGAGCCTGCCATCTGGGTATCGAGCTCGAGTTTCTTGACTCGAAATTCCGACCACCCAACCACTCGGCTATCGTGACTATATTCTCTAAGAAATTTATAATTTTCTTCATACACGCTCATCTAGATATCTGAGTATTATGGATCTTTCCACATAGAACTGTTATTATACTCTCAACGAATGAAAAGTAATATCAGTCCTTTGCTTTCTTCGAGCAATTTAGTCACATGGTCTTCTTAAATTAGTGTCGACCTACCTTGGCCCCTTTTATTGTTACTTTCGCGCTATATATTTAAAAAACGCCCTAAAGAATTTTATTGATCAGATCATGAAGATCATTCAATGAAGCAATAGCCAAGTTGGTTGTGTTTTCTCCGAAGCTAAGGGTTGCGGGTTCGAATCCCGATAGGGGTAAACATTTGTGTGTTGTGGTGAATATAAATGTTTGTACTCGAGTCATAGATGTTATTTAGTATGTGTAAATGAAAATTAGTCAATGTTAATATGTATGTAAGTTTGTTATAGCGTATTCTTGGAGATGAAGACGACGATGAGCTCACCACTATCACATTTAACAGTGGTAGAGCCACGCATTTGTTGTTGCATGAATGGGCCGGCTCGACCGGGTAAGTACCATGACCTCACAGAATACCGGCGTGAAGTAGAAGACTAACAAATTTCTGCGTTTCGTCTGGTGAGTGCAAGTAACCGGAGGCCCCACACACCCGCCTCTCCCAATTCTTCACTCTAAGGCCGGCAACGCATATGGTATGCCTCTCGTATTGCGGGTGTTCATGGGCGGCGGTAATCACTTACCATCACGTGAGCCACCTGCTCGTTTGCCTCCCTTTTCTATAAAAAAAAATATTGTCCCAAATTAGCTTGGTTAAACATTGGGTCGAAAAGGACTATATTGTTTAGACCTCTGCCTACCCCAATATGGGAAATTGCTTGGAGACATCATTATACAAGCTATCTTGCGAATCACTTCATTTCATTTTCGGTCGACCAGAGTAACACCGCACAATTTACGAATTGCATTTCCACTTCGTCCGAACAGCTTTTATGCTTCTTCTGACATACCTAGGTTTCACTGCAATAAACATTAATAATATTAGTAAGATAGTATCGAATCAATTTTAGTGTATATATTACTGTTAACTAGATTAGAGCAGCGAGAGTACAGCTTTCAATAACAGCTCAGGCAAATGGGACAAGAGTCGACTCTGCGTTAAGGAGGCGCTTGCACTCAAACATTATAAAATTACAGGACCTTAATTGGCAAAGAGAAGAGGTGAGATATTTCTATTTATATCGATGATTTGCGTAAATTCTTTTCGCAGGCGTATTAAGCCTTACTTTAGATACTTACTTTAGATATTTATATATTACAATTGCTAAAATGTGGCTGTTACACGTCAAACTGCTCAAACGATTTTGATTAATTTTCCGTTCTTTTTCCCAGAGACAGTTTTTACTTTTTAAAGTGTTTCTTGCTTAATTCAATACTCTAGAGATATATATAATTTAGTACAAATTTGTTGGCTAAAAGCACGTAATGTCGTATAGTCACGATAGTCGAGTGTTGGATGTTTCGAAACTTATGTACGATTTATATTGTGGGCATGGACATAAAGGCGGCGACGGGCTCGCCACCTGTTACGTTAACCCAAAAATGTCTTCGGTAGAAGGTGGGTCGAAAGGACTCAATTATCTAGACTGTCTGTCCTTGTATTGGAAATTGCGTTAAGATATATATAAAAAAACCCGGCCACAGTCATTAAGCATTTGTTGAGAAAACATTTCCAATATGAGTATAGCCAGGTTAAGTTTTAACCCTTAATTTATCGAAGCATATTTGAGGACATAGGTGAGCCTAAGCCATCGACGTCACTTCGTCACGTCAGTTTCGAAAAACTCATTGATCCGACCCTTGCTTCTGGGAATCGATATCGGTTCGAATTTCGATCACCATTCAGTCGAATATAGTGGCTTCTAAACTTTTTAATGAAATTTGTAATTACTATTAAACTCTTCTTGTAATTACTATTAAACTCTTCCTCTCTTAAGTATAAAATTCTCGGGTCGCGAAACTCCTGCCAAACGTTGTTGCCAAACTCCTCCGAAATGGCTCGACCGAATTTCATTAAATTTTGTGTGCATATCGAATAGGCCTGAGAATCGGTTAACATCTATTTTTCATACCCCTACAAACTAAGATTGGTCCACCCTTCAATTATTACAGGGGCAGACAGAGGTCTAGTCTAGACATTTAAGTCCCTTCGACCCACCTGCCACCGAAGATATTTTCGGGACAAAGTGACAGTTGGTAAGCCCGTCGCTGTATTTATGTCCAAGCCAACGATATAATTCGTACATAAGTTTTTGAAAAACCCATTGGTACGAGCCTGCCACCTGGGGATCGAACTCGGGTCTCTCGACTCGAAATCCCGACCAACCAACCACTCGGCTATCGTGACAATTTTAATATATGAATTTCTGAATTTAATGCAAGTCGTTTTAACAGGCAATCTATGATTTAAAATTATTAAAAAATGAACTGACGACAACTGAAAAAAGCCTCTTTGATACCATGGATAGACAAAGAGTAGTAGAAAATAAACTAGCTGATAGAACACAACGACCAGCAGGAGAGCAGACTTCTGACGGCGTCGGTCGACAGCTGCGCTTTGAACTTGGAAAATTAAGGCAATTTACTAAAGAGTTGAAGATTAACATAGAGAGGATTGCGTAAGTTTTTGTTTAGACAGAGATCTGGTCTAGAGAATTTAAGTCCCTTCGACCCACCTTCCACCGAAGCTATTTTCGGGACAACGTGACAGGTGGTGAGCCCGTCGCCGTCTCAATGTCTAAGTCAACGATAAATTCGTACATAGGTTTTTAATAAAACCCCATTGGTACGAGCTTGCCATCTGGGGATCGAACTCGGATCTCTTGACTCGAAATTCCGACCACCCAACCACTTGGCTATCGTGACTCTTTGTTGTTTTTAATTGCTTCCTAAAAAATAAAACATATAAAATATCTTCGCGTCATTCCAAATACTAAGGTAGACAGAGGTCTAGACAATTAAGTCCTTTCGAACCCCCTTTCACGGAAGATATTTTTAGTGGCGACAGGTGACAAACAATAATATAAAAAGATGTAAATCCTACATAAGTTTTGAAATGCACATTAGTGCGAGCCTGCCACATGGGAAACAAACACTTTTGATTCGAAATCCGATCATCAAAGCACACGGCTATCTGATTACTATAGGAGTGTTAAAAGCCCTGCATCGCATATGACGGTCTTGATAAGAAGTAAACAAGGCCGGGCATGTAACTTGTACGTAACGCTCGCGGCTAGTCTATAAGCGAAGATTTGTTGCTTGCTTTAATATTTTTTGCTGCACGAATATCAGTGACTGACATATACCAACCACTTCCTCAAACAATACCGTTGTGAAGTAGCCATATCAGAAGTACATGCATTTCTTCTGGAGAATGCGAAGAAGAATGCGATTACCGAACTGAAACTCCACTCCTCTTCGGTCCCCCCAAAATGCGGAACGCATTAAACGCTAACCTAGGGTTTGTCTAGGGTTGCAGATATACATGGAAATTGCTAGGGCCTATACCGCTTAGCGTGAAGATTTATATAATGTATGTTTTTTATGATCAATGTATATTTTTTTTCTTTTCTTTAATCTTTTTTTTAATTTATTCTCTGTAATTATGTATTAAAATCACAATGTACTGTAGGTCCTTACAAAACCATATCACAAATGCTTTATCGCAACTTGACTGTTGTGCGGAAGACATAATGCAAGTGGTGAGAATTGATCAAGACAGACTGAGTTCTCGTTTAGGAAATGAAGTGCCTAAAACTGATAATGCAATGAACACTGCCTCAGAAACTAAAAGATGTCAGCAGACCGTCAGACAAATGGATTTACCTCTGGAAGCTATTACAGAAGAAGACGAAAATGATCCATTGTATTTTTAATAAATTATATTTAAATCTTTATTTTTTCATTTTTTACCCGACATGTTTTAGCCGGCGCCTTAAAAAGTCACGATAGCCGAATGGTTGAGTGGTCGGAATTTCGAATCGTGAGACGCGAGTTCGATCCCCAGGAGGCAGGCTCGTACCAATGGGTTTTTCAAAAACTTATGTACGAATTATATCGATGGATTGGATATAAAGACGGCGACGGGCTCATCACCTGTCACGTTGTCCCGAATATATTTTCAGTGGAAGGTGGGTCAAAGGGACTTAATTGTCTAGACTAGACCTCTAGGTCTACCCCTGTATTGGGAATTGCGTGAAGATATTTATTTATTTTATTTGTCTTAAATAGCCATAAAAATAAACTATTAAGTGTACAGCAATAGTGCTAGATGGAATCAGGAATCTCCACAAAATAATCTACCTTCTAATATCTACCAGCTCCACTCTAGTTCACTCTAGAGAATCTATCTGGAAATAACCCACACAAATCGAACAAAAAAGAAATTTCTTTAACAGATTTGAGATCCCTACAAGTATTTCCGATCATACGATGACACAGATTTGTTTCCCAATGTTATGTTTCATTGTTTACTTAAAGTTAGAGTATAAAATAGAGGACTTAGAAATATTCTTTTGTGCCTAGATAGAGCCAAAGTCGAAGATGGCGCTGTGCAAAAGACACAAAGCTTAAAAAAACAATTTACTTTTCTACAATCCCTACTTAAATTCCCCCTTCATCACAGCGCCTCATATTCCCACTCATTCTCTGTTCATGAAGTGAAATTGTGGAAAGCTCTTCCTCAAAATATTCGAGAGTGCAAAACTATTTCACTTTTCAAAAAAAGAGTCAAAGAGCACTATATGTCCTTAGTAGTATAGTTTTCTGGTTATTATGTTATGTGTGTTGTGTCTTGTGTATGATTATTTATATGTTTGTAGGTGTTTGAGTATATTCTATGTGTATTTTTTGTATATATGTGTATGTATATATTTTTCTAGGTATTATCTATATTAGTATTATATTTGTACGCGCGAAATCTACTTTTTATTTATCCATACTCCAATCTCAGGTCTGCTGGAAGAAATTTCTTAAGAAATAAGCAGTACCTTTGTACAAACTTTTCCTCTTATTATATTTCTTCTTCAATTTATATTGTGTGTACATAAATTGTTAAATAAATAAATAAATTTAGTTCCTCAAACCATACGTAATGAATAGAATTTTTGCATTTGGTTTTGGGATAGCGATGCAAAATTTATATTTATACTAGATCAGCACGTTTAGAGTACTAGGATAATGTAGTAATTTGTGATTATTGATTTTCAGCCTGCATTAATGCATCTCAGCACCAAGACGTTGCCTTTTGCGGGCTGCGCATGTGTATTTAAGGAACCCACAAAACAACCTAAATTACTTTTTTTCTTATTACTTTACAAAATAATGTAACATATCTTTTAGATATAAAATTAGAGAGAGAAAAAAGATGTCTTTCTCTTTAATTTAATAAAAAAATTTCAGCATAACTTTTATGCTTTAACATTAACAAAAAAAATTGCATATCTTTTAGAATTTTTCCTATACCTATGAGCATCGATCGCCAACACGCTAGGTATGTGTTATATCGATTGATGGTCAGAGGGTTAAGAAATGAATCCATTAAAGTCAAGGCCAAACGAATTATACCTTGGCTTGGACATAAAGCCAGCGACGGGCTCACCAGCTGTCACGTTGTCACGAAAATATTCTCGGTGGAAGGTGGGTCAAAGGGACTTAATTGTCTAAACCATGACCTCTGTCCACCTGTGTATTGGGAATTGCGTGAAGATATTTATTTATTTATTCAAAGTTAAACAGTCGCAGCAACTGATATTAAGACCATTAATATTTTCCTCAATGAGCCTGCAAAAATCGCCTGCAGGAGACGGGCCTCTCCCACAAAGAATTGTTAGCCATAATCGCCACGCTTGGCAAAATTAAATATAAAATTCAAACAACTGCCTTCAAATGTAGGGTGTTACATTTTTAGTATGATTTCTGTTGAATATCTATAATCACCACAGAATGGTGAAAAAAGGACAGAATGCTTAAGAAAGACTACACCACAATTTTGTCACATTGCCCCATAAAAGGTCTTAGGTAAAAGTACTTAATTGTCTGTCTACCCCGTTTTGGGAATGGCCCATATGGGCATTTTTTTAATAAAAATAATAGTATATTTATTATTGTATTTATTCAGAAACAATCAGTGGTTATTATATAATGTAATTATATAATATTATTTGTGTAATGAAAATGTTAAATAATACATTACATAAAATCCGGAAGACATTAAAAACATTCATTTTTATATATCATATTACATTTATTGAAATTGTTGCACTACTCTTATATAAGCTAAAGTATTTAAAGCACAGTTAATTATAACAAGTTTTTAAAGTTTTAAATTTTGTGATAAAAGTGATGACATTCAAATTTCTATAAATATTCATCATTATTCCAGCTGACTCTTGACTCTTCAAAGCTACAAAATAAAATCTATTTTTTTCATACAGATTCATTACAGAAATCTTTCATATTGGCAAGATTTTGGGTCATGTGAATTTGAGTTCAATGTCTAGTGGTAATAAGGATGAATATAAAATACTGTTAGTTTACAAAAAAAATATTTTCATAAAGAAATTCTAAGAATTACATTCTCATTTACTATAAATTACAACAATGGTTTATTATGAATATGTGATTATGTCATCAAAGGTATATATTTATATTCTATAACATTAAAGTAGATAAAACATTTAATGCTTCTTATTTTTTATTTCCATTTAACATATTTGAATTCCTGTATTATTTTTAACTAGTCATTATTGTTAAAAATAAATAGGTAACCCATTGATAAAAGCAACAGAGGATGCTAAGTTGTAAAAAATAAAATTAAGTGAACACTAAGTAGCGGATGGAATGTATGAATCTTTACCTTAGTATGAAGTATTGTATCAGATGTTAAATAAACACAAAAAGGGTAACACAAATCAGTGGCCTGAACCTGACCTTTCAGGTGTACTACTATTATTTTTATTAATCCTACGTAATATGATTAAAATAATTTCAGATCTATTTTACCAAATAATGCAACAAACATTTAAATATTTACTTAACTAATAGACATCAAATAAATTAAGTGAGGAAATGGATAAACAGATCAAACAAATTAACCAAATTGGTTCAAGTGTGCCTCGCTGTTGACATGCTGCTCAATGCTTTGTGCATTGCATGTGATTTCAACATTACACTTATTGCAATAAGCGGAATTTTCAAATTCATTGGCTAAATAATTAACTATGGATATATCTTGCTCTTCAATTAGGTCTTCAATCTCTACAAACCATTCCATATGTTGCTCATCCTCATCAATGTGTTCCAAAATATTAGGTACTGTGTTATCAATGTATGCATCACACACTTTGCACCACAATTCATCATCGTTTTCAACCCGGAATATTCCATTTAGTGGTTTGAGTCTGTCTGCAATATTTCCGCGATGACCCAGGCCATTAACATGTTCCTCTATGTTCTGAAGGGTGCAATAGATGTTTGATTGACAGACTTCGCAAAAGACGTCTTCAGTATCAGAAGATAAATAAGCATTAAGATTAATGAACTCCCCGTCCACCAAGTCATCCATTGCAGCCACCCAGTTAGCATGGCAATCGCTTTCAATATGTTTCGTTATTGATTCATTGTCCGGCAAGTACCACTTGCAGGGCTTACAGTACAAAATGTCAGAATTAAAGGATATTCCATTGTCGTTCATTAGTTCTATATTCTCCTTGTGTTTAGAGCCGTTTATATGTTCATCAATGCACTTATTTGCTTTTGGTATAAACACACCGCAAAAAACACAACGAACCCGCGTCTTCGAATTTGCGACTATCCCCAAAAGTAGATTTGTTTTCATTTTTATAATTAGGAAAGGCGTTTAGATATATAGAAGTATAATTTCACTAATAATACACTTAAAATTTCGTACTATATACAATATACATTACCGTTTGGCTGAAATGAAAGTAGCTGACAAAAATCTAGTGACACTGACAATAAATATTGATTGTTAATTGACACACAAAAAGAGCTGCCAGCTTAGAGAGTCGAAAATTATAACGGAGTGATTATAATACACTTGGACTTGTTAAAAATCACCGGAATTGGATATAAATAAATAAAATAAATATCTATCTTCACGCAATTCCCAATACAGGGGTAGACAGAGGTCAAGTCTAGACAATTAAGTCCCTTTGACCCACCTTCCACCGAAGATATTTTCGGGACAACGTGACAGGTGGTGAGCCCGTCGCCGCCTTAATGTCCAAGCCAACGATGAAATTCGTACATAAGTTTTTGAAAAACTCATTGGTACTGCCACCTGGGGATCGAACTCGGGTCTCTCGACTCGAAATTCCGACCACCCAACCACTCGGCTATCGTGGATGGATATCGGAATTGGATGAAAATTACTTTTCATTTTTTCCAATAGTAAGTATTTTTATTGGTATTTTAATTATTCAATAGGCACTAGACCTTTTCTTATAGAAGAGGGTGTTGCTATATCTTTATCTCTGAATCTCAAAAACAGTGGACATTAATTTTCCTGTTGCGACTTTAAACTTGAACACAACAGAGCGTCTAAAACTTGGGACAACACTCAACACGCTGTTGCTTCTTGTGTGGCCTAAGCATTCTACCGCACATGCCTACATTGGTTTTAATGGTTGTGGGTAATATCCGGCCGAGTCCGGTCGAATTATTCCAAAAAATAATAGGAAGTAGTACACTATCTATCAACTCTACGTCAAATCCAATTAATAATTATCTTATAATCATGTGTTAATATCTATTTTCATAATTATATATCTATCTCTATTTTTAAATTTAATATAATATGTAAGTATATGTAATTTTATGTATGTAATATCTCTTTTGTTTTCATTCGGTGATTTTTATGTTTGGTGTACAATAAAGTTATATTAAAAAAATTTGGTTTAATTTTAATAAAAGTTAAATTTAATTAAGTACTGGTTATATTCCCTTTTATAGTAGTGAAGCTACAAAAAAATGGAATAGAGCTAAACATCAGTAAGTAATACAAGTATAAATTAATTCTAAAAGTCCTTATATTGACGCCGTACGTGAAAAAATTACTTTCCTTAAAAATTGTAGATGATATTTAGAAGGGAAAAAATATTTTTTCTCTAAGATAAATCGTTTCGGAGATAAGGTATAAAGGTAGAAAACCACTTTTTCTGCTTAGTCCTAGGTCTGGATGTGTGAATGCTTCATTATTTCCGATTCAATAAGACTTTTATTATGGAATCAGAAATGCTTTAGCCACTTACTTTGGGATCAGAGTGATGCATGTAACTTAGTTATTATATACTCTATGGAACGTAGTGTTTCTCTTAGTTTGATTATCTATGCTCTATGGTTCGATTCGAACAACAATATCAACAATAATTCAAGTACTACAGAAAATCAATTCTAATTCAATATTTCAATTCAAAAGTCAATATTTGTTTTCGATTAGGATTAGATTATCCTGAACTTTTTGTGTAAATTTTATCTTACACACGCTATTTCGTGAAAACCTTTTCGCATTTACGTGAATGACGATGTCTTTAGACTCGGATGAAGAAGTTGAAATTTTGGAAAATATTTCAGAAGTTATGGATCAACTAACGGTAAAATGTCTATCGTCGATTTTCTTTCTACCACCTTTAGTCCATTCCTGCCCCTACTGAGGTAAAAACATCATCTTACGTACATGCCGGCTTTTCATACTGAAAAAAAGCCCGTGTAAAGCTGGTTGATAAATACAGCATAAATTATATTGGCTGCTATTTCTGTAGTAATTTATTGGTATTTTTACACAGGATTCAACATTATTGGGCTCCATAATTCTGTCCTTAATTGGTGAAATTTGGGTTTGACTTACTAGTGACATTGACATACCTTGCCATCTGTTGACTAAAATATTTTTCTCTTATTATTCTCTTACTATAAACTATAATTTTAAAACTAGAATATTTTAATTTTTACGTCTTGTACTAAGTATTCCTATACCAATGCCTTTTAAATGTAAATAATAATAAATAAATAATACATATATAGATAGGGACAGCATCACATACATTGTTCCGACCCCAATATAAGATGCTAAAGCACTTGAGCTATGGGAATCTGAAACCACAAAGGCACCAATACCACTCAGACCACGTAGACCATGTAGACCCGACTGGGAATTGAATATGGGACCTTGAGATAGTGAAACCTTGAAAACCGGTGTTTATGCCACTCGTTCATGGAGGTCATTAAATGATTTGACAGGCTATTGAAATCTAAAAACATAAATAAATAAATAGAGATGATGGTAGGGTAATACAACCTGTCTTGTGAAATTGTTATAAATTAAATTTTAGTATAATACTGCATAACATTGCGATACTGCATTTTATAAGGAGATTAAATTAAACATTAATAATTAAAAGCTGTATATAACCCTTCCCTAAGATCTCTGTCTTTCTGATCATAATTGCTTTAAAGCTCCTTATACATCCATGTTAATGCTAACATGTTAAAACTAAACATGTTAAATTTAGTGTATGTTAACTCATTGTTAGTATATTTATAAGAGATTTTTTACTTAACCATTATCAATCATTTGTTTTTATCATATTTTAACCTTTCAGAAAGAGCTCCAAGAGCTATACAAATTTAGGGATCTGTTTTTTGAAAACCATCCTCTAGAATTAGCCCCAAATAAGAATGACTTTGTAGAAGAGAAAAAACAGGTTCTTCTGGAAAAATTTGAAGCTATAGATGGTAAGAGACAATTTTAATTGCCACATTACAATATGATATTTTATTGCCCGGCAGCTTTCCATAATAGTTAAATATCCTTATACAACATTGATAATCTAGTATTATACATACTCTTTAATATACTCGTCTACATAGTCTTCAATTAGAAAAGGTGTTTAAAAAAATACTGACATTACTCAAATAACATTACTAGTATGCCTGTTAACCATTCCAATGAAGCTGCAATGCCTGGAGTGTCTGGAACTGGTTTATTGCAATAGTGGAATGGTGGGGCCCAAACCTGTGACATAATTTTTCACAGTCTGTACCCTGAACTATTATGCTATTGCCGCTTTGTGAATTTTGTATTACATTGTAATAGAAAGCAAGCTTACAGTTTATCTGTTTATAAGAGGCTATGGTAGCATCGTTATAATGGTGAAATAATAAAGAAACTTAATATGAATAACAACAGAAAAGAATCTAAATACAATTACTACTTTGCTCAATTCCAATGAAGAAGTGTTTGAGTAAATCTAAAAGTATTTTGGACATTTGTACTTATGAAATCAACATGTGTTTAAAGAGAGGTTCTCCTGTCCATTTTTTGCTCTAAAACATCTGTTTTTAGAAAATTTACATTGTAAAATACCAATATCATGATGAAACATGAAGTTTGTTACAATGTTGTACACTTCTAACTTGTATATTAATTTTTTTTCAGTAGGTAAAAATTATATAGGTATTTATGTAGTTTATCACTTATTCTCAGTATAATTGGTTTGACTATGATTATAACAGTTTTGAGACAATTTAACCAATGGGCCTCTGTGCCTTTCAATTCAGAACACAACAATTGTAACAATTGTTGTGCAATTTGTCGTACTATTAGTGAATAATTCACAAAATAAAAAAACATTATCTTCACGCTATTCCCAATACAGGGGTAGACAGAGATCTAGTCTAGATAAGTCTCTTCGACCCACCTTCCGCCGAAGATATTTCGGGACAATGTGACAGGTGGTGAGCCCGTCGCCGTCTTTATGTCCAAGCCAACAATATGAATCCTATATAGGTTTTGAAAAAACCCATTGGTACTGCCACCTGGGGATCGAACTCGGATCTCTCGACTCGGAATTCCGACATCCCTTCCACTCGGCTATTGTGACCCAAAATTTTATTTTGAAAAGAAGTTGGTAATCTTTTCTTGCTTAAGCAACATCATTGTATATGTCCAAAGAGCTTACTCATGTCTTACATAGTGTGGATGCTTCAAATTATAGAGAATAGTGAAGCCCTTGACTTCAAATTATCGAAAGTCGACTGTATGTATAACTTTATACACATAAATATATATAGATATATATGATTTGTTTGCTCTCGTTATTTTTTACTGTTGATTATAAATGTTTATAAAAATTGATTGTTTCAGTTGACAGACAAGTTCCTTTTGCTTTGAGAGCTCAGTTCCTCTATTTGAAAGGTCGATGCTATAACATCAATCCTAAATACGATTCAAGGGCATCACAATGCCTTAGCAAGGCCGTTAAGTTGAATCCACATCTAGGCGATGCTTGGAACGAATTAGGAGAGTGCTACTGGAAAAACATGAATGTGAAAGACGCAAAGGCTAGCTTTGAAGGCGCATTAAAGCATGTAAGTTCATAAAAAATATTTTTTAATCGATTTCATTAAAATAGAGCTTAAATATATGTGGAATGTGATGATAGAATCGTAATCTTTGAGTTTTAGGGTTATGAAAAAGTAGTGTTACACATGGAGTAGTTCTTAAAACAAGCTATTGTTAAGTTTTTAAACCATGCAACATAGAACTCTTTTATGGGGAATTAAACTTGCAAGAACCATGAAAGGAAGTAACATGATGGATGGAAGAATCATATGTTTTCTCTCTGCATTATTATTGAAAAGTCTTGAAGTTAATTATTGAATATTTGAATGAGAAGGCATTTGATACAGCCTATTTCAATGAGGGTAATAGAGTGAAAGAAATTGTATAAAAAAGTTTATAGGCTTATAGAAGTTTATAGGTTTGAGAAAGTTTATAGGCTAGATATATTTAAGGGCTAAATTTTTAATTGAACATAATCAAACTTCAGTATCTTTGCTTCAGAATAAAACAAGCTTGAAGGAGTAATAGTCAAAAGTATTCAGATCAAGAGTATTCAGATACTCTTGAGTTATAGGTGAGGAAAATTATGTATTTGATAGAAGTAAAAGAAGTTTGTCTTTCGTTTTGTACATTCTTATAGGGAAGAAACATATTAGGCAGGCATTAAATCCACCTATACACTGTTAACGGTATGAAGTTTAATAAATAAATAAAAAACTACTATTGAAATATATGATAAAATTAAAAATTTTTAAAGGATTGAAGTATATTTATTTATAAAAGTATTTTAGTTAAAATAAAAACATTTAAGAAATAAATGTATGATATTTGATTTGATTTGCAATTTTTCATTGAATTCCACTGTATTAATGTTTCATAGCAGTAATGTTATGGACATTGAGTCAGAAGTTAGTAAGGCTTTTGGCAAATATCGCCATCACCCCTTTATAAAATAGAGAAAGATACACTCATGCATGTATGGCATAATGGGCCAGAGGTTAGAGCATTGCCACTGTACAGCAGAGGCAGCTTGATCGAATCGCTCCTGTGTCAATTTTTAAATCTTTCATTATATAAATTTGATTTACTGTAATTTGTTATACACCAGGAACGCAACCGTCTCTCGCTCCGTTGCCTGTCAATCATTCTCCGCCAGGAGAGCGCTGGCAAAAGCCGCAGCGAAGCAGCCCCGCTTATTTTAAAGAGTGTCGAGTTGGCCAAGGAAGCGGTGGGACTGGATTTCAAAGATGGAGTTTCATGGACGATTTTGGGCAATGCATATCTCTGTCAGTTCTTCATGGTCGCCCAGGATCCCACCACTCTGAAATCATGCCTGAGCGCTTACAGGCAGGCTCTGTTGGATCCAATTGCAAAGGGTCAGCCTGATCTGTATTTCAATAAAGGAATCGTAAGTATATTATAGTGATTGAATAAAATATTTTCTTCACACTATTCCCTATGCAGACAGAGATATATAACTATATACTATAAAATATAATAATATATAACTTCTGCGTTTCGTCATGTGAGTGCAGGTAACCGGAGGCCCATACACACCCCTCCCCCAAAACATGGTAGCGCAAGAAAAAAATCTACCCCAGGGGGGTTCCAGCACCACGGGTGCTGGAGAATCCCCCTCTGGGCACTAGCGCTCGGGCAACCAATCGAGTGCCCGAGTGTGGATGCTCAGTCTGCCCCACGTATTTGGGGGCTCTGTTCCCATACTGTTCGAGACAAACGGAGCAAAAAAAACCTTCGGCATCCCTTACCACGCTTGCCGTGGATTTCTGCAATATCTCCAAAAGGGGACTCCATTCCAATCTTGATGCCGTCCACTACCATCTGGAGACGGCAAAGCCAGCCTTGCTCTCTCTTACCGAGACGCAGATATCCTCTCCGACGGATACCTCTTATCTTTCCTATCCGAGGTACAAGCTAGAACATTCTTTTGTGCCTCGGGCCGGAGTTTGTGTGTACGTCAGGGAGGATATATGTTCTCAACGCCTCGGCAGCCTTGAAGGTAGGGACCTGTCCACCCTCTTATCGACCACATCCAAATGGCTGCGGATTCCGTGCTATAGCAGATCTCATCCGCAGAGATCGTGGTACTCGGCGTCTTCAACGCCCACCACGCCGAATGGCTACGATCTCGAACCACTGATCATGCGGGGCGATCTGTTTTTGACTTTGCCCTAGCATATGATCTGATACTACTGGTTACTACGCCAACGCGTCTTCCGGATGTGGAGGATCATCATCAGGAGGGAGAAGAGAAGGAGCGAGGATCATCATCAGGAGGGAGAAGAGAAGGAGAGCAGAAGATCCAGCAGGGATCAGGAGATCCCTGCTGGATCTTCTGCTGACCTCTCACCCGGACGGCTATGTGGTCTCCGTTGATACCCATTTGGGTTCATCGGACCACTGCCTGATTCGGAGTAAAGTGCCCATCATGTGCCCATTGCGGTCGCGATATGCTGGCCACCGCCGTGTGTGGCACTGCAGGTCGGCGGATTGGGAAGGGATGCGGTCTTTGCATCCTACCCATGGGGGCAGGTTTGCTTCTCGCTAGATAGTCCCGACGCTGTAGCAAATTCCGTCGCCGATGTGGTGCTCCAAGGAATGGAACTCTTCGTTCCTTCCTCTGTGGTGCCCATCGGTGGTAGATCAAAGCCTTGGTTTGGTGGTACCTGCAGAATGGCATCTCGCCAAAAGCAGCAGTGCTACCGGGCCTCGGTTAAAGCATCGGCGTCTCGGGATTCATAAACTAGCGTTTTTAAGAAGGAGTATAACTCTGCCGCCAGATCCTTCAAAAGAGTAATTACTGCGGAAAAGTCCGAGCACTTTGGCAGAATTGGCGAGAAACTAGTTCGTCTTCATTCGGGACCTCGTGCGTTCTGGTCCCTCGCCAATTCTGTCCCTGGGAATTTCAGTCAGCCATCACTACCATCTCTGCACAGGGAGGATAACTCGCTGGCCCATGACGCAAAAGAGAAAGCCGATATCGGTTTCCGGTTCTTTCAGAGCTCAGTGCGAAAAGCACTCCTCTCCCTGGACATCGAGAAGTCGAGTGGGCCCGATTATGTCCCCCCCCATTGTGCTGAGGATGTGTGCTCCAGAGTTGGCACCGGTTCTAACGCGTCTTTTTCGGTACTCTTACTCTGAATGCGTCGTCCCGATGACATGGAGGACAGCTTTGGTGCACCCGATCCCTAAGAAAGGCGACCGCTCAGATCCAGGTAACTACAGATCGATCGCCATCACTCCAAAATAATGTAGTCCATTATAAACTGCCAGCTCTTGAGGTACTTAGCGGAGCACCAGTTGATCAGTGACCGCCAGTAAGGCTTCCGTCGGGATCGCTCAGCTGGTGATCTTCTTGTGTACCTCACTCATCGATGGGCGGAGGCAGTAGAGAGCAAGGTTGAGGCCCTGGCAGTTAGTTTGGACATTGTTTGGACATAGACATGGATCGGGTATGGCACAAAGCGCTTCTCTCAAAGCTTCCATCATATGGGCTTCCCGAGAAATTTTGCAATTGGGTCACTAGTTTTCTCACAGACAGGAGCATCAAGGTCGTAGTTGACGGTGCATGCTCGGACTCCAAGTCTGTGAACGCTGGTGTACCACAAGGCTGTGTGCTATCGCCAACCCTGTTTCTTCTGCATATCAATGATTTGTTATAAATTAGTAACATATCGTGCCGCTAGTGGAAGATGCCGACCCCTTGCCAACTTTGTGAACGGCACTAAATACACGAATGAGTTTCCGGGTACGGTTGGGGAGGCTATGAGTCACCTCATAAAGGCATTGTGTCCTGATGACAACGTGCATCTTGACACCACGTATCCGAGCGCGCGAGTTCGTCTCATGGCCTCTTTTCTGCCTTCTGGGACGGACGCGCCTCCTCCCATTCTGGGGGGTATAGTCAGGGCGCTGCCTAACACGGCTCCGGGACTGGACGACTTAAGTGCAAGAATTATACGGCAAGTGTGGGAGGCGTCACCGGTAGAATTCAACATGGTGTACGCTAAGTGTGTTAGCGAAGGCATGTTTCCGGACGTATGGAAGAATGGGCGCTTGATTGTCTTACCTAAGGGTAATGACAAGCCGCTCTCGGATCCCAAGGCGTACCGCCCGATTACACTCCTCCCAACCTTTGGAAAGATCTTAGAGCGAGTCATGTTGAAGTGTGCCCCATCTATTACCAGGGGTATCTCGAGCTGCCAGCACGGTTTCTCTCCGGGCAGATCTACAGTTACGGCTCTGCGCACACTGCTTAGCACCACATCCAACTCCAACTTGAAGTACGTGCAGGCAATTTTCCTTGACATATCTGGGGCTTTTGATAAAGCCTCGTGGCCGATGATAATGGTCAAGGCTAAGCGGGGCGGATGCCCTTCCAACATCTATCGGATGCTGGGGGAGTATATCGCGTCGCCCCGAGTGGGCCTCTTTGTCGGTGACCGGGTGGAATGGAAAGTTTCCACTATGGGCTGCCCTCAAGGCTCGGTGCTGGGCCCTACGCTGTGGAATGTTCTGGTTAATGACCTGCTTCGGCTGCCACTCCCGGACGGTGTGACTATTATGGTATATGCAGACGATGTGATAGAGTCAAATAGTAGGGCGGAAATCGAAAGGAAAGCCAGAAGCACCTTAGAGATGGTGATGCACTGAGGGACTGGGAATAGGCTGGAGTTCTCCGCTGGTAAGTTATCATCTATGACTATCAAGGGTAGATGATTCCAGCGGCCCCCAGTCATTCGGTGTGGCACTGACTCTGTCAAGCGTGTGGCGGCGGCGAAGGTCTTGGGAGTGGTAGTTGATGCCAGGCTGTCGTTTGTGCAACACGCAGTCAACATTGGGGAGAGGGGCGCCGAATGTGTCGGGAAGATGGCACGCGTGTCAACATCCTCCTGGGGCATAAGGTACCCGAGTCTAAAAGTAATATACCGAGGAACATACGTGGCTACTTTGACGTATGCTGCCGAGTGTTGGCACGAACGGACCAGTCACTACGCAGTGCGCAGTGCACTACTGAGATCACAAAGATGCGCATTGATTTTGCTGACCAAAGGGTATAGATCGACCAGCACGGCTGCCTTACCGGTGCTGGCCGGTGTCCTCCCCGCAGATCTGGAGGTAAGTCGTGCTGGCAGAACGGAAATAACTAAAATGAGTGTGGCCAGAGAAGAGTTGAGCAGGCGTAAGCGCGCGATTTGGGATGATGTGATCGGTGCATGGCAGGAGAGATGGGCGAACGAGACGAAGGGAAGAGAGCTGTTCTGGGTCTTCCCGGACGTGGCGGCACGACTCAAAGCAGTTTGGGCCGTGCCGGACTATCAAGTCTCGCAGATTCTCGGTGGACATGGATGCTTCAAGAATAGACTGAAAGGGATGAATCTATTCGAGAACGGTATGTGCGATTGCGGAGAGGCCGAAGAGGACGTACATTATGTGCTGTGGGAATGCAAGTTGTATGAAGACTTGAGGCGAAAGATGATGGACGGGATCAGTCGAACGGAGGTGGGCGCGGTGTATTACGCGGATCTGGTGGGTTCGGAGGAGAACTTCCGCCTGCTGCGGGAATTTGCGCACGGATGGCATAAGAGATGACACAGGTCCGAGTGGACGCAGGAAGGTCTGCCCGATGACGAAGGCATACTAATGATGTCATGCCCAGATGGGGGAGAGTGACAAAAAAAGGAACAAGGAATTGAATCAATAATTTGTAGGGAGTCAAAAAAGGTGAGCGCCGGGAAAGAGCCAACAACAAGTGCCGCGCGCCCTCTCCCGCGGCTCATATGACCGAACGGTCGGTGGGGCCATGAGTGGAGGTGGGTTGTTCTCATCTCTGGGCGGGGGCACCCCAGTGTCAGCTCCTTCCATTTGACCGTATCCAAAGATGAACGGCTCAAATTGTCGACGACCAAACTCCATCCGATCGGCTAGATCCCCTGGCTTTGCGAGGAGATGTTGCATCTCTTTGCATTTTCTATAAGATCTATTACGAGGGGTGCTCCGAGGAATTGTTCGGATTAATCCCAGTCGCTGAATTTCACCATCGTACCTTACGGCATAACTAAAAATTTCATCAACACCACCTTGATGCTTGGCATTCAACCACAGTGCGTTTTTCGCGGAATTTTCTGCCATGCACTTGCACTTTGTGGATTGAGCTGCCGTCAGCGGTTTTTCCGGACCGATACGACTTAGGGACCTTCAAGAAAAGAGCCTACACCTTTCTCAAAGGCCGGCAACGCATCCGCTATTCCTCTGGTATTGCAGATGTTCATGGGCGGCGGTAATCACTTACCATCACGCGTGACACCTGCTCGTTTGCCTCCCTCTTCTATAAAAAAAAAAAAAACATATTAATATCTTCATAAATCGAGTACATTTATATTTATCACATCAATGTTTGCCTTAAGCGGGATTCGAACTTATAATTCTTAACTTCGAACCTTGAACTTCAGTCGGTCTCTACCATTCAGAGATTCGGGTTTTACAAATAAGTCGTCTAAGTACTTATTATCATGATAGAAATGTTTGTTTAAACATTTATTCCCTCTTCCTAGGACTTAATTTGCATACGGTTTCGCAGGCGTTGAAATACGAGGAGAATTACAACGAGGCGCTGGAAGACTTCGAGTACTCCTGCCGGCTGGACCCGCAGTGGCAGCCGCCGCTGGGCGAGCGCGGCCGGCTGCTGAACTACCTGCGCGCCGCGCACGAGCTGGCGCGCACGCGCGGCAAGCTGAAGGCCAAGCGCCTGACGCTCATGGTGCAGGTATACCCGCAGTGGCAGCGCCGCTGGGCGAGCGCGGCCGGCTGCTGCACTACCTGCGCGGCAAGCTGAAGGCCAAGCGCCTGACGCTCATGGTGCAGGTATACCCGCAGTGGCAGCGCCGCTGGGCGAGCGCGGCCGGCTGCTGCACTACCTGCGCGGCAAGCTGAAGGCCAAGCGCCTGACGCTCATGGTGCAGGTATACCCGCAGTGGCAGCGCCGCTGGGCGAGCGCGGCCGGCTGGTGCACTACCTGCGCGGCAAGCTGAAGGCCAAGCGCCTGACGCTCATGGTGCAGGTATACCCGCAGTGGCAGCGCCGCTGGGCGAGCGCGGCCGGCTGCTGCACTACCTGCGCGGCAAGCTGAAGGCCAAGCGCCTGACGCTCATGGTGCAGGTATACCCGCAGTGGCAGCGCCGCTGGCGAGCGCGGCCGGCTGGTGCACTACCTGCGCGCCGCGCACGAGCTGGCGCGCACGCGCGGCAAGCTGAAGGCCAAGCGCCTGACGCTCATGGTGCAGGTATACCCGCAGTGGCAGCGCCGCTGGGCGAGCGCGGCCGGCTGCTGCACTACCTGCGCGGCAAGCTGAAGGCCAAGCGCCTGACGCCTGCGGTGCAGGTATACCTGCAGTGGCAGCGCTGCTGGGCGAGCGCGGCCGGCTGCTGCACCACCTGCGCGGCAAGCTGAAGGCCGCGCCTGACGCCTGCGGTGCAGGTATACCCGCAGTGGCAGCGCCGCTGGGCGAGCGCGCGGCCGGCTGCTGCACTACCTGCGCGGCAAGCTGAAGGCCAAGCGCCTGACGCTCATGGTGCAGGTATACCTGCAGTGGCAGCGCCGCTGGGCGAACGCGGCCGGCTGCTGCACTACCTGCGCGGCAAGCTGAAGGCCAAGCGCCTGACGCTCATGGTGCAGGTATACGGCTGCCGGCTGGAGCTTCTTTCGTTTTTTAAATAAATATCTATAATCGTGCAATTACCAATACGGGGGTGGACAGAGGTCTGGTCTAGACAATTGAGTCTCTTCGATCCACCGTCCAACGAAGATGTTTTCGGGACAAGGTGACAGGTGTCGTGCCCGTCGCCGTCTTTATGTCCAAGCCGACGACATAATTCGTACATAAATTTTTTTGAATAACCCATTGGTACGAGCCTGCCAACTGGGGATCGAACTCGGATCTCTTGACTTAAATTACAATCAACCAACCACTCGGCTATCGTATATATATTTTACTTTATGTGTAATAACTTAGTTCTTATATCACAATAGCAATAAAGTCACAAAATGCAACAGCATCTAAGGTGCGAGTTGTCTGGTACTGCGCTCGTCAATCCGCTTGCCGAGCGTAACGGGCGAGCTGGACTTATATATGCCGTTATTTATGAATACATGTATAGTTAATGTTAATTAATGAGGTTTTAGTTAAAATTCACTTTTGCTGTAAAGTTTTAGAGGTAACGTGAGAGTTTTGAAGAAAAGCTAGTATTACGTAAATATTGCCTTTCACACGATACTAACTTTTTCTGGCGATTCTTCAGTCCAAAAAATCTCGCCTATATCTCTGACAAACTTAAAATTTCATCTGATTTCGGTGACATGATTGCTCGGAAGTTAGAGTATTGCCGCAAAGGTCGCAGGTTCGAATCCCGCCCGTGTCAGTTAATTTTTCTGATTTAATAATAATAATAACAATAAAAAAGTCACGATAGCCGAGTGGTTGGGTGGTCGGAATTTCGAGTCAAGAGACCCGAGTTCGATCCCCAGGCGGCAGGCTCGTACCAATGGGTTTTTCTAAAACTTATGTACGAATTATATCGTTGGCTTGGACATCAAGACGGCGATGAGCTCACCACCTGTCACGTTGTCCCGAAAATATCATCGGTGGAAGGTGGGTCAAAGAGACTTAATTGTCTAGGCTAGACCTCTGCCTACCATATACCATTGGGAATTGCGTGAACATATTTTTTAAAAAACCGAGCAAGGCTTAGAAATTCATTAAAAATCCATAATATCAAAATTTTATTCACGATATCACAAGACTATTTTCCTTAAAATCAAAAATAGTAAACTAAAATGCATACAGTACGATACCAAGTGATTTCTTTACATTCCAGTCCATAGACAAAAAGATGCTGGGCGCCTACGGTCCGGGCATTTTCAATACGTTCGGCGAAAGGCGCAATATCATTTTGGACTACACGAGGCTGGACGCGCTGGTGGAAGGAGCTAACCAAGGCAAGGTGGTTCTGGGCAAAGTTGTCGGGTCCATACACAACGAGAAGGCTGTGCCTTTGTAAGTACACTAACTATATACTACATATAATAATAATAAATACGTACATAGGACAACATCACATAGATTGCTTTGATCTCAAAGTAGCTAAAGCACTTGTGTTATGGTATATGAAATAACGAAGGCACCACAAACACCCAGACCCGAGAAAATGTAACAAGTGTTTTCTAATGGTTTCATGTATTTACGCATTTTAAATAGAACGATTTGCGAAGTGTCCCGCTCTCCGTGGACGAGTTACACATCGGCTTACACAGCTTCAGCCAGTTCCGAGGTCCACGATTCGATTCCCGTTCGGCTCAACATAGGCAACACTTTCTACTATGTCTCGTGTGTGGGTGTTTGTGGTACCTTCTATGTTTCTAAATCCATAAAATAGGTGCTTAAGCTACATTAGGATTAAAGCAACGTATGTGATGTGTGCATTTATTTACAAACAAATCTTCACGCATTTCCCAATATAGGTGGTAGGTAGAGGTCTAGACTATGTAGCCTTTTCGACACGCATTTCCCATAGACATCTTTGTATGTATTACATATATATATATTATTGTATGTATTTACATTTTCCAGTACGTTCGCGATCGTGGACGAAAGTATGGAGTGTGTCTGTGTGACCGTGTACAACTGGGCGGACGGGCGCGGGCCCATCATCGGCGACTGTGTTGCCATACCCGAGCCCACTCTCAAGACGCACAGGCTCGACTCCAAATTAGCGGTAAGTGTTTTTGTTTCTTTCTGTTCACACTGAAAACATGTTGGTGTATGTATATGAATTATGTTATTATCGTAATAGTAAAAAGAAATGTCTTCACGAATTTTCAATGATGGTTACAATTATGTCCTTACGACCCCCCCCCTTCCCACCGAAGAAGTTTTTGGGATAACCGTTTTTGGGATGAGCCTCTCGCCTGTGCCTTTGTAAGTACACTAACTATATACTACATATAATAATAATAAATACGTACATAGGACAACATCACATAGATTGCTTTGATCCCAAAGTAGCTAAAGCACTTGTGTTATGGTATATGAAATAACGAAGGCACCACAAACACCCAGACCCGAGAAAATGTAACAAGTGTTTTCTAATGGTTTCATGTATTTACGCATTTTAAATAGAACGATTTGCGAAGTGTCCCGCTCTCCGTGGACGAGTTACACATCGGCTTACACAGCTTCAGCCAGTTCCGAGGTCCCCGATTCGATTCCCGTTCGGCTCAACATAGGCAACACTTTCTACTATGTCTCGTGTGTGGGTGTTTGTGGTACCTTCTATGTTTCTAAATCCATAAAATAGGTGCTTAAGCTACATTAGGATTAAAGCAACGTATGTGATGTGTGCATTTATTTACAAACAAATCTTCACGCATTTCCCAATATAGGTGGTAGGTAGAGGTCTAGACTATGTAGCCTTTTCGACACGCATTTCCCATAGACATCTTTGTATGTATTACATATATATATATTATTGTATGTATTTACATTTTCCAGTACGTTCGCGATCGTGGACGAAAGTATGGAGTGTGTCTGTGTGACCGTGTACAACTGGGCGGACGGGCGCGGGCCCATCATCGGCGACTGTGTTGCCATACCCGAGCCCACTCTCAAGACGCACAGGCTCGACTCCAAATTAGCGGTAAGTGTTTTTGTTTCTTTCTGTTCACACTGAGAACATGTTGGTGTATGTATGTGAATTATGTTATTATCGTAATAGTAAAAAGAAATGTCTTCACGAATTTTCAATCATGGTTACAATTATGTCCTTACGACCCCCCCTTCCCACCGAAGAAGTTTTTGGGATGAGCCTCTCGCCTGTGCCTTGTAAATTGTAGAAGCCTATCTTGGGATTGCACTCGGGTCTCATGGCTCGAATTCGAATCACCAAACCATTCGACTATCGTTACAGTATTAAATGATTAATGAACTTCGGAATTATGAAATGACATAGATATTTAGATGCCAGGAGTGAAACAAAGGGTATAGGACGCATAATTTTACCCAATTCAGCAGAAAGGAAGGTTGTGTTCTATCGTTCATAGCCATACCTTAAATACGATCGTTCATAGCTTAAATAAGAACGACAACATATCTATGAACTTCTGTTTGCATATGTCCGTAAACTTTATTAAAATTCCGTTTTCCATCCTGAAATCGGAACTACCCATTTCTGGCTCTCTATTATACAGAATATCGGTTTTATTAACAAAAAATATTGAATATAAAATAAAAAAAATATATAATAATACCAAAATAATAATTTGAAACTTATACCCCAATATTGGGGTAGACAGAGGTCCAGACAAGTCATTTGACCCACCTTACAACTATACATTTATTGTGACACAGTGGTGGTGAGCCCATCGCCATGTTACTTCATAGATATAAATTTATGTATATATTTATATGTATTATTTCCGTGTGTATGTTTATGTACGTTTTAGTTTATGTATAATATAAAATAAAAAATAAATAAATATCTTCACGCAATTCCCAATACAGGGGTAGACAGAGGTCAAGTCTAGACAATTAAGTCCCTTTAACCCACCTTCCACCGAAGATATTTTCGGGACAACGTGACAGGTGGTGAGCCCGTCGCCGCCTTTATGTCCAAGCCAACGATGAAATTCGTACATAAGTTTTTTGAAAAACTCATTGGTACTGCCACCTGGGAATCGAACTCGGGTCTCTCGACTCGAAATTCCGACCACCCAACAACTCGGCTATCGTTTATGTATAATATAATTATTTAATATGCACTTGTTAATATATGAATGTATTTCATGTTATAAAATATTTATTGTTTATATATTTTTATTAAATATTGGAGTAAACTTATGTTTTTATTCTTAGTTCGCATCTGCCATCTACTATTGTCCATTACAAAGGTAGACTGGTAGCGAATGCCACCAGGCATTAAGTCCGCCCATTGTACCCCTTTGTATAAGGTGTTGTCAATAAAGCAAAAATATTTTTATGTCGATAAATATATTCTATCGGTCTTTTAACAATCGGCGATGGGCTTACCACCTGCCACGTTGTCTCGAAAATATCTTCGGTGGAAGGTGGGTCAAAGGGACTTAATTGTCTATACTAGACCTCTGTCTACCCCTGTATGACTACCGCCACCCATGAACACCCGCAATACCAGAGGCATAGCAGATGCGTTGCCGGCCTTCGAGTGGGGGTTGGCAGAATTGGGGGAGGGGGGTGTGTGGGCCTCCGGTTACCTGCACTCAGACGAAACGCAGAAGTTTGTTAGACTTCTATTTCACGCCGGTATTCTGCGAGGTCGTGGTACTTCCCCGGTCGAGCCGGCCCATTCGTGCAACAACAAAAGCTGATGCTCGGCTCTACCACTGTTGAAATTGCTGAATTGAGTGGTCTTTTCAACAATAAAAACTATATTTCGAACCGTTACAGACATACGACTTCAAATCGGTGAGGCTCAACAATCCAATGCTGCTATTGGTTAACGGCAAGAGAGTGGGGAGGGAACAGTTTGCGAGCACGCGCGTCACCAGCACGTACGAGCTTCAATGACTAACGTAGACGCTGTGGAACTTCACGAACAGCTTCACTTCAGCTGACTAAAGTGAAGCTCCCCAATTCCACATGACGGGGTAAAGTCAGATTCTCATAGAATGGTGTCGATAATATCGAGAACGGTTCTGAATGGTGGAAACTTGAGAGTGGTCATGTCGAAGTAAAAAATATTGGACTCAAATATAACGGAGTAAAAATTTTCATATGTGTCTATATCATGAATGTCGTATGTTGTTTCTAATGCATAGCAAATGTGTTTTAAGTGTATTCTTATATTTCATGCGAAGCTTGAAGTTTTAAATCTATAAGTTAAATATTTATGTATTACTATTAGATGTTAGTTTCTCTGTAGTTTTGTAAATGTTTTCTTTAGAGCTGGAAAAATAAAGACTATAATATAAGACGCACATGCAAACTTAACAATGAAGTACTTAATTTTCCAATAAGTACTTCATTGTTATATCATTCGGCGACGGGCTCACCACCTGTCACGTTGTCCCGAAAATATTTTCGGTGGAAGGTGGGACGTAGGCACTTAATTGTCTAGACCAGAACTCTGTCTACCCCTGTATGACTACCGCCACCCATGAACACCCGCAATACCAGAGGCATAGCAGATGCGTTGCCGGCCTTCAGTGGGGGTTGGCAGAGGTGGGAGAAACCAGGCCTCCAGTTACCTGTACTCACCCGACGAAACGCAGAAGTTTGTTAGACTTCTACTTCACGCCGGTTTTCTGCGAGGTCGTGGTACTTCCCCGGTCGAGCCGGCCCATTCCTGCAACAACAAAAGCTGATGCTCGGCTCTACCACTGTTGAAATTGCTGAATTGAGTGGTCTTTTCAACAATAAAAACTATATTTCGAACCGTTACAGACATACGACTTCAAAGCGGTGAGGCTCAACAATCCAATGCTGCTATTGGTTAACGGCAAGAGAGTGGGGAGGGAACAGTTTGCGAGCACGCGCGTCACCAGCACGTACGAGCTTCAATGACTAACGTAGACGCTGTGGAACTTCACGAACAGCTTCACTTCAGCTGACTAAAGTGAAGCTCCCCAATTCCACATGACGGGGTAAAGTCAGATTCTCATAGAATGGTGTGAATAATATCGAGAACGGTTCTGAATGGTGGAAACTTGAGAGTGGTCATGTCGAAGTAAAAAATATTGGATTCAAATATAACGGAGTAAAAATTTTCATATGTGTCTATATCATGAATGTCGTATGTTGTTTCTAATGCATAGCAAATGTGTTTTAAGTGTATTCTTATATTTCATGCGAAGCTTGAAGTTTTAAATCTATAGAGATTAAATATTTATGTATTACTATTAGATGTTAGTTTCTCTGTAGTTTTTGTAAATGTTTTCTTTAGAGCTGGAAAAATAAAGACTATAATATAAGACGCACATGCAAACTTAACAATGAAGTACTTAATTTTCCAATAAGTACTTCATTGTTATATCACTCGGCGACGGGCTCACCACCTGTCACGTTGTCCCGAAAATATTTTCGGTGGAAGGTGGGACGTAGGCACTTAATTGTCTAGACCAGACCTCTGTCTACCCCTGTATAGGGAATTGCGTGAAGATATTTATTTATTATTTATTTATTGTAATGTAAAACAGCTATCGTTTTTGATTTAAATGTTAACCTATTTTTATATGTATAACCGTTTGAACTCAATCAGACTAAACTGCCAGGAGTAATCTTAAAGCTTCAAAATCATAAAATGTTCTAATTGTATTTTGTCTGACGGCTGTACTTGAGAATATCAGCGTATGTGTTACTTTACAGGCGTTTTACAGCCTTCATGTGCTGCAGTGGTCATTTAGTGCCAAGAAGAAGAAATATTAAAATAAATAGCGCGAAGATATTCTCTGTTGCTACTCGCGCTATCTTTCTCCTTGTCAAACAAGTATATTCTTAACATTTACTCACGACTAATGCCGTTTTGACTGACTGATAAAATTATATTTTGGTATTTATTTTAAGATAATTAAACAAATTAAAATACCATTTAATTATGTCGATATGTACTGCACAAAATATAAATTTACCTATACTAAACTCTATTTCCTTAGAAATATATATTTCTATGCTATTATTAATTTTTGTTATAATAAATTACTGTAGTAGTAAATTTTAAATTTGTAAGGTTTTTGTAAGTAGAAAGAAAATATTTGTATAATCAATCATATATAATATTATGCAATAAATAAATATGGATATAAGAATGAATAGATCGAGAGTAGGAAATTGTTTCGAAACGGGGACAGGGTTGTTGCTATTTAATCTCTTTCGGTAGGGATTTTTCAATCATGACTCTAAGTTCGGAGCACATTAAATACGTGAGTGTGATGAGGCTTAATGTATAAAATTGTACAGAAAGAGATCCTACGAGCCGTGCGCGTGTGCGTGGGCCGACACGCACACACATACGTGCACGTGTACGCACACTTGCACATATACGCACACGTGCACGTATACGCACACGTGCATGTACACGCACACACACTTTGCGGACAAAACGAAGTCCGCGTAAGCGTGAAGCATAACGGCAACGTCGCACACGCGTTATGTCAGTATTGTATGAAGTTTCTCGTTGTGTATATGCAAGTATTTGCATATTCATCGGTCATAGTAAAACGGCACGCACACGTCACGCCACGCACGCGTCACGCCACGCACACGCATCCAATGTACTCTGGGCTCTATCCATCAACTAAATTATAACCCGACCGAATAGAAAACTGGAACAATTGAACTATTTTATACATTGAAGTGTATTTTAACTGTCGGGTAATATTTTAGCTGTTGGAAAAACTCTTTATGATTGAAAAATAAACTCATCGTGTCATATATTATGCGATACAATCAGAATTTGAATAGGATGGATTTTCGATTTACTCATGTTTATTTTATTTTATTAAACAATGAAGAAACATAGCCGATGCAGTGCCACAGAAAATGGATACTAGCCGCCAAGTCTGGTGTTCGTGGGTGTTCGACATTGTCTCTTTCATTGTATTATCAGGAATTCTTATATACGATCCTCAATGTCCCGGCAAAAGTCACAGAAAGCCCTAGGTTGCTTGTATTTCTTGCATAGCTGCATTGACCTTTTTGGTGCCTTCGTTGTTTCTGATTTCATAACACTAGTGCTTTAGCTACTTTGGGAACAGAACTATGTATATGATGTTGTCCTGATTTATGTGTTTATTGAAGTTAAACTTCTTCACGCACGCTTGACTTGGGGAGTAAACAGGTGAATGCGTGACGAGCGCGTTACGAAAAGTGTGATCGGGCGTGGCGAACGGAAGTTGAGAGGGAGATATAAAGTAGCGAAAATATAAAGGGAGAGAGCGTTACGTTTCGTATAGTAAGGGCAAGAGAGAGAAGCGAGCACGCATTCTCTTTCTCCCTTTTTCCTACAGCTACGTATCCGTTTATGAAATTAATGAAGACAATTAAAAATGTATTCTAATAATATCTATTATAAGAAAATATAAAATACGGATTGAGCTAAACAAATTTTACTTCAGTCGTGTCTAAAGCTAAAACTCTTGTTTTTTATTATAATAATATTACAACGTATTTACATATGACAACGTAATTAGCTACAAACAAACATGGTAGAGATTATATTATGTGATTAAATTAAATTAGGATTCATTTAATATGTCTGTTATTTTTATCAATAAACTTTATTGTTTATCACTAACTACAAAAGTTAGTTTTGCAATTGTGACATCGTAAGTTTGAGCTGCCTCCATCCCGTTTTATTCTGAACGCATAGCATACGGTACGAACCGAAGAAGGTTAAAAAAGTGTAAAAGAGTCTGAATTATGAATGGCCTAAAATGTATTATCAAAAATTAAACATAATATATACTAAATTATTGTTAATCTTATTAACCTGATCTCTGTAAAATTAGTTATTATAAGTCAATTAAAAAAATATATAAAGGGAGAGAGCGTTACGTTTCGTATAGTAAGGGCAAGAGAGAGAAGCGAGCACGCATTCTCTTTCTCCCTTTTTCCTACAGCTACGTATCCGTTTATGAAATTAATGAAGACAATTAAAAATGTATTCTAATAATATCTATTATAAGAAAATATAAAATACGGATTGAGCTAAACAAATTTTACTTCAGTCGTGTCTAAAGCTAAAACTCTTGTTTTTTATTATAATAATATTACAACGTATTTACATATGACAACGTAATTAGCTACAAACAAACATGGTAAGAGATTATATTATGTGATTAAATTAAATTAGGATTCATTTAATATGTCTGTTATTTTTATCAATAAACTTTATTGTTTATCACTAACTACAAAAGTTAGTTTTGCAATTGTGACATCGTAAGTTTGAGCTGCCTCCATCCCGTTTTATTCTGAACGCATAGCATACGGTACGAACCGAAGAAGGTTAAAAAAGTGTAAAAGAGTCTGAATTATGAATGGCCTAAAATGTATTATCAAAAATTAAACATAATATATACTAAATTATTGTTAATCTTATTAACCTGATCTCTGTAAAATTAGTTATTATAAGTCAATTAAAAAAATATAATATTCTGATTCTGTACAAAAGATTTTCATTTAGTTACTATTTCTTATCGGCGTATTATTTCGACATCTACCCTCTGGAACCTAATATACAAATCCAACATCTAAACATATACGTTGACTTTGAAATTTTGACAAACTCTGTGAACGAGTAGAGTTCGTCAGTTTTCAAGGTGTCCCTAGCTTCGATTCCATAACACGAGTGCTCTAGCTAATTGATTAAGATCAAAAAGATGCATGAGGTGTTGTCCCTATCTCTATGTATGTATTTATTAACTTAAAATCATTGGAAGGAAAGGAAGATATAGAAGTAGGATTATGATTGCCGTGTGACCATGGCGTATTAAGAATTTAAGGGCTTGTAAATTCCCTCCTCACGTCCTTCCCTCTTGATTCGTGAGAGGTGAATAAAAGAAAACTTGAAATTACATAGTTACTATGTATATATTTATTTATCTATGTATAACAATCAACGTTCATCTTTGAAAGGACTAACGGATTATACATGATTTCGGGTCTTGAGAAATTCAATTTTAGGAATGTTTAACTGATGGTATCCGTCGTAATACTTGTAAAGAACATACGATACGACTCAGATTCAGATTACAAATGGGAATTGATGGCAAATGACCAATCGGCATACCTGATGTTAAAAATTACTCCAGACACCAGTGTATAGTCGCAACTCTATACGTATAGCAGATGCGTTGTCAAACTTTGATAAGAGAATCGGGACAAAAGACGGAAGAAGAGGGATAAGGATAGCGCGGATTAATTTAGATCTTGGCTACCTCACTCACTATAGGAATCGCGAGTTCACAAGATTGTTTGTAGAAAGCAGATTCCACTGACGTGTTAAGATCTTGGATTAATGATTATCTGCCAATATTAACGGAAAATAAAAGGGAATAACAATCTTAAAAATCATTTTGAAGGCTAAACTCAATTTTTAGACATAACTACTCTTATATAGGTATTTAATAAAATCTCTTCCGCGCTCATTTCAATTCAACTATTCAATTAAATATGTTTTGTTATTTTCTTATTAAAATATTTCATTTCAATTTAAAAAAATTTCACTAATGTATGCTGTATACTAATATATTGCTATGCCCAAATGAGTAGTTGCATGATATCGTACTATACCTTCTTAAACTTTCTTATGTTTATATGCAATAAAACCTTTGACTTTCACTCTTGTATATTATACTTTAGAATTTGTGGTAACTATGTAAAAAATAAAACAATGTTTTACAATGTTAAACAATGTTTATTTTATAAAATACTTTTATAAAAACGCGCAATAACTCGACTGTTCCTCTTTCTTGCAGTCAAGAAGTCTATTGTGTCTGGTGCAAAATCTTTTATATATTTTGATACCCGTATTCTATTGAAAATTACTAATAACTTCGGTCAAGCGTTCACCTCCCATAGTTTCATGTCATTCTCGACGATTTCGGCATACATTTCCGCCTTGCGGCGGTCTTTGAACAGTGGTCTTAGGGTCTTCAGACCGAGACCCAATAATGCTCCATTGTCTAGTAAGTCGTTCAGTTTAAAGGCCAGGACCGGATTGTAATGGAGGCGCAGAAGACTCGGTCTGGAGTATAAGTACTGACTGTCCCGAAGGTTTAGCTTCGCCCATGTCTCCACAGTCTTGTTGCCGCTAGCGATCTGCCAATAGATATATGGTTCATTGCCAACCGGCATACGCTAGGACTTAATAAAAAAATAAAACAAAAAAGAATGTCTGATCCATGAAGTGAGTTATAAGCTGATTATTACTTTTTTTATTTAGATGTTGTTTGTTTTCAGATTAAAAGTATTCTATGTCCTTCCCCAGGTTTCAAAGTACCTCTATATCAAAATTTCATCAGAATTGGTTAAGCTATGAAGGCGTACCAGACAGACAAACAAGATGAAGAGAATGTTAGTGACATTCACTTACACTTAATATTAGTATGGATAATTATTTTTAATAGACTTGAAAAGGTTTTCAATTCGGCTGTACAATTTTTACGTTTACGTTTGTTATACTTTGGTGCAGCTTTATTACCATATAATTTTATAGCCTCACATTTATTTCATTTCTAAGGCATTTCGGGTAAAGCCTGAATCCTCAAAACTCCCCTCTTGACTTTTTTTACAGCTAAAAAGTTAAACCAATAATGAAGCAAGAAAATAAAATTCACGCCATTCCCAATAGTGGCGTAGACAGAAGTCTAGACAATTAAGTCCTTTCGACTCAAGTTTCACCGGAGATATTTTTGGGACCACGGGACTGGGAGTGAATCTTTCGCTGTCTTTTTGTCCAAGCCAACGGTATGCATCGTACGTAAGTTTTTTAAAAACAATGGTTCGAGACTGCCACCTGGGGATCGATATCGGGTCTCTTGACTCGAATTCCGATTATCCAACCACTCGTCTGTCGTGACTTAGTAAAGAAGAAATGAGAAATTAAATATTACCAGTGCCTGGTTTAAAGACCGTGTTCTTATTAGGGAAATTTTATTTAAGGACAGTAGAGAAAAGTACAGAAGTTGTTAGTTGTTCCATTAGAAGCCTTGCTCACCTTAATTTCACCAACTTGCTTGAGGAAATACGATGAGAAGTAGAATCTCAGATTGTCGGAGTTCGAATGCCGCGTATTACGCTGCCGTATATAGGAGCGTAGGAGATTGTAACCGGGCCGTTTGTATTTGAATACCTGCAATAATTATTGGTTCATTAAAGGAATATTTACCGCGTGATTGGCTATCTATTGGCCTAGCATGGCGAGATAACCATCTCGATCATAAAAAAAATAACTTCGCGCATTTGCCTTACAGGGATAGACAGAGGTCTACTTTAGACAATCGAGTCCCTTCAACCCACCTTCCACCGAAGATATTTTCGGGACAACATGACAGGTGCTGAGCTCGTCGCCGTCTTTATATCAAAGCCAATGGTATAATTCGTACGTAAGTTTGTAAAAATCCATTGTTACGAGCCGGACACCTGGGGATCGAACTCGGGTCTCTCGACTCGAAATTCCGACCATCCAACCACTCGGCTATGGTGACTTTATCTAGATCAAAATTATCTAGATCAAAACCGGTAACGAGCAGCAGCGTCTAAAGTGCTAGTTACTAAAGTGATCGTCAATCCGCTTGCCTAGCGTGACGATAGTGGAAAATCCTTCCTTACAGGAGAGGCCTATTTCCTGCTATGGACTTTTACAGGCTGATATGATGATATGATTAGAAGGGATGAAAAGAATGAATGATTGAACAGTTTGACCGATTATTCTTGTGGGTCAAGTCGACCCTTTTAGTCTTAACGCACTTCGCAAGATACGTGCAGTAAAATGTTTGTAGTTTATGCAATAGTTAGTTGAGGTATATACTCAATATTTACATGTCAAACACAAACACCCAGGCCCGGAAAAACGTAGAAAAAGTGGTTTTTCTACATTGACCCGACCGGGAATCGAACCCGGGACCTCGAGATGGCGACATCTTGAAAACTTATTAGATAAAATTAATGATTGAATGAAACCCATGTGGGTTTGGAGGTCAAGGTTAGATAGAATTAAAAAGTCAAGTCAAGGTTAGATAGAATTAAAAAGTCACGATAGCCGAGTGGAAGGGTGGTCGGAATTTCGATTCGAGAGACCCGAGTTCGATCCCGGGGTGGCAGGCTCGTACCAATGGGTTTTTTCAAAAACCTATGAACGATTCAAATCGATGGCTTGGACATAAAGACGGCGACGGGCACACCACCTGTCACGTTGTCCCGAAATATCTTCGGTGTAGGGTCGCTCGAAGGGACTTAATTGTCTAGACTCTGTCCACCCCTGTATTGGGAATGGTGTGAAGATATTTATTTATTATTATTTTGTTGGAAAGAATTAACTACTACTCACTTGATAAATAAAATTTCCTGTTACATACGAGTCGATGTAATGCGTCCCGTAACTCTTCATGAACCTCCTCACTTCGGTCGGATTGCTTACGTTCAAATTGTCGATCGCTCGTTTGACGTAATCCTTTACAGTGGCGTTTTTCAGATTGTCCAATTGAACGGACTTGTCAACTTTCGTTAACTTCACCAGTACGTAGCAACAGTTGTCCGGTTTTGTGACGTATTCCAAACCGAAGGCACGCATTACTTCGTCCAATATCCAATCGCCTAAGAAAGCTTTCGCCGGTTTATCTGTTCTGGAAACGATTTTTTTTGATAGTATTTTCTCTATTTTAAATGTATATTAAATGTATTACGGTCCAATAACTAATATTTTTTTTATAGAGAAGTGAGGCAAACGAGCAGGTAGCTCACTTGATGGTAAGTGATTACCGCCGCCCATGAACATCCGCAATACCAGAGGCATAGCAGATGCGTTGCCGGCCTTTGGGAAAGGTATAGGCTTTTTTCTTGAAGGTCCCTAAGTCTTATCGGTCCGGAAAAACCGCTGACGGCAGCACATTCCATAAAGTGCAAGTGCTTGGCAGAAAATTCCGCGAAAAACAAACTGTGGTGAAAAGCCAAGCATGAAAATGGTGTTGATGGAATTTTTGACTATGCCGTAAGGTACATGAAATTCAGCTGCTGGGATTAATCCGAACAGTTCCTCGGAGCACTCCCCGTAGTAAATCTTGTAAAAAATGCAAAGAGGGGTTCTAGCCTATCAGATAGATCATGGTCGTCGACGATTGGAGCCTCTCTTCGTTGGCTACGGTCAAATGGAAGGAGCTGAAGCTCGAGTGCCCCCGCCCAGAGATGCGAACAGTACTCCATGTGTGTCCATATTAGTGATTGTTATTAGAATTGGTTGGGTAACTTGCAGGTAACTTCGTTTATATATTTATAATCTAATTCCAATTAATAAAAATAGACAGACACTGTGGCTTATAATAGTCTACAGTGTCCCATAGTGCAGGCCTGCACCATAAATAGGAATTGCTTCAATCGCCACGTTGGGTAAACGGTTTGATCGTTTATTGATGAATCGGCAACTATTGGAACCTTAGTTAGTAGACTAAAACTGGATTAATAGGGTCTTAAGTTCTTACCTTAATGCGGGATTAATATTGAATAAATAAATTAATATCTTTGCGCATATTCCCAATACTGGGCTGCACAGAGGTCTAGACAATTAATTTCTTTCGATGCACCGTCCTCCGAACACTGTTTGGAACAATGCGACTGATGCTGAACCTATACTTACTATGTATATATTTTGGTATTTGTTATGTATATTTATATATTTTAAAATTATACTTAAATATATATATTTGATACACTTGCATAGATAAATACTCATATATACATGTAAACATGCATGTTTATCACACAAATGTTTGGCCCTAGCGGAATACGAATCCTCAACCCTTAGCATTAAAGGCATACCAACTATGGGGTCGTTAAATTCATCATTGAAAACCATTTAATATGTATCAGAACTTTCAAATGAAACTTTTTTAAAGAAGATTGTTCGCCTGGGACTATCGACTCCCGTGTACACTCACTCCTACTAGCCGAATGGAAACTCGAGTTCGAGATGGTAACTTATGCACGATTTATATCGTTGGCATAGACATAAAGACGTCGACATGCTCGCCACCTGTCGTCACATTATCCCAAAAATGACCTCTGTCTACCCCAGTAATAGTATGAAGATATTTATTTATTTAATGTATCTTACTTTACCCCGGTACTTTCACTCTATCTCACTTAAAAACTCACCCTTCTATTCTAAAATTCTGGAAATAAGTTTGTAAGAGGTCCTCGAATGTTTCACAGAGTAAGATATTCATGTCGAACATTGTGTCGCCTTTGGTCTCCCGGCTGCTGACGTTGACGAACAACCGTATATTCTTCTCCCTGAAGGGTTCCACTCGTGTCGGATTCTCGTCCTCGTAATCAGAGGAAACGACTTGAGTAACTTGTGATAGGTCTCCATAGCTGGAATAATAACTAAATTTAAAAAAAAGGTCACGATATCCGAATGGATAGGTGATCGGAATACCCGTTCCGATTATATGAATGTAAAAAAGATAATATTGCTCATAGCACTACTAATTTCGTATATTAAATTGCTATTTGTTAGATAAGATAATACCCACTTGTTAGATAGATTTAAAAAGTCACGATAGCCGAGTGGAAGGGCGATTGGAATACGAGTCAAGAGACCCGAGTTCGATCTCCAGGAGGCAGGCTCGTACCAATGTGTTTTTTCAAAACTTATACGAATTGCATCGTCGGTCCAAGCCGACGATGCAAATACAAAGACTGCAAAAGACTTACCATCTGTCATGTTGTCCCAGAATATGCGTCGGTGAAATGCAGGTTGAAAGCACTAAATTCTCTAGATATCTGGCTACCTCTATATTGGGAAATGCGTGAAGATATGTATGTAAATAAATGCACAACATCACATACGTAGCTCCAATTCCAAATTAAGTAGTTTAAGCACTGGTGCTATGGATTCTAAAACAACAAACACCCAGAACCGAGGCAATGTAGAAAAAGTGTTTTTTTTTTTACATTGAATCGTACCCTCAGACCTGTGAAACCATGCAAAGCGGTGTTAGTGACAACCTTCTACGAGTCGTCGAAATAGAAACATGGCTAAATGTGTTTTAACTAACAATATACAAAATTAAAGTAAAACCTTGTTTATCCGGAATTCAATCAATACCCTGAAGGAATCGGGTGAAGAAATTTTTTTTTAAATGTAATATATTAAGTGTTTTTTTAAATGTAAACATGATAGACGTTAATAGAGAAAAAAACAGTCGAATTAAACTATTCTAATTTAAACTTATTTAACTTTTTTCCGAGGAGCCTATAATACTGACTGTATCGTAGCGTATTCAAGATATTTTTAACACTATTATTTCTTTCTTAAATAATCTAATGGCAATAACTATACATGAGACTTCCCTTTTCTACGAAAGCAACTTAAAAATAACGCATGTTCTAAATGTATGAAAAAAAATTGACTGAAGTTATGAAGTAATATTAACAAAAACAAGAAACTAAAAATTAAGAAAATAGCAAGTAATATAAACAGTACATAACATTGCTTTTTTTATAAATCGCTTCCTGTATTTTTGCACTAAGCTTCATTAATACTTGAAAGCGTGAAGGCACACACATTAATATGTATGTAAGATGATTTAAAATATGATATATTGACTTAATAAACTTAATAAAAAAATACAAGTTTTTCATAAAGATGAGAGGAAGATTGTTTACTATACCACGACTATTTTTTTCGGCAAACGAATTACTTGCGCATATTTTTATCGTATTTGCATAATTTATCACAGCTTTAAACATAACAATGTCGAAAGTGAAAGTATATTGGTTCGTTGCCTTAAATCGGCAATACATATAATTCTCAACATATGGTTTAAAAGTAATAATAAATACTTACTTGGCAAATACGTCTATGGCATTACCGATGGCCAAACCGTATCCCAAATCACTGTGCTCACTAACGCACAAACCACAACACAGGGTAACCGCTAAAACCGTCCAATACGACATTTTGAACTATTTAAATCATATTAAAATATGCATGCCGCGTGGAGGCAGCATATCAACTGGGATATTTTTTCACATTTTGCTAATGTTAACACGAAGTAAACACTTATTGAACTTGACCCGTGAGATTAGTTTGGTCGCGCACGTTATGAACTACACAACGCGTTTCATACGGATTCGTTCACGCATCTGTTGACTAAATCTGAACGTGCATATAGTTCAGACGTGACGAAAAACTAGATTCATTGTTTTATTTATATAAAACTATAACAATAATTATGCTGGTGTAAACATCAAAAACATCACACTAATCACTGACTAAACTATTAAATATAGAAAGATAATATTGCTCATAGCACTACTAATTTCGTATATTAAATTGCTATTTGTTAGATAAGATAATACCCACTTGTTAGATAGAATTAAAAGTCACGATAGCCGAGTGGAAGGGCGATTGGAATACGAGTCAAGAGACCCGAGTTCGATCTCAGGAGGCAGGCTCGTACCAATGTGTCTTTCAAAACTTATACGAATTGCATCGTCGGTCCAAGCCGACGATGCAAATACAAAGACTGCAAAAGACTTACCATCTGTCATGTTGTCCCAGAATATGCGTCGGTGAAATGCAGGTTGAAAGCACTAAATTCTCTAGATATCTGGCTACCTCTATATTGGGAAATGCGTGAAGATATGTATGTAAATAAATGCACAACATCACATACGTAGCTCCAATTCCAAATTAAGTAGTTTAAGCACTGGTGCTATGGATTCTAAAACAACAAACACCCAGAACCGAGGCAATGTAGAAAAAGTGTTTTTTTTTACATTGAATCGTACCCTCAGACCTGTGAAACCATGCAAAGCGGTGTTAGTGACAACCTTCTACGAGTCGTCGAAATAGAAACATGGCTAAATGTGTTTTAACTAACAATATACAAAATTAAAGTAAAACCTTGTTTATCCGGAATTCAATCAACCGAGCCTATGCTTTATATGAGCAATTGATTCATCCGGAGTGATCCAATTTATTAATAATACGGGTGGTGGGTGATTGGAATTCGATTCCTTGATTCGAGACCCGAGTTTGATCCCCAAGTGGCAGGCTCGTACCAATGCGTTCGGTGGATAGTGGATCGAAAAGACTTAATTGTCTAGATCCTCCTCTACCCTGAAGGAATCGGGTGAAGAAATTTTTTTTTAAATGTAATATATTAAGTGTTTTTTTAAATGTAAACATGATAGACGTTAATAGAGAAAAAAACAGTCGAATTAAACTATTCTAATTTAAACTTATTTAACTTTTTTCCGAGGAGCCTATAATACTGACTGTATCGTAGCGTATTCAAGATATTTTTAACACTATTATTTCTTTCTTAAATAATCTAATGGCAATACATGAGACATGAGACTTCCCTTTGTTATGTATATTTATATATACATAACAAAGGGCATACATGAGACTTCCCTTTTCTACGAAAGCAACTTAAAAATAACGCATGTTCTAAATGTATGAAAAAAAATTGACTGAAGTTATGAAGTAATATTAACAAAAACAAGAAACTAAAAATTAAGAAAATAGCAAGTAATATAAACAGTACATAACATTGCTTTTTTTATAAATCGCTTTCTGTATTTTTGCACTAAGCTTCATTAATACTTGAAAGCGTGAAGGCACACACATTAATATGTATGTAAGATGATTTAAAATATGATATATTGACTTAATAAACTTAATAAAAAATACAAGTTTTCATAAAGATGAGAGGAAGATTGTTTACTATACCACGACTATTTTTTTCGGCAAACGAATTACTTGCGCATATTTTTATCGTATTTGCATAATTTATCACAGCTTTAAACATAACAATGTCGAAAGTGAAAGTATATTGGTTCGTTGCCCTAAATCGGCAATACATATAATTCTCAACATATGGTTTAAAAGTAATAATAAATACTTACTTGGCAAATACGTCTATGGCATTACCGATGGCCAAACCGTATCCCAAATCACTGTGCTCACTAACGCACAAACCACAACACAGGGTAACCGCTAAAACCGTCCAATACGACATTTTGAACTATTTAAATCATATTAAAATATGCATGCCGCGTGGAGGCAGCATATCAACTGGGATATTTTTTCACATTTTGCTAATGTTAACACGAAGTAAACACTTATTGAACTTGACCCGTGAGATTAGTTTGGTCGCGCACGTTATGAACTACACAACGCGTTTCATACGGATTCGTTCACGCATCTGTTGACGAAATCTGAACGTGCATATAGTTCAGACGTGACGAAAAACTAGATTCATTGTTTTATTTATATAAAACTATAACAATAATTATGCTGGTGTAAACATCAAAAACATCACACAATTCACTGACTAAACTATTAAATATAGAAATATATATGTCATAAATCTAGGTTTAATTGTTTTAATTAAATGATCAGTTAAAATCACATTAGTAGATTGCAGAGTTCGTTTGATTAATATCCTTCTTGATATGTGTTTTTATTTTTAATTCGAATTCTTTGATCTATTTAACTTTCATCAATAGGTTAAAAAAATTAAACAAAGACTTTGTAGAAAGATTTATTAAAATCTAAAGATGATAGGAATCAGGGAATTACGAGTAGGTCATTGCTCCCAAACTAATCTTAAAATTGTTTGCTTTATTATGTTGTGATGTAGATTATAAATTTATTACAATACATATATTATACAATAATATTATTACACATATTACAATACAATATTGTAAAAGTATTATTGAGAAATGGAAGTTTCTTATGCCTTGTTCTTCTCCGTCAGAGGTAACTCGTTACGAAACAGAGGTTGTTTAAAAGAAAATCCGACATAACAAAGAAATGTATGTTTTTATGTCAACTAAATAAATTATTTTACCATATTATTTCTAGCTATTATTCTTCTCTCTATTACTTTCTAACTTCTTAACTTAACTTCTTATTTTAACAGTCTGCAAAAGTCAATTGCAGGACTTAGGTCTCTCCCGAAAGAATAATTGTTATAATCTCGATAAGCTGAAATGGTATCGCAGTACTATATACTTCGTACCTTACGCACAGCTCCGTTACTGGCCAGCCAAGTTTGTTAATTTTGGCATTAATAAATTGACTCACCGTCTGTTGATACCTATCGTTATTTTTAAGGGTTTTCCTTTAGTCGTCTCTTACAATACCCACAGGTACGGTTGAACGGTATAGGTAGATGCTTACGTCGAAACCATACGGCAATTTCTTTATCTACTCTCTACTAAGCCACGACAGCCGATTGTCAAGAGAGGTTGACCGAGTGGTTGGGTGGTCGAAATTTCGAGTCAAGAGACCCGAGTTCTATCCCTAGGTGGTAGGCTCGTACCAATGGGTCTTTCAAAAACTTATGTACGAAGTTGGCACTTGTAAATGCTCATGCAATTTCTGTGTAGGGTCCTCTACAAGATTAAGTTAGCAAGCAAAATATTGCTAGGAGTGGATGGATACAGATGACCTTTCTTTGCGGCAAAATTGGAATCCATATGTTCAGCAAAGACGAAGAAAATTTAAAGACGACGTGGCTGTCTACTGCTATATGCATGTGTCGGAGCAGTATCGCGGACTTGTCTTCTGTGTTTCGTGTGGTGAATGAGATAACTGGCGTCCCACACCTCTACACTTTACTTTTCTTCGTCTCCTATTTTTCAATACCTTTAAGACTAAGAGTACTCAACGCACCCGTTCCTGTGTTGCGAATGGTGGGAGTCGGTAGGCACTTACCATCAAGTGAATAGATGGGTCCTTTCCCTCCTTATACCATACCAAAACTACATATTACTTGCTTCTACCTTCGACTTGCTTTTTTTCCTCACAGGCTGTCAGTACATACATAAAAACCTACAAAAGTCCACGGCAAGAAGTGGGTCTGTTCCGAAACGGAGGATTTGCTGTTGCCAAGCTTAGCAAGCGGATTGGCGATCGCAGTACAAGACAACTTAGACCTTAGGCGCGACTGACCGGCTATAACCGGTCTGTATAATTATCAAGATAGTTATCTCGTTATCTGTTGATAGCATTTTCAAAGCTCATTCGTTAGTGGTCTCTTACACACCCACGGGAAGATAGGAGTGATATATTCTTACGCTATAACCTCACGGCAACGCACTGTATTTCCTCGGCTTCGTTGTTGAGGATGTCGTCTGTCGTTACAAATAAGTGGGCTTCCAGTAAAATCGTGAAGTGTAAATGTCTTTTATCTTGTGAAACAAAATAGGGCACCATCATATTGATGTAGTCCACTACATCGACACTTCGACAAAAATCAAGGTCCACCGACTATTGCGTTAGGTTGTCGCCTCGTTTCATGATAACCTCACGAACCGCGCGCGTGAATAAAAATATCTGACATTTTACAAGGTATTCAAAATATTTTATATGCATTTCGAAAATATAAGATGGTGTATATTGTGTTATACATATGGACTACGTTTGTCTCCTAACGAACGTTGTCTCCTAACCATAATGCATAGAAGATAATATATAAAAATTTGTCTTTTTTATATGCATTGTCAAGACATCTGACACATTCTGGGTGTATTTAGAGATCTTCGCAATTCTGTTCTTTCGATCCACATATGCACCGGATTTTACATGGTACAGATATATACTTACATATATAAATATTTATAAAAACATATAAATATGCATGAGTCGAGTAAATGTTCATTTTAATGACAGAAATATTTGCCCCTACCGTTATTGGAAACCGTAACCCTTAGATTCAAAGGTCACTATGTGCTAGGCTATCAGGCCAATTTTTATGCAAGTTTAATTTATGCAGAAAGGTGCTATTATATCGTATTATAATCGACTTTCGAATATTTATGTTTTAACAGTTGTCCAAGGTTAAGCTGAAGGTTAGTCTCTCGAATTTGCAGAAACCAAAGAAACAAAAAAATCAAAGAAAAAAGCATGACAAGAAACATGACCCACAGCGTCATTGAAACCTGGGTCGCCTAGTTACGCTGCACGTCAATAGATGGCACTTTAATAATATTTTCAATAAATAAAGTTTTATTCTTCGTAAACCATTTTTCTCATTGATCACAGATAACATGCACCTGCGTAAAATTGAAATGTTAGACACTAACCCAAGACAAAATACTGTCTTAATCATTTGACTGGTTTCCGATATACCAATATATAATTTGTATGGATTATATAAAATATTAATTTGTAAAGTAATGAGATAATGATCTACCATGCCATATGTCTTCATTCAAACGTACAACATTCTATGAAGTCACAAAACTATCGCCGTTCCAACTAAGATTATTATTTTCTGTTTTTGTAAATTACCTATGTCTCTTGCTTACACCTATAAGTTAATTTTTTATTTTTTATTTTTTTTATTTTGTTTATTTAGGTAATCATACAGCGTATCACTAAGTATTTACAATTGTTCATTTTGTTATTAATAATATTGACGTTGAGGAGCGTGTGCGTGTGCGTGTGTGCGTGTGTGCGTGTGCACGTGTGCACGTGTGCGTGTGTGCGTGTGTGTGTGTGTGTGTGTGCGCGTGTGTGTGTGTGTGTGTGTGAGTGTGTGTGTGTGTGTGTTTGTGTGTGTGTGTGTGTGTGTGTGTGTGTGTGTGTGTGTGTGTGTGTGTGTGTGTGTGTGTGTGTGTGTGTGTGTGTGTGTGTGTGTGTGTGTGTGTGTGTGTGTGTGTGCGTGTGCTTTATGCCCTGTTTATTTTAATGATTTCATGTTTAAACCGGCTTTTGGATAGATTGTATATGTCTACATTAGAATAGTATTTATTATAAGTTTCAACAATACGACACAGCGTGGAGTTTTTAGTATAGTTTGAGTTTCTCAAGAGTACACTAAACAAATATGTGTTTCTTGTATGGTACACTGGAACTCGTAGAGATATTTTAGAAAGCAGAGCTGGACAATCTATATCACCAGACCCATGCAGTAGCATCATATCATGTTGTCGTCGCCTGAGTTCCAGTGTGTCTAAACGATAGTATTAGAACAAGCTTCAGAGTATGTTGTAAATAATTTATGGTCTTTATAACACAAATATTTAACAAATTTTTTCTGAATTGATTCAATTTTATGGCTGGGTGTTAAATAGTTAGGGGATCAAATAGTAGTTGCGTATTCAAGTATACTACGCACATATGCAAAATATAGTACTTTAATGCAATCTATGTCACTGAAAAAGTTGCAGACACGCTTAATAAATCCAATTTGTTTGTATGCTTTATTCACAATGCCATCGATATGTACTTTGAATGTTAGTCTAGAATCTAATTGTATACCTAGATCTTTAACCAAGTTTATCCTTTTTATCCTACGATTATTAATTATGTAATTAAAATCTATAATGTGTTTCTTTCGAGAGACATTTTATTATGTCTGTAGTAGGTTTCTAGATTGCTAAGGTCTTTTTGGATATTGAAGCAGTCTTCTAGTGTATTAATTTTGTGATAATTTTTTTTATCATCGGCGAACATTAGGTGCTTTGAGTGAATGAAACATTCATTGATGTCAAATAGGTAGGCATTAGTCCGAATTAGACAGCAGCGGTCCGAGTATTGAACCCTGTGGGACCCGGAAGTTACTACAACGTAATCACTGCGAGCACCACCAAGCACAACTGCTTGCCTTCTGTTAATAATGTATGAGGTTACCCATCTGTGTAGATCTCCACGTATACCCAGGACATATAGCTTCTGTAAAAGAATGGCGTGATCTACTCGGTCAAAGGCCTTTTCAAAGTCGGTGTATATTACATCAACTTGCTGTCTTTCATTCATCGTTGAATGTATATAATCAATAAAAACAGCAAGTTACTGTAGATCTTTTTGCCATGAATCCATGCTGTGTAGATATTTGTTAATTAAATACCTAATATGTTTAGAAATTAGTTTTCAAAGATTTTACCTAACGTGTTTAGTATTGAGATTGGACGATAATGTTCAATTCTGTTTTGGATCCGTTCTTATGTATAGGTATTATTAATGCCTCTTTCCATTTATTTGGGAATGCTCCATAAGTATTAACAGACATGTTGTAAATATTAGATAGGGAGTAGCTAATTGTTTAGCACACTTGATCATAAATACAGGAAGTATGTTGTCACTTCCAGAACCTTTATTAATTTTGAGTGTACTTAATATACAGAATACAATCTCAGCACTAAAGCATACATTGTGTAAAATATCATTTGACTTTACGTTGCAAATATGAGAAAAATCATATGAAGAATTTGGTTTTTGAAATACACTTTCAAAAAAATTATTAAATCCTGCACATATGTCAATTTCATTTGTATAGGTTTCTTCGCCTAAATATAATGAGTTAGGGTACACAGAATTATTATTGCGTATAGATTTTAAGTATGACCATAATATTTTAGGATCTTTTTTTAAATACTTCTGCATCTTGGTAATGAACTTTTCATGACATATCTTCTGTATTTTCTTTTGTCTAGGTCTTAATATACAAAATTCCCTATAATCGTTGGGATTTTTATATATTTTCCAGTGTTTATGTTTCAAGAGATTTTCACGAATGATATGCTTTAAAGATTTAGAATACCAAATAGGATAAGAGGACGATCGGATCGATTGTTTAGGTACAAATTTTTCAATAAGAAGATAGAGTTGAATGTAGAAACTTTGAACAACATCATCTATAGTGTCGCCAATTAGTATAGAGGACCAGTCAATTTCTGTCAGAGCTTTATTAATTTTATCATAGTCGGCTCTGTGGTATTTAAATTTAGTAATTAGTTTGATTTTTAAGGAGGGTATTAATAAATCAGATGCATCTATCAATAGAGAGGGATGATGTTTGTCCTCAGGTACTAGATAGACCACCGAGTGTGTTACATCCATATTTATGTTACTAAACACCAAATCTAACACGTTACCTTTCTTATTAGTTATCAGATTATGTTGATTTAGACCTAATAGGTTGCAAAGATCTATTAGCTTAATAGCAGCATTTTGAAGATCAACTGGGCCACGCTTTAGCCAGATAGGCCCTGAAGAAGACCATGAGATATTGGCAAGATTAAAGTCACCAACTAGTATGAAGAGATCATTAGGATATTGAGTAATTATGTTTGAAAGCATATCTATAAACTTTTCCAGTCGTTTTGGAAGCAAGTTATCTGGGGACATATACACAACTCCGATGTGTAGATCACGCCTTTCCTGATTACTAAAGCACTTTCCAGGTATTGTTACCCACAGAGATTCAAGGTCTTTACATAACCATTCAGTTCGTTCTTGAGCTTGCAGACTAGTTCTTGTACAGATCATAACACCTCCACCCTTCTTTTTTTGAGACGACGTATTATCTCTATCATATCTATACAGGTCATACCGGTGGTCACTCAACTCACTGTTAAGAATACCATCGGTCAGCCATGTCTCAGTTATGATAATTATGTCAAAATTATTTCCCTTTACGCTTTCTCGAAATTGCCTAGTTTTAGTGCGTAAGCCACGGACATTCTGATATAAAATATGGAAAGGATGAGAATTAGGAGCCATTTAAAAAAAAAAGTTGTATATCCATATTATTGAGTCAATCTTGTTAATATTATCTTAGGATTATATAAAAATATGATCTTAGGATTTGATTTTAAGAAACGAATGATTAAGGCTTTAATTTTTGTATACACTAATGACATATCTTTGTTTATTGGGAAGAATGTTATAATTAGGTTTAAAATAGGGCATTTTTTTTTGTAAAGTGTGATTGTGTTTGTGTACATAAGATGTGTTTGCGTAATGTGATTTGCTAATATCGATACAAAGATAAAGGGCAACTTAGTTATTAAACTAATTATACAATTTTTGATAAATCTCTTTCTGAATTTATAATGATAGCAGGAGACTCTTCGTTTTTTCTCAAAAAAATGTTGCAATTTCTCACCCATACGAACTTATATGATTTGGCCTGCGCTTGGGATTTAACCATTTTTAATAGCATTTTATTGTCAGGTGTCAAATGCTCATTGACAAAAAAAATTTTAGTTGGGCCTTTCAGCCCTATATCTGTAGTTGTAATGCCCTTGACTTTCCGAAGTCCTGCAATAATGTCATTCTTAATGGCGCGGTTGTGAAGTTTGACAACGATATTTTTTGAACGGCCACCTAGATTATTCATAGTCTGAACTCGGTGCGCAAAAACTACTTGATCTTTTGTCAACTTTACGCCTGCATGATTGGCTATTTTGACTGTCAATTCAGATGCCGATTCTTTCGAATTTTCAGGTAAACCCACAATTTCTAAATTAGAAAGTCTTGCCCATTGCTGTTCTTTTTTAATCTGCAAACTCAGCTCTGATATCTTGATCTCTCCATCCTTAATATTTTTTTTGTAGAATTTCAAAGTCGGTTTTAAGATTATTGAAGTTATTGAGCAAACTTTTGTGCGATTCCTCAAATTGTTTGATGTTGTTAGTAATTTCGGCCTTTATTTCAGTAATAAGTGATAATTTCAAATCCTGAATTATATCGTCCTTTATCTCTTTCAGTTTTTTGTCTAGGAGTAGTTCGATGCTCTTAATTAAGTTTGAGTCGAAGGGTTGAATGCTTGTTGTCTCAGTAACATTTATTAATTGGTCTGAACTTTTTGTCGAAGAGATATGAGCAACTTTTTCCTGACTAGAGCTCGAAGATGATTTATAACTTCTTACTGAGGTGTAACTGTTGTCACCACCTTTCTTGCAAGAAACAGTACAAGCGGGGCACTTCCATTCAGATCTTGGTGAATTATCGTGATTAAAATTAATACACTCTGAATGGTAATTGTGCGAACACACTGTGCATTTTATTCGTTTTTGCGTAACGCTTATATTTGACCTACATGCTTCACACCTTCCAACCATTTTATAGTGAGATATAAAACAACAATAATAATAATAAAAAAAAAGAAAACGAAAGAAAATCTTCAAAAAAAAAAAAAGCTACAAAAAGGATAACGAATAAGAAGATTGTCAACTAGTCTTGAAATCGGTCGTTTAGGTAACCGGTGAAAGCAAGCTAATAAGGCGTAGGGCTAAAACGCTGTACGATCGTTGCGATGAAATATTTGATTTGTCTCTATTCAGATTCCTTACAATTCAAACGTCGTAGGGTATGATTAAAATTTTTATATAATATTCTCTTCACAATCACGCACTATTAACTAAGTTTTACACACTAAAAATTACGGAAAATCACTTGTACTTTCACAAACAACACAAAACACCATTAAATAACATTTAGAGAAGTGTTCAATGATTTTATATGATACGTTACTTTATCAACACGTACGTTCGCTCAACATGAGATGATGATATGAAGTATTTACCATCTCGTTTTTTATGATTGACGTGAGAAACGACAAAGGGAAAGCCTTCAAAAATTGCAATATCTATCTGACCGATGGTGGGTTATCTATGTCATAAAATACCGGACCAAAATTAAACAGATCGGAGACAGATAGCAGCATTAACTGTCTGGTATTGCATTCGTCAATACGTTCGCCATGGCTGAATAATGGGTGGGCCACAGCCGTAACGATATTCTGATTTTGCTCTGTTCGATTTAAACCCTTATACATATACATAAGATAAATCTTAGATGTAAACTACGATTTGCAAATCAATAAATAATAATCCATAATTCTACATATTCCATATACCGTATCCAACGAAGACCGGCTCGAATCGTCGACGACCATATTCTATCTGATCGGCTAGGCTTTGGATGGATTATTCGGGTTATCCCAGCCACTGAATTTCACCATCGTACCTTACGGCATAGTCAAAAATTCCATCAACACCATCTTGATGCTTGGCATTCCACCACAATGCGTTTTCCGCGGAAATTTGTTCCACACACTTGCACTTTATGGAATCTGCTGCCGTCAGTCCAGAGTAATAACAGGTGCGTTAGGCGTTCGGCGGCGGTAATCACTTACCATCACGTGAACCACCTACTCGTTTGCGCCCTATTCTATAAAAAAATAAGACAATACCCATTAAGGTGTTTAACGGGACTCTAAATATTTGTCAAAGCAACACTTTATCGCGGCTATACGAGGTGACAAGAGAAAGGATCGTTACGCCATGAAGGAAGTACTAAATTTTTTTAAGAGGTTGAATGACACGCTATCAAACACGCGGGTTTACTTTTGCGATAAAACAAAGTAGTCTATGATTCAGGCAATGGCCTCATTTTTATCTTCCAAGAATGATAGGCATAGCTTTAGAGTTGCGCGTTGTACATGTATCTCTGAAATATTAAGCATGTCAGCCATGCTATAATAAAATAAATAAATAAATATCTTCACGCAATTCCCAATACAGGGGTAGACACAGGCCAAGTCTAGACAATTAAGTCCCTTTGACCCACCTTCCACCGAAGATATTTTCGGGACAACATGACAGGTGGTGAGCCCGTCGCCGCCTTTTATGTCCGAGCCAACGATGAAATTCGTACATAAGTTTTTGAAAAACTCATTGGTACTGCCACCTGGGGATCGAACTCGGGTCTCTCGACTCGAAATTCCGACCACCCAACAACTCGGCTATCGTGACTTTTTTGAGGCTATGCTGTTGTATTAAATATGTGAATTAAAAAAATAATTGACACTATACAAATCTGAGCCATATAAACAGTTTAAAAGAGTATACTAGCAATGTTAATAACATTACCAGTTTTCCTGTTAACTATAACAACTATACTGCAATGCTTGTGTCTGGAGTGTTTCACGACAGTAGTCGAATGGCGGGCACGAACTGGCGTCTTTATATCGCAGTCCGAACCCTAAAGCTTATTCAGGCTTAAATTATTGAAGACAGCTACGTCAAGAATCTTTGATAATCAAAGACTACTATTTTTACTAATTTTAATAACATACCGAATCACAACGAAGCTTGGCCGTTTTTGGTTATTTTATAAAATTATAAGTTTAATTTCATCAGAGAATCGAATTTCTTTTACTTTTTTTTCTAAAATAAGTAATTTAAATTTAGTTTGAACACTGTCGAGACCTGTACCATAGAACTACTCTAATTCTCAGAGACTAGGAAGTTAAATTCGTCTTACTCGAATGGATGATTGTGTATGCTTCATAGCTTCGGTAAAAATCGAGTAGGTATCGTATAAAATGTCTATGTACAGGTGCCTCGGCACCAGCGGTGTATCACGACATACTAGTACTCTCTACTAGGTACTCTAGCACTAGTAGTACGTACGTGCTAGTACTTTAGCACTAGTAGTACGCTTATGGCCGCTGGAAGTTACGACGAAGCGGGGATAGGACCACATTACAACTAGGTGCCAAGTTCACAAGACGTTAGGTAGCATATTAAATAAAATAAATATCTTCACGCAATTCCCAATACAGGGGTAGACAGGGGTCTAGTCTAGAGAATTAAGTCACTATGTCCCACCTTCCACCGAAGATATTTTCGGGACAACGTGACAGGTGGTGAGCCCGTCGCCGTCTTTATGTCCAAGCCAACGATATAATTCGTACATAAATTTTTGATAAACCCATTGGTACGAGCCTCCTACCTTAGGATCGAACTCAGGTCTCTTGACTCGAAATTTCGACCACCTAACCACTCGGCTACATTGACTGACGTTAGGTAACATTTTGATATACCTTATCATGTCTCCAGCAACGATTTTAAATGAAACAACCTATATTCAATCACAAAACAACTTTATTTCATCCTAAAAACATTGTTACCTCAAAGTATTTACACCGATCGCTCCAATCAAATTACTCTATAATATAAATGCATTCTCAATTTTGATCACGCATAGAACTTTATGAGAATTCACCCGAACATTCATTCATATATTGCACGTATAATATTTAGAATACATATAATATAACTCGTAACCAGTCTTACCACAATGATATATACATCGAGATTTTTCATCATTCCGAAGACGAGGAATAGTTTAGAAAACAATACTTTAACTGCTAGCAAAGTTAAAGATGGTAAATTTTAAAATTACTAAAGTTCTTTTAGTTTTGTCAAATCGACATATGTCTTCGCAATGATAAAATCTGCGTAAAGAATTAGGCTTGAAACCCTAGTAGAAACATGAAAAGCGAAGCAACTTGAAATAGTTTTAAAGGACAGACAGTTTAACATGGCTGAAACATTTGGTGGTTGAGTGTGTCTAATTATTAAATTTTAGCTTCCAATTCGAGCATTTTTGAATAAAACTATCATTCTATGTATACCTAATAATCCTATGTTACTATGTAGATGCTAAATACTGTAGCCGAAGTAGGGTAGTTAACCGGGCGAAACATTTTACGGATTCTCATTAGGTATTTTATTGGCCTTTTGTTTTAGCTTTTAACTATTTTAACTCTTAAGAACATTGTGGCTTACCTTAATATTTCACCACTAATAATTTTGTGTAATATTTGATTACAATTCGCAAATAGATAAAAAAGGAGAAAAAAACGTTTAGCATTTTTTGAAATCTGAAATTAAATTCTTTTCATTTGAAACTGAATTTGTGTTCGTCCTTTTTAGAATAATGTGTTTCTTGTCACGAGCCTTATTATTGAAAACCTAATACAAAACATCGACTTTTTGTATTTAAAATTCAAAACGTCCAGTGCCATGTCTAACATGTGATACAGCTTATATCCTTTTTGGAAAATACAAATTGTATGGCCATCACGTGCTTCTGGTTTTGAAAAATAAAAAAATACATAGAACATTTGTTAATCATCATTCAATAATTGAGCTTGTCTAAATGACAGTAATATATTTTGTGGTAAAATGGTTGTTTTTGTACATAACTTAGATAAAAAATAATGATATTTAGCATAATTATTGTCTTTTTAGTTTAATTGACAGTCCTCATACAATTTTAAATTGTTAAATACTTCCTTATGACGAGAAATTATTTGTCTAATTGTAGTTAAGGCACCAATACAATACTTATTTACATAAATAATTAAAATTCCTCTTATTCTAGACAACAAATAGATTCTTCACTGTTTACTTTATATGTACGATCACATTTTTGCACTACAATAATACAAAATTCAATTAATGTAAGATAATAAATAAATATTCATAATTGACCAACATTAAGTGAATCCGGTTTTGTATATAAAATATAGTTTAATTTTAATTTAAAATTATAATGAACAATAATTAAATGTCATTAAAATTTCTATCAAATTGTTTTAGTTAAATCGTCGTTAAAACAATTATCTACGAGAAATTTTCTAAATCGCCCTGTAATTTTCATAAATAATACATGTTGTCAACGTGTATTCAATTAGGTTTATGCTAAAGTTAATTATATATTGTCTAAACTTCATTTGAAACAATAATGAACAAATTAAATATTATAAAAAGATAATCGACGTTTTTATGGTGAAAGACGTGAGACCGAGGGACCACACAATATATTAAAAATAAAAACACATTTTTTTGAAAATGAAATATAGATTAAAATAAAATTCTATTATCTACTGCAACTTTAATTTGTAAAAAAAATATTTGTTCATTTTGTTTAGATGAAGCAAAAAAAACTGTTCCACCTTCATCACATATTACTCTCCCACAGTTTTAAATAATTGTCTATAACTTCCTCGAACCACTTTTTCTTCTTTGCATCCTTGAAAGCGGGCGCTAGTGTCTTTAACTCTAATTGTAATAAAGCTTCATTTCCCAGAAGCGTGTCCAAATTTCTTAACAACGTTGGCTCCCCGTGCAGTTTTAATAGACTGGGGTACGAAAATATATAGTAGTGGACTCGGAGCCGCTTCATAGCCCAACTCTCCACAGTTTTATTACCACTGGCAACCTGAACAAAATTCATAATATTAAAAATTACGCAGTAAAAAAAGTAGGTAGGTAACAGTAGACGCAAATATAAAGTAAAATTATTTTATTATTAAAAATCATGGAAAAAGTCACGACAGCCGAGTGGTTGAGTGGTCGGAATTCCGAGTCAAGAGACTCGAGTTCGATCCCCAGGTGGCAGGCTCGTATCAATTGGTTTTTCAAAAACTTATGTACTAATTATATCGTCGGCTTGGACGTAAAGATGGCGACGGGCTCACCGCTTGTCACGTTGTTCCGAAAATATCTTCGATGGGAGGTGGGTCGAAGGGACTTAATTGTCTAGACTAGACCTCTGTCTATCCCTGTATTGGGAATTGCGTGAGGATATTTATTTATTTATATTTGTGAATAGACTTGATTCAATTGAAGATTTTATTGTAAAGATCAATTATTTCTTAAGTATTTTATGAAAGATGATAACGAAAGATGTTAGTGTATACGAGTATACATTTTAGCATGTTATATGAAATTTATACTTATATGACACGATAATATGTACAAAATATGTTATAAGTTTTAGAAACAAATATGTATAAATATGTATAGATATAATTGTTCACAAATGAAATAATGAAGGAATCAATGAACAGATCAATAAAGTTAAAGTGAAGTCAGTTAATGAATATGAATAATAATAATAAAAGCAGAATAATTTAGTTTTATATATAGGATATGAATTCACTGACTGAAAATAATCAGCAGATTCGTTCTTAGACTCATTTTCCTCTCCGGTCCAACATGGTTACCAACTTTCAAGGAAATAATGAAGGATCAGTATCATAATGTATTTTTACCTTAATTTGGCCTATATGTTTAGCATGCCATGGCGAGAAGTATCCTTCTAACTCCTTAGCAGTTATATCAGCCACTCCTTTACTTTTTAATCTTTCTTTGATCATAGAGTATGCGGTTCTAGAGAATACAAAGACCTGGAGGTGAGAGCAGACACAATTTTCACAAATATTATAAAGAATGGCGTGTCTGCGAAGGTGTACTCTTGGATATTTGAGAATTTGCGGCCAAAATTTGGATCGCAAAAAACTTCTTTTCTAGCATCAAGTCTTTAACTTCCATTTTAATGGTTATACTTAATAGAGAATGTTATCTTTTAAGTGATTACTGAGTAATACGGATGGTGAATCTATAAATAGTACTTAAACAATGATACTTCATGGTTTGATACCACAAAAATGGAAAAGAAAGGTAAATTTATTTTAAATTAGGTAGACAATAATTTTTAATAGAGAGTAACATACAAATGTATTTTATTTAATAACAGTTAAATGTATCACAATGAATAATGCAACATGGACATGCTTAATGTAAATGAATTAATGAACAGAGAAAAGAAGTCTTTGATGCAAATGAGTAATGCAATGTCTGAAGCAACATTCCCATGAATGTTTGTGCATGCTGTTTTGGATGATTCATTAAGTTGGTGGCCTGTTTCTAACCATAAATATGTTTGAGAAATAATTCTTTTGACTTTTATGTACGTATGTTAATTAAAAATACGATTACTAAATCATTAAGATGAACGATAATTTCATAAAGAACATTTCAATCTGTTCACTAACGCCATCTTTATTTTTACGTCAAAGATGTTAATTCTATTTCGCGTACTGTACTTTTCGCAAATATTCAAAACGAAGCAAATTTCAAAGTTAAGTCATACTAAAACAAAGTTTAAAAAAATTACCAAATGTTCACAAAATTTTGCTTTTCATTTTTTTATTAGGTAAATTTATTATACTATAGAAGCAGGCCACTTGATTGATCAATCCAAACCTTGACCGCGCCGACGTGTTCGGCAAAGAATGGAGAGAAGAAGTTATTCATCTCGCTTGGAGGAATGTCTGTTACGCCTTGCGACTTCACACGCTCCTTTATCTTCGAGTACACTCCTCGAGAGAACACAAATACCTGGCAAAATTCAAAACATTCGTAGCAAAAAACAACGAGTAAAAAAAAAAAACATTGTAACGTATTTATACTATAGAAAATTACGCTACCAATATTAGAATAACACATATATGTATTTGGTTGTACATAAATAGAATGTAAATGGTTTTCGTTTTTAAGAGATTTGGCGCTAAATCAGCAGACATGACTATATAATCCCCCTCTATGCAGGGGAAGTATACCAGCGAGAACGACCTTCATCAAAGTATACACGATAACGTATTGATTACATACTCTTTGGCATACACAATTTATATCATATAATGTCATCAAGATAGTGACGTTTCCAAATTAACAGGTATATTAACTATATAACACTGGTCATTATTGAGTAAAAAGAAAATTACATCAGAAAAAATTGTAAACTTCGAATGCGACGGTAAGTTTTTAAATAAGTCTGCATTTGCGCGACGAAGTAATGAAGGAAGCTATCGATATAATCAACTTTATCGCTTTGTTTAGAAAACGCTACACGTTCCTCTGTAAACTCAATATCACGTTTACGTTCATTCTAGCCCCTCACGTGACTATGCACGCATATGACTCTTGAACGAAAATATTATTTTACGACTGTTATGTACCATGACTCAACCGTATTGGGTTAGAATTATAGAAATATAATACCGGTCTACATATACGATCTTTTGATAGCCTTTGCAATATCTAAGGCAGTAAAAATTAGTTTAATTTAATTTTGACAGTTACTGGAAAATATTTAAAATAAAGCATTCGGCTGATCAAGCTAAGTTTGGTGTTGTAGAGGCCATAAACCTAATAAAGAAAAATAGTAGTTTGCAGTACCAAACTACTATTTTTCTTTATTAGGTTTATGGCCTCTACAACACCAAATAATAGATGCCGCTAATCATATAATAAACAATTATTTTATGTTTTCATAACCTATACGAATTTTCTTAAGGATGACACTTGTCAACAGATGACGCTTTAATATATTTACATACATACATATCATCACACCTCTTTCCCGTAGGGGTAGGCAGAGACCACTTCTTTCCACTTGCTACGATCCTTACATACTTGTTTCGCTTCGTCCACTTTCATTATTCCCTTCATACATTCTCTTCGATTCAGGGTACTCTTGACCTGGCCTTTTTTCAGGACGTCCCTGATTTGGTCTTGAAAAGTCCGCCTAGGTCTTCCCCTTCCTACACTTCCATTCACACTCGCCTTATATGCTTTTTTCGTCAATGGTTCTTCATCTCATTCTCTCGACATGGCCAAACCATCTCAGCATACCTTTCTCAATTTTAGTCACTACATCTTCTTTCAGACCACAACGTTTCCTTATTTCACCATTCCTTATCCTGTCGCTCAGTTTAACTCCTAACATACTTCTTAATGCTCTCATCTCAACTGCATTTACTCTGCTTTCATGTTTCTTATGCCATACCCAACTTTCACTTCCGTACATGAGTGTCGGAACCAAAACTCCCCTATGCACAGCCAAACGAGCCTTGTTAGACACTATCCGACTGCTCATAAAGGAGTGCAAAGCTCCATTCACCATGTTTCCTGCATTCACTCTTCTTTCAATATCACTCTCACACTTTCCATCTCTTGTGAACTTTGAACCCAGATACACAAACTCATTCACCTGTTCAATTTGTTCATCTCCAATCACTATATTGCAGTCTGTCATGACCTCATCTCTTTCAAACACCATTACTTTCGTCTTATTTACATTCATCTGGTGGTGGTTTAATACATTTGTACAATTAAATTTTTGTTGTTTATGTTGTCTCTTGATGTACAGTTAAATACTTTTATAATGCATTTTTTTCGCATTTAAAAGAATTTCAGATATGACTAGATATACTTGGGAGTGTAAATAGCAATCTGTACACAAAATATTGACCATATTGGCAGTGTGTTTACAGAGATAGTATAACATAAATTTATAAACAACATTAGCTCGTTAAAAGTAATGGATAAAAATAATTCTCACCTGATACAATGAATTACCAGTGACGTAAGATGCGATGTAGTGCGAACCGTATTTCCTTATGAAATCGGCGATGGAAACAGTATCGCCTATCGCAGACTCCTGAATCGCCTCGAACACTACATCCTCTACAGATATGTTCGGCGGCAAGTCACTTAACTTGGCAGTTTCCCGAAACCTGAAATAAAAAGAATAAGTTGAAAATTAAAGTAGGAAAACTGGTGGTATGCATTCCGATGAAATCATGTTGTCGCTTAACTATTGAGCATTTGATGTAAATTTTGTAAGATAATTGTATTTAGATTAAAAAAAACTGTAAGTCTCTGTATCATTGAACGCATTATATTCAAGCGAAAATATATATGTGCATATATCTGCAAGCTATCTAGAAGCCACGATAGTCGAGTAGTTGAGTTGTCGCAATCAGAGCGGAGACCCGAGTCCGATTATCTGGTGGTAGGCTTGTACCACTGGGTTTTTAAAAAACTTAGGTACGAATTATATCGTTGGCATGGACATTAAGACGGCGATGGGCTCACCACCTGTCACGTTGTCCCAGAAATATCTTAGGTGGAAGGTGGGTCGAAAATACCTAATTGTCTACCACTGTATTGGGAATGGTGTGAAGACATTTATAATATAAGGGACTTAATGGTCTAGACTATACCTCTGTATTGGGAATTGCGTGAAGATATTTATTTATTTATTTTATAAAATATATATGTATATATCTGCAAGCTATCTAGAAGCCACGATGGTCGAATGGTTGGGTGACCGGAATCTGGTGGTAGGTTCGTACCAATGGACTTTTCAAAAACTTATGTATAAATTATTTTATAAATATAAATAATTAAATTATACATACCTTGATACCCTTACGAGGACGTAGCAATGGTCACCTGTGATGAAGGAGGAGTTAATCCCCAGGTTCCGAGCCATGATGTCGGTGGGCCAACCGGCAGTGAAGGCGCGCCACGGACGCTCCAACCTGAAAGTAACAATAAACATAATCTTATGTATAAAAATATTTACGTTGTCCCAAAAAATACTACTTCGGGAAAAAAAGGTGGGTTGAAAGGACCTTGTCTAGACCTCTGTCTACCCCAGTATTGGGAATGATGTGAAGACATTTATTTATTATTTATAGTATTCAGTTATGATAGCCGAGTGGTTGGGTGATTGGTTTCGAGTAAAGATAACTGATAAGATCCACAGCATTGTGAATAAGTTTTATCAAAACTTATAACTTATGTATCGGTAAAAGTTCGAAAGAATAGAATTATGTAGACCTCTGTCTATCTCAGTATTGGGAATAGCGTGAAGATATTTATAAAATAACTAAAGCTATTAATTAGAAATTTGCACGCATCCGGAAACACGGGTTGTGTTTCCGGATGCGTGTTTCTACAAATTTAACCCACGCTTTTTTCAAAATAAAATAATTTTAACGCTATTATTAATCTATATTTATTGAAAATTTTAACGCTATTCTTACTTTAAATTTATTAAAATTTATTTTCTATTTTTTCGTTCGGTTTTCTATAAAAAGCGTATTTTTTAGTTTTTTAAACCATTATTTATTGAGTTTCACTTAGAAGTAAAATGTGCGTTAGACCTCCTTTGAATAGCACACATGTTTATTTTTTTTGTAAATAATGTAATTGCATTATCAATAACAAAAAGAAATTACAACACGAAGAAAATGAAACAAATTTTATAAACATTACAAGCCTCATTGCTCTTGTACGTAGTATTTCTCGATGCATCAGGTTTAAACGCATTACCCAAGTTACTGTGTAAGCTTTTTTATAACACTAGTCATTTGAAGGAGAAAAAGGAAATGTTTCATCCAGTTCTAAATTTAGGTGAACCTTACCTCTCAAAACTGAAATCCCTGAAGTATGCCTGCAGCAATTGTTTCAAGTTATCGCAGAACTCCATATGAAAGTCACCATCGAACAGTGTTTTCGGTTGGCGTGGCTTTGGTGCGATGGTGAAGCTCTCCACGTCACGGAACACGCTGACCGTGGGTTCACGGAATAACCAGCTGTCCGTGTCGTTCCGGGGCACAACACGCATACATATGCTGAGATATCCATATCTGAAGATGCAGAGCATAACATGTTATTAAAAAAAGTCTTCACACCATTCCCAGTACAGGATATAATGTCTAGACCCCTGTAGACAGGGGTCTAGACAGTTAAGTCCTTTTAACCCACCTTTCACAGAAGACATTTTTGGCAACATGACAGGAGCCCGTCGCCGTCTTTATGTCCAAGCCAACGATATAAATCGTACATAAGTTTTGTTTAAAAAAAACCATGGCTCGTAGAATTCGCCCGAATTCCAATCTCCTAACCACTAGGCTATCGTGACATATATATGTATTTATATATGTCTCGATAATATGTAATTGAATAGGAAATGATTTGGCGGTGAGGTAAGCGTAGAGATTTTGTTCGTGCGGTTGTCATAATGGTGATAATCACTATAATTGGAGATATAATTTCCGCTCACCTCATGAAGATGTTGATGGCCTTGCCCACGCCAAGTTCTGAGTCGAGTGTGGTGGCGGCGCGGCACAGTGCTACCGCCAGCAGCAGCACCGTGGCCTCACGCACCATCACACCGACACTACGCGCCTGCGAACAAACAGAAACACAACCTTTATATATACTATACTTTAAAAGTCAAGCAAGTTGAATGCAGCCGAGGAGGACTTTTCGTAAAACGTTGGCGGAACGAAAACGAAATGAAGAGTTCGTAAAATGGCAGAGTCTGGATCTAATCGCTAAAATTGATAAGGGCGTGTTTCGTTTGGGCACGTTGAACGAATGAGTTAAGACCGTAAGTAAAATAATATGTAGATTGAGATTAATATACCGTCGTTTATCGGTAGCTATTACTCGTAAACAACAAGGTTACCCTTATATAACATCCGCAAAAAGAGAGAGGAAGAAGAATAGTAGAAGTATAGTATAAAGAAGAGAGAGAGGAATAGTCAGGGATACTCATCCTAACTTACCTGTCCGGTAGTTGTGGTATGGTATACGGGTATGCGACTCCGGCTTCCCTAGCTATTACTGTCCTATCCCTTGCCTTCCTGGGCGGTAATATCTTACCTTTCCTAATTCCCACCTAACTTACCAATCTTCCTTTTCTCACAACCTATACTTCCCTTTCCTTACTCATATTCTCTCCGCCAATCCAACGTCTGCCGCGCGGATAGATGCATGGCTAGGGGCAAGCCTAGTCGTTAGCGTGCCACACTGCCCTGGGACCGGGCGACCCAGAATTAGGCTAGCCTTACCCTGGCATGCGGGGCTCTGCTGGGGTGGATAAACCTTTCCCTTGCTACTCGTGGGAACGCAATGGTGAATTTTACTTACCAAAATGGCGGCGATGTGGTTCGCCACCCATCACGTCTCGTTTCTAGCGGGGGCGAAAAGCGGCCCATGGAGAGCCGCTTCGCTACGTTGAATGTAAGAGGAGGAATTGATGGTAAGGTAGATGAAGTATGTCAGATGATGGACGAACGATGTATAGATATCCTGTGCGTGAACGAAACCAAGAGGAAAGGATGTGACACCACGGTTTATGGTCCCTACACGGCATACTGGTCGGGAGTCCCTCAAACCAGCCGAGGCTGTCAGGGAGTTGGTGTGATTCTTTCCTCTCGAATAGTTGAATGTGTTATAGAGCATGAATGTGTAAGCCCAAGACACCTCTGGGTTAGGTTAAAAGTTGGACTCACCCGCTTGTTTATTCTTGGGGTCTATGCACCGACGGATCTGCGAGGGGGTGGGTCATTAAAAGCCCAAAAAGAGAGAGAGGAATTTTGGGATAGCATGAGAGAGGTCTTGAATAAATGCGGAGAAAATGAACGGATCGTGATGTTAGGGGACTTTAATGGGTGGGTTGGAGTAAAGCGTGATGGGTATGATGGAGTACTGGGTACATTTGGGGACGAGAGAGTGAACGAAAATGGTAGAAGCCTACTTAAAGTATGCTTGGAATGGAATCTGTGCGTGGCCAATACAATGTTTGATCACAAAAAGATCCATTTGTATACAAGAATTGAGGGTGAGTCTAGAAGTATGATTGATTTTGTTATTGTGGATGAAAGATTGAGGAAGAACCTGCTAGACACTCGAGCATACCGCGGTGTAGGCCTTGACACAGACCACTTCCTGGACATAGCCCGAATACATGGCCTCTTTAAACGATGGCGACACCGAGGAGCAAAGCCTACGAGTGTTTTGGACAGAATAAAAGTAGAAAATCTCCAAGAAAAAGATAAGAAAGACGAGTATGTAGAGAAACTGATAGAAAGTTTTAAAGGCATAGAATAGATATGTATGATTGAAGATTTGTGGGAGACATTTAAGAAAGGAGTGTGAATGTTGCTGTTGAGGTATGCGGAGTAGCTAAACGAAGGAAAGGAAGAAAGAAGTATAATGTGTGGATGGATAAAGATGTACAAAAGGCTGTGCAAGAAAAGAAGATAGCGTGGTTGGATTGGTTAGCATAGCATATACTCTAACTTGCGAGCCTCTCCTCGCAAGTCTCCTTAGACGAAGCTGTAAAGGCCTCCGGGCCAACAGCATCCCGTGGATGGTTTTAGTCGGTATGCTTCTCCTTCTGAGATTCGAGCCCGACACTGTTCGTTTCGGTGGCCTCCCGGCCAAGGAACGTTCGTGCATAAAACATTTCCTCCATGGTTATCAAAAAAAAAAAAAAAAAAGGATTGGTTAGCAACAAAAGCTAACTAAAAACTTCATAAGGCGACGAATGACGAGATAAAGGAAGCGAGAAAGAAGTATAAAAGATTCAAATCAGCTGCGAAAGAAGTACAAAAGGATGATTTTGATAGGAGGCTCACTGAAGATTTCCAGTCAAACATCAAGTTTTTCTGGAAATCCGTCAATACAGCCAGAGGAAAAACCTCTACCTCGGAGCTGAATAAAATCAGGAGTCAAGATGGGAGCATTATAAAAGGAGAAGAATATGTGTTAAAGAGATGGAAAGAGTATTTTGAATGTTTATTTGAAAGAGAGGAAGTGCAGGTACAACACCCGGCACCTTCCATGGTTAATATAAATGTTGATGACAGTGAGATAAGCGTGGATGAAATAGTAAAAGCGTTGAAAAGTATGAGATTAGGTAAGGCGGCCGGATATGATAGGATTACCGTCGAGATGCTGAGGACTGGACAGGGCTTAGTGGCTAGTCAGCTGTACCGCCTTTTCAATTTGTGCTGGCAAAATGGGCAAGTACCGGGAGATTGGTGCAAAGCCGTAATCGTGCCATTATATAAGGGAAAAGGGTCACGGCAGGACTGCGTAAATTACCGCGGTATAAGCCTTCTCAGCGTCGTCGGTAAATTGTATGCGAAAGTGTTGATTGAAAGGGTTGTGAATGAAACAGACGAAAAAGTATGGGATGCACAAGCGGGATTTAGAAAGGGAATGGGGTGTACGGATCAGGTCTTTTTGCGGTGAAGCGAAACAAGTATGTAAGGATCGTAGCAAGTGGAAAGAAGTGGTCTCTGCCTACCCCTACGGGAAAGAGGCGTGATTATATGTATGTATGTACGTAAAACGAGCGCATAGGGCAAGTAACAATAAAACTACAATTTTACTTAATTTAATCTCTAAAAATATAACAATTAAATTTCAATAAAAAATAATTAAATACGGTTTACAAAAACACACACGATTTGAAAAACTCATCCATTTAAAGTTGGTCGGAATTAAATATTAATATTTTATTAGCAATAAATTTATAAAGTTTATAAGTTAATTTGCAAGGATCAAATTGTTCTATAAAAACTAACAATTACATAAGCTAAACTTAAGTTTTTGTTTTTAAATTACTTTTAAAGGGAGATTCTAGTCTAGATTTTCTTAAAACTATTGTGGATTTTTGAAATTGTTCTTGTAATTAGTGGAAATGAATATAAAGAAACTTATTATTATAAAAAAATAATGTTTCTGTAAATACAGAAAAACGATAAATTAAAAATAAAAATGAATTTTAGCTTTCTTAAAAATTAAACTTTTGTGTTAAAGTTATCTGAACTATTTACATTTCAAACTACGTAAGGATAAAAAAAGAAAAACCTCCCCGGCGGGGAATCGAACCCCGGTCTCCCGCGTGACAGGCGGGGATACTTACCACTATACTACCGAGGATTACGAGAGCAATGCGAAATTTCTATACAAATTCTTACGTATGTTATTACTCAATGTCTTATTTTTTTTCATTTTTCTTTTTTGATAACCAAATGAATGAAAAACATACACCGCAAATTCCTCATTTGTTTTCGTTCTTGAAAAAAAGAACGAAAACAAACGAAAAAGTTCTTTTTGATTCTAAATTCGACTTGAAAAAAAACCTTAAAATTAAAAATTATTCAAGCGGATTATTATGATTTCTTATTTTAACAAAACTATTAATATTTATATTTGTTTACCACAAAAAAGCAAAAATAAAAAGAAACATAAGAAAACGTAAAAAATATACCTCGTGAATGCTAGTAACTGTAGCTAACGAACTGCATCAACTCATTGAAAACGAACAAAACATTCGTTTTATAAAAACAAAACGTTAAAAAAAGTAAAAAGATTTTGTCAGAAGTGGGATTCGAACCCACGCCCTCAGAGAGGACCAGAACACACATGAACCTGTCACACAGGTAAGGTAAACCTTGAGTCTGGCGCCTTAGACCGCTCGGCCATCCTGACAGTTGAATGAAGTAACGAAATTAGCAATCAAGTTAAACATGTGTTTTATTACCAATATTTATAACTAGATGGCGCTACTCACAAGTTTCAAACAAAACTATTTTATTTCAATTGTGACGTATATTTTATTACGACATTATAAACATATTGCTATATTTGTTATTGGAAACACGTTTTTATTTTCTTTATAACTAAATCCGCGCGACGATTCAGAAATTTAAACTAGTATTAATTTGTGCATTTGTTAATCAATTTTTTTCTGTCCTTTCCTTTCATTAATTTATCTAATATAATTTTTCTAACACTTGTTCAAATGTACAATATAACTTTATCCTTGACTTACGCTTTTAAATGTCAGGAGGTCTTTATAGACCTTTTTCTATACAAAAATAAACTGGCTTGAAATTGGCAAAGAGGATTTTGTAAAGAAAGAAATGCCATAAGATTATTATAATGCTGTGGACTATTATTGAAATAATTTTTTTTTATTTCCAATAGTTAAAATTATCGTTAATTCATGATTCATTACTGTGAGTAATATCATTAATTATCAGGTAAATAGAAATTCATTATAACTCGAAGCCGAATCAGTCACTAAAAAGAAATAAAAAAATAAAAAAAAAAACAAAGTAGCATTCGACCTCGGAGTCATCATTCATTACGGGTTAGGTCCTTCAACATGATTAATTCTGAAAGGTTAATTAATTTTTGTTTAATTGCAAGTTCATTTAATTTATCATTCATCATATACTAATTTCTATATTTATGAATCAATGATATACAAAAGAAATAGGTAGCGGTCACGATTTCACAATCATCATCACGATATCATTAATAGGTGTTATTAACGATTTTAAAACTTCTCGCGTGTCATAATTTATTTTCTTGTAACGCTTATTCAGAGATCAGAAGCAAAAACTTGGCTAAGACCTATAAAACATTTTTTTTTATGGAAAAGGGAAGCAAACGAGCAGGTGGTTCACGTTATGGTAAGTGACTACCGCCGCTCATGAACACCCGCAATACCAGAGGCATAGCGGATGCGTTGCCGGCCCTGGAGTGCCCCCCCCCCAGAATTGGGGGAGGGGGGTGTGTGAGGTCTCCGGTTACCTGCACTCACCAGACGAAACGCAGAAGTTTGTTAGACTTGTACTACACGCCGGTATTCTGTGAGGTCGTGGTACTTCACCGGTCGAGCCGGCCCATTCTTGCAACAACAAAGGCTGATGCGTGGGTCTACCACTGTTAAAAAGAACATCTAGAAAAAGAGTTGAAGAGAAACTAATGTCTGACCTTTGGCCAGATATTTAAATTTCTTATAAATTTTATTTATTCTATCTTCACGTATTTTCCCGATACAGGCCTAGACTGAGGTCTAGAGAGTTAAGACGTTTCTACCTACCTTCCGCAAATTCACCACTTCATCAACATTATCATATATCAACTTAGATATAAGATATAGATATATTAAATAAGTCACGATAGCCGAGTGGTTGGGTGGTCGGAATTTCGAGTCAATAGACCCGAGTTCGATCCCCAGTTGGTAGGCTCGTACCAATGGGTTTTTCATTTACTTATGTACGTATATCGTTGGCTTGGACATAAAGACGGCGACGGGCTCACCACCTGTCACGTTGTCCCGAAAAAATCTTCGGTGGCAGGTGGGTCGAAGGGACTTAATTGTCTATACTCGACCTCTGTCTACCCCTGTATTGGGAAGTGCGTGAAGATATTTTTTTGTAACTTAGATATATTACACAACAACATAGATAATTATTCATATATATATATATATATATATATATATATATATATATATATATATATATATATATATATATATATATATATATATATATATATATATATATATATACATTCCATGTCATATGCTTATCTTAATTAAATTTTCATCGCGTTTAATTTGAATATATTATTTGTAGAGGCGTTTAATATATTATTTGTAAACATGTATATATATACGTATAGGTTTTAAATCGAGAATATGGCTTTTTCTCTTAACTGTGAACGGCAGAACAAACTGTATGCGCATCTACAAGTATGTATATATGTCTATAGGACAATATAAATACTATTGTGAAAAAGTGTGGGGGCGTCTTGTGACATATCACACCGATGGCATATTTTGGAGAATTGATTTATTAAATATCCCACGCCTTTTTCTCACAATGCTAATATTTTATCGTTCATTATGTTATTTATTTATTAAGAATTTTTACTTTTTTGTTTGATTCATCATTAAAACGTGTAATCCTGGCGATCTTAACTAAGTTAATGAGATAACCTTATTGGATTATTATTTTGTTATTGCATCTTGTTCAGTCTACGAAGTTTAAAGCAAATCTGACCATTTAAATATGATCAAAATCGAGTTCTAAGGAGTCGGTTACAAACAAACATAACCTTTATTTTTATTTATACTAACTATCCTATCATAACAAGCTACGTTAAACCTATTCCAGTTAAAGGTCCTGGATAACCACTTGAAATTTCCTTGGTATAAACATGACAACTGTGCCGTCATAACGGCGTAAAAAATGCGCGTGCGTGGGTGTTATGTGGATATAAGAATATAGTACTCCGTTCTTCCTTTGGGTGTCGTTAGAGGGAGCTAGGGTAATAAATAGCCTTCAATTACCGACAGGTGTCGTAAAATATGAGACACAATTTAACAGATCGGTGACGGGCACAGCGTAAGAGGTTCGAGGTGTCTGGAACTGCTATTGCTAATCCGCCTACCAAGCGTAGCACTTATGGCAAATAGATATGGAAGAGGCCAATGTCCTGCAGTGCATTTCTACAGGTCTTTACGTATGTACTAGTATGTCTGAATGTATGGTAGACGTCTCTGTAGAGGCGATATACTGAGGACTTATAAATTTATTACATGAATATGAATGTATGTAAACATGACAAGCAAGAATGCGTCGAAATTTGCAGTAAAATTTCAAATTTCAATAAAAAACACATTATTCGCTGTACTTAAAGAGTACACAAATATGAATCAAGTACTTCGCTCGATTGCGAACGAAATTTCGTATGCAGTAATTAATCTGGATTCATGGATCTTGGAGTGCTCTCGAGGCTCCACTCGAGACTGCGATGTTGCAACCGACCATACGTTACCAGAAATAAATTTTGATTATAACACACTACAAACAATCAATGGCATAATAAAACAATTGTAAAGTATTTTCTGGCGATTATATTAAGTGATAGCTAGGTGGTCAGAATGCTTGTGTGCTAATTTACAGCAAGATCTTGAGTAACTACATACAAAGGCCTGTTAAAATCTGCAGGGTAAAGACGTTTCTTATAAGGGAGGGTATTCAAGATACAGCATAAAAGAACACAATTAAAACAACAATAAGAAACAATTTAAATCGTAGCAGCTATTTCTGAGACATCGGTAAAAAATACGCGTCCAAAGTAGTACCTCCTCTTCTTTTAAAGATATAAATAGATAGTGTCATCCTTAGCGAGTATGCCAGTAAGGCGTAGCATAAGCGCTTCCATAACTTGAAGCGGGTGCGTGGTATTTATATAGAGATGCGACCGAAACGTGCGCATCTGCGGGTACTGATTACGAAAAAATTTGCGCAGCGTCTTATTTAATTTTAGATTACATTATTTTTGTTAATAATTTTAAAAATTCACGATAAACTGGATGAGTGGTCGGAATTTCGAGTCAAGAGACCCGGGTTCGATCCCCAGGTGGCAGGGTCGTACCAATGGGTTTGTCAAAAACTTATGTACGAATTATATCGTTGGCTTGGACATAAAGACGGTGAATGGCTCAACAGCTGTCACGTTGTCCCGAAAATATCTTCGCTGGAAGGTGGGTCAAGGGGAATTAATTGTCTAGACTAGACCTCTGTCTATCCCTGTAATCGGAATTGCGTGATATAATTTTCTTTAATAATTTTGAGAAGGGACATACAAAATTATGTTTGTGCGTGTAACGTAAGAAGAGTATTTTCATGTTGTTAATTTAAGGGGTGCTGATTGAAATGCACTGTGGTGAATGATGAGAAATCTACGCAATTATACCAATCACATGTATTTTTCAAAATAAACTTAACTAATAAATTTACTCAGACCTGACAGATTTACATGGACCATTACCCCTAATCCCTAATCCACCCAACCTAAATGGGCTACTAAAATGGAGGGATATGTATCCAAAGAGTACTTACTCTGTGTTCTGAAATATGTTTAAGGATTCAACTATAAAATGTCATTAAATATCATCAAGATGAAAACAATAGCAACAATAAATTATGGTATATAATTAAGTTGCCAACAGTACTAAAGGCCCGCCGGATTTCACGCATTAGCATTTAACTTCTAATTGGATCCCTAGTAAATATGGCGGTCTTCAAAGAGATTAAAAATAAAAACATCATCATCAGAGTCTACAATCGATAACTTTACGTTATGCTTTCATATTTACCGCAGATGATCGAGTTATATTAATAGCTATAATCAATACTCGATTTGTTTAGTTTATGGTGGATTGGTGGATCATATAAAATTAACAGTTGTTATTTAGATAGATAGATCGATAGAAAATGCTTCATTGTACGCCAAAGGATACATATTAAAATATACTGATACAACAAAATTAATTGGAATGGTGAACAACGGTCTTATCGCTTAAAGCGATTTCATCCAGACATTCATTTATTTCCTTTATTCTACCAATATAGTTTCTGTTTATCTATTTCACATATAGACAAGTTATTACAGTTACTGTGTGGTAACGGTGTAAGAATATAGGCACACCCTTTCTTGCCGTGGGTGTCGTAAGAGGCGACTAAGTGAAACAGACTTGAATATCGTTATGGAAACCGATAGATGGCGGGATATCCATCTCTAAAAATATCAGACTAAAATGATCAGACCTCATATGTGCGTCATAGGTGCGAGTGGGCTGGTACTGCGATCGCCAATCCGCTTGCCAAGCGTGGCGATTATGACAAATCCTCCTTTTGGGAAAGGCCTATGTCTTGCAGTGGACTTTAATTGGCCGTCACGTATGTATGTATATAGGCAAGAGTGAAAAAGAGATCATCTAATGGTAAATGGCTACTAATCTAAAGCCACCTGCTTCAATTATTTAGAATAATATAGAGAGATTCTCTATATTATTCTAAATAATTGAAGCAGGACTTATTCCCGAAAATATTTTCGGTGGAAGGTGGGTCAAAGGGTAATTGTCTAGACTAGACCTCTGTCTACCCCAGTATAGGGAATTGCGTGAAGATATTTATTTATTTATTATTTATAGGACTTATTCTCAGTGTGTTGGTCGTTTGAGTGACTCACGCATTTATTTATTATGAACGGCTTATGGAATGCCACCAGGCTCTTAACTGTTCAACCCCGTTTGAAGATAAACAGGGGTAATTGTGTGATACTGACCCAAAGTAATCTGAGTCAGATTTTCTATCTGATTAGTATATAGTCTCACTAATAGTTTTTATACATCATTCCCTAAAAATATATAACATCTTAACTACTATGTTGTCATCTTTAAGGGCTATCAAGGCACACCGCATTAGCCAATATGGGGTAATTTGAGGTCTATTCACGCCAATTTTAGTCTTTTTACGCCATTCCTTATACTCGGGTAGACATAGGTCTACACAATTAAGTCCTATCTACCCACTTTTCACCGAAGACATTTTCGAAGTCTGGTATCTTGACTCGATCCAATCAACCATCTACTCGGCTATCGTGGATTAGTGTTTTCAAACAAATTTTTACTGGAGCTCAATATGGGATATAGAAGTCACGATATGCGAATGGTTGGGTGGTCGGAATTTCGAGTCAAGTGACCCGAGTGCGATCCCCAGGTGGCAGGCTCGTACTAATGGGTTTTTCAAAAACTTATGTACGAGTTATATCGTTGGTTTGGCCATAAAGACGGCGACGGGCTCATCACCTTTCAAGTTGTCTAGAAAATATATTCGGTGGAAGGTGAGTCACAGGGACTTAATTGTGTAGATTAGACCTCAGGCTACACCTGTATTGGGAATTGCGTGAAGATATTTATTTATTATTATTTACTCAATATGGGACAACGTGACAATGGATTTAAGCAAATTTTTTTCAACACAAGGCAAAGTAATATACAGGGTGTAATTTAATAACCATTTAATTTTAAACGGACCTTAAAGTATATCATTTAAATTAAATAAAAGTTACAAATGCAAAAGAAAGGCGTGCAAGAATTAACATTAGTAAGGTAACACTCCTAGTGTTACCTTACTAATGTACATCTCACGCGGAATCAATTAGAGCAACAAATTACGTTAACGAAAATCAAATAGCTATCCTTATTTAGACTTTGAAGCTATTTCGAAAGAAGAGTCCATATACAGTATCTACAGTAAGGTAGACATAGTATCGAATCTTTTTCTTTTCTTACAAAGCTATATAATAAATAGAGTTTAATTTTTTAAATAATTTGAGTACGTATGTTTTGCTGACGACCTCAGTGGACGATTGGCTTACACACCGGTTTTCATGGTGTCGAAAGCTCTGAGATCTCAGGTTCGATTCCCGGTTGGGTCAATATAGAATACACTTTTTCTACTTTTCTCAGTGTTTGTGGTACCTTCGTTTTTCGTAAACATAAGCACTTAATATACTTTATTTGCGAACAGAACAATGTATGGGATGTTGTCCATGATCTATGTATCTATAATTATATATAATATTCGTGATTCATACATTAATTCATTGTAAAGAAAAAATGACCCACGACACATGATGAAATACCTCAACCGGTTTTTTTTATAGAAAAGGGAGGCGGAGCAGGTGGCTCACGTGATGGTAAGTGATTACCGTCGCCCATGAACACCCGCCATACCAGAGGCATAGCAGATGCGTAGCCGGCCTTAGACTGCCCCTGAATTGGAGGAGGGGGGTGCATGGGCCTCCGGTTAGCTGCACTCACCAGACGAAAGGCAGAAGTTTGTTAGACTCCTACTTCACGCCGGTATTCCCCGGTCGAACCGGCCCATCCATACAGCAACAAAAGCCGATGCTGATAACACTGGTTTAGAGTATAATTCAAGAGAACAAACTTGAAGATAAACAGACACAATTTTTTTTTAACTTCGCTCATTTCCCCATTCTGCTTAGACTCAAGTCGTGAAAACCCGATGAAATTTTCACGGAGCTTTTTTGAGACCATGTGACGAGCCTCATTATGGATTAATTCATTATGGTTTTTTTATAGAAAAGGGAGGCGGAGCAGGTGGCTCACGTGATGGTAAGTGATTACCGTCGCCCATGAACACCCGCCATACCAGAGGCATAGCAGATGCGTAGCCGGCCTTAGACTGCCCCCCCCCCCCTGAATTGGAGGAGGGGGGTGCATGGGCCTCCGGTTAGCTGCACTCACCAGACGAAAGGCAGAAGTTTGTTAGACTCCTACTTCACGCCGGTATTCCCCGGTCGAACCGGCCCATCCATACAGCAACAAAAGCCGATGCTGATAACACTGGTTTAGAGTATAATTCAAGAGAACAAACTTGAAGATAAACAGACACAATTTTTTTTTAACTTCGCTCATTTCCCCATTCTGCTTAGACTCAAGTCGTGAAAACCCGATGAAATTTTCACGGAGCTTTTTTGAGACCATGTGACGAGCCTCATTATGGATTAATTCATTATGGTTTTTTTGTGTTAATTTTTCGTTTAATTGTTTTTCAAACCCAAACAGCGCTATGGAAATATTCATTACAAAAATATTTACACTAAGTCATTGTTTATATTGCCATCAAATACCCTTTATATTGTCTATGAATAAACTGAAGACAATATTCATTAATTAATTTGCTTAAAACTTCGGCGAAAAGTGGGTAGTTTGGTAAAAAGATTTCAATGAAGTTCTTCTACTGTACGACTCAATTTTACTGTACTGAGACCTGTTCCTACCTCTGTATGAGAAATTTTGTGATGGTATATAAAAAAGGATTCTTTAGCAAGTACGATTTCGTTAGTAGAATTACGATTTTGTCATTCAAACAAGTAATTACAGTACGTAAGTTAGATGTACTTAGTAAAGAACCTTAAGTCAGGTGGCGTGCGCCTGAGTCACGCCGTTTCCTGTTCAAATGCTAAATTGGAGGTGAATGTCTTCGTGTTAGGGATTGTTATATGCGATATATTCTCTGTAGTCTTGTATACTTATTCTTGGCAATATTAAACTAAGCTTAGTTAAATAATTTTTTACTTTTTAAGTTCAATTAATGTAATATTGTCTATTAATGAAATCTATACATATAAATAAAACTGGAGTGTGTGTTTGTAATATTGAAATAACCGTTTTTATTACATTTTTATGAATATATACACACGGTACATACAAAATAATAATATTTTTACAATTTTTGTCTGTTCCAGCTAATCTCTGAAACGGTTGGACCGATTTTAACAGGGCTTTCATTGACAGATAGCTAATGATATAAGGAGTAACATAGGCTACTTTTATTTTAGAAACATAAGTAGGGTTCAGCGTTAAGAGTTAAACTGCGGGCAAAGTCGCGGGGGGTAGCTAGTAAAGAATATATTCATTAATACACTAATATACACAGAATTCATTTAAGAATAAAAAAATAAGAAGTTTTGAGAATACAGTTCTGTATTTTAATTCTCGACAGAAATAAACTAAGCTTAGTTTATTTCAGACGAGAATTACGCGTACAAGACTTACACGTTGAATAGAACTATTTCTACTTCTTTCGTGAAGGCTTGTAACTGTATATTATAAATAAACAATACAAGAAAGTGGATACCTTCAGAGTTTCATTCGGCGATTTCTTCTTCGTCACAGAAACCTCATTACGAATCAGTGTTAGATTTAAATATAGTTTGACGAAATATAAACATTAAAATTTAGATTTTTTCCCTATGCAGGGTAGTCAGAGGTCTTGACAATTTTGTCCCTTCATTTCATAGAAATTTGTTTGATAATGTGACAGGTGGACAGAGCCAGTCTCAGACCTAGTGTTTAAACCATCGATCACCTAAGGTACCTTTAGGTTTCCTCCCGGGGAACAAGCTCGGGCCTTCTTTTCGAATTCTAATCACCCATCCACAGGGCTATCGCGGCATAGAACAAATAATAATAATTTATGTACCAAAAATTTGAAGTCACCAAATTGGAAGTCACGATAGCCGAGTTGTTGGGTGGTCGGAATTTCGAATCGAGAGACCCGAGTTCGATCCCCAGGTGGCAGTACCAATGAGTTTTTCAAAAAAACTTATGTACGAATTACATCGTTGGCTTGGACATAAAAGCGGCGACGGGCTCACCACCTGTCACGTTGTCCCGAAAATATCTTCGGTGGAAGGTGGGTCGAAGGGACTTAATTGTCTAGACTAAGACCTCTGTCTACCCCTGTATTGGGAATTGCGTGAAGATATTTATTTTTATTATTTATTTATGTACCAAAAACATTTTTACTTCACAAATGCTGAAGGTGAAATTACCTTATTTTAAATAATAATAAATACTTTGAAATAAAATTAGAAATCCTGATCTGTAAATTTCACTTCATCACTTCATTTCTCTTGCTTCAGTTCCTTCATATGTTTGCTTATTATATATTTCATAATAGCGTCATGGCTATGACAAATTCTCAATATAGGATTATTATAGTTAAAAAAGAAGTACGTTTGTGACATTAGTTATATGTGAAACAGCCTTTATCGAATTGATTAATTAAATTGCATGAATGTCTTGTACGGTCCTAATACTAGCGGTAGTCTACGACGGCGATGGAATTGCAAAGTTAGTTTATGTGGAACAGTCTACAAACAGGTTTTGTTCAATGTTTTGTTTACTAGCAACACCTGAGGGGAATAATAGATTAAAATACAAGATATATTACCTGCAGATTTATGTGTAAATCTACATTTCAACATCGTTTCTTTTATATATCTATCTAATATTTTTAATATTATAAATTTGTTTAATTATGTCCGAAATAAAACGATTTTCGGATTTTGTCACATCTTTTTACTTCGTGACGTTTCGGATACTTAACAGCATCCGTGGATAACGGGGAGGGGGAGACGTTGAGGTCTTGCAGTAATATGATTACTCTTGGACTTAAATTTATTTATCGCAGGATCCCAAGCATATTGTAGTACCCAACCATCGTCTCTGAATTTGGGATGTTTCTTTAACATCAATAGCCTCACGGATCATCCTGGGTAGGAATTGGTATCCTTTGGCGAGGTTATGTGGCTTAAATTATTAAAACTCATTAATTAATAGAATTTTTCAAACAAAATTAATTACTAGAATTTTTGTATAGAAACATTATATTAAGAGATTAGCGACACCCATTGGATTTTATGAGTCCGGCTAAATATTTTAACTATTAGTAAATTGCGTTCATGTAACAGTATACGGTCATATAACGTATTATACTCGAATAACATTACCACCCTGTTATAACAAGAAGGAAATTTTATGATGGCTTACAACAATATAATATAGCCTTTAATGTCTAAATATTATATGGTTGTCATATTGATTGCGTGGATAGTAAAATTTTATGGTTTAAAGATTTCAAGGCGAAATGTATTATCTGTAGCGGGAATAGAACAGATAAAATAACTCATAAACTGTCCAACGTGCCATAAAATATTGCAAACTGTATGTGTTAACTTATATTTGTGTCTTATTGCCTTACGGCGATCGTATCTCGTACTTACCTTTATCTTCACGCAACTTCCCAATATTGGGGTCGACTGAGGTCTTCTTAGTGTCCGAGATTACGGTATAATCAACTTTTACAGATATATATTTCATATTCATCACATGTTTGCCCATAGCGGGATTTGAACTCGCAACCTTTACCCTCGAAACCTCTACACCACAAACGAAGCTATCGGGTAGTTTAATCTTGTATAACATTTTTTGTATATATTTATTTCATCGCCAAGGATCGTGACACTTGGCGATCTGTTTTCTCTGGCACCCGTCAGGTATTGTGCGTGAAGATGAATAAAATAATAATAATGTGAGCAAATTACACGAAGCGGTGAGGGTCAAGAGTACTCCTTAGCTAAACGTGCATGTATGAATGATGAATTTGAAAGAAACGAAATATGTATGGCTACCTCGGCTACTCCGTCAGGACTAAGCACAAATATAATAAAGTGAGTTAATAAATATTTAATATTGACGAATCATACATAATGAGTTCATCAGTAAAGTAAGTCATGAGGCAACAGTCATAACATTTAGCCAGTAGACCATGGCGAATGTCAAATAGTCTTGGGGCGCGCCTTTGTCACGCTTATTGTACCCTGTGAAGACTGTTACAGAAATTATAGACTTGACTTCCCAAGCGAAAAGTGAATTTAAGCGCTTTTAACTGTGCTATGTGTCAACTAGAAATCTGTAAACTCATTTTGTCCATTAGAGGTGGTCATTTTAGTGTTTAATTGTCTGATGATTTGTGTGAACTAGGTACTATACTCATTTCGCGGTTTAAATATTTTTTTAAAACTTCCGAAGAGTATAAAATTCATCAAGCTTGGGATATTTTATGTACTAAAATTGAAAAATTATGAATCTGTTATTGGCAGTCTTGCCGTGTGGTAACGGTGTCAGAATATTGCCATGCATACGCAGATGGTTTAGGACCATTTTTGTTGAAATTTTTTTGTTTGTTTTCAGAAATGGACTAATGGATAGCTGTTAAGAAGCTGAAGAAGGATTCAGTACGTTAAGTTGCTATGAACATCTGGTGTCTGAACTAATTTTCTGAAGCGAGCGCCCTGACCATTAGGCCTTAATGACTCATTACATTTTACATATTAATTTGTTGGTTGATTTAAATTTGTTGGACTGGAGCTCGGGTGAGCGGAGAGATATAAGCTGCTTTTGCTCCGGTAAATTAAAGAATCGCACAGGAATTTCGACATAACGCATAATGTATATCAATTTAGTCGACGCGTTATATATTCGCTACAAAAGTCTGAGTCAATGTTCTTACAATGCAAGCCAATAACAGTTTATCAGTGACAGGTTGCGTTCCCACGAGCTAAGGAACTCGCGATCACTTCTTGCCTAATGTTTATAAACAAGTATTAGATAACGCGAATGTAAAAGTAAGCGAAAAATGATAACACCATAGCGAATAACCTCGAATGCGAAATTCGAGATTGTTTTGACTCGAACGTCGCGTATCGAGTTGACTATCGATGATTGTGTTTTTAGAAACAATGGAACATCGGATTCGCGGATAGTGAGGGGACGTGTTAGTGTTTTTGATAGTGTATTTAATATTACGTTCTACGTGCAGTCTGTAATTTTGTTTTGCAATCTTTATGGGAATGATAACCGATAAGCGATCTTCTTCGAACATTGGCAGAAATGTTACAAAGCTACAAAACAAAAGGAATAAGAAGAATTGTCATACAATTGACATTGTTTCAAATGGACGAAAGTATGTAGGTGTTTACGTGGAAGTGGAAGATTTAATAACAAAGGTTTAGTAATAAAGTGTAGTGTTATGGAGTTGCAGATCGTATATTCGTCTCCTGTACAGGACAAGTGACTATATGATTTAAAAATTATTGTCTTGTGTGTAGCCGTTTGTTGATAAAATATTAAAACCTAAATAATATATAATTTTGTAAAGAAATGTAATTTATATTTTAGTCCTTAATAAAATACTACAATGATATCAAAATTTTGTATTTAGGCAATGTTTTACATTGCAAGATTATCTATATTAGTATTATATTTAAGAAAATTCATTCTCATAAGAATAAAATCAGTTTACATTAAAAATTATTATACTATTTTTCATTTTGAAGATTGAAATTTGGTCACCCATGTAGGTGTGGCATTTAAGAATATGTTTTTTTTTACGTTTAAAAAAATTAAATAAGTTTTAGTTTTTCTTAACAAACAAGAGCGATAGCTAACTATATAAAAAATCTTTTACGGTATTGTTATCTCTTAATATTATGAAATTGAAACGGTCGAAAAACAGAATTAACGTAAAGTTAGAGGAAGTGGATCTTGGTGGATGCTTGGTCGCGCGGTCAGCCCGAATAATTATTTATTTATTTATTTCCTTGTATATACATATTCGGGATAACTGCGTAAATGAGATAAAAGATGACAGAATATTTTACAAAGGAAAAACTACTTAGTTATATTAAGTTTGATATAACAGTTTGCCCTTGCAATGGAGTTGAATTTATGCACAGATTATACTGTTTCAGAATTTCGAAGATGCGTGTCAATGGCGCGAGTACACACACTGCTTTTTTTTGTGATACAGAAGTGAAGTGATAGGTACTCGTATGTGCATTCTAAGCCACATGTTGACACTTGAATGTTTTTGTGATAGATTTTGTGAAGAAGGTACACAAAAAGTGAAGTGAACATGAGATAATCATTAAACGTGCTTATTTTAATTTGACAATATAATAGTCTAATTTAAGGTTAATTAATTAACGACCTGTTCAACTCCAATGCGGGACATATGACTAGGATCACACGCTTGGATTGACTTGGTAATATTAGTACCAGGTATCTCACAACCTAAGATGCTGCTCAGCTTAATTTTTTACTCTTGTACTTTAATATGTTTATCTCGCCGTTTGTTGTCAGCCTTTAAATCAATGTTTTACTCCTAATCGCCTCGTACGACATCCACGGGTAGAAAATAGGTGAAACATTCTTACGCCGACGCCGCAACATCAATATATATATCTATGTATAAATTAATAATAAATATACTATAATACTTATATTAAAATACAGGGATAGACAGAGGTCTAGAGAATTAAGTCATTTCGAGCCACCTTCCACCGAAGATATTTTCGAGACAACGTGACAGGTGGTGAGCCCGTCGCTGTCTTAATGTTCAAGACAACGATGTAATTCGCACATAAGTTTTTGAAAAACCCATTGGTACGAGCCTGCCACCCGGAGAACTCGGGTCTTTTGACTCGAAATTCCGACTACCCAACCACTCGGCTATCGTGACTTTTTTATCTTTGTAAATTTATTGTATATTCAGCGGTCTGATATATTTTGATATTATTATTTGAGTTAGTTTTCCTGTCACCTATCGTTAGTCATTGCTATTTTCAGGTCAGTACCCTTAGTCACCTCTTCGACACCCAGGGGACGAAAAGGTTGTTTGAAAATTTTTAGACTAAGTTAAACTCAGATAGATAAAGTTAAGAACGTATGTAAAATATAAAATGTCACGATAGCCGAGTGGTTGGGTGATGGAAATTCCAGTGAAGCGACACGAGTTCGATCTTCGGGTAGTAGGCTCGTAATTTTATCGATTTTATGAAGACGGCGACAGGATCACCATCTGTCACGATATCGCAAAATAGTCTTCGGTGAAATGTGGTGGTATGTCGAATAGTCTTAATTGTCTATACTTCTGCCTACCTTAGGATTGGGAATAGTGGATAGCGTAGTTTTCTTTTTTTTTTAGTTTCCTACGACGCCTCGCGTCTGAAATGGCCTTTCTTCCTTGTTTTGCTTATTAAACTCGTATTGCACAATGAACATTAACTAATTTTATGTTTCTATTAACATTATATTAATATAAAAAAAGACTATAAATACATATGTCTTCACCCCATTCCCTATACAGGGGTAGACAGGGGTCTAGACAATTAAGCCCTTTCGACCCATTTTCCAACGAAAACATGTCTTGGGACAACGTGACAGGGGGCGAGCCCATCGCCATCTTATGTCCGTGCCAACGATAAAATTCATATTTAAGTTTTTGAAAAAACCCATTGGTGGCCTGCCACCCGGGAATATAACTCGGGTCACTAGACTCCTAATCCCGATCACCCAACCACTCGGTCATCGTGAGTCTTACTACTAGAATTACTAGAGTTAATGCTCTATCCTATTAATGTATTAGGTCATTAGACCATATTACGCGCTACGCGATCTAATTACCAATCAATGTGTTATCTATTTGAGTCAAATGTCATCTGCGAACGTAGTAATTACTATCCAATACATTTTCATGCAGTGCATATTTAAAAAAAATCTCGCATGTAGCGTCTCGTTTAATTATATAAGGACATTATTAAATGAGGCCCTGAATTTTTATACATTTAATTGCATAGAAGGAAAAAAACGAAAAAATTCTGTATCGACTTTCGGTTCAACGAAGTGAGATGAGATGTAACATAGAGTAAGATTTATATTGCAATTTTAATCAGTAAAGGACTTAATAAAAAAATAATAAAATGTTAAGCTTCATTTAGATATCAGTTTAATTATTTAATGTCATTATTTTCTTACAATACTACCGAATTATTTGATTTCGCATTATGTTACGAAATAGTAAGGTAGCCACGTGACAATGAAGTCACGATAGCCGAGTGGTTGGGTGATCAGAATTCTCGATCTCCAGGTAGATCTCATACCAAGAAGTTTTAACAAAAACTTATGTATGATTTATGTTTGGCTTCCGTCCCAATAATTTTTCGGTAAAAGGTGGGTCGATTGCAATTAATTGTCTGGACCTCTGTCTACCCCAGTATTGGGTTTAGCACGAAAATATTTTTGCGTATTTTAGAGTAGCAACGTGTAAATGAAAAGCCTCGAGAACAAGGGGAGAGTTCGTCACGCAACTCAATCACGGCTAACTTCAATTTCATGTTCCTTGTACCATGCCGGAACAAAATTTCGAAATATTATTGAGTACATAAACAACACCTTAAATATAAGCATAACAGTTTTGCAATAGAGACTAAAGCACAGAGTGGCTAAAACTAGAGCAGAAAGCAGATTATATTCAAGTTTACATAGGCTTGTCTATGGTCTATGGTGTTGTAATAAATCTTACTTTATGGATCAGCTTTTGCATAATAAAATGATTTAGCGTTGTTATTGAATAGAAATACCTTATATTATTTCAGTCAAATCTTTGCATAACATATTGATCTGACGTAGTTATATTAGGGCCTACGTGTTATTAAAGGTAAAATGTTTTATTATTTGTGTAAAAATAGACAGTTTATGGACAGTTTATTATTATTACAGTTATCGAAGGATGTAATTTAGTGGGTGATATGATTACATTATTTGTTCTGTAACTATTTATACGGTGTTGTGTTTTTGCGTGGTTAGATTATATAGTCACATTGAATAATACCAGACCAAAATTAAGGAGTCTGGTGACTGACGGACGCGTCTAAGATAATATCGATCTGACAGTGGGATCGCCAATCGGCTTGCCAAGCGTGGCGATTGTGGTAAATCGCAATGCGGAGAGACATGTTCTGTAGTCTATTTTAGTGACAGTTATGTAAGTATTATATTTGTCCAATTATACTTCGTCGGCATAATCAATCATTTTGTTTCTGATAAAGTTCCAAAAAATTAAATAAATAGGATTTATCCAGAAGCAATTGTACCGAAAGATGGATGTATTTAAACATATGTACAAAAGAATCATTGCCTAAAGTTATAACGAGTATGGTGATACTTGTAAATGTAATAGTCACTTCATATTACGGAACCGCAATTACCCCGCTGTATCTGTTTGTCGGTCAAATGACGTATAACGTGATAAAGTACTAACTAATAATTAGAGTTTCAAATGTTTTTCATTAATAAACGGGGTTAAACACGATTACTCATTAATTAATTGTTTTAAAAATAAATGTAAGCGGCGAAGACGGAACGGGTCCCTAGTTATATATATGTAACTCAAGTTTTGTTTTTAAAGAATTCATGAAATGCCTAACATTACTTGTATTCCTGTTAACCACTCCAACTAAGCTGCAACGTTTGTACCTGGAGTGGTTCACGACAATAGTCGAATGTCGGCCCCGAACCTGCGACGTTATGTTTCGCAGTCTGCCCCCTTAAACCCTTAGGCTATTGACGCTAAACACCCATGAATAATCCTAAATGTATATCAATGATCAGGGACAATAAAAAACAAAGATGAGTAACACAGTTATGCAACAATAAAAAATATTTTATTACCATAAAAAAACCGGTCAGAAATGAGCTGGCCATAGAGAATCGATTGCGACGCGTTGAATTTTATTAATACGCGCTGTCAAGCATTACCATAGTGTCAAGGTTTAACATTTGTGTCATGAACAGAATAACTACAATAACAATAATCTGAATATTTTTTTTAATCTTAGAAAAGTGTTACAGGTCTGAGGTTGAAATAAGCATTTATTTAAAGACGGAATATTTTGATCACGAACGTGATTTATTCTACCCGATATTGAGTGTACTTTATTATGTACATATTTATGTAAATAAATAAATAATATCATCCTCCCAACTTACGATTTAGCTTCTGACTTTTTACCCGGTCTGGGATATTACGAACTGGATAAGTGTAATTTGGGGGAGGCCTACGGTGTGTCGTAATTCGCAAGTGACGACACCAAGGAGAAGAAGGGAGTGGCATATGTATAAGCCGACACAACCTCCGGCATTTGTTATTAATTACTTCCTTTTTGTGACACTAGTACGACTGAGAAAAAAACTTACAGGGCATATTGAGCCCTGTAAGCCTACATGTCAGTGCATATTAAGCCCCGTAAGTTTTTATAAGCATAACAAGATGAAAAGCACTACCACCAGAACGATGTGCCACGGTTATTTATTACTGTCTATTTATGAGACTAATATGACTGAGAAAGTTACACGGCATATGGAGAAGCCGCACTCTTATATCGAAACATAAAACAAGATGAAGAGCACAACCACAGCAACGAACTCACCACTACTGCATTGGTCAGCATGCTGAGTAGAAAACCATTCTAACGAAATACATACCAATAAAGGTTGTGTTAAATAATCTTGCTGTCTATAGGAAAGCTATCGAGATCCGTTTCAACTTACCTGTAACAAATAATGTGTATTTAAAAATGTGTTATAAATAAAAAAAAATATAAACAAATAACGTAGTTAATAGCCGGTATTACTTTGAGATAATTTCCGTCTGTTTTTTATGGTTGGTTGTTACGCCATCTATCGGTGACTGTTATCATATTCTAGGCTCTTTCCTTAGACAACAATTACGGGATAAGGGGCGTAGTAAATTATTACGCTAATACCAGACAGAAAAAACTGTCTTAGATTCTACTGCCCATCGCCAACTTTCTTTTACTTTAGTCTGATATTTTTCAAGATGTTTCCCTACACGTTTCTTACCACTAAAACTTTTTCATGGACTCCTTTAAACTTGTTATCGGTTAAGTCATCTCTACATCACACCGATACTATCTCGGTATTGCAGACCGTGGTATTGCCCGTACAGATCCGTCTATTGCTCTGCAGCAAAACTTGTATAATAAGTAAGATTTATCAGAAGTAAAATGTAACTTTGTGTGGGTGTAAAAACAAGCAAAGGAACGTTAAAATGGTCAAACATAATGTGTTAAAGCAAATTATGTGACGTAGCTTGCTTTTAGCTTTCGGAGAGCACGACCTGGTGAAGCTAAATAAATGTATTGTATTATAAAATTGATGTTTCAGCAATTTTATACCTGTTTAAAAGTGTAAAGCAGAAACAATCATGTTTCTTCCAAGAACAAAGACGACCTTTTCTATTGGTGCGCAGGCGCATGCGGGCATAGGAAAGAGACCTTAAATTACATTGTACGAGTACCCATGACATTTGCGTTCATAGTTTGTGAAGTTTGACAAATCGTTTGCATGGATATAACTAGATGGCTAGACGAAAATTACAACTGTTTTTCTATTATTTTACTACGTTATTTAATTTTAAAATAGGTACTTAATATGAAATTTTTGTTTAAAATAAAAATATCTACTATTAATTAATTACAGAAAACAAAAAAAAACTTATTCAAATCATCAACATCATCAACATTTTATTTATATTCTAATTCAGTGCCCTACTAATAAACAATTTTTATAAATATTAGACCAAAATTCATCGACCCTTGTCGGGAAGAAGAGACTAAGGTACAAGGTGTTCAGTACTTCGATTGCCAATTCGCTCGCCAAGCGTGGCGATTATGGCAAACCGTCTCATACAGGAAAGACCTATGTCATGCAATGACCTTTAACAGATCTTTTACAGGTTACGAAACTATTAAATAAAAATATTTGAAAGACATTAAAAAAAGTATTTATGCCAGTTCTATCTACAAAATAGTTCCACCGAATAAAATTTCATACATAGCGCCCGATGTAATAACCTGATGAACAAAAACCAATGACCTCGGATAATATACAAATAACAAAAAAACTTAGGCCACGGACCTTGCTTCTCACTCATAACTTAGGTACAGAGCGAGGCGGTATTCTCTGTGATTTTGCGATTAACATAGGGTTGTCATTTTTACTGACGACATGTATTTGTCATTATTTACTTTTTCGAGATTTTTTTTTCTTATTATGTTCAAAGTGAAATAAATAAATATCTTCACGCCATTTCCAATACAGGGGTAGACAGAGTTTGTTTGTTTCGTTGGCTTGGACATAAATACAGCGACCGGCTCACCTGTCAGGTTGTACCGAAAATATCTTCGGTGGAAGGTTTTTTTTTTTTTTATAGAAAAGGGAGGCAAACGAGCAGGCGGCTCACGTGATGGTAAGCCATTACCGCCGCCCATGAACATCCGCAATACCAGAGACAGATTTGGGGGAGGGAGTGTGTGGGCCTCCGGTTACCTGCACTCACCAGACGAAACGCAGAAGTTTGTTAGACTTCTACTTCACGCCGGTATTCTGTGAGGTCGTGGTATTTCCCCGGTCGAGCCGGCCCATTCATGCAACAACAAAAGCTGATGCGTGGCTCTACCACTGTTAAAGGGGCTGAAGGTAGGTTAAAGGGGCTTTATTGTCAAGACTAGACCTCTGTCTACCCCTGTAATGGGAATTGCGTGAAGATATTTATTATTTTATCAATGTATTATCAATGTATTTATCTGTCTATTTTTATATAGTCTTACCGAAGAATAGTTAGATCTATATGGCAAAGGAAAAATAAAAGTTTTTAACTTTTTTCCTTAAAGTAATAAAATATTCTACAAATTATTGTTTATACAATTAATGATCGTGTATTGGGAATTGCGTCAAGATATTTATATTTTTTAGTACTCAGATTTTTATTTATTTATTTATTCTTTATTGTGTATTTTAAAAAAAGGCTACAATGGGCGGACTTAATGCCAGGTGGCCTTCAAATCATCAGTTGTGGTGACCCTGGACGGCTGGGCGAGGCGACTCTTTACATTTCGCGACGTATGTCCGACTGGTGTAGGCACGTTGCAAAATACCCACATTACACGGAGAAACATTATAAATGCGGATCTCAGGCGCTCTGTGAGTGCGACTACACAAAATGAACATGATGTCTTAAACACATAGAGATAGCACAATACTTTTTTTATTGGATTATTTACTTGAACGATTTCTTGTATTTACACGAACGCTACACATGTAAAATAAAACGTTTTTCGGATTTTATTGCGTTTTTTAATACTTTTTAATATAGTTTTTTTAAATAGTTTGTTAAACACAAATAAAAACCGCGACAAAATTCGAATGTTGTTTTATTTAAGATGAATTATGTACTGTTTGCTTTAATTTTAGAATTATTATAATTTCAGCTGCTTTTAGCTTATTAGGAAGAAACCTAACCTTATAGAATTTTTTTTGTATTCTCCAAATATATTTTAGATAAATACCTTAATGTTTTATACTATTTTTGTGTATTGTAGGTAGTTACAACACTATGGCAATTTGTGTTTACAAAAAATTTTTAAAGCTTGTTTTTATTAGCGTGTGGTATTGGCGTAAGAATTCCTCATCCCCTTTCTTCCTGTAGGTTTTAAAATAAGCACCATTTTTTTTATGGAAAGGGAGGCAAACGAGCAGGTGGCTCACGTGATGGTAAGTGATTACCGCCGCCCACGAACACCCGCAATACCAGAGGCATAGCAGATGCGATGCCAGCCTTAGGGTGCCCGCCCCCCTTCCCCAGAATAGGGGTAGAGGGGTGTGTGGGTTACCTGCACTCACCAGACGAAACGCAGAAGTTTGTTAGACTTCTACTTCACGCCTGTATTATGTGAGGTCGTGGTACTTCCCCGGTCGAGCCGGCCCATTCATGCAACAACAAAAGCTGATGCGTGGCTCTACCACTGTTAAATCATGATGAAAAGCTTCACAAATTGCAATATCTAGTGGCGAGACAGTCATCGCATTAACATAAACATTAACATCAAAAATCCAACACACCGGAGAAGGACAACAGTGACCAAGTTTTGGTAAGGTTTGGTATTGTGATCGTCAATCCGTTTGCCGAGCGTGGTGATTATGGCAAACACTGCACCTTCTGCAGTGTGCGAGTCATATATCCTGCAGTGGACTATTACTGGCCGTTCTGATGACAAGATGTTAAAGTAAATAAAAAATAAAAAAAATATATCATTATTAATAATAAAATATTATTGTTTAAATAATAGCCGATTGTAAATGTTTTTGAATTGTATTGTTTTTAAATAATACGATTGACAACGAACAGCATTTAATTTTATTAATAAATGATTTAAATTAAATGCTGTCCGTTTTTATTATTTTTAATTTAATTTTATAGCTATACTGCAAGACTTCGTGGAATTTATAATTTAGATAATTGCTATTCTAGTGTACTGTTGTATGCTAGTTAATAATTATAATTGTTATCTCTTTGTTCTTGCTATTAAGCATCTTAAAGATGGAAAAGTTTTACTTTGGATTAGTTATGGTATTTGTGTACATTTATATATATTTTAATAGATGATTTTTATCTATTAAAATTTTTGCCATGACATAAAATGATACAATACTATATTCGACTGTAGTTGTTATATATAAAGACATAAAGACTTTTATTCCGGCACTTCAGGTTACAGTGTCACGATAGTCGAGTGGTTGGGTGGTCGGAATTTCGAGTCAATAGACCCGAGTTCGATCCCCAGTTGGTAGGCTCGTACCAATGGGTTTTTCAAAAACTTATGTACGAATATCGTTGGCTTGGACATAAAGGCGGCGACGGGCTCACCACCTGTCACGTTGTCTCGAAAATATCTTCGGTGAAAGGTGGGTCGAAAGGACTTAATTGTCTAGACTCGACCTCTGTCTACCCCTGTATTGGGAATTGCGTGAAGATATTTTTTATATTTTTTTTTACTTCAGGTTACAATCACAGATTACAGTAAAAGTGGATAAACAAAATTGATACGAATAAAAATGAAAAAAAAAAAAAAAAAAGAAAATCAATTTACAAAAAAGTAGGGTATAAAAACAATTCATGGCTTCATCTATTACGATTGTTAATCGTAATAGATGAAGTGGCGGCGGAATGGACCGCTTCAGCATAAAATAAATAAATAATAAATATAAATATCTTCACGCAATTCCCAATACAGGGGTAGACAGAGGTCAAGTCTAGACAATTAAGTCCCTTTGACCCACCTTCCACCGAAGATATTTTCGGGACAACGTGACAGGTGGTGAGCCCGTCGCCGCCTTTATGTCCAAGCCAACGATGAAATTCGTACATAAGTTTTTGAAAAACTCATTGGTACTGCCACCTGGGGATCGAACTCAGGTCTCTCGACTCGAAATTCCGACCACCCAACAACTCGGCTATCGTGACTTCAGCATAAGCCGCGGGATATTGATGCTGATTTTCAGTCACGTTGTCCTGAAAATATCTTCGGTGAAAGGTGGGTCGAAAGGACTTAATTGTCTAGACTAGACGTCTGTCTACCCCTGTATTGGGAATTGCGTGAAGATATTTTTTATATTTTTTTTTACTTCAGGTTACAATCACAGATTACAGTAAAAGTGGATAAACAAAATTGATACGAATAAAAATGAAAAAAAAAAAAAACAAAACAAAAGAAAATCAATTTACAAAAAAGTAGGGTATAAAAACAATTCATGGCTTCATCTATTACGATTGTTAATCGTAATAGATGAAGCCATAAAATAAATAAATAATAAATATAAATATCTTCACGCAATTCCCAATACAGGGGTAGACAGAGGTCAAGTCTAGACAATTAAGTCCCTTTGACCCACCTTCCACCGAAGATATTTTCGGGACAACGTGACAGGTGGTGAGCCCGTCGCCGCCTTTATGTCCAAGCCAACGATGAAATTCGTACATAAGTTTTTGAAAAACTCATTGGTACTGCCACCTGGGGATCGAACTCAGGTCTCTCGACTCGAAATTCCGACCACCCAACAACTCGGCTATCGTGACTTCAGCATAAGCCGCGGGATATTGATGCTGATTTTCAGTCACGTTGTCCTGAAAATATCTTCGGTGGAAAGTGGATCGAAAGGACTTAATTGTCTAGACTAGACGTCTGTCTAGTCTAGACAGAGGTCTAGTCTAGACAATTAAGTCTAAGATAGGGGATCTTGGGAAATGTGTGAAGATATTTATTTATGTATATTAAATGATTGGTGGATATCTCCAGGTGGCAATTACTTCTGAAAAACTGAACTTGACTTTTAAGAATATGGTCGTTATTATTAGAAGTGAAACTTCGACTTGTTATATCTTTTCCCGTTTTTTAGTCGCTGCTAAGACAGAATCTCATGCAAAGGTTATTAAAGTTGAATTTGGCTTGCATTTTCTCATTATGGTATTGCAAATTTCTTTTTTGAAGGAAAATTAAAGAAGATGAAGGTATATTAACGTTCTTCTTCTTTCATTTCCTTTCTTTTCTAACGGTTATTAACCTCATAGAACAAAGTAATTTACCTCACCAACAATACTTTGGTGGTATTAACAAGCTGTGGCTTTATCCTCAACTAAATAAGTAGGAAGGAAAATGTAAAACGTTAACAGTAATGAAATAATTACATGATTACCAAATTTGAACTCACGATGACACAAAAATATATTCCTGAACGAACTAAGGAGGAACGGAAAAGTTACAGTTGTGTGCCGAACGGAAAGAAACTACTCGAAATTTCTGGAAGATTTCCTTAAAGGAAATATAGACATATAAAATACATAGGGAAATACAGACACATAATACTCATAGGGACATTAATGAAAGAAAACCTCAATCTGCATATTAAATAATAAATAGATATAAATACATATATAGATAGGGAAAACATCACATACATTGCTGCGATCGCAATGTAAGATGCTAAAGCACTTGTGGTATGAGAATCGGAAACAACGAAGGCACCACAAACATACAGACCAGAGAAAATGTAGAAAAAGTGGTTTTTCTACATTAACCCGACCGGGAATCGAACCCGGGACCTCGAGATAGCGACACCTTGGAAACCGGTGTTCACGCCACTCGACCATGGAGGTCGTCAATATATACACTTACATTTTGATTCAAAAGTGCCAAAAATGGTTTTAAAATCCCTTTTCATCCTTCCGAGAATTCACTGGTTAGAACAATCTTCCTGGGAGGAGGAAAGCAGATTCGTAATGAAAAGGAAGAAAGTATATATTTTCACGTCATTCCACATACAGGGTTACGCAGAGGTTTAGACAATTAAGTCCTTTCGACCTATCTTCCATCTTTTTTCGAACAACGTGACAGATTGTGTGGCCGTCTCCGTCTTTATGTCCAAGCCCACGATATAAATCGTACACAAGTTTTTGAAAAAAACCCATTGGTACGAGCCAGCCCCCTGGGGATCTCGACTCGAATCCCATCACCCAACCACATGGCTATTGTGAATTATAAGTAACAATTATTTTTTTACGAACTTTTTATCGATGTCTTGGAGAGTAATACGGTGACATCACCTGTCCCGTGGTTCAAAATAAGCTCCTGTGGAATGCAGGCCGAAACAAATTTATGTTTTAATAAATATCTTCACGCAATTCCCAATACAGAGGTAGACAGAGGTCTAGTCTAGACAATTAAGTCCCTTTGACCCACCTTCCACCGAAGATATTTTCGGGACAACGTGACAGGTGATGAGCCCGTCGCCGTCATTATGTCCAAGCCAACGATATAATTAGTACATAAGTTTTTGAAAAACCCATTGGTACGAGCCTGCAACCTGGGGATCGAACTCGGGTATTTTGACTCGAAAATCCGACCACCCAACCATCGTGAAATTTATTTTATGATTAAATTATTTTCATATATACAATACTCAATAACTAAAAACTACAATAACCGTATAACCCTACTACGAGACATGGTGTACCAAGGACACAGGCTGCATATCCACGTTAAATCTGTTTTTGTACTGGGAACGGTGAAAGGATTTTTTATATGGGTAAGAAAAGTTAAGTCAACAGACACGAACAAAAAAAATATATACTTGTTTCCTTCAAATCTTAGAACAAACGTGTTTAAAGGAAGTCACGTAGGTCCTTGGGCTTCGTTTGCTTTTGTAATTTGTTACTGTTACGCACATGTCGCAGTGTATTGCGAGCAAATAAATTATTAGGAAACTTTTAGCAAGCAGGCGACCTCCGAATAACTTCCGCGGACGACTTTCTCGTCTGATATCTGGCTTTATTTGTTTTTATATGTACCAAGTGAGTAGAAGTCACGATAGCCGAGTGGTTGGGTGATCGGAATTCGAGTCAAGAGACCCCAGTTCGATCGTAACTTTTTGACAAATTTGGTTTCCAAACTTATGTTTCGAAACATAAGTTGCCAAAATTTGGGAAACCAAAAGCCAGCCATATAAATCATACATTAATTTATTGTTTAGTTTTCTTGGCCTATTTTATTTATGTTCATAGCGTATTGTAAAATTATTATTATTATGGTATTAAGTAAAAATTTATTTATGTAATATCTAATAAAACACAAACTATTAGTCAAAACAATTCGTTTTATAAATTGCACTTATACATTTTTCTGTTACATAATTTGCATATAACAATAACGATATTGGATAATGTCGAACTAATCGAAACTAAATCTATTTATAAATACAATTTTCTACTGTTAGGTCTCTTTGGACACAGTCAAGCTCGATCATTGCGTCGATTGTGATTTATGCAAACGTATTTTTGTTCGGCTACTAGACATTATCTTCACGCCATTCCCAATACAATAGAAAAGTTAAGTCCTTTCGACCCAACTTCCACCGAAGATATTTTCGGGACAACGTGACAGGTAATGAGCCTGTGGCCGTCATTATGTCCAAGCCAACGATATAATTAGTTCAGAAGTTTTTTTTTAAAAACACCCGTTGGTACAAACATGCCACCTGGGGATCGAACTCGGGTATTTTGACTCGAAAATCCGACCACCCAACCATCGTGAAATTTATTTTATTATTAAATTATTTTCATATATACAATACTCAATAACTAAAAACTACAATAACCGTATAACCCTACTACGAGACATGGTGTACCAAGGACACAGGCTGCATATCCACGTTAAATCTGTTTTTGTACTGGGAACGGTGAAAGGATTTTTTATATGGGTAAGAAAAGTTAAGTCAACAGACACGAACAAAAAAAAATATATACTTGTTTCCTTCAAATCTTAGAACAAACGTGTTTAAAGGAAGTCACGTAGGTCCTTGGGCTTCGTTTGCTTTTGTAATTTGTTACTGTTACGCACATGTCGCAGTGTATTGCGAGCAAATAAATTATTAGGAAACTTTTAGCAAGCAGGCGACCTCCGAATAACTTCCGCGGACGACTTTCTCGTCTGATATCTGGCTTTATTTTTTTTTATATGTACCAAGTGAGTAGAAGTCACGATAGCCGAGTGGTTGGGTGATCGGAATTCGAGTCAAGAGACCCCAGTTCGATCCTAACTTTTTGACAAATTTGGTTTCCAAACTTATGTTTCGAAACATAAGTTGCCAAAATTTGGGAAACCAAAAGCCAGCCATATAAATCATACATTAATTTATTGTTTAGTTTTCTTGGCCTATTTTATTTATGTTCATAGCGTATTGTAAAATTATTATTATTATGGTATTAAGTAAACATTTATTTATGTAATATCTAATAAAACACAAACTATTAGTCAAAACAATTCGTTTTATAAATTGCACTTATACATTTTTCTGTTACATAATTTGCATATAACAATAACGATATTGGATAATGTCGAACTAATCGAAACTAAATCTATTTATAAATACAATTTTCTACTGTTAGGTCTCTTTGGACACAGTCAAGCTCGATCATTGCGTCGATTGTGATTTATGCAAACGTATTTTTGTTCGGCTACTAGACATTATCTTCACGCCATTCCCAATACAATAGAAAAGTTAAGTCCTTTCGACCCAACTTCCACCGAATACATTTTTGGGACAGGTGGTGAGCTTGTTGCCGTCTTTACTTCCAAGTCAACTATAAATTGTACATAAGTTTTAAAACGACTCATTGTTCTACCCTGGAGCCTATCTCGATCGAACTCGGGTCTCAACTCGATTTCCGAATAACCCAACCACAAGACTATCGTGACTTATGATGACTATTATGACTCCTATGCTATATTTTTTCGTTTTAAAACCGAGGGGAGGTTATTTAAGTTTATTTATTAAATTCAAGACAGCGGTTTTAAATCCTTCAGCACTAAAACATTAGGCAATGGTGCAGTGAAAGGACGCGATGAAATCGATCTAGTTAGACGGTGGCATAACTTAATTAGAAATACCATGATTTCCTGAAGTAAAATTGGACAATGTCATACTAATAAGTTCGATAATTGAAAAAGTTTGATGCGTATCTCTGTTTAGTTTGTCTCTGTCTAGTGGATGACAGGGAGTAAGTCTTCGGCAATTAAGTCCGTCTAAGGTAAATTTAAGTTTGATAAAATTAATGTATTTTTAAATTTAAATTTATTTTTAAGTTTATTAAAAACTATGTAATTTTTAATAAATAATATTTCAGTAAATTAAAAAATTACTGTAATGAAAGTATGGATTACAACGATTAATTCCTGATAATAATTATAGTTTATTTATCTATTAGCTTCGCCCGTTATCGATAAACAATGTCGTTCAAAGCCAATCATCGACGAAATCGAACTTAACTTTATGAACATATATGAACTTCGATAGTGGCATTTAAATAAAGAAAAAAAAAACGTTTATTTGTTAAAGATAAAGAAAAAAAAACGTTTATTTGTTAAAGATAAAGAAAAAAAAACGTTTATTTATTAAATTCAAGACAGCGGTTTTAAATCCTTCAGCACTAAAACATTAGGCAATGGTGCAGTGAAAGGACGCGATGAAATCGATCTAGTTAGACGGTGGCATAACTTAATTAGAAATACCATGATTTCCTGAAGTAAAATTGGACAATGTCATACTAATAAGTTCGATAATTGAAAAAGTTTGATGCGTATCTCTGTTTAGTTTGTCTCTGTCTAGTGGATGACAGGGAGTAAGTCTTCGGCAATTAAGTCCGTCTAAGGTAAATTTAAGTTTGATAAAATTAATGTATTTTAAATTTAAATTTATTTTTAAGTTTATTTATTTATCTTCACGCCATTCCCAATACAATAGAAAAGTTAAGTCCTTTCGACCCAACTTCCACCGAAGATATTTTTTGGGACAGGTGGTGAGGTTGCTGCCGTCTTTACTTCCAAGTCAACTATAAATTGTACATAAGTTTTAAAACGACTTATTGTTCTACCCTGGAGCCTATCTCGATCGAACTTGGGTCTCAACTCGATTTCCGAATAACCCAACCACAAGACTATCGTGACTTATGATGACTATTATGACTCCTATGCTATATTTTTTCGTTTTAAAACCGAGGGGAGGTTATTTAAGTTTATTTATTAAATTCAAGACAGCGGTTTTTAAATCCTTCAGCACTAAAACATTAGGCAATGGTGCAGTGAAAGGACGCGATGAAATCGATCTAGTTAGACGGTGGCATAACTTAATTAGAAATACCATGATTTCCTGAAGTAAAATTGGACAATGTCATACTAATAAGTTCGATAATTGAAAAAGTTTGATGCGTATCTCTGTTTAGTTTGTCTCTGTCTAGTGGATGACAGGGAGTAAGTCTTCGGCAATTAAGTCCGTCTAAGGTAAATTTAAGTTTGATAAAATTAATGTATTTTTAAATTTAAATTTATTTTTAAGTTTATTAAAAACTATGTAATTTTTAATAAATAATATTTCAGTAAATTAAAAAATTACTGTAATGAAAGTATGGATTACAACGATTAATTCCTGATAATAATTATAGTTTATTTATCTATTAGCTTCGCCCGTTATCGATAAACAATGTCGTTCAAAGCCAATCATCGACGAAATCGAACTTAACTTTATGAACATATATGAACTTCGATAGTGGCATTTAAATAAAGAAAAAAAAACGTTTATTTGTTAAAGATAAAGAAAAAAGTACTAAGAGAAAGTAAAAAGTACTGAATCTAGCCAGACCAGTGGTAGGCAGAATCGAAGGTGCTAGGTGTCTGATACTGTGATTTATTTGATTATGCCAAGTCTTTCTTATAGGATTTAGGCCTCCTTTATGTGTATTTTTGAATATATATAGACACTGTATCGGGTAGTACCCCAACCTACCAGGAGTTCACACTGCAGGGAACAGAACTCTCCCATCTGAAGTGTTTACTGTCATAATACACCAAATCCATATACGCAATCGCAGTAAATCACCACAATTGGTGATGCTTAATTTTTTTTGGTATATTTAAGTTAATTGTTCAGCTATTACTTGGTATCTATTACAGTTTTTAAGGCTCCTCTTTATTAGAACTTTCGTGAGACATTATTACTCAAATAATTAAAAAAGGCTAAGGTCATGATCAGTGGGTGCCAGGCAGCGACCGCGAACTCATCCCACTCACCTTGACGAAGCACCTCAGACAGTTCCGAAACTGGTCAGTACCTACACCGATTGCTTAGACGAGAGTTCAGCGTTTTAAATAAATAAATATCTTCACGCAATTCTCAATACAGGGGTAGTCAAAGGTCTAACCTAGACAATTAAGTCCCTTCGACCCACCTTCCACCGAAGATATTTTCGGGACAACGTGACAAGTGGTGACTCCGTCGCCGTTTCTATGTCCATGCCAACGATATAATTCGTACATAAGTTTATGAAAAACCCACGAGCCTGCCAACTGGGGATCGAACTCGGGCCTCTTGACTCGAAATTCCGACCACCCAACCACTCGGCTATCGTTACTTTTATTTTAATGATTTACTTAGTCTTAGTCGCCTTAAGACCCACGTGTCATGCGAAATATTACCAATTATATCTTGAAAATGTGTTGTTATATGTTTATATAAATTAAACGATGCCATGGATAGACACATAGATGCCTACTCAAAATTTTGCGTCAGTGATTAAGCAAAATTTTGTTGAGACAAATGGCTAAAGTAGTAAATTAAAAAATTACTGTAATGAAAGTATGGATTACAACGATTAATTCCTGATAATAATTATAGTTTATTTATCTATTAGCTTCGCCCGTTATCGATAAACAATGTCGTTCAAAGCCAATCATCGACGAAATCGAACTTAACTTTATGAACATATATGAACTTCGATAGTGGCATTTAAATAAAGAAAAAAAAACGTTTATTTGTTAAAGATAAAGAAAAAGTACTAAGAGAAAGTAAAAGTACTGAATCTAGCCAGACCAGTGGTAGGCAGAATCGAAGGTGCTAGGTGTCTGATACTGTGATTTATTTGATTATGCCAAGTCTTTCTTATAGGATTTAGGCCTCCTTTATGTGTATTTTTGAATATATATAGACACTGTATCGGGTAGTACCCCAACCTACCAGGAGTTCACACTGCAGGGAACAGAACTCTCCCATCTGAAGTGTTTACTGTCATAATACACCAAATCCATATACGCAATCGCAGTAAATCACCACAATTGGTGATGCTTAATTTTGGTATATTTAAGTTAATTGTTCAGCTATTACTTGGTATCTATTACAGTTTTTAAGGCTCCTCTTTATTAGAACTTTCGTGAGACATTATTACTCAAATAATTAAAAAAGGCTAAGGTCATGATCAGTGGGTGCCAGGCAGCGACCGCGAACTCATCCCACTCACCTTGACGAAGCACCTCAGACAGTTCCGAAACTGGTCAGTACCTACACCGATTGCTTAGACGAGAGTTCAGCGTTTTAAATAAATAAATATCTTCACGCAATTCTCAATACAGGGGTAGTCAAAGGTCTAACCTAGACAATTAAGTCCCTTCGACCCACCTTCCACCGAAGATATTTTCGGGACAACGTGACAAGTGGTGACTCCGTCGCCGTTTCTATGTCCATGCCAACGATATAATTCGTACATAAGTTTATGAAAAACCCACGAGCCTGCCAACTGGGGATCGAACTCGGGCCTCTTGACTCGAAATTCCGACCACCCAACCACTCGGCTATCGTTACTTTTATTTTAATGATTTACTTAGTCTTAGTCGCCTTAAGACCCACGTGTCATGCGAAATATTACCAATTATATCTTGAAAATGTGTTGTTATATGTTTATATAAATTAAACGATGCCATGGATAGACACATAGATGCCTACTCAAAATTTTGCGTCAGTGATTAAGCAAAATTTTGTTGAGACAAATGGCTAAAGTAGTAAATTAAAAAATTACTGTAATGAAAGTATGGATTACAACGATTAATTCCTGATAATAATTATAGTTTATTTATCTATTAGCTTCGCCCGTTATCGATAAACAATGTCGTTCAAAGCCAATCATCGACGAAATCGAACTTAACTTTATGAACATATATGAACTTCGATAGTGGCATTTAAATAAAGAAAAAAAAACGTTTATTTGTTAAAGATAAAGAAAAAGTACTAAGAGAAAGTAAAAGTACTGAATCTAGCCAGACCAGTGGTAGGCAGAATCGAAGGTGCTAGGTGTCTGATACTGTGATTTATTTGATTATGCCAAGTCTTTCTTATAGGATTTAGGCCTCCTTTATGTGTATTTTTGAATATATATAGACACTGTATCGGGTAGTACCCCAACCTACCAGGAGTTCACACTGCAGGGAACAGAACTCTCCCATCTGAAGTGTTTACTGTCATAATACACCAAATCCATATACGCAATCGCAGTAAATCACCACAATTGGTGATGCTTAATTTTGGTATATTTAAGTTAATTGTTCAGCTATTACTTGGTATCTATTACAGTTTTTAAGGCTCCTCTTCATTAGAAATTTCGTGAGACATTATTACTCAAATAATTAAAAAAGGCTAAGGTCATGATCAGTGGGTGCCAGGCAGCGACCGCGAACTCATCCCACTCACCTTGACGAAGCACCTCAGACAGTTCCGAAACTGGTCAGTACCTACACCGATTGCTTAGACGAGAGTTCAGCGTTTTAAATAAATAAATATCTTCACGCAATTCTCAATACAGGGGTAGTCAAAGGTCTAACCTAGACAATTAAGTCCCTTCGACCCACCTTCCACCGAAGATATTTTCGGGACAACGTGACAAGTGGTGACTCCGTCGCCGTTTCTATGTCCATGCCAACGATATAATTCGTACATAAGTTTATGAAAAACCCACGAGCCTGCCAACTGGGGATCGAACTCGGGCCTCTTGACTCGAAATTCCGACCACCCAACCACTCGGCTATCGTTACTTTTATTTTAATGATTTACTTAGTCTTAGTCGCCTTAAGACCCACGTGTCATGCGAAATATTACCAATTATATCTTGAAAATGTGTTGTTATATGTTTATATAAATTAAACGATGCCATGGATAGACACATAGATGCCTACTCAAGAATTTTGCGTCAGTGATTAAGCAAAATTTTGTTGAGACCAAATGGCTAAAGTAGTAAATTAAAATTTGATAGTGTCGTTATTATCTTTCATATATAGAATAGATTAGTTGATAGTAAACCTGTTTTACTATTAACTAATCTATTCTATATATGGCGGAAGGGCTTAGTTATCTATTCTATACATATTGCTCGTAATAATATAGAATCCAGTTATTTAGCCATCCATAGGATGCCATGAACGTAGTCGAATACGATCTGTGTCCACAACATCCACGGGATGACACAGATACAGGATGGGCCAAGAATTCGTTAACATTTAAATGCAACTTACCGCGCAAACTATTGCCGCGCGGGGCGCGGGCGCGCGCGGGGGCACCAGCTCGCTTCTTGGAAATTTAGTCGCAATGGATCGCTTCCCGGGGCCGCAACGCGCTTACTGCGTGAAATAGTTTTATTTAAACGACTTTTCGCTCATTACTGTGAGACGCTTTTTTCGCGATGAATATGGTTTACACGACTTAAGTCAGTGTCCAAGTGCTCCTTTAAAAAAAGAAATGGGTGAGGAAGTTCGAAGAGACGGGATCTACACTAAATTTGAAACAAACCGGCGGCTCACGGACTTCCCGGAGCGAAGAGAATGTGCAGCAAGTTTCCGCTTCTGTTCGACGTGATCCAGATTTATCGACATGCAAACGTTCGGCTGAATTAGGATTATCCAGCACATCATTACGCCGTATTTTGAAATAAGATTTAAAATTACATCCAGATAAGATCCAGCAAATGCAAGAACTAAACCCTAATGATTTAAATTTGCGTAAGTCATATGCCGAAACAATGTTAACTCGTTTCAGTAATTTTCACAACATCTTATTTTCTGACGAAGCCCATTTCCACCTAAATGGACATGTAAACAAACAGAATTGCAGGTATTGGAGTAGCGAAAATCCTAAAGCTAAACATGAGAGGCCACTTCACTCTCCTAAGGTAACTGTATGGGCTGCAATTTCAGCATAAGGAATCATCGGACCTTACTTTTTTGAAGATTCTCGAGGCCGTTCAGTTACTGTTAATTCTGCCGAGTATGTGAAAATGTTACGGGAGTTCTTAGCACTGATGCTACTGGAATTTGCTGGCTATAATCGTAACACATAGTTTCAACAAGATGGAGCCACGTGTCACACATCGAACGAGTCCTTGCCGGTGGTCAAAGACATGATTCCGGAAAATCTGATATCCAGACGGGGTGACATCCCATGGCCACCCAGAAGTCCAGATCTATCCCCAGCAGACTTCTTTTTATGGGGTTATTTAAAGAGTCGTGTCTACATTGATAAACCGAATACAATGCGTCAACTTAAAGAAAAAATCATCGAAGAGATGTCGGCGATCTCGCGGTCTCTTTGCAGAAGAGTATTCGAAAACTTCAGGACTCGCTTAGATGAGTGCAAAAACCTTTTTTTTTTAAATAAATTATAACTAATTACCTTTCTCGTAAATAAACGATTTCTAAAATATGTTAAATGGTTTTTATTATACGATTTTATCAAATGTTAACTAATTCATGGCCCACCCTGTATAACTGCTCTCTTGTAACTTTACATTGCAAAAAATAATGTTGAAACATAAACTACATACATACATAACGAAATTCCTTGCACGCCATGTCTTTGAATAGCCCGTGAGAGGAATTTGTTAAAAATATATTGTTAGTGTGGAATTACAATGCATGCTTAAAGTTACATTTGAATAAAAGAAAACTTTTAAGAGGTCAACGAGTAACTTAAGAAATTAAGACACGACGATGTGGATGTCATTTCTGTTTCAGGAAACTTCACTATAAGGAAAGCGTAAAGAAATTATTCTTCTTTGATTTTCAAATATTTTCGCCGACCAATATGTCACAACTTACAGTTTGGCAAGCCGACATAAACAATTTTCAGTTTTTTTTGTTATTATTAACATGAATTTGAAATTTTGATATGCAGAAGTGAGCTATGAGTATTGAAAATTTAAAGAAATAAACATTATTAGAATTAGACCGATAAAACTCATCGTCAAATATATAATACCATATATATATATATATATATATATATATATATATATATATATATATATATATATATATATATATATATATATATATATATATATATATATATATATATATATATATATATATATATATATATATATATATATATATATATATATATATATATATATATATATATACACACACACACACATATATAAAGAGGGAAAACATTACACCAATCCAAATGTAAAATGTTAAAGCACTTGAGGTATGGGAATCGGGAGCAATGAAGGCACCCAGACCCGAGAAAATGCAGAAAAAAAATGGTTTTTCTACATTGACCCGACCGGGAATCGAATCCGGGCATTTCGAGATGGCGATGTTTACGCCACTCGTCCACGGAGGTCATTGCATATAACATTTACAATTCGCAATTTTTATTACAGTTTGCAATTTCGAAAGTTTATATAACGACGTGTATAATATTGTTCATAAATCTTATTTTTACACTTAACTGTACCACGTGAAGTAATAACAGTGACATCCGAAAACAACAAGATGATAATTAGCAAATCTTGCGAGCAAAAAGAGTGGTTCCCTTGAGTGCAACCCTTTTTAGGAATGAGGAAACTGGCTGGACCTGTCATTGATATCTCCCTGACATCTGAAGGCGTGATATTTAAGAGGCTTGGTAATGTCACCATTAAAAGTTTAATCACAAAACAGCATTATTAAGTAGGATCGGACTTCTAAAGACTATCTAAACGTGGTTGTCTGAGATCTCAATGTGGACTATACGCAGGTATTCGCTTCTAGACATTAGAAAAATGAGTTATAAACTTACAGCGGGTAAATGTGAAGCCAGTGTGTCAGTTGATTGTTTTAAATCTCTCATTTATTTAATAATACTATTGTTTAAAATGCTTCCTTAATTTTTTTTTTAATTCTCGTATATTGTTTTACGAAATAGATCGAAATAAGTCGCCCCAAACGGATGGCTGTCGTGTGATGCAGGCTTCGTAGTCGTGGCTTGTTCGCTCATGTTAAACCAAAAGGAACTTAAATAACATACATAAATATGAAGTAGGACTCTGCTATGCAGGTAAGTTTGTACTTAATGGCGGAATAATGTGCCAAGCTTGGCACATTATTCCGCCGTCTACTTACCTCCAATACCGCCATTCATCCACGGAAAAAAGTTGTGTGAAGTGTAGGAATATACCAAATACTCTTACGACACGATGAAAAGGAACTTATTCCACACTATTTAGCGGGAACATTTGTTCCGAGGTTGCCGCTACAAGTGGGATAGGTGACACAGACATTTCTGTTTGTCCCGTAATACACCCTCGAGAAGAAAATGAGATGATTGGTATACGACCGATTTAAAATGATATAGGTTGCTAAATTATTAATAAGTTGGTAATTAAAAAATGTGTTATAAAATAAGAATTTCAATATTTATTTTTAAATTCATAAACGCGTAAGATAAAAAGCAAAAATAAAAAGTAAGCCACAATAACAGTACATACGGTTTGTAATAAAACATGTTCATTCTAAGATTATGCATTGGCAATTATTTAATTATTTATATTCAATATTAAATTCATTTAATTTTTATATTTAATAAACGCACCAAAAATAGTTTTTCCAAAATCCGAATCGCTTCTGTTTCCAAATTATACAATGCTTTATTACAACTATAGCATTGCACGCAATCGCGCACAGGTCGTGGGTAAATTAAAATAATTTGCCCACGCTTATGAAGAAAAACACTAACTACTATGTCTGCAAATGGTTTGATCAGAAATAAAAAGAACTGTATGTACTGGTATGTACTGGTACGTACTTGTGTGGTCGTATATGGAGCCGATAACGGAGCGTTCGTATTTCTAGACTATTTCTTGTTGAATTGATGGGATAACGGGATACAAGACCCGTTACTGATATCGATTGTTAAATAGTGATTTGTAGCGAATGCCATTGCGAGTATCGTTTATGGATGTTACCCGTGTTTTATCTATTTATTAAAGTGGGCGGTTGTTTATAGTTTATAGGAAGTAGGTTACATAAAGGATATTAAAACCTTTAAACGAAGTACAGCGTTATAAACAGTTATAAAATCTTAATAAACCTATTATTTATGAGTGTTGGTAAACACTAAATATTCCAGTCTATGACAGAGATATTTTACTACTGATTAGAGGACCCTTGGTGCTCTGAAACATTGAAAAATCAAGTTTCCTTTTAACTTAACCATATCTGCTTTCCTCAATAAGAACAGGAGACAGAATGAAATTTTTGAAAACAAGAAATGTACAGGAAGAAATCGGGTTTTGAGCATATTATGCTCAAAATAAATATTCAATTAACGAAAAATTTTTGAAAAAAGAATGAAAGAATATTAAATGTTCGGAGAGTTCATAGGTTTGATGATAAAACGGCTGGACAGAGTCCTAATATATTATATAAATTATCTTAATTTACGGATCCACCTCAGAAAATCGATTTGACTTCGTATTTTGAATTGTAGATTCAAATCTACGTCTAGGGGAAATTATTTGTCTGAGGAATGTGAATTTTTGTAACCAAGCCATGGATGTTTATATTACAAAAGACAACAGCAAGAACAATAGCAGGCTCCGTCTAAAATAAAATGATAATTTTCCTTGTAAATCTAATGTAAATGATGTTTATCAGAATTTGTTATGTATTATCAGAATTTGTTTGTATTTTACACAATCTAGAAATTTCTGAGAGTTACAAATAAGAAATAATATTATGTAAACATTTATGGCGTGGTTTTAGTCCGACACTTATTTCATTATTTGGTTTATTACCCATTTCTAATTTACGAAACGGTTTATTATTAAATATTATAAATAAAACCTTTAATTACATGTCACATTGTTTCTCCGCGATGGACACCTAAACTACTGAAACGATTTTACATTAGATTTGAACAACGTACACATAAAAGTGTCGATATCCGAGTGGTTGGGTGGTTGGAATTTCGAGTTGAGAGACCCGAGTTCGATCCCCAGGTGGCAGGCTCGTACCAATGGGTTTTTCAAAAACTTATGTACGAATTACATCGTTGGCTTGGACATAAAGACGGCAACGGGCTCACCACCTGTCACGTTGTCCCGAAAATATCTTCGGTGTAAGGAGGGTCGAAGAGACTTAATTGTCTAGACTAGAATACCTCTTTCTACCTCTGTATGGAGAATGGCGTGAATATATTTATTTATTTATTTGCACAACGTAAGCAATTTGATCCAATTTGAAAGATGGAATAGCTTACACCTCAATTTATATTCGCAACATTATTTTACTTCAAATTATTTGTCTGTTATTTGACAGTCACAATTATCTGTTAGCTCCAAACGATTGCAGGTCACGATAGCCAAGTGGTTGGGTGATCGGAATTTCTAGTCGAGAGACCCGAGTTCGATCCTCTGGTGGCAAGCTCGTACCAATGGGGTTTTTCTAAACCCATTTACGATTTATATCGCTAGCTTGGACATAAAAGACGGCGACAAGCTCACCACCTGTCACGTTGTCCTAAAATATCTACGGTGGAAGGTCAGTCGAAGGCATTTAATTGTCTAGAATAGACCTCTATTCTACCCCTGTATTGGTAATGGCGTGAAGATATTTATATTCCAAACGATTGTAACAGATGGCGATATCTGTTGTTTAAGTTAGATTAAGTTTTATGCTAACAGATGCGCTATATTAAAATACAAACGTTTATAAAAGCTACAATTCATCATAGCATAACCGGGTGCTGAGGCTTTTTTTATAGAAAAGGGAGGCAAACGAGCAGGTGGCTCACGTGATGGTAAGTGATTACTGCCGCCCATGAACACCCTCAATACCAGAGGCATAGCAGAATTGGTGGAGGGAGGTGTGTGGGCCTCCGGTTACCTGCACTCACCAGACGAAACGCAGAAGTTTGTTAGACTTCTACTTCACGCCGGTATTCTATTAGGTCGTGGTACTTCCCCGGTCAAGCCGGCCCATTCATGCAACAACAAAAGCTGATGCGTGGCTCTGCCACTGTTAAATATTATAATATTATAAATAATTCAAAATAATAAATATTTTTGAGATTAAGAACTACCTGCCCTACCTCATTTATAAGTTAAAGTGTCACATGTTATTTACTAACAACTTTTTAAAATTTATTATCTTTTATAAATTTTTGCTTAATATCAACTGTACGAAAATTTTGATCAATCGTGATCAAAGTCCTTTCCTTTCAAATTACAATCCAGCGGATTCTTATAAAAGCTTTTACGTCTCCGTCTTCGGTTGTAAATAATAATTTCTTAGCATTAAGAGGTAACGGTAGTGGAAATCAGTCATGATTTTTTTAAATGGCATCCATTTAAAAAAGCATGGTCTTCAGTACTGATATTCTCCTACTATTCCCCTTTGAATAGTTAATTACAATCAAATACCACAAGAAAAAGTCACGATAGCCGAGTGGATGGGTGGTCGGAATTTCGAGTCAAGGGACCCAACTTTGATCCCTAGATGTCAGGCTCGTACCAATGGGTTTTTCAAAACTTACTCTTAAACTTACGTACGAATTATATCGTTGGCTTGAACATAAAGACGGCGATGGACTCACCACCTGTCACGTTGTCCCGAAAATATCTTCGGTGGAAGGTGGGTCGAAGGTACTTAATTGTCTAGACCAGACCTCTGTCTACCCCTGTATTGGGGATAGCGTGAAGATATTTATATTCCAAACGATTGTAACAGATGGCGATATCTGTTGATTAAGTTAGATTAAGTTTTATGCTAACAGATGCGCTATATTAAAATACAAACGTTTATAAAAGCTACAATTCATCATAGCATAACCGGGTGCTGAGGCTTTTTATAGAAAAGGGAGGCAAACGAGCAGGTGGCTCACGTGATGGTAAGTGATTACTGCCGCCCATGAACACCCTCAATACCAGAGGCATAGCAGAATTGGTGGAGGGAGGTGTGTGGGCCTCCGGTTACCTGCACTCACCAGACGAAACGCAGAAGTTTGTTAGACTTCTACTTCACGCCGGTATTCTATTAGGTCGTGGTACTTCCCGGTCAAGCCGGCCCATTCATGCAACAACAAAGCTGATGCGTGGCTCTGCCACTGTTAAATATTATAATATTATAAATAATTCAAAATAATAAATATTTTTGAGATTAAGAACTACCTGCCCTACCTCATTTATAAGTTAAAGTGTCACATGTTATTTACTAACAACTTTTTAAAATTTATTATCTTTTATAAATTTTTGCTTAATATCAACTGTACGAAAATTTTGATCAATCGTGATCAAAGTCCTTTCCTTTCAAATTACAATCCAGCGGATTCTTATAAAAGCTTTTACGTCTCCGTCTTCGGTTGTAAATAATAATTTCTTAGCATTAAGAGGTAACGGTAGTGGAAATCAGTCATGATTTTTTTAAATGGCATCCATTTAAAAAAGCATGGTCTTCAGTACTGATATTCTCCTACTATTCCCCTTTGAATAGTTAATTACAATCAAATACCACAAGAAAAAGTCACGATAGCCGAGTGGATGGGTGGTCGGAATTTCGAGTCAAGGGACCCAACTTTGATCCCTAGATGTAAGGCTCGTACCAATGGGTTTTTCAAAACTTACTCTTAAACTTACGTACGAATTATATCGTTGGCTTGAACATAAAGACGGCGATGGACTCACCACCTGTCAGGTTGTCCCGAAAATATCTTCGGTGGAAGGTGGGTCGAAGGTACTTAATTGTCTAGACCAGACCTCTGTCTACCCCTGTATTGGGGATAGCGTGAAGATATTAATTAATAAATAATTAAAATTAAGTATATACACAGACACAGCAGTCAAACAAATAGCCACATACTACATAAAGGCGATTTTACAATGTTTTTATTGCGGAATGCTATCGAAATTGCTTATAAACATTTAAATCTTCTAAAGCCTGGGAAATTAAGAGGTTACTAACTGGCAACTCAGATTATACTGGTAAACTGAAAATTAGGTAACTAATCAGCGCTCGGATCAAAGTGGAGCGAAACAATAAGAAGAAACGACGTTGACGAAACGTAACGAAACGCTTCGTTAGAACCGTTACGAAAATTTTCGTCATGTACATTACAATCTAGCTTGATACTTTTAGATAGTTATTAGACTCAGACGAGCAACTATCTAAAAGTATCAAGCTAGATTACTGTGCGGAATTTCAATATTATAGAAATGTTACTATAAAAAAATTATATTGTAAAATTCCGTAAAATTAATGCTAAAATGAAATGGCATATGTTACCTAGTCCGAAAAGAAGAAGAGCATCCTCTTCCCTCCTACAGATGCGTGCATTGATTCTACTGGATGCACCACCACCGCTACACATGCACTACACCCGACGTCAGGAAACATTCGCTACTTATAAATGTGTACTTCTAACAAATGTTTTTTTTTCTTTCTTTCTTTCTTTCTACCACCAAAAACTACGCAGCACGTGTTTTGCCTCTAAACAATGCAACCAATAGCCTAGTCGGTAGTGATCCTGCCTTCGAAGCTAAAGGTTGCGTGTACGAATCCCGCTAGCCAACATTTGTACGATGAATATGAATGTATGATCGAGTCATGGATGTTTATATGCATATTAATATAAATCTACGTAAATATATATCTATGGAAGTATATTATACTGCTGGCTTGGACGATATCAAAAATTGTTATATTCTCTATCTACCCTAGTATTGATAAATGTGTGAACATAATAATAATACTAAACATGTCAATCGACATCTCATTACCCTATCAAAAGTTATATCTTTCTCTACAAAATTAGGACATATTACCAGCTCTAAATATCACGCGCGATATAACCGAAAACAAATACCAAAACCGCGCGTTCCGGATGAGTGGCTCTATCGTTCCGTACCCGGAAACTGCAAGTCTAAACATTGGAGAAATAACAACCGACTGAGATATACGGCAGCTTTGTTTGTACAAACTAAGCTAGCGAAAGTGCCTTGTTATGGAAGCCATAATACGTACATTATGGGCCTCCGTAAACGTCAAAATGTCTGTTATCAAATCATGTCGAATCAAATCAAAACAGATGTATGTAGGAAATAAGTATATGTAACTATTAAATTGCTGAGAAAGTTAAAAAATGAACGTCAGCGAGTGAAATTTGAACCCGCCACCTCTACCGTACCGTGGTTTGGAATCCCGTGTCTGATGTTTTTTAATTCTCATTAATTTAATAACCACATATCCATGATGTACTGGCCCAAACATCAATAAAATTATTGCATTATAAATAAATAGATGGGGACAACGTCACATGCTTCGATACCCAAGTAAGTAGCTTAAGCAGTTTTGTTATGGACTTAGAAATAACGGTAGTTTTCTACATTGAACCTTTCGGAAATGGAACCTAGATACTACTTGAATAATGGTGTATACGCCATTAGACCACAGGGGACGTCAAATATCAGTCAAGTATCATAACAGTTACCTGGTACGTCATAAAACCGAACGGCGTTGCTCCTGCGCGTTTGCTGAAAGATCAACTTGACTTGGAAAGAATTCCATGATATTTAGAATACTAACGTGGAGTAGAAACATCAATCAATAGGAAGGGTAGGTAGAAAAGCTAACAAGAATACCGACTCTCCTTTTTCCCTATCACCCCACCCCCTTTTTTACTATTCTTCATTCATTACAAGTTAGAGCCTAATAACACCGAAAACGTAAGTTAAAGTTAATAAATTGTCAAGAAGTTAAATATCATACGGACATCATAACAATGAAATTCCACATTAATAAATGTTGCTCAACTTAACTCGTTTATAAGAAATATTAATCATAATGACCCAAATCAATGCGCAGGTTCATGTAACATGTGACGTAACATTATCCTTGTTTATACGGAAGTTTCTTTTGGAGGCAGAAGAGTGAATTTATTTTATCAGACATTACCTAAACATAGTCATTATCTTTGTAAATTTCTACACAGATGCTTTTTTAAATATCGAATATAAATCGTTTTTTGAGTATAATTATCGCCGTACATCAAAGTATAGTATTTGCTATGTGGCTTGTTACCATCATGGCATAGGAATCACAATATAAAATTTTCATTTTCAATACAGAAATATAAAATTTTCACAACCGATACCCAAAAATGGGGTCTTCGAATGTTTAGACATTGTTGTCTATTTGGGTAACAAGTTTATCACGTCTTTTTATGATCACATCAATCGTTATTCTGCTATTTGGAAGCAGAAATAGGAAATACTCGTATATGTATCAAATAAAAATACATATAATAATAAAAACAATACAAATATACAAATAAAAATAGGTGGGTCGAAAGACTTAATTGTCTTGACTAGGCCTCTGTCTACCCCTGTATTGAGAATGGTGTGAAGATATTTATTTATTATTATTATAAAAATAGGAAAGAATGTAGGTACTAACTCTGAAGACTCATAGATAGAGAAGGAGCAACCAGTTTTCGAATTAAATGTGGTATACACATTTAATTCGAAAACTGGTCGAAGAATAGAAGATAGCAGAATTTAGTAGTAAAAGATAATAGTAGAGAGACTAGAAAGTGACAGCTTTAAGGAGTCTTTATACGAAGTTCTCACGGGAACGGGCAATATTATTAAAAAATAAACCATTAAAGGTATTTGATTTTTTTATACATTCCTACGGTAAACGTCCTGATACGTTTATCTACTCTTTGATATCCTTTTCCTTGCTTCCGTCAAAGATTAATAGTTTTACAACATTAAAAAAACATACATCAACAGCTGTATGGCCGATTTCAGCCAGTGGTTTTTTGACACTTGTACATATTGAATTTGTCATACACTTCTCTGCTAGGTAGTGCGATAGCAACAAATAAATTGCTATTATACAATTTATTTGTTTATACAAAATCGACTAATGGCCTTAAAATAACACGTTTGTACAACGTGAGATATCTTTGTGTGTCGTGTTGCAGTTATTAGCACCGCTCGATTATCGTGCGCTTAAACAAAAACTACGTTACGTCGTTGTTGTTGTAGAGTTGAGACTACATAATAAAAAAAATTGTTAAGAAAATAAAATTATAATAATAAATATCACATCACTTCACGCCATTCCCAATACAGGGGTAGACAGAGGTCTAGTCTAGACAATTAAGTCCCTTCGACCCACCTTCCACCGAAGATATTTCTGGACAACGTGATAGGTGGTGAGCCAGTCGTCGTCTTAATGACCAAGCCAACGATATGAATCGTACATAGGTTTTGAAAAAACCCATTGGTACGAGCCTGCCACCTGGGGATCGAATTCGGGTCTCTCGACTCGAAATTCCGACCACCCTTCCTATCTTTATCTTTTTTTTTGATCTATCTTTATTTTTGCGATCTTTACCTTTATTTTGCGAACTTTTCATAAGCTTTGACGACTTTTCGGCGGGCGAGTGGCGTACTCACCGGTATTTAAGGTGTCGCCAGATCTGAGGTCCAGAGATCGATTCCCCGTCGGGTCAATGTAAAAACACTTATTCTACATTTTCTCTGATCTGTTTTTAGTTGGACCTTCGTTGTTTCTGATTCCATAACACAAGTGCTTAAGCTGCTTACTTTGGGAACAGAGAAATGTATGTGATATTGTATGTATGTTTTTATATATCCTTGTGATGACTTATAATGATTTGGTATTTTTCAAGACAGTTACCATACAGAGGCTAGTTTCTTAGTCGCCAACGGCATGAACGGGAAGAATAGGTACATACTAACGCCTATACCAGACTGTAATATATGAAACTAATTATCTCACCTAGTAGTTACAATTTCATAATAATTGATAATCGATTAAAATCGGTTAATAATCGGCACGGTGAGCGTACATTTGATGTGTTTGTTCGGACATCCCTTACCTACTGTAATATGTACGAATAACAGTAATATTCATCCGCTATTAATGCATTGTAAATGTAAATAAATTACAATATATATTTATATTTCCGTCTATTGTCAAAATTTGTAATCTTTGGAGATAGCAACTGAAAGAAAATCAAAGAGTATATAAACAATAAAATGATATTCATTGTAGTGTTTACATACTCGCTGTATTTATTATTTATTCAATAAATAAACAATCAATTAATTGCGGTAGCTCATCGCAGAGTCTACTCGCTCGAAAATGCCTTGTTTTGAGGCGAAACACGTGTTACGTTTACGTTAGTATATGTTACCTGGTTTGAGTGTAGTGGTGGTGGTGCGTACAGTGGAATTGTGCACGCATCTGTGGGAGGGAGGGTGGTGCTCTTCTTCTCTTCGGACCAAGAAACATATACCTTTTTACGTATATTTTTTTATATTTGCAAATTAATTGCAACAAATCAATTAATTTTCAATAATTAATTACATATGTAATTATATTGATTTTTAAAGCATGTTTATGCTGAACTTTAATGTTAATCAATTAATGGGGAAAAAGTTAATATTCGCCACGTATCGGCAAAGGCCGCGAGATCGAATCCCGCCCGTGTCAGTTGAAATTTTAACTTTTTTCTCTTTATTTCAATAACTACATATGTGTTTATAAACACTCTTGAATAATAATTCAAGGATCTGCCAAAATTTCAAGTCGTATGGACTTCAACATCAAAATTCACTACAGCCAAGTGGATGGGTAATAGGAATCCGAGTGAAGAGTCGTCGTCAAATACCAATTTGCTAATACACTTCCAAATTCGGATACAAGTATATAATTAATAAATGTAGCGCGTGCGAGCAAACTAACCGCGAAATCACAACGCCAGGTTACATAAGATAAGTCGGTCAATGTCTACGACCGGCAGAAGTAGAATCTAGTTAAATAGAACCGCACACTTGTTGATCATAGGAGAACGTAATACGAGATGTATATCTTTGTTGCGTATGAATTAAATTTGCGTTGTTTAAAATGTAAGACTGACGCGGCTGTACGATTTCGCATGGTCGGGTTGAAATCGTGCAATTCTTTTGGTTAACATGTTTTTCGTTAGCCGAGTGGTTGGTTGTTCCGTATTTCGAGTGAAGAGAACCGAATTCGATCCACAGGTGGCAGGTACGTACCAATGGGTTTTTGAAAAACTTATGTACGAATTATATCGTTGGCTTGGATATAAAGACGGCGACGAGCTCACCTCCTGCCACGTTGTCACGTCAAAATATCTTCGGGGAAGGTCCATCGCCGATAGTCCTTTTTTTAAAAACAATACTGACAATACAAAATAACATTACATTACTTGTGTCTCTGCGACTTTATGTTTCACAACGTTTAAAAGTTTCCAAACTTATGTACGATTTCCTTTGTTTTGTCATCGTTGGTATTGATCTTGTGCTTGTTTTTTTATATTCCAAGGAGTCTTTGTGGTTTACCAGCGAAACTCGTCTGCTTTTCAGAAGGCTATAATGTATTTACTTCCTACTTGAACATACTAATTACTTCTTACTAAACAATACTAGTCAACTGCCTTCAGTCCACACTCGCCGGGTACTTTGAAGACCGAAAAACGAAGCACCTCGCATCAATATGATGCACATTGCATTGCGCATATCATTTGTGTATTTAGTTTTGAAAAACAAAGAAAAAATAATAATAAGGGACTTCACCAGCAGTAATTTGCACTGAGGCCACTAGGACTGTAAGCGCACTGATGAAGCTTAAAAAGCCAAAAAAGGCTAACAGCACCAGCATTATTCAGTCGAAGGATCGAATACATATGACTAAAGACAACCCGGTAGCCTAGTCGGTATTGACCCTGCATACTAAACTAAAGGTTGCGGATTCGATTCAGCATATGTTGCAAAGACACATATGCGTGATGAATATGAATTTATTTACACGATTCTTGGATGTTTTTATTAATACACATATACATATACACACATATATGTACATGTATGACAATTTTGTACTATTATACACTACATACTATGTTAATATATATCTATTTTAGTACAATATATCGCTAGCTTGATATTAAGACGGCGATAGGCTCACCACCACGATGTCCCAAATAGTTTCGCTGAAAAGTGGGTCGAAAACAGCTAATTTTCTAAACTTCCAACACTGGAGTAGGCACTCCAGTATTGAGAAAGCGCGTGAAGGTATCCATCGATAGTATGGATTAGAGGTTCATTACTATTGATGGAATTTTTTGTACCGTGGGAGGACACGTTTTAAGTATAATAATTTTGATTAATAGATCGTACAACCTTCATCGATACAAACAAAAGTTTTAGAAACTAGTTACCACCTTGTTCCCCTATGAATGACCTTGTGATAGTGCAATTGATTTACAATCTTATCACGATCACCAAATATATCATTTTCGTCTGCGTTCTGTAAAAAAAACGTGTTCGGCAGAATTGGCCGAACGTGACCGATGTGATAATACGGAACTGGCAAAAAAAGTGCGCGATGACGCAACAATGAACTTTATTTCGGGTATGTTTAATTTTAACCTTGTCTTTAAGAAAATATAACCCATAATTGCTTAAGGACCCTTGGTTGTTTCCCATTGTACGAACTGCTCTATATCAACAACCAGCCGAGAAGAAAACACATCATGAATGCCTTAGCCTAGGTAGTAGCCTAGGTTAAAAGTGTAGCGTTGGACAAAAAAAAGCCTTGTGACTTTTGTAGTCACGATAGCCGAGTGGTTTGGTGATCGGAATTCGAGTAAAGGGACCCGAGTTCGATACTAAGGTGGGAAAGGCTCTATTACTCTAGAGAGAAATATTAAGCATACCTATTATTTATGAGTAATGTAAAATAAAATTAATAAATAACTAAATATCTTCACGCAATTCCCAATACAGGGGTAGACAGAGGTCTAGTCTAGATAATTAAGTCTCTTCGAGCCAACTTCCACCGAAGATATTTTCGGGACAACATGACAGGTGGTGAGCCCGTCGCCGTCTTTATGTCCAAGCCAACGATATCTATCTTACATAAGTTTTTGAAAAACCCATTGGTACGTGCCAGCCACCTGGGCATCAAACTCGGGTCTCTTAACTCGAAATTCCGACCACCCAACCACTCCCCTATCGTGACTATAGCAGTAATAAAATTTGTCTGTTACCGACTGACATGCGGTCAAAAGCCTTTCGCTTTGAAGGTTGTCGTAATTGCATAATACCGAAGTAAGCGGCAATGCAATAAAGTATCTCCAACAATTTCTAAACGTAACAACCTGATATGCATTGGGTACGTACCTATACTACGTATAACTTTTGCCTACCTCAGTGGACGAATACAAAGGAAGAAAGAAAAATCTATTGCACTAATACACCACGCTGTGATCAAACAGTATTGAGTGTGTATTATAAATATAATAGCGTAAACCAGTTATCATGGTGTCGCCAGCTCTGAGGTACCGGGATAGATTCCCGGTCTGGTCAATATGGAAAACACTCTTTCTACATTTTCTCGGGTCGGGATGTTTGTGATATCTTCGTTGTTACTTATTCCATGATACATGCTTCTGCTGCTTACTTCGGGATCAGAGAAATATATGTGATCCCTACCTATGTATCTATTTACCGCCACCTTCCATCAGAAGGTCACGTAAACGATCCCTTATGAGTACAGCAATGATTAAAATTGTAGGTGCATACGAAAATTAACCTTTTTTTCTTATATCTTCACGGTATTCCCAATACTGGGAAGATCAAAGGGCCAGATAATTTAGTCCTTTCGACTCTAATTTACTGGCAAAATTTACCCACACGGAAATATATTTAGATATGAAGAAACATATAATAATAATAATAATAATAATCTTAATAATAATAATAATAATAATAATAATAATCAAGTGAAATAAAACAGGGTCCAATTAAAAACATAGCTAGTTAATAGGCAATTCTACTTATACTAATGCTACGCACCAAAAAACTATGTCTTCAAAAAAAAAAAACAATTATATGTTACAATAGTGTTCTGTCAGAGGAGCCTCTATCCTGCGGTGTAATTTCACAGGCCCTTTCGTATGTACGTATGTTGCAATACTTAAGCATATTTTATGTTCAATCTACTAGTATTAAACTGGAGTAACAGGTTGAACACTTTAAATATTCAATGTCTTTAACCTTCGAAACAAAGGTAACAAGGTTCGATACAACAATATAGACGCCCGCATCCACACGTGGCCTCTAATTCTCTTTCACGTATGCTGAATAAGAATTAACAAAAAAAGTCGACAATGTGGCAACACCGATTAGTATTCGCGTCACGCTGAACCCTCACGAAATGCCCGACAGACAACACCATACCCCGTTTAACTTTATTGCAAGAAAGATAACACCGGTTGGTTTATACCGAGAATTGGTGTGTAGATTGCTTTTCAAAGAATTAAATTTATGATGAAAACGTACGAGATATTTAAGGGAATTATTCAAATTTGCTTTTCTTATTTAAGTTTCTTATTAAATGAAATATAACCTTATTATTGTTGTTTATTTTTGATAAATAAAAATTGTCGTCATATGTTTAAACAGTAGCATGCAACAGTATACTTGAGAAGCGCTTTTAGCCGGGATGGAAGAAGTGATTTAACGTCCACATTAACTGCCGGCAACAAAGTCAACGGAGCTCTGTCTGCTTAATTCAAAGAGCAGGGTATGGTAAAAAGTGCACGCCTTGCGATACGTAACGCAGTACTGGTACAGACATTTTTATATGGCAGCGAAACTTAGGTCTGCCAGAGGAAGTATAAGCAAGTCGAATGCAGTGGAGATGCGATCTCTTCGTAAAACGTTGTCGACCGGAAACGAAACGAAGTGACTCGCAATATGGTAGGTTCGAAAGATGATCTTATCACTAAAATTGATATGGGCGTGTCTCGATGGTTAGGGCACGTTGAGCGAATGAATGAAGACCGAGTGGTGAATTAGTAAATATATAGCGCGAAAGTTAACATTAAAAGGTGATGTGATACGCCGAGACTAACTTTTTAAGAGCATATGAGCAAATTGCTCTATATATATATATATATATATATATATATATATATATATATATATATATATATATATATATATATATATATATATATATATATATATATATATATATATATATATATATATATATATATATATATATATATATATATATATATATATATATATATATATATATATATATATATATATATATATATATATATATATATATATATATATATATATATATATATATATATATATATATATATATATATATATATATATATATATATATATATATATATATATATATATATATATATATATATATATATATATATATATATATATATATATATATATATATATATATATATATATATATATATATATATATATATATATATATATATATATATATATATATATATATATATATATATATATATATATATATATATATATATATATATATATATATATATATATATATATATATATATATATATATATATATATATATATATATATATATATATATATATATATATATATATATATATATATATATATATATATATATATATATATATATATATATATATATATATATATATATATATATATATATATATATATATATATATATATATATATATATATATATATATATATATATATATATATATATATATATATATATATATATATATATATATATATATATATATATATATATATATATATATATATATATATATATATATATATATATATATATATATATATATATATATATATATATATATATATATATATATATATATATATATATATATATATATATATATATATATATATATATATATATATATATATATATATATATATATATATATATATATATATATATATATATATATATATATATATATATATATATATATATATATATATATATATATATATATATATATATATATATATATATATATATATATATATATATATATATATATATATATATATATATATATATATATATATATATATATATATATATATATATATATATATATATATATATATATATATATATATATATATATATATATATATATATATATATATATATATATATATATATATATATATATATATATATATATATATATATATATATATATATATATATATATATATATATATATATATATATATATATATATATATATATATATATATATATATATATATATATATATATATATATATATATATATATATATATATATTACTACCAAATTGACTATCATTAACAGTCTTCTTTTATTATAAGGGTTAACACGTTATGCTTTAGAAAATCAAGCGTTTGTGTACAAATGTACGCACGTTCAAGGTTATGCACTTCTTTTCTTAAAAAACAATAACAACTAAAGATTTTTTGTGTCGTGTGCCTAATAACTAATAATAATCAAGTGAAATAAAACAGGGTCCAATTAAAAACATAGCTAGTTAATAGGCAATTCTACTTATACTAATGCTACGCACCAAAAAAACTATGTCTTCAAAAAAAAAAAACAATTATATGTTACAATAGTGTTCTGTCAGAGGAGCCTCTATCCTGCGGTGTAATTTCACAGGCCCTTTCGTATGTACGTATGTTGCAATACTTAAGCATATTTTATGTTCAATCTATTAGTATTAAACTGGAGTAACAGGTTGAACACTTTAAATATTCAATGTCTTTAACCTTCGAAACAAAGGTAACAAGGTTCGATACAACAATATAGACGCCCGCATCCACACGTGGCCTCTAATTCTCTTTCACGTATGCTGAATAAGAATTAACAAAAAAAGTCGACAATGTGGCAACACCGATTAGTATTCTCGTCACGCTGAACCCTCACGAAATGCCCGACAGACAACACCATACCCCGTTTAACTTTATTGCAAGAAAGATAACACCGGTTGGTTTATACCGAGAATTGGTGTGTAGATTGCTTTTCAAAGAATTAAATTTATGATGAAAACGTACGAGATATTTAAGGGAATTATTCAAATTTGCTTTTCTTATTTAAGTTTCTTATTAAATGAAATATAACCTTATTATTGTTGTTTATTTTTTGATAAATAAAAAAATTGTCGTCATATGTTTAAACAGTAGCATGCAACAGTATACTTGAGAAGCGCTTTTAGCCAGGATGGAAGAAGAGATTTAACGTCCACATTAACTGCCGGCAACAAAGTCAACGGAGCTCTGTCTGCTTAATTCAAAGAGCAGGGTATGGTAAAAAGTGCACGCCTTGCGGTACGTAACGCAGTACTGGTACAGACATTTTTATATGGCAGCGAAACTTAGGTCTGCCAGAGGAAGTATAAGCAAGTCGAATGCAGTGGAGATGCGATCTCTTCGTAAAACGTTGTCGACCGGAAACGAAACGAAGTGACTCGCAATATGGTAGGTTCGAAAGATGATCTTATCACTAAAATTGATATGGGCGTGTCTCGATGGTTAGGGCACGTTGAGCGAATGAATGAAGACCGAGTGGTGAATTAGTAAATATATAGCGCGAAAGTTAACATTAAAAGGTGATGTGATATGCCGAGACTAACTTTTTAAGAGCATATGAGCAAATTGCTCTATATATAGAGAGGAGGTCGAGAGTACTGCGATACCGCAATACCTACACGTGCATGTATGTATGAAGAATGACTCATGGCGATCTGTTTTCTCTGGCTATCCCGTCGGGTGCTATGCGTGAAGACATCTTTTTTACCTAGTTTGTACCAAAGTTTCCACAGTAATCATAAACAAATGATAACTAGTCTCATATTTAGATTGTATTATTATCTTTACGTTGCCGTGGGGTATCGGCTTTAAAATATTGCCAATCCCTTTCTTCCCGTGGGTGTCGCAAGAGGCGACTGAGGGAAACAGCCTCGAATATCGCTATGGCAACCGATAGATGGCGGGAAAACCATATCTAACGATATTAGACCACAGTATCAGACCGAAGATGGGCACCAGCGACTGAGGTACGAATGGTCTGGTACTGCGATCGTCAATTTGCATGCCAAGAGTGGCGATTATGACAAATCCTCCCTATGGGAGAGGCCTATGTCCTGCAGTGGACTTTAACAGGCCGTTATGAATGTTTGTAAGTATTTATGTATGTATTATCTTTAAGTTTTTGTGTTACTTTATATCAAACATCCAAAAAATGTAGTTCTCCCAAAGAATAAACGAGGGTTTTTGTATAATCATAAAATAAATTTAAAACCGAAACGAATAAAAGAAATATAAGGGAGTTTAAAATTAACTAAACTGTAATAGTACACTCGACATAATCGAATAGCGGCGAAAAATTCCCATTTATTCAACTTCTATTATACTTCCTGTTACATTAAGCTAAGATACAATCTAAACAGGAATTATAATATAACAAAAAAAATATTTAAACGATTTAAAAATAAAAATGTTTCAAAAGGTCAACACTTAGATGCAGTGATGAACTATTTCCTTGAATTTCTAAATTAGAGTTTAAACTCTAGTCAGTTTTTACAAAATTTTGTACAATATGTGTTCATAATTTAACTACAGGCAATGGAAAAAGTTATAGGAAAGCTAGAGGGAATCCCTTCAATTTCCGAAACAAGTTTAAACCGATAGACTGTATAGAAGTTAAATAATATTTTTTTCTGTGATTAAATTTAAGAGAAAAAAAAAATGTTTTAAAATTTGAACTGACACGGGCGGGATAATGATGGCGGGATGAAATTTTAAAACATTTTTTCTCTTCAATTTAATCACTCACGGGCTCACCTCACCACCTGTCACGTTGTCACGAAAATATCTTCGGTGGAAAGTGGGTCAAAGGGACTTAATTGTCTAGACTTGACTTCTGTCTACCCCAATTTAATCACATAAAAGTTCAGCATAAATATGCTTTAAAAATCAATAAAAATTGCGTTACAATTGTTTCTTTAACCTAAAGTTAATATTATTAAATTAAAGAGAATTTTAAAAAATCAAGTGACAAAATCATCCGGATCGTCTTGTTAATTTGATGTATGATTTGCATGCTTTAAATTCAATAAAAATTGTAATTTTAATATTGATAATAGTAATGCAGGATACCATAACTCTCTATAAGGACACAAGAAGTCTATATCATGCAGACACAGACTTTCTTGACAACTAAACTCAACTACTGGATATCCACAAACGCTTGTCTCAGTAAATAAATGAACACAATATTTAGTCAGGACACAAAGTCACGATAGCCGGGTTGTTGGGTGGTCAGAATTTCGAGTCGAGAGACCCGATTTCGATCCCTAGGTGGCAGTACCAATGAGTTTTTCAAAAACTTATGTACGAATTTCATCGTTGGCTTGGACATAAAGGCGGCGACGGGCTCACCACCTGTCACGTTGTCCCGAAAATAGTAAGGTGATCGGAATTCGAGTCAAGAGACCAGAATTAGATTCCCTGGTGGTAGGCTAGTTCACCACCTGTCACGCTATTTCAAATATTTTTCGGTGAAAGTTGGGTCGAAAGGACTTAATTGTCTAGACCTTTGTTCACCCCAGAATTATGAATGGCGTTTAGATAATGTTTAGTAGTAATAATAACAATATGCTACATGTTGTCCGTTGTTTCCCTCGCCGATTTTTGTGCAAATTTATGTTTTTTTTTTCGACAAAAACTATTGTATGTCCTTCTTACTCACAATTCAAACTTCCAAAGCAAATATCACCGAAATCGGTTTAGTTGTATGAGTGTAACAGAGAAAAAGACATGTTTTATATTCACATTTATATATTATTATGGATTTGAATCTACAACAGACGAGTATGCTAACTATTAAGCATCGAAGTCATCTTTATGGAACGTATTCAAGGAATATCTAAAACAAAATACTTCAGCAACTTAAATTACATTCGACCTCAACGCACACGAAGTAATTGAGGATTTGCACGCTAAGTATGATTATTCGAGGATGAAGCTGATCAAGTCTTGCGACACTGTATTGACCTTTGAGTCTTCATTTTAAATGCATAACGACCGGTCCGTAGCCTTCTCAAGATCTCCAATTCACGTTGAATTAACGGGAATAAACATTAATCGGTTAGTGTTAAATTATTAATCTTAAGTAGCTAAATGTTAAGTGGACTATGTTGGTTACTAGCATGTTGTTTTCCCATCGACTTAGAACTTATATTATTCCAAAATGTGTGTTATTTATTAAATTACGCACAATTGCACAATTATAACTAACACAGGCCACTATATATATATATATATATATATATATATATATATATATATATATATATATATATATATATATATATATATAAGTGCCTCTTTGTAATATTAAAATAATCGTTTTTTACTACATGTTATATGAATATATACGGTACATATTCCAAAATAACATTTTTTTACAATTTTATCTGTATGTCTGTCTGTTTGTTCCGGTTAATCTCTGAAACTGTTATAAGGAGTACATAGGCGTTAAGTGTTAAACTGTGAGCCACGGGAGGCAGCTGGTTTTAAATATACGCTGTTCTAAAATTATTTAAAAAAATAAATTAACCGTCATAATACTACTGGGCAATTTTAGTATGTTCTATGTGTACTTAATAGTCTAAGTATAAATCTTAAAATTAAAAAAAAACAATGTGGAATAATCTCCAAATGTTAGGATTCTCAGAATTCTTAAAATTAAATTGAGAAGTTGTATTTTCCACGGGTTTCATAGAAGACGAATTATAATTAATTTATATAAATTAATATTGTGTGTTTCAGCGGACCTATAATTGTTTATATAATTGCGTAATTGCCGCGGAATATGCGGATAAAGTCTGAAAGAACACCTAGTTAGAAATAAAACTAAATAAAATCTAGTTACCGCGTTCTTAACGGATTACAGATATTTTTTTTTATTGACATAAAGGACATGTGGTCTATTTTCGGATACGAGATTTTACCATTAACTACAGAAATTTGAATCCAATAAACAGTACTCCACTTAACTTTTAACTATTTACTGCTAATAAGCTAGCACTAAAACGCATTAATATTTTTTTTCTGTTAATTTAATTAAATTTAATTTAATGAATTATACATTTTTAGATAGATTATATAGACCTTTCGTTAACGTAACTTGAAAAATTACATTTTTAAAAATATTCTAAGCACTGACCTTAACTGAGCCGAAGTGAAGGTATACACAAAGTGTTTTTTAAGTATATTGCTACAAATTAATCCAACATATAAATATTAATGTTTCTTTGTTTGCTTTCGTCTCAATGAATCCGCCATCTGGGGTCTGTGCCGTGGGTGTCGTAAGAGGTGACTTAGGATAAAGACAAAACCAAAATGACGACATTGTGGACGAGGGGCTTAAACGCCGGTTTTAGTAGTGACTCCCAACTGCGAGGTCTCGTGTTGTAATTCCGGTGTAATGTAGAAAACACTTTCGATACATTTTTTCGGGTCTGGGTGTTTGTGGTACCATCATTGTTTCTGATTCCATATTACAAGTACTTAAAAATTAATGTTCTACAATATGATGTACTACATGTTTATAACCGCTTAAGGCAGTTTTAAATTTGGCCACTAAATAACAACAATACATATTCAATTTGATAAGAACAATTAAAAAACACGCCTCTGTTCCCCCTGACTTAAATCAAGTTTAACATACATATAATTTACAGAGTTGAGTGCATATTGCAAGGCGTTGCATGCCTCCAACAGGATTCAAATCTGAAACCCTTAGGCTCAAAGGTCACTAGCCACTAAGCTATCGGACCGTATTGCAGAATTATAGCTAGTGGAATTATACCGAATATCAGCGTAAAGTAAAGCTTCTACGTTTCCTTGTACTGAATGAGATTACCTCAGGACCTTTCATCTTTCCTTTCCTCTTCCTAATTGCACAGTAATAGTGCTGCGAATTAACATGGGTGTATCTAATCACTTTCCATCAAGTATGAGGCTTATCTTAAAAAAATAACATCACGCCATTCCCAATAGTGGGGTAGATAGAGGTCTGGACAAGTAAGTCCTTCCGACCCACCATTCACCAGACATTTTTTGAGACAACGTGACAGTAGGTGAGCCTGTCGCCGTCTTTATGTCCAAGCCAACGATATAAATCGTACACAACTCAGGAAAAAACCCACCCGAAGAACTTGGGGTTCGTCCTCTGACTCGAATTGTGATCACCCAACTACTCTGTTATGGTGACTTAGTTTAAAAGGATGAAAAAACATATGTAACTGCGAAATTTTTGGTGGTATAGCCGATAATAACCCTTTCCTGATACAAAAAAAAAGCGTGAGATCTCCTGTCTGGACCATCAGTCACTCGACAATTGACCTCGTACGATTCTTTTAAATTGGCTCTTCCCGTTTGTCTGTACATGGGTAAGCACAAAGCTATATTGGCAGTTGATCTTTTAACCTACATTCATTGTACGGACACCAACAATGACAGATGTCTCGAGACAATAAGGTCGAGGTGACACGGCACGGGTAGTGATGAAATATGTTTCAATTTTCAAACAAGTTTTCTATTTGTTACCTTAACATATTTTTGTTTTACTTTAAGTTGCATATATTAGCTTGACAAGGTTGCATATGCAAATAGAAGAGATTTTGTAATAAGAATAGTTATATGCGTCTTTTTAACACGTTTGCGGCCGTCATAAACAAACTAGTAGAGTATATACTACTAAATAAAATAAATCAAAGGCTGTACTCCCTCTATGAAGAAGTCGTCTTGGTCAGCACCACACACCAATTGGTGTGTTTAAAGGTTGGAGAGCCAGTGTATATATAATGATATAAAATTGAAGGTGTATAAAGGGCAATAAGGCATTCCATCTTAGTATACATCAGTACCGTGTGGCAAAGGCGTAAAGAATATTGCGTAATAATAAAGGCGTAAAGAATATTGTGTGTGTCGTAAGAGGCGACTCAGGGAAACAGCCGTCAATGTCGTTATGGCTACCGATAGTTGGCGGAATAATCATCTCAAAAATATCAGACCAAAATAATCAGACCAAAGATGGGCAGCAGCGTCTTAGGTTCGAGTGATCTGGTGCTGTGATAGCCAATCCGCTTGCCAAGCGTGGCGATTATGGCAAATCCTCCCTTTGGGAGAGGTCTATGTCATGCAGAGGACTTTAACAGTCCGGTATGTATGTATGTATACATCAGACTTTTAGTTAGCTCGTTTATCACCCTCGGACTTAAACAAATTTACGCTTTAGAATGAAGCGTAACTTTGCTTCCATGTGTTTCAATTTCAAAATAATGCTGGTATGTATAGGAGAGGAAGGTTGGTACTCTTCTTCTCTTCGAATCAGATTACATGTGTCACTTATATATAACATACGTCATTTATTGTGCATATGGATTGTTACAACGTAATTTTATGTTAACATCTTTAAGCGCATCAGTTACTGGCACAGTATTAAGTATGAGGTCTCTAGTACTGCAATCGCAAATCCTACTTCGCAAAGAGGTACAGGTCCTGTAGGAGACTTAAAGCTTTAAGTTAAGCTTTAAGATAAGATAAGCGAAATACTTATCTCTATTGATATAGTGATTGGATTGAATGGTGAAGAAAATATAAAGCGCGAATGTAAATGACAGAATGGATAGAGTAAGACCGAGGCTTATTTTTGAAGATCACCTTACAATCAAATAATTAGAAACTAGGCTAAACGCATGTTATAAAAATCGGTGTAGGTAGCGACTAGTTTCGAACCTAGGTCGGAGGTCCTTCATCAGGGTGAGTGAAATGTCCCCGCCTCGCACCGCACTGCACTGTCGACAGGACTTTATTATAACGTGAGTTTAGCCGTTTTTAATTATTTAATTTATAATTTCTCACGAAAGTTTTAATCATTTAATCACCTAACCATGTTGGTCGAAGAAGAGAAAGTCAAAGTATTCGGATGCGATCGAATCGAAGTGCATGCAGGAAGAAAACGATGAATCTGACAGAAGCATAAGAAGTATACAACTATCTAATTACATTTAGCTATCTGTTCTCATTGACCACCCTGTCAGGGATGATGGGTGAAGATAAAATGAGAAATAAGATTACGATTACGAACCGCGCGGCTATCGTGACTTTTACTTTATAGTAAAAGTCACGATAGCCGCGTGGTTGGGTGGTCGGAATTTCGAGTCAAGAGACCCGAGTTCGATTTCCAGGTGGCAGGCTCGTACCAATGGGTTTATCAAAAACTTATGTACGAATTACATCGTTGGCTTGGACATAAAAACGGCGACGGGCTCTCCACCTGTCACGTTGTGTCGAAAATATCTTCGGGGGAAGGTGGGTCGAATGGACTTAATTGTCTAGACTAAACCTCTGCCTACCCCTGTATTGGGAATTGCGTGAAGATAATTTTATTTACTTATCTCTTCTAAGATTCCGATGTAAATTCTTTGTTTAAGATCGATATTCAAAAATGGTTTAGTACTTACGAGTCGGGTCTGTGTTTGACAATCACGAGTTACTGTCGCCGTATTTTATTGTTGAATTAAATACCGTAACGGTGAATGTCTTCGCATAATGTACAGCTAACTTTTACTGGGAGTCACAATTTAATTCAAAACTTCGCGTAAAGCACGATACGAAATTAAGAGCCTGGGAAGAGAAATGGCTGAATTTGATTTAGAAACAGATATAGCTGAATGGAAGACGAAAATTTCTCAAAAAAATCTCATCTGTGCGAAAATATTAGTTCAAGTCAATCACTTCCCAAAGGTTTATTCGTTTATTCGAATTAATTTGTTTAAAAATCAAATTCAGCAAATTTTTATTGATTATAATTCGCGCAATTTATGTTCGAATATTGTATAATATATAAATATTATGACTTTAAGAAATAAACGAGATTTCAAAGCTTTACAGAAAACTGTATCTTAGTAGATTTGGAGGAGGTAACATTTTTTTTATATATGCCACATAAAGTTTTTTTTAACTTCGAATGGTCTATCCTCATACGTCATGGATAGGATTATCATAAATGATAAATAAAGACATAAAGATATATAAATAAATAAAAATAAATAACTTCACGCAATTCCCAATACAGGGGTAGACAGAGGTCTAGTCTAGACAATCAAGTCCCTTCGACCCTCCTTCCACCGAAGATAGTCTCGGGACAACGTGACAGGTGGTGAGCCCGTCGTCGTCTTAATGTCTAAGTCCACGATATAACTCGTACATAACTTTATGAAAAACTCATTGGTACGAGCCTGCCATCTGGGGATCGAACTCGGGTCTCTTGACTCGAAATTCCGACCACCCAACCACTCGGCTATCGTGACTTATTGGTTTATTACGTTTATAAAATTGTATTTAAATTAAATGGGAACCTTTTATCATGTTCCCACGAATTAAAGAACACAAAAAAAAAATATCAAAATAAATATTTAAGAACATTTTGTTTTGTTTTGCAGCAGTAAGTATTTTTTCTTAATTATCATTAACCCCGAAATCGTATTTAAATAAAAGACTTTATATAAATGGTTGCGTCCTTCTGTGGGTCTACTTTTTAAAACATGTCCTACAGTTTTATTAAAAAGGGAGCAAAATTAATGTATGGTTATGTTACGAAATAATTTGAAGATCGTGGACAAGTGGCGTATACACCGGTTTTCACGGCGTTGCCAGCTCTGAGGTTCCGGGTTCGGTTCCCAGACGGGAGAATGTAGAAAAATTGCTTTTTTGCGTTGTCAGGGGTTTGGGTGTGTTGGTTATTTCTGATTTCATAACACAAGCCTTTAGCTACTTACTTTGGGATCAGAACAATGTACATCACATATATTGCTCTGATCCCAAAGTTTACTCGAAGGTTTTGACACGTAGGATGCAAGATAAATCGGAAAGATTTCTATGGGAGGCACAATGCGGATTTAGACCTGGAAGAGGATGCACGGATCAAATGTTTTTCTCCGCATGATCACGGAGAAGCTTCTGGCTGCTAACCAGAAGATTTTCTGTGCTTTTGTGGATCTTGAGAAAGCATTTGATAAGGTTGTAAGGAAGAAAATGTGGGAACTGTTGCCGGGGTATGGTGTGGATGGTCGATTGCTAAGGGCTGTGCAGTCACTTTACTGTGACTGTAAAGCCTGTGTGCGGGTAGGGCATGACCTGTCACCCATGTTTAGCGTCCAAACGGGCGTAAAACAGGGTTGTGTCATGTCTTCCTGGCTATTTATACTGTATCTCGACAGCTGTTTACAGAAGCTGAAAGATAGCTGTTTAGGTGTGAAATTGGGTGACATAAAAGTAAATTGTCTGCTTTATGCTGATGATGCAGTGCTTATAGCACCATCAGAGGCAGAACTGCAGGCATTAGTCACGTGTATGAAAGAAGAATGTGAAATTAATTGTCTCCGTTTGAATGCTAATAAAACTAAGGTTCTGGTATTTGAAAGGGACGAAGAAAGAACGAAGTGCGAAATTTGGGTAAATCAGGAATGTCTAGAACAGGTGAATGAAATTGTATACTTGGGGAGTGCGTTTAGCCGGGATGGAAGATGTGATTTAGATGTGGACAGGCGTGTCGCTGCCGGGAACAAAGTCAATGGTGCCCTGACTGCGTTAATCAAAAGGCAAGGCGTTGTGAAAAGTGCACGCCTTGCAATACATAACGCAGTGTTGGTACCGACTTTGTTATATGGCAGCGAAACCTGGGTATGCCAGAAGAAGCATAAAAGCAGGTTGAATGCAGTAGAGATGCGATCTCTTCGTAAAATGTGCGGCCTTACCATGGCCGACCGAAAGCGAAACGAAGAGATTCGCAATATGGCAGGTTTGAAAGATGACCTTGTCTCAAAATGGATAAGGGCGTGCATCGATGGTTTGGGCACGTTGAGCGAATGAGTGAAGACCGAATGGTGAAGAAAATATATAGCGCGAAAGTTAATATTAAAAGGTGTCGAGGTAGACCGAGATTAACTTTCGAAGACCATGTGAGCAAAATACCTAGACGTGCATGTATGAAGAAGAATGTGAAATTAATTGTCTCCGTTTGAATGCTAATAAAACTAAGGTTCTGGTATTTGAAAGGGACGAAGAAAGAACGAAGTGCGAAATTTGGGTAAATCAGGAATGTCTAGAACAGGTGAATGAAATTGTATACTTGGGGAGTGCGTTTAGCCGGGATGGAAGATGTGATTTAGATGTGGACAGGCGTGTCGCTGCCGGGAACAAAGTCAATGGTGCCCTGACTGCGTTAATCAAAAGGCAAGGCGTTGTGAAAAGTGCACGCCTTGCAATACATAACGCAGTGTTGGTACCGACTTTGTTATATGGCAGCGAAACCTGGGTATGCCAGAAGAAGCATAAAAGCAGGTTGAATGCAGTGGAGATGCGATCTCTTCGTAAAATGTGCGGCCTTACCATGGCCGACCGAAAGCGTAACGAAGAGATTCGCAATATGGCAGGTTTGAAAGATGACCTTGTCTCAAAAATGGATAAGGGCGTGCTTCGATGGTTTGGGCACGTTGAGCGAATGAGTGAAGACCGAATGGTGAAGAAAATATATAGCGCGAAAGTTAATATTAAAAGGTGTCGAGGTAGACCGAGATTAACTTTGCGAGACGTGCATGTATGAAGAAGATGAAGAATCTGAAAGAAGCGAAAGAAGTATGTAGGGATCGTGACACTTGGCGATCTGTTCTCTCTGGCTACCCCGTCAGGGATTGTGCGTGAAGATAAATAAAATAATTATATTGAATGTCACGATAGCTGAGTGGTTGGGTGATCGGAATCCGAGTCAAGAGACCCGGGTTCGATCCCCATGGCTCGTACCAATGGGTTTTTTCAAAAATTTATGTACGAATTACATCATCGGCTTCGACATAAAGAGAGAGAGAGAGAGAGAGAGTACACTTTATTGCACACCATAAAAAAAGACCAATTTAAAGACAGCGACGTGCTCACCGCGTTGTCTCAAAAATGTCTTCAGTGGAAGGTGGGTCGAAAGGACTGAATTGTCTAGCTCTCTATCGACCCCTGTATTTGGGAATGGCGTGAAGATATTTTAATTTTGTTAAACAAGCTAAGGATGTACGCGTATGTACATACATTTGTACATAGGTATCTCGATTACTCAATAGAAATAGATTTATATTATGGAATTATATTTCACGATTCCGAATGCAAAATATGGCATATATTATATAGTCCGAAGAGAAGAAGGGAGGAGAGAGGAGATCTCCACAGATGCGTCAACTAACACTATAGACTAAAAATAAGTGTCCTACGTATATGATATATACAAGCCTTAAAAATACAAATTCTACCTACAGATGGCGGGATAACAAAATCGAGATTTATCAGGATAAAATTTAGAAGACACACACACGCACATACACACACGTGCGTTAACTACATGTTTTTGGACAGAAATAAATAAATAAATACCTTCATGCAATTCTAATAAAATTTTATTTATTGATTTATTATTTATTTCATGCAATTCTAATAAAATTTTATTTATTGATTTATTATTTATTTCATGCAATTCTAATAAAATTTTATTTATTGATTTATTATTTATTTCATGCAATTCTAATAAAATTTTATTTATTGATTTATTATTTATTTCATGCAATTCTAATAAAATTTTATTTATTGATTTATTATTTATTTCATGCAATTCTAATAAAATTTTATTTATTGATTTATTATTTATTTCATGCAATTCTAATAAAATTTTATTTATTGATTTATTATTTATTTCATGCAATTCTAATAAAATTTTATTTATTGATTTATTATTTATTTCATGCAATTCTAATAAAATTTTATTTATTGATTTATTATTTATTTCATGCAATTCTAATAAAATTTTATTTATTGATTTATTATTTATTTCATGCAATTCTAATAAAATTTTATTTATTGATTTATTATTTATTTCATGCAATTCTAATAAAATTTTATTTATTGATTTATTATTTATTTCATGCAATTCTAATAAAATTTTATTTATTGATTTATTATTTATTTCATGCAATTCTAATAAAATTTTATTTATTGATTTATTATTTATTTCATGCAATTCTAATAAAATTTTATTTATTGATTTATTATTTATTTCATGCAATTCTAATAAAATTTTATTTATTGATTTATTATTTATTTCATGCAATTCTAATAAAATTTTATTTATTGATTTATTATTTATTTCATGCAATTCTAATAAAATTTTATTTATTGATTTATTATTTATTTCATGCAATTCTAATAAAATTTTATTTATTGATTTATTATTTATTTCATGCAATTCTAATAAAATTTTATTTATTGATTTATTATTTATTTCATGCAATTCTAATAAAATTTTATTTATTGATTTATTATTTATTTCATGCAATTCTAATAAAATTTTATTTATTGATTTATTATTTATTTCATGCAATTCTAATAAAATTTTATTTATTGATTTATTATTTATTTCATGCAATTCTAATAAAATTTTATTTATTGATTTATTATTTATTTCATGCAATTCTAATAAAATTTTATTTATTGATTTATTATTTATTTCATGCAATTCTAATAAAATTTTATTTATTGATTTATTATTTATTTCATGCAATTCTCAATACAGGGGTAGACAAAGATCTAGTCTCGACAATTAAGTCCCTTTGACCCACCTTCCACCGAAGATTTTTTCGGGACAACGTGACAGGTGGTGAGTCGAGGCTGAGGTAGTCCCGTCTGCATATACGCAAATTGTTGTATCTATACATATAATTATTTTATCTATACATATAATTATTTTATCTATACATATAATTATTTTATCTATACATATAATTATTTTATCTATACATATAATTATTTTATCTATACATATAATTATTTTATCTATACATATAATTATTTTATCTATACATATAATTATTTTATCTATACATATAATTATTTTATCTATACATATAATTATTTTATCTATACATATAATTATTTTATCTATACATATAATTATTTTATCTATACATATAATTATTTTATCTATACATATAATTATTTTATCTATACATATAATTATTTTATCTATACATATAATTATTTTATCTATACATATAATTATTTTATCTATACATATAATTATTTTATCTATACATATAATTATTTTATCTATACATATAATTATTTTATCTATACATATAATTATTTTATCTATACATATAATTATTTTATCTATACATATAATTATTTTATCTATACATATAATTATTTTATCTATACATATAATTATTTTATCTATACATATAATTATTTTATCTATACATATAATTATTTTATCTATACATATAATTATTTTATCTATACATATAATTATTTTATCTATACATATAATTATTTTATCTATACATATAATTATTTTATCTATACATATAATTATTTTATCTATACATATAATTATTTTATCTATACATATAATTATTTTATCTATACATATAATTATTTTATCTATACATATAATTATTTTATCTATACATATAATTATTTTATCTATACATATAATTATTTTATCTATACATATAATTATTTTATCTATACATATAATTATTTTATCTATACATATAATTATTTTATCTATACATATAATTATTTTATCTATACATATAATTATTTTATCTATACATATAATTATTTTATCTATACATATAATTATTTTATCTATACATATAATTATTTTATCTATACATATAATTATTTTATCTATACATATAATTATTTTATCTATACATATAATTATTTTATCTATACATATAATTATTTTATCTATACATATAATTATTTTATCTATACATATAATTATTTTATCTATACATATAATTATTTTATCTATACATATAATTATTTTATCTATACATATAATTATTTTATCTATACATATAATTATTTTATCTATACATATAATTATTTTATCTATACATATAATTATTTTATCTATACATATAATTATTTTATCTATACATATAATTATTTTATCTATACATATAATTATTTTATCTATACATATAATTATTTTATCTATACATATAATTATTTTATCTATACATATAATTATTTTATCTATACATATAATTATTTTATCTATACATATAATTATTTTATCTATACATATAATTATTTTATCTATACATATAATTATTTTATCTATACATATAATTATTTTATCTATACATATAATTATTTTATCTATACATATAATTATTTTATCTATACATATAATTATTTTATCTATACATATAATTATTTTATCTATACATATAATTATTTTATCTATACATATAATTATTTTATCTATACATATAATTATTTTATCTATACATATAATTATTTTATCTATACATATAATTATTTTATCTATACATATAATTATTTTATCTATACATATAATTATTTTATCTATACATATAATTATTTTATCTATACATATAATTATTTTATCTATACATATAATTATTTTATCTATACATATAATTATTTTATCTATACATATAATTATTTTATCTATACATATAATTATTTTATCTATACATATAATTATTTTATCTATACATATAATTATTTTATCTATACATATAATTATTTTATCTATACATATAATTATTTTATCTATACATATAATTATTTTATCTATACATATAATTATTTTATCTATACATATAATTATTTTATCTATACATATAATTATTTTCAAAAACTTACATACGAATTACATCGTTAGCTTGGACATTGAGACGGCGACGGGCTCACCCCCTGTCACGTTGTCTCGAAATTATCTTCGGTGGAAGGTGGGTCGAAACGAGTTAAATGTCCAAACCTCTGTCTACCCCTGTATTGGGCATGGCGTGAAGATATTTTAATTTTGTTAAACAAGCTAAGGATGTACGCGTATGTACATACATTTGTACATAGGTATCTCGATTACTCAATAGAAATAGATTTATATTATGGAATTATATTTCACGATTCCGAATGCAAAATATGGCATATATTATATAGTCCGAAGAGAAGAAGGGAGGAGAGAGGGAGATCTCCCACAGATGCGTCAACTAACACTATAGACTAAAAATAAGTGTCCTACGTATATGATATATACAAGCCTTAAAAATACAAATTCTACCTACAGATGGCGGGATAACAAAATCGAGATTTATCAGGATAAAATTTAGAAGACACACACACGCACATACACACACGTGCGTTAACTACATGTTTTTGGACAGAAATAAATAAATAAATAAATACCTTCATGCAATTCTAATAAAATTTTATTTATTGATTTATTATTTATTTCATGCAATTCTCAATACAGGGGTAGACAAAGATCTAGTCTCGACAATTAAGTCCCTTTGACCCACCTTCCACCGAAGATTTTTTTCGGGACAACGTGACAGGTGGTGAGTCGAGCCTGAGAGTAGAGGCCCGTCACCGCATATACGCAAATTGTTGTATCCAAAATATGAAAATTGTTATATGCATAAAAAGTCACGATAGCCTAGTGCTTAAGCAGGTGGCAGGCTCGTACCAATGGGTTTTTCAAAAACTTATGTACGAATTATATCGTTGGCTTGGACATAAAGACGGCGACGGGCTCACCACCTTTTTATGTATTTATTTATTTATATAAACTTACGCCCTTGCCACACGACTGTTAATTAGGCAAAGGAAAAAGAAAAGTACTTAACTTTTTTCCTTGAAGCACAAGCTATTAAATTATATCTACTTTGGGATCAATGTATTTATTTTTCTATTTATTTATAAAGTCTTCCCACACGACAGTTAAATCTATATAGCAAAGGAAAAAGCAAACTTTTTAACTTTTTTCCTTAAAGCACAACTAATAAAATATTCTACAAATTATTGTTTATACAAATTAATGATAGTGCATTTTATCATTTGTTATGAATGATGTTACGTATGTAGAAAACGCGTCGGGAATTTCCTAAGCGTATTTAAAACAACAATTCATTTCGATTAAAGTACCAAGAGAATATTTAATTAGCTACGTTGTTATGCTACGTTTAATTTGTTCTTCAAATTTATCATGAAATATTATAACATATTTACGCCATTTTTAATACAGGGGTAGACAGAGGTCTAGACGTCATCTACTATGATCCACTTTCCACCGAAGACATTATTGGGACAAAGTGACAGTTTTTGAAAAAACCTATAGGTACCAGCCTTGGGGATCGAACCCGGGTCTCTTTACTCGGATTCCGATCACCCACCCACTCGCCTATCCTGACGTATACCTATTATTAGACGATAAGTAAAATGAATCGTCCTTCTGTTGACATTTTTTTATTAATTTATAAACTGGTATATCTCTAGAACTATCGGACATATTCCAAAAAATATTTTTACGTTAGTACGAATGCGTTTTCGGCAATACAATGGTTTAATAGTATTGAAGAGGCAACAGGAGACACTGTAACATGCTACTTGCGAGTACAATCTCGAGTTACATTGAATTTGCTTGACGTGTGCTATCCGCAGACCGATTCTGTAGTTTCTCTTATTTTTTCTTAACCACATTACGAAACGGTGGTTGAATAAAATACGGTATTGCGATCGCCAAGCCGTTCGTCAAGCGAGGCGATTACTTATAATGCCGTTACTTGAGAGACCTTCGTCCTACAATGGATTTTTACAGGCCATTAAGTAAGTAAAGAAGGAAGTATTGAACTTCATTCGTCAGGTATTACAATCTATTCATAAACTACTTCTTCTGATTAGAGATAACAATGTATACATACATAACGGTCAACTAAAATCCACTGCAGGCGATCGCAGTAACAGGCCGCTAGCATCTCAGACGCTGCAGTCCATCTTCGGTCTGATTATTTTGGTCTGATATTTTTAGAGATGGTTATCGCGCCATCTATCGGTAACCATAACGATATTCTGGGCTGTTTCCCTTAAGACACCCACGGGAGGAAAGGGAGTGACAATATTCTTACACTGTTACCACACGGTACCAACACTGCATATTATTTTATATAAAAAAAATTAAATTATATTAAAAAATAATTATATTACAAAAAAAGTCACGATAGCCGAGTGTTTGGGTGGTCGGAATTTCGAGTCAATAAACCCGAGTTCGATCCCCAATTGGCCGTACCAATGGGTTTTTCTAAAAAACTTATGTACGAATTACATCGTTGGCATGGACATAAAGACGGCGACGGGCTCGCCACCTGTCACGTTTACCCGAAAATATCTTCGGTGGAAGGTGGGTCGAAGGGACTTGGAAGGGGAATGTCTAGACTAGACCTCTGTTTACCCCTGTATTGGGAATTGCGTGAAGATAAAAAAAAATAGGTCTTACCAAAGATTGATTCACTATATTTTCCTTAACTATCGTCAATAGTTATGTTGTTTTGGTGAAATATGACCAATTACAGTTTACAGGGCATTCCACAATTAAAATATAGGGAAATATAGTAATATTTATAAAATACAATAGGGGGAAAATCATTACAAGCTATGTTGTGGTCGACCGCAATTTCATTAAACTTAACGTCGCAACATTTATGAATTTTTTCCAACAAACTACACTGTATGACTCTTTGCCTTCACACTGTTAGTTATTTTTACATTATGTGTCTTATATTGACAGTGTTAACAATTACGTTTACAATTTTAATTAATTTCAGGATTTTAAATAGGTATTATTTTAATTTTAGATTGGTGCATTCTTTCGTCATATAAAATTTAATTATGCCAAATCTCAGACTACTTCATGTCATGAATATGCTTAAAAAGGTGTACACAGTTTTTCTTTTACGTATTATTTATATAAATATATATGTAAATAGGTAGCGGCAATATCTGTAAATAGGTATAGGTAATAATATATGTAAATAGGTAGTGGCAAACGAGCAGGTGGCTCACGTGATGGTAAGTGACTACCGCCGACCATGAGCACCCGCAATACCTATACCATGGTACTTCACGCCGGTTTTCTGTGGTACTTCCCCGGTCGAGCCGGCCCATTCATGCAACAATAAAAGCTGATGCGTGGCTCTACTACTGTTAATAGTGGTACCTCTAACAATAATTACTCGAAGACAAATAAGTCACGATAGCCGAGTGGTATGGTGATCGGAATTCGAGTCAAGAGACCCCATTCCGATCCTCAGGTGGCCGGCTCATACCAATGGTTTTCAAAACCTATATATGATTTACATCGTTGACTTGGACAAAAAGACGGTGACGGGCTCACCACATGTCACGTTGTCCCGAAAATATCTTGGGTGGAAGATGGGTTGAAGGGACTTAATTGTCTAGACTTAAAAATAAAAGACTAAATCTCTGTCTACCCCTTTATTGGGAATGGCGAGAAGATATTTATTTATTTTATTGGATTGCTACTTTAAAAATTTTGTGTATTACACAGGGTGATTGGGACAAACTCTCAAAATCAATTACTATATTCTGTCGACACATACGCAAAGGGTCAGATGAATGAATCGCTCAACTCTTTCCTTAAGGACATGTGGGATGATTGTTGTGCGTTCTACAAGGCTATGCGGGTGGTACGAGAGGAACCAGATAAAGAATACTAAAAAGACGCTTGAAATAATACCTGGTCATCAATTAAAGCAAAGATTTTTTTAATGTATTTATTTAACTTTATTGAACCTTATAAAATATATAAGTACAAAAAGCGGATATAATGCTTAAAGCATTCTCTGATTCGCTTCTTTATGTGTGCGGTTTTTGTAATATGTGCAAAAGCTTGTAAAAAATTAAGTGATTTTTTGTGGTATATCTATAAAATCGTCCACGCGCGATTCGGTCCTATGTATATTAGAGTTGCTTAGGTACATATCTATATAATATAAAAACATTTAAGAAATCACGATAGCCGAGTGGTTGGTTGATCGGGATTGAAGTCAAGAGACCAGAGTACGATCCACCAGACCCAGGAGACGGGCTCGTGCCAATGGTTTATTTAAAACTTATGTACGATTTATATCTTTAACTTAACTGACATAAAGACGGCAGGCTCATCAACTGTCACGTTATACCTAAAATGTCTACGGTGGAAGGCGGGTCGAAAGGATTCGTTGTCTAGACCTCTGTCTACCTATGTATTGGGATTGGCGCGAAGAAATACTTTTTTCGCTTTTTTCGCACTTCGCGGTGTAGCAGCTCACTAACAACGGATTTTACACTCAGTAGAATTTGCGAGGGTCAGCCAGTGACTAATAAAGTCGAATACATGTATTTTAATAGCATATGCCCAATAATATACGCATACTTTTATTTTTAATTCAGTAAACTTTGGAAGATTCCAATTTTATTCTGAATTGCTTGTAAACTTATTAATTTTTTTGGAAAATTTTCAAAAAATTTAAGTTCTGTAACTTATTTCTACAAATTATATCCGTCTTTTTTTATAAAGAATACTAGCAATGCCTAATAACATTACTATTATTCCTGTTAACCACTCCAATTAAGCTGCCATGCTTTTGTCTGGAGTTGGTTTACGTCAATAGTCGAATGGCGGGGCCCGAACCTGCGACGTCATGTTTCGCAGTCCGTACCCTAAACCATTAGGCTATTGACGCCTTGAAATCATAATAAGTCTTAAAATCTTAATAAGTCACGATTGACGCGCAGTTGGGTGATCGGAATTCGAGTCATGAGATCCGAGTTTATTCCCAGGTGGTAGGCTCCACAAATGGGTTTTTCAAAAAACACTTATGTAGGATTTATATCATTTGCTTAGACATTGAGACGGCGACAGGCTAACCACCTGTCACGTTGTTCCAAATGTCTTCGGTGAAAGATTGATCCTCGGGTCAAAAAGGACTTAATTGACCTCAAACTACCCCAGTACTGGGAATGGCGTGAAGATATTTTATTATTTTTTTATTTTAAATCAAACCGGCCTCCGTTGACCTGAAAACCTGACAAAGAGCATATAGTCTTGTTACTTCATTAACCCATCCCCAAAGTAACATGAAAACGTTTTAATGCTTTGTAAAAGAACTGACATTACATTACAAGGTTGAACATGACCAAAAAACAAATTTACAAAATAATTTTGGCATATCTAATCAATAGGGTTGGTAGTTTTTTAACTATATCATTGTCGTTCTTGATTTTTGTATTACAAAAGTTAAACTTTAAAGAAGAGCTTTATGTAATAACAAACAAAATTTTTATTAATTATTCGTAAATAAATAAAAATACATATTTTACAAATAATATTAACAAATTATTAAAATAATTCATAACTCATATTTTTTGTTTCATTATTAAAATAATAAAGAGAATAGACCAACTATTTTCTAAAAACACCACTGACGGAGTAACTTAGCTACAGAGAAAAGGCTGTGAAGAGGAAGAATAACTCAAAGAATATGCCCGTAACTTAATGTAGATTACGAAGATCCAGCAGTGTAAATATATCTCCGACTGCATGGCTAGGACTAATTTATAAGTGTTTTTAAGTCAATCGACACGTGCAGTACGAAAATACAAAAAAATACTATTTAGTGTTCTAAAATAAACTGCCTCAGACATGACATCTGTCTTGATAAATTTGGAACTGCACGTGTAGTAACTCTAAATACAAACCTTGATAAAAATTGATAAATGTTTGTGACAACCCTACACTAAAGTGTATTTGGCGATGATTGGTACGTACCCAATCAAAGCAGCAATGACAAGGCCCGACCGAGTGACCATCTGTCATGGTCAGTAGCCATCACGGAGTCTTTAAAATTGTGTAAGGCTTTCCGATTTCAACTGAGTCCTTAGTTGGATCTTCTTGAAGTATTATTTATAGGGGGTTTTACTTAATGAATTAAATTCTCACAACATAACCAGGTGGGAGCCTGATCATTGTAATAGTTGTTTATTTATTAAATGGTTCTTAAACATATATTCAAAACTAAGAGTTGCGGGTTTGAAATGTAGATGCTACCTAGGCAAATAGTATAGTTTGTAAAAAAGTCACGGACGTATAATAGTATTTATCTATGTACGTATATAGTATCTTTCGTGATCCTGTTTTCAAAACACTGAATTCTGATTTTGGAAATATTAAGTTAATTAAATCGGGGATATTAAATTAATGACGTGGACGTATGAAGCCGTTATTTTATTTATTTTTTAAAGTATCTCAAACTATAACGTTTTTCTTTGTGATAAGAGAAGCCTTCTGAAAGAAACGTTCCATGAAGGAATCAAACGAATGCATCGTCGTGGTTGAATATTTGGAGGACACCTAAGATAATTAATATCATATCGTATTATAAATTTTGTCTATAAATTACATCGAAAATTTAACAATGGTATTAAAATCACTAATATTACATTAAAATTGTTTCGAATACCTTAGTAAAATATTTTATGAGGTAATAATAATAAGGTATATTGAAAAGTAATGCTGCTTAATGATTATTCGACAAACGAGAAATTAATCATAAAACAAATTTAAAAACTTACCAGTAGTGCAATCCCATCCAATCTCAAAATTATGTTAAATTAATTTGGTGTACTAATGTTAACATATTCCCATAATTACACAGGTTGTATGGTTATCCATTCACAAATAATATTTTAACACAGTTTTATAATGCCGCGAATCCACTTCAAATTATCTATTCGATAAATGTCTAACAAAACTTTTGTATTAATGTCAATATTTGTCTCACACTAATAATTATTTTTAATATCTGCTAAAAGAATCTTACAGGATAATAAGCAGGCGTTCTAAATTTTAAACGATTGTTTCGGTATATTTTTAGAGCTAGGTAGAAACACCCCTATCACGATCTGTTTCGGTCACTGACTGTGACTGAACTGAACTTCGTTAAGCTAACTTGACTAAACAAAACTTGCTCGACTTGATTGTTTGAATTGGTTGTTAATCGAATCGAAAGTTTTAAATGTACAGTCCAGTTATACCAATTGATTAAACACATATTCTCATTTGGATGTTAGTCAGTGGTCTATATGAGACATATTATTTGGTTTTTTAAAGAAATGTATTTACTTAAAATATAACATTATAAAACAATTATTTGAAATTAGCGTCATCTACTGCTTTATCAATACAATTTAATACAACGCCATCTAGTGATATTTAGAAACTCTACAACGCTGTGCATGTAATTTTCTACACTTCAGTAAGATGTGACATCTCTAGTCACACATAGGAACTATAAGAATACAAGCCTATGTTGTTCCAAGAGATGGCGCTGAAAATTATTACAGAATATTATTTTTAACAAAATTAATACGTTACTTCTAATGAAAAAAAAAACACAAAAAAGAAGACTGTATGTAGACATCCGGTATAGAAAGTGAAAGAAGATAGTTAAATAGGGATACGCGATTTATACAAACTTTAGGAAATAGTCATTGGAACTCTTACGTTTTAAAAAGACACGAACGACGTAATGCTATAAATGTCTTCTTCACTGAGTTCTTTTCCCTGGTGGCAGGTTAAGGTAAAAAATGTGTCCTGTGTCTACCTCTTTATTGGGAATGAAGAATTTATTTTGGTCTCCTTAACGCTGTAGAAATTCAATCAGCAATACTGCGCTGAATGTTTTTTATATGTTTCAAAGTTGCTTACTTAGTTAAAAACAACTTTACAATGATTTTACGCAAAGTAATGCCTGAGTCAATTAACTATCTTATATGTTTCACCAATTTCGTCACACATTTCACCAAGTTCTGGTACAATGCGACAGATGGCGTGCCTATCGCCGCCTTAGTATCAAAGCCAACAATACAAGTTGTACTTAAAAGTGACGAAAAAATCTTGGAGATGAGCCTTCCAACAGTTCGTCAATCTTGACTTCGAGATGAATGTGTGTAGTAAGTGAGAAGATGGTGTGACTAGGGTTATGAAAGTAATTGGTGGTTTACATATGTAGAAAAAATTGTGTAAATTATAATAATTACTGTTATTATTTATCTTTAAGCACCCTCACGGGGTTACCAGTAAATTATGCTATAGAAGACATAATTATGCTATAGAAGTAAGTGATAGAGCTAATGACAAGTAAGATACAGTAATGGTACAGTTGAAAGAACCAACAGCCCACAAGCATGTAAAGCAAGCATACGGAAACACCGTATGAATCTGGAAGAGACGAAAGATATGTGCCTGGCACTATCTTTACTACGCACCCGCCTGATCCTTCTTCTGGTTGTCAGGCGTTAGAACTTGTATTGTGTTGAGCTATGTATGCATGTATGTACTTGGTATTTAGAATAAGGAGCAAACGAGTAGGTGGCTCACGTGATGGTAAGTGATCACCGCCGCCCATAAACACCTACATAAAATAGAGGAATAGCAGATGCGTTGCGGGCCTTTTAGAAAGTTGTAGACTCTTTTCTTGAACGTTCCCAACTCGTATCGATCATCCCATAACGTGAAAGAGCGGGGCAGGAAATTCCGCAAAAAACGTTCGCAAAAAAAAAATTATTGCTAGTCACTCTGAAAGTGAATGAAAGCTATATCGTTTTCAATGATTTATGAAATGCTGATTAGGAATATATAAAAGATAGCATTAGTACAGTCCGTTAAACGTTTTGGGGAGTTGTTGCTTATAAATAAATTATTTGTACTAATAATCTATTATATGAGAGTGTTCCAACTACAATCAGTTGCCGTCCGATATCCCGATTTATCTAAGCTAATTGGAACTTCGTAGTATCTGCCTATTCTAACGGATATTATCTATGTGCATAGTGCAAGCATTTCTCTATGATTACAGTCTAAAAGTTTGTAATACTGATACAGTCAGGAATAGGGTACAATATCTATCGTTAGTTACAATTGTTGTGGAATACTGATACATATCAGGGACAGAGACATCAACGAGCTGGACATTTTTCTAAAAAAAAAAAACAGTGTTTTTAAGGTTATCCGTTTATTTGTCACTATATACTATCTATACATTTATATATTTTATCTTCGGTGTTCTATCGGGAGGCGTGTTTAGTTTTTATATCGTTATATTTTTATGGTTAAATTAGGAGTTTGGTGTGGTTGGGTGATCGGAATTGGAGTCAAGGCGATCTCGTAGGCTAGGCTTATACCACAGAGTTTTTTCATAGGACATAAAGACGGAGACAGGATCACGTTGTGCCAAAATTAGCTTCGGTGAAATGTGGGTCGAAAGGACTAAGTTGTCTATACCTCTGGCTAATCTCTCCTTCATTGGGAAATGCGTGAAATTAATGGATTAATTCGATCTATTAAAATCTTGTGCTGTATTTACCCAGTGCAGGACGACCCCCAGAAAGATGGAGGACGACCTGTATAATGTTGTGGGAAGTCGATGGATGCAGATGGCACAGGACCGCTCTATGTGGCAATAATTGAGGAAATGTTTGTATTTGCCTAAGTTCAGTGGTGGACTTCGGATAGGCTGATATGATGATGATAATGATGGTTTTAGCCAGGCTTATAATCACTGCTGGATTAAATAGATAGGTTGAAAGACCATCATAGGATTTCAAATCAAAATTCTTAAATATTGCATAACTAGTATTGAATATTGTTGTCAAACAGATTTTATAAATATTTGTTTAAAACAAAGTGAATAATGTCAATTGATTATTTCATATTCCTCGCTTAATTCCTCGCTAGTTTCTGAAGAATCGTAGCCCGATCGTCCTTTACTACTCAACGGTGTGCCACTGCTGGTGGCAGCGTTACCACCAATTATCCGAAAGCCTGGCTTCACTTTAGGAACCATAAAAGGGTACTTCGGCTTCACACCAGATATAACAGGTTTTCTATTATTTTTTACATTTTTTACTCGATGTCCTTCTTTTGGTTCAATTTTGTTTTCTGGTTCGTCATGTAACGTATTTGTTATGGTTTGCACTTGATCGAATGGATAACCTCGATGAGTCGATTCCTGCGAATCGTTTTCTATATTCGATGCTTCTGGAAGCTGTGGTAATTTGCGGTAATCATTTTCAGCTACTGCTTTGTTTGGTAACAGTCTCCTATAGATAGGCGTATAAAGTGCATGCTGTTGACTTTTGATAAGATTAGCGTTATGAAGATTATTTGGCCTAATATAATTACTCATTTTACAGGAACGGTCACAGCTCGGCATGCCGATATTTGGATGTGACTGTTCATCTTCGATGTATAACGACAAAGGGTTTCTATAATTTTTAGGAAGATACGTTTTCCCTAAAGGAACAATGCCAAGTATCTTTTGAGGATTTATCGAAATAATTAAAATGGCTTCCAAATACGGCGTGCCAGTTTGAAGTTTTAATGTGCTAATTTTACCTTTTAATAAGTTTTTATATTCAACTGAATTTCCTATTAAAATTGGACGAAGACTTATGTTATTTATATCAAAGAAGGTGCCTTCGGAATCTGAAAATAAACCTTTCTCTGTTATGTATAACCCATTATCATATAACGTCTTTTCTATTAGGTACTTAAAAGTATAAATATCAATCGAGTTTGATGCTGCCGAGTTATCAAAATTAACAAGCTTCAATTGCTCATTAAACCAGATATCGAATTTGTTGCGAAAATTCATCTCTTCTAGATTTCGCACTTTATGTAGATTATGTGGTTGCTGATGCTGTTTTACCAATCTTGGTTTGAGTTTCTCAATAAACATAAGCTGAGGTTTTTGTGGACGATAATTTACTGGACGATTAATAGTAGAAACAATATCTCTATCTTGTAAATTCGTCCATATAATAGGATTATCAATATACTTTATAGCTTCCGGTTGTTCAAGAATATCGTTTTTGATTGGTTTATATATTTCCTCAAATTCAACGTCTCTATTCGAGTTAAAACTTCCAGGTTTCCGTTTTAAGTCATAGATTTCTTGCTCATAAGTTTTTCCTTTATTAATAAAATTATAAATGTCTGGTTTTACATATTTGTCGAAATTTGAGTCGGATATTTTTTCAAAATCTTCTGGGTCAAGTAGATCAAAATCCTCTAATACATTGTTTGGTCTCAGAGAGTCTAATTCATTATTTGGAATAATATGTTTTTGCTGTCCACCATTAAATAAATCATGACTATTCAGGTAATAATCATCTTCATAATCTAGATGTAGATATTCTTTATTCACAATGAATTCTTTATTAAATGGTTTTATTGCTTCATGTTTATTTACTTCTTCCTTGCTAAAGTCATTGAGATTTTCCAGTTCAAGATCAATGTCCATTTGCTTGGTTTCATCTACAGTAATAACGTTCTGTTGCTCGGACACAATATTAAATAGAAAATTTGGGTCTGACTCTTCAGTTCTATTTTTAGTGACGATTTTGTGGGAATCAGTATGTATATTGACGATTGTTTTTTGAATGTTATCGTTACCTGATTGATCACTATCAGAATTAATTGTATTAATACCGTTTTCAATTCCATTTACATATACAATTTCTTTTGGTAATGATGGGTCTAAAATATCCAATAAATCGGGCGTTTTTACGTTTTTGTTCACCTTTCCTGGATGTATATAGACTATATCCGAGTTAAGTCGATTGTGATCCGTAACTAGTTCCGTGTAACTAGTGAATAAAGCTTCCGCAGTCTCTGAAGGAAGTGTTTCCAACCGGTCACCATCATCGAATGCCAAATCGGGTATCATCAGTTGTTTTTCACTATTTGGCAAATATAATTTAATATCTGATGATGACGTGTCTCTGTACAAATACAAAACTAATCTCTCCAAGTTTTGACCGCTGGGATTCACCTTTTGTGTTACAGGTACACCATTAGACTTTTGTAGGAAGCAAAAACAGTCTCGTAAGTTATTTGTTAACTTGTTTACGTTTCTGAAGTAACCATAATTTGGATGGGTCCCGGCTGGACTTGTAAGCCATTGTAATGGTTTTTTAGATCCGTCCAATAGTCGAATATAATCTTCAGTGGGATATTGTCTGAAAATAAGTTTGTTATTATGTGAATTAGAAATAATACATAATTTTAAATAAAACGGTTTTCAGATTTTATCTCGTTTTTAATTAGTTTTTACAACCTATTTTTATTTCCCGACGTTTCGAATGCTTTACAGCATCCGTGGTCACGGGGGGACGGAAATCAAGACATAAATATTTTTTTTACTATAGGTATATATACCTTACCTTGTGCACAGAGACAGCGTTACCACGTGAAGCAAAAGAACGAACTAGAACAATATAATTATTAAAATATCATCAACAAAACCGCATTAAGTACAATATGGTGAAAATATAATTGCCTAGTTTGCTCCGATCTTCTTGATCAAAGCAATATTGACAGTTACTTATTCTATTATAAAAGTACTAATTTTATTATAAAGTCTGAGTGATCGCACGGCCGACAATCCCTGCCTCCCTTAGAGGATACTGATTACACTGAAGCTACGAAGATGACCATTGCTGAATAAAAAATGTATTCCGTGAATGATGAAGTCCTTGGAGGCCTATGTCCTACAAAGCATTTTTCCTGGTCGTTATGTAAATAAAAATAAATACATATATATATATATATATATATATATATATATATATATATATATATATATATATATATATATATATATATATATATATATATATATATATATATATACATATATATATATATATATATATATATATATATATATATATATATATATATATATATATATATACATATATATATATATATATATATATATATATATATATATATATATATATATATATATATATATATATATATATATATATATATGTAAGTACGTTTTATGAAATCACAAAGTACCACAAAAATAAGTGTTTCCTATATTGACGCAGCCGGGTGTCAAATCCGGGTCCTCAGAGCTGGCGACACAATAAGAACCGGTGTAAACGGCATGTTTCCAAGATGATCGTCAAATGTTTCACATGGTCACATTGTTTTACAAGGCTCTGTGGGCCACAGTAATGAATAAATATACCTTCTTCTTCTTTTTCTTTACAGCCTGAGTCCACTTCTGAACATAGCTTCCTCCAAAGTTATCCACAAATATACCTACATAATAATAATAGTAAAATTTTGACTTAATGACATTGGAATCTTTGTTGTCCGAAATAAAAATATATTTTTTTAACAATAGCTCATTGAATACTTTTGCTACGTTTTAGCTAATTTATATACGATATACTCTTTATATAATATTAATAAATAAATAATAAAAAATTAAAGCGAAATCAAAGCTTCTGGTTAGTGGAATCATCATGTTTATTTTTTAAATTTACACGTGTCCTAACTCATTTATAAACATTAAGACCAGATAAAAATCGGTTCAGTGGATTTGAAAATAAACCTGCATATCTAAATTAGTTTAGACTACATTTTTTACTTTTTAATAGTACCAAACACATTACAAATAAGATTGACTAACACGAACCTTAGTTAAATCCATGTAGAATGCCAATGTACTTTTCTTTCGACTGGTGTCGGGTTCAGAATTTTCTTTATATACGTAACCAGATTTATTAATTAGTGTAAAAAGTTAAAATGTTTAATTAAACCGAAACGAATAGTGTTGTTGCGGCGAAACCTAACCTAGATCTTTGGCGACAATTAAATTACATTTGCAAATTAGTTTCTTCGCTAATTGCTAAAAGATTTAGTTCGCTCCAACGCAAATAACAATGTTTTATATTACACTAGTTTCTGCCCCCGACTTTTTCCGCGCATTATCCCAAAAACCCTGAGGGATTCCTTAAATTATTGAAGTAAAAGTAGCCTACGTCTTTCCACCTTTCAATACAACAATTCAACTGTAGTATATATAATTGAGTGTGTGGTAACGGTGTAAGTATATTGCCACTTTCTTTCTTACCATGGGTGTCGTAAGAGGCGACTAAGGGAAACAGCCTTGAATAATGTTATAGCAACCGATAGATGGCGTGATAACCATCTCTAAAAGTATCAGACCAAAATAATCAAACCAAGATGGGCAGCAGCGACTAAGGTGCGAGTGGTCTGCTACTGCGATTGCTAATCCGCCTGCCAAGCGTGGCGATTATGGTAAATCCTCCCTATGGGAGAGGCCTATGTCCTGTAGTGGACTTTTACAGGCCGTTATGTAAGAATGTATGTATGTATAATTCAGACTAATAATCAAAATCCTGTTTCAGGCCTCTATAACGGGAACCGTGTGTTTTTCTGTAATAAAATGTAACCTATGTGCTATGCCACACCTTAATTTGTCTCGGGGCCTAATTACTTCTACATTTGTTTAGCCGTTTAGGCCTGATTGAGTAACTAACATAAGGTATATATATGGTACACTACCTCACTAACATGAGGTATATATATAAGGTACATCACCTTACAAAGTTTCATATTTATAATATTAGTTGGAAGGATTTACATATCATATGTAATTAAATTTTATTCTATATAAATAAAAACCACATTAATCACAAACATCACTTTTATGACGGACCATCACTTGAGCACGGCTCGACCGATTCGGGTGAATTTTCGTATTTGTCCGTTCAGGAATCGTATGAGAAATCAAACATGTTTGAACAAACGAACGGAGACTTATAAATTTAGGAAAAGCTAAAAGTGCAGCTTTGGTTATTATGCTACTTAAAATTTTTCCGCGAATAAATTTATTAAAGTTAATTAATTTGTTAAGAGGAGTACGCCTGTTAGGTCAACTTAATAGTTCTTTCATATATATATTAGTGTATTGTTATGTTATTTTTACAATATATATTTTAACACATATGATTATTTTATTTAGATGTTAATATGAACGTTATACGCACGCACAGTGCACACCTACTGTTTATAATTCCAGTTTCTCCTTAGCCCTAAAATACAATTAAGGTTGTCTGGAAAAAGTCGCTCTCTAGCACACAGCCATACTATAACTTATAATGTCAGCCAAGCTGCTCCAGTGCCGTTTCAAACACTTCCTTTGAAATATGTTTTACAGACCACCGAACTTATGGTAACTAGTGCGGCCATGTCCTCTTGGCTACCAGTCTAATCCGTGCCAAGTATAAATTAGTAATGGCTAACTGTGGACTATCAATTATACACCATTATTAAGAATTCGCTTGGAATTAGGAAATTACCTACTACCGCCATCTTGTGTTACATTGTGGTACCAATTAAAGAGAATATAATCACTTCGTGTACTAGTGTGCAAGTTTCTCAACTACAGGTGGGGTCGCTATTTGGTAAAAAATATTAGTGGGCAAAACGTACAATTTGAAAGCTTTTATAATATTATAATCTAATATTATAAAATATTATGAAATTTTATTGATTTTTAAAGCATATTTATGCTGAACTTTTATGTCATTAAATTAAAGAGAAAAAAGTTAAAATTTCAACTAACTGGGCGGGACCCCCGTGTCTGTTGAAATTTTAACTTTTTTCTCTTTAATTTAATATTATAACATATTATGATAATTAAGCTTTTATAATATAATAGAGTAGGATTATATTAAGTTAATTTTGTACATAATTTAAATATATAGTGTTTAATTAATAAAATCCCCTATTTTTAATATTTTATAATATTTCCTGTTTTAACCTGTGATGCTACAGCAAAAGGACAAGTGATATAAAAGCGTGTGTAATATATACTTAAAATAAGAATCTAATGAAATCGGTTGAAATTGAGGTTTAAAACATTGACTCCTGCTATTTTTCAAGTCGATTAAAATGTAAAATACCAATAATAATGTGGTATAGAAATTTCTAAGTTCCGTTGGAATTGGTAGGTCTCCAAACTTTGAATGCGAAAGGTGTGTGGACATGGCTCAATTGTCTAGACCTTTGTCTTCCCCAGTATAGGGAATAGTGTGAACATATTTATTTCTTTAAGTAGTTTTTTATATATATAGTGTGAACATATTTAACCAGATCTTTAAGTAGTATTTAGTAACCATAGTTTTGTATAATTGGTAGATAATAAGGTAATAAGTGGGATACTTTGTGGTGCAGAACGATATGTTTACATGTTACGTCTACCGGCAACTAATGTTTACCCTTTTGTTGCTTTTCTGTAATGCCAGCAACATTTTTATTTTTTTTATTTTAATTTTTTAATTATTCTATAAATTTTTTACATTATAAGACACAGAATCCCTACTTTTTTAGTTTTTTTTTTGTCTTTGAAAACTTATACTTTTTATTTTTGTTCATATTACGGAAAAAACAACTAATAAAGTTTTCTTTATTTATTCTTTTCAGGGAGTAATTAAAATGTAGTAGTTATATACTCTTTGTTACTAATGTGTCAATTAGTTGTCAGAAAAAAATAATAAAATAAAAACTGCAAAAATATGGCAGCTTACATAAAAATTAGAATGAATTTGTGTAAACATGTTAAACAGAATTTACATTTAAAGTCATTCTTTCCGGGGAACGGGATTTTATCCACAATAATAAATGGCTTCTATAATGACCAAAGAAGGAATTTGGCGTCAGGGTTACCGGGATCCGGAGCTGGCAGAGGTGGAGGAAGCGGTGGTACAGTGAGAGAATCTGGCGGCAGCCTGGGAGAATACGCTGCAGCTCAAGAAGAAAGTTATTTCTTCAAAAAACAGAAGGAGCAGCTGAAGAACATAAAAAAGAAATTAGAATCCAGCGAAGCGTTGGAACTGTCGCAAAAGGACAAAAATGAGAAGTGAATTTTGGATTAATAAAGTTTATTAAATTACATTTAATTGTGTTACTTATGTAACTGAAAATTATGGTTTCCAATTTCAAATTGTTTTATTATGTGTTGTCTTTCGAAGCAATCGTACGCGGCGCTCAAAATCAGTCTTCCTGTAAGCATACAGAACCCACACTAAACGAGCTAGCGGGGCGTAATCATGCAAATACATATAAAAAAGGAAAGAAGTTAGTGAGCGCCTTGACGTTACCGTACTATAACCATAGCAAATTAAAGTTTTTACCACGATCCTTTATTTAACGAAGATGATTACATTACCACTTAAGTATGTACATACGCATCACGGCCTCTAAAAGTCCACTGCAGGACATAGGCCTCTCCCGTAGGGGAGGGTTTGCCATAATACGCTCGGCAAGCGGATTGCCGATCGAAGTACCAGACACTTCGCACCTTAGACGCTGCTCCCTTTCATCGGTCTGTTAAACTTTGGTTAGGTATTTTTCGAGACAGTTTTATCGCTATCAATGATATTTCCAAGGTATCCTTAGTCGCCTCTTACGTCACCCACGAGAAGAAATTTTCTTACACCGTAACTACACGCCAAGGTCAGGGTTAGCTACTTTATGACCTGTTAAAATCTACTGGAGAATATTTTCAACTACGATAAGGAAAATTCGCTTGCCTCGCTCGGCGAGCGATTCAGATTTAATAGCTGATAAACCGTATCCATAATGAATAGTATTACCAAACTATGGGACCCGATAAGCTACAGGATCTTTGTTACGGATTATATTCGCTGATTTTACTGAACGAATCGGTTTTCGGGTCCTTATTCTCTTTGAATGTTGGCTAGACCAGAACGTAGCTTGCACGCATGCAGAGACGGAGTGGCAGCTTTGGAGCAACAAAGGAGTAGAAGTCTCCAGACCATTTGGGATTTTGATATTTTGCTGATTGAAGTGAACAAATACAAAACAGTGATTACTTTTAATGTTTAATAAAATGGGAAAATGTTATTTTAAAAAGTTGTTTACTAGTTAGAATTTAAAAGATTTTTTTCAAGTCTCTATTATTCTCTGCTATTGCCCCAGGGCCTCCACAGTGATGGCCCTATGTGCAGTGATGATAGTCTGCGCCAAGCACAGTCCCAGACATATTTAGACTCATATTTATTAATAATATAAATACTTAGACAGACGCTTACATATACACTTATACAAAAAAAGATCCTATTAGTAATAACTAGTATTTAGTGTGATGGTAAACGAAGGATGGAATAGAGGAAAGAGAAAGTACTCTTGATCCTAAGATCTGGTTTCTCTTCTAACTCTGTAATATGAATTATATGTATTATGTAGTCAAGAGTATGTTCCACATCTTCATTATGATATAAATACTTTTTTTAAAATATCTGTCAAGTTCGTCCTGCTTTAATATATATATAGTGACTAAATATAGTAGTGTTATAGTATCTTTGATAGTGACATAAAGACATTTAGAGGTGCAATAATGACATAGTTTTTATAAATTGAACGTAAGTTAATTTATTTCAAAGCATATTGCTAAATTATCCAGTTATAAACTCATATAAAAGTATTGAGAAAATTTGTTACTTGATGATTGTGTTATGATGAATGGCTACACATTAATGAAGAGCCATGGTGAATTTTTTCACTCAGGTTTATCCGAAGAATCCATGTAAAATTTCCTCCAATTTGTCCATACATACATCGCCTTATTGTTTCTCCATTATCAGAGGACAATTTGAACACAATGCAACCCAAAACAGGATGCAAATAAAGAAAAGAAGTTCGAAAGTACTTTTAAAGGACCATGGTTTAGAGTTCACTAAAATGCCAGGATTTACACATCCCGGCCAAAAGTATGCGGAAGGTTGTTTCACTGAGGAAGCCAAGGCTCAAGTTGAGAAGTTTAAAAAACAAATGGGCGGGACGAAGATGGAAGAGAGGAAAGAAAAAGAAAAATGATGCTGCGACTGTCTTGAAAAGATTAATTTGTTCATGTTTACTCTTTCTTTGCCCTTGTGAATAGAAAGAAGTACATACTCTAATTGTGTTCTTCTTTAAAGTATAACTCTATTTATTTTATTTATTTGTATACTTTGTTTCCAAATACAGTTTATGTAATTACTGTTAGTTATTTTTTAAAATAAATAAATATAAACAAACGTAGATAGGAACCACATCACATACATTGCTCAGATTCTATAGTAAGTAGCTAAAGCACTTTTATACGTTTTCGATACTACTGGACGATAACGAAGGTATCACAAAAACTCAGAGGAAATGTAGATAAAGTGGTTTTCTGCACTAATCCTTTCGCAAATCGACCCTCTGAGCTGGCGACACCGTGAAAACAGATGTTTACGCTACTCATCCACAGATGTCATCATTTAATGACTCTTTGATTATGTTACATTTGAAGGCACCAGGAAGAATAGACTAACCAATAAACAGGACGTGCACAAATATTATTCGAGTAGCCCACTAAGTGGTATATAACTATAATAAAACAGAGCCAAGAATTAAATTTCAGATAATTAACAAACGAAGGGTCACGATAGCTGAGTGGTTGGGTGGTCGGAATTTCGATTCAAGAGATCGAAGTTCGATCGTTGTCCCGAAAATATCTTCGGTGGAAGGTGGGTCAAAGGGACTTAATTGTCTAGACTAGACCTCTGTCTACCCCTGTATTGGGAAATGTGTGAAGATATTTATTTATTTTATTTATAATTAACAAAAAAATCATTACTTAAACGAAATGCTCATTATCTGCAATAGCCATCTCCAAAAATAATTAATATTTTTTTAAACTTCTCTTGACTCTTTGAGCCTTTCTTATATCTAAAGAAAGCGAATTCCATAGGTTGACAGCTTTAACGACAAATGACCATTGGAACTGGATTTTTTGAAGTTATTTCCGTAAAATAGGTTCATTATTCAAACTAGAGTAAAAGAGAACATTTGTTTTTCTATTGAAATACCGGATCAAGTGACACTTTTCACGCTATGTCCTCAACACGTCTGCAAATTTTCTAATTCATCATAAATATGATTTTCGCCTAGCGGGAGTCGAACCCGTTATCCTTAGCCCTTATTTATTCTATTCCTTGGACACTAACAACTAAGCTATTGGGTTGTTATACCGAATATTGTATAATATTAGTACGACAGTTTAACAGTAAAAAACATAAGAAAATGTCACGAGAGCCGAGTAGTTGGGTGATCGGAAATCGAGTCAATCGAGACCCCAGTTCGATCCCCAGGTGGCAGGCTCGTACCAGTGCCGTTTTTCAAAAGTTACGTACGATATATAGCGTTAGCTTGGAAATAAAGACGACGACGTGGACATCACCTGTCACGCTGTCTCAAAAAATATCTTCAGTGGAATGTGGGTCGAAAGGACTTAATTGTCTAGACCTCTGTCTACCCCTATATGGCGTCAAAATATTTACTTACTTTTTTATGGTACCTAAAATATGGTTTAGTTATATAGACAATGTTACATTGTTGTGTATTGACGCAGCTAAAAACGTTACGTATACATACATGTATACATTTATATATCATCGGTGCAATGATAGTCAGGTAGGTACGTAGGAGAGTTGGCCACGCCGCGCTTAACGGACACTGAGATTATCTCCACAAACAGAGATTGCCCCCATGCTGCGCTCGTCATGTGTAGCTCCTGTTCACATGCGCCTGCGCTTGTACTGATAACAAAAAAGATATTATTTTTTAAAAATTGTATAACATTGCTGAATGATGTCACGATAGCCGAGTGGTTGGGTGGTCGGAATTTCGAGTCAGTTCCTCCTCAAGTGGCCGTACCAATGGGTTTTTCTAAAACTTATGTACGAATTATATCGTTGGCTTGGACATAAATACGGCGATGGACTCACCACCTGTCACGTTGTCCCGAAAATATCTTCGGTGGAAGGTGGGTCGAAGGGATTTAACTCTCTAGACTAGACCTCTGTCAACCCCTGTATTGGGAATTGCGTGAAGATATGTATTATTTATTATTAAAAGTCATGTTGATTTTATTAGCGTATGAAATATATGAAAGCGGTATATTTCAAAGGTCTACCACCACCAACTCCTTCTCTAAAAGTCGCAGTGTCACATTCTTGGCTAATTCTGTCACCATACATCATAATGTAACAATTGTTCTGTTTCTGTTTTAAAGACAAAGAGAGTCCCTCTAATAACGTGCATTTAGTCATCCTTGCTTCTATGTAATAATAACACATATGTAGCTTTCGTATGCAGTTCTTTAAATCCTCTGATAGACTTGTTTTCACCTTAATCCCATAAATAGTTACTATATTGCGAGCTTTTAGGATGTTCATAATATTGGCAAACTTTACTAAGGCGCAATGTTGAGGAAGGTTTGGCATCCTGTCTTGAGCAATTTGTAAACATCTACTCCCCGAAATAATGTGCAGGACGTGACGTCAATTTGTGGAGGTTCCTACAATGCGTTAGCCTTTACGCAGATGCCACTCAAAAACATTTCTTTGTTGCGGAACTGGAAAGGATAAGGTTTCAACATTAATGGCGAAAACATAACCTACCTTTTATGTAGCGATGATATAATGGCGAGATCGCTGGAGAAGCTTCGCATTGTGCTCATTATCCTCTGTATTGTCTCCCAATAGGATCATGTTAACCTCCATGTCAGATCAATGCCTGTTGTTGTTGGAACGCAACGCTCGAAGTCTTCGAGTATATATACCTGGGACGAATTACCAGACTAGGCAAGTCCAACTACGACCTAGGGACCATTAAGGCAGTGTTTGGGAAAATACGCATATTTAATCTACTGCTACATCTCGTCAATTATACTTTAAACCTCAATACTAAAGTACACAACCATTGCCGGTTGGCGGTGATGACTTATGGCTTTGAGACCTAGTCCTTCACTGCAGGCTGGATGAGGAAGCTCAAAGTTTTTCAGCGGACTGTGATAAGAGCTGTGTTCAGTGTTTCTCTGCGTGATAGAATCTTTAACGATGACATCTGCAGCAGAACCTGGGTAACCGACATATGATCGAAAGTCGAGTCAAGATACCCGAGTTTGATCCCCATGGCTCGCATCAGTAAGGTTTTTCAAAAACTTGTGTACGATTTATATCGTTGGCTTAGACATAAAGACAGCAACGGGCTCGACACTTGTCACGTTGTCTCAAAAATGTATTTGGTGGAAGGTTAAAGAAATTAATTGTCTAGACATCTGTCTACAACTGTATTGGAAATGACGTAAAGATATATAATTTTGGACACTATTACTGGTGGTAGGCGTATCGTGGTCATAGTTTTAAAGCGTTACGATTTTTACGAAATATTTATAAACTGCAACAATGTGATCGAATCTTCATATTCAAATCCTCCAATCATTCGTCTAGTGTAGCTTTAATAGGAATAATAATTTCAATATTAATTCTATACTATTATGCAGACGGTACCTTAAAGGCAGTCACAGTGGCGAGGTCTCGGGTTCAACTCCCGCTGTCAGGAGCCGCTTCAATCTACCGGTACCCCGCGCGCGACGGTTGGCATACGTATTTTTGGAATGTGAGAAAATAAATAATAAGCTCTATTAAAAATATTGGAGGTAATATGAATTTGAGTAATCGGTTGACTGAATTTTATATCACTGGTTTCTTTTTTGTAGTTTGAATTTGCTCAAAGGTTAATTAATTAATTGAATTCGAAACAATGAAAGATGTGCAGGATACATAAATGCCGTACATTTTTGTAGGGTAATATAATAATAATCATTCACGGCCGTTTAATCAAGATTGGGATGATTAAAGATCTTGCATTTGTCAATGAAGGTTATCACTTTTCACTTGATGCTGTTAACTTTTTCGTTTTCATCCCGCTCTCTGTCACGAGTTCGCAATCTCGTCACAAAATTGAGTTTCCTTTTAGACAATGCTCTAGGAATTTAATGCCTAGCAGCAACGGACTACGAATACTTCAACCCTTTTCTTTCCGGCGGATGTCATGAGACGAAAAAGGGAAGTGGAAGAATAACGCCAATTGCATTTAGTGACGGTTATTTAATAGGTTACTTACAGAGGAATAAACTTCTAGAAAAATATCTGGTTTAAGTCACGATATATATATGTTTAAGTCACAACAGCTGAGTGGTTGGGTGATCGGAATTCCGAGTTCGATCCCCAGGTGGCAGGCTCATACCAATGGGTTTTCAAAAAAAAAAATCTTCGGTGGAAGGTGGGTCGAAGGGACTTAAATGTCTCGAATAGACCTCTATCTAGTCTAGAAAAGTTTATTGGGAATTGCGTGAAGATATTTATTAAATATAAATATAAATATCTTCACGCAATTCCCAAGGGGTAGAGGGAGGTCTAGTCTAGACAATTAGTCCCTTTGACCTACCTTCCACCGAAGATATTTTCGGGACAACATGACAGGTGGTGAGCCCGTCGCCGTCTTTATGTCCAAACCAACGATATAATTCGTACATAAGTTTTTGAAAAACCCATTGGTAACGAGCCTGCCACTTGGGGATCGAACTCAGGTCTCTTGACTCGAAATTCCGACCACCCAATCACTCGGCTATCGTAACATCTAAGATATTTATTTATGTATTTATTTTATTTATTTACTTACAGAGGAATAAACTTCTAGAAAAATATCTGTTTTAACTCAAGTAGATCGCTGACATGCAGCAGCGTCTACTGTGCCAAGCGTGTTCATTGTGGTAAAACCTTCTTAAAGAATAGGCCTATGCGTTGCTTGCGTTGATTTTAACAGGCCGTTAAGGAAGGAAGTAAAGAGATAGGGTGAGGGATTTAATCTCCAACCGGTTGTTGTAATATGGCTAATGTCACGCCGAATTTGCATTACGTTCAGTTTCACAAGGCAACATAAAAAAATATTCTTCACGCTAAAACTGTTAGACAGAGTTCGTCATTTGGACTCACCTTTGGTTGAAGACATTTTTGGTGCAACGTAGCAGGTGGTGAGCTTGTCGCCGTCTTTATGTCCTATCCAACGATATAAATCGTATAAAAGTTTTGAAAAAGCATCGGTTAGAGCCTACCACCTGGGAATCGAACTCGGGTCTCTCGAGTCGGATTCCGAATACATTCCGGAAAAAGGTTTTACTACTCCGCATAAAAAATTACTGATAGTTTTGCTATAATTATGAATTCAATTCTGATGATGAACGTCCAACCCGGTGTATCCGATCATTTGAATTTGGTACGCCAATTGAATCATGTTTTCTTAATAAGAAAACATACATTAAGCTTACTTAGATGAGCTGATACAATATAATAATTACAAAACATTTATTCAGTTTGTATATAAATGAAGACACAATGTTTTAACCAGAAATGTTCAAAGTGGTCCTTTTGACGTCGGGTCGTATTAAAAGGCGATTGAATATCGAAAAGAGAGCGCTTCGTGCGAGTCGACTGCGCCCGCGCACATCAATGACACCGCCATCTTTGAGGCACCGCTTTGTGCGCTACCGAATAAACACCGAACTTGTATAGTGACAACGTTCTGGGATTACTGATGGACAGTTACTTCAGTTACCAATTGCGTAAAACCATAGCCATGACTTAGGAAGAAATTGGGAATCTTGAAATGCTGAAGGGGTCTACGCTTCGTTTCTTCCAGCAGCATGACCTGGATACCGTGCAACCGATCGAGTCTTCATACCCCGCTGTGCAACCTGGATGCAAATGCATGTCAGGAGTTCAGCAATTTCGCTGATAAGTTGGGCATCGGCGGTAAGTATTGTCGTAAGTAGTTCAGCTGCCGTAGCCATCTGAATTTATGGAGACGGTGAACAGTTGTGCAAGGGGAGTCTCACCGACATCGAATCTGATTGGAGAGGCAGGGGAAAGAAGCAGAAGGTTTTAGAGTCTGTATATTTACTATATACAAAGTTGGATTTGAAGTTGGATGGTGGCAATGTGTGGTATGGGTGTCGAGGTCACTATGGTCACGGAATTGGCCTAACTCTTTTTATTTTCCTCTTCTTTCTCTATTGGAGAAGCAGCACCTCTCTACGTGACCTTGTTTGCATGCAGTGCTTACTTACGTATCTTCACGCATAATATCTAACAGGTTAGCCAGGGAGAACACATCACCAAATGTCACGAACATTGCATATCTCTTTCACTTCTTTCAAATTCATAATTTTCTTCATACACGCACGTCTGGATATCCGAGTACTCCTTCGGCCCTTGACCCTCCCGACTTCGCTTCATGTATATATAATTTTATAGCATTATTGAATCCGAAAAATATTACAGACTGAATAGCTCAAAATACCATATTACATTCATCGAGAATATTAAGCTAATACCAAAAACTTACAAACTTGCATTAATTTCTTAAGGTTTCTATGTTCGTTACATTTTAATTTTCAATGACGGCCACCCTACTCACACACTATACTGTATTCATTACTTGATTTTCAATTGATAATTAAGCTCGTGTTACAATCATACTTTCTACTCGTTGAGATTGAAAGACATTCTTTCACTCGTTTGTAGGGTTTCAATAGCTTTTGTGTTGCTGCTTTTGATACCTTAAAATTTCACGACAACTGTGGCAAATCACGTTAGTATATATGCCACTTCAAGAAAAATAACATCAAATCATAATTTATTAAAATAAAAATATACAGCGTAAAAGTTGATATTAAAAGGTGTAGTGGTAGGCCGAGGCTAACTTTCGAAGACCATGTGAGCAAACTTCTCGAAGACAGAAGGGTCAAGAGTACTCGGACACCTATATACATGCATATATGAAGAAAATGATGAATATAGTAGAAGCGAAAGAGGTATGTATGGATCCTAACACTTGACGATCTGTTCTCTCTGGCTACCCCTTCAGGGACTGTGCGTGAATATAAGATTAGATTATTTATTAAGCTTTGACGCAGCGATGGCCTTGTTGATAGTGACACTGTCTTCAAAACTAAGTACTGCGGGTTCGAGTCCCAGGGAAAACGTGTGTGATGGATATTAATGTTTGTACTCGAGTCATTGATGTTTATATGTGCATATAAATATTTATGTATTTAATATATGTGTCTTTTTGGACCGTTAGCTTGGACTCTAAGACGGCGACACGTGGTCCTACGGGGCTTCAATGAAATGTAATCCGAAAGAACTTAATTGTACCTTGACCTCAGTCAGTAAATGAGTGAAAATATAAAAAAAGCTTTTTAAGTTAGGGCGTACCGCTCGAAACTGCGGCGTCAGGTATCACTGATATCTACAAACTACCTCGGTCGGTGGTTACAGATGCACTGTCACAACTGTATGTCAGAAAAACACCCCCTCTTAATCTCCCCCTCAGCTGAATATGAACTCTACCCCAAATATGGTAGAGTAAATGATAGATCATAAAATTTGAAAGTTTTAGAAATGAAAAATGATGTATCCAAAATCGCGAAGTCTACGCGGAAGAAGTTGCGAGCTTATTAATTTACAAAAATATCCGTATGTCTGTGTCCGCAAAACCAGTAATTAGGTAATGGTAAGTCCATTAACTAATTTTCAACTCTAGATATTTAGACAGAACGTTGCATTTTTACCCAAGAACGAGATTATTTGACATTCATATGACCTGAACTTGGTTTTCATATGAATGAACTTGGTTTTCATATTATGTATAATATGAAAACCAAGTTCACAGGCACTGTGAATCGGGACATAGTTTTTAAAAATACTATTATACTATTTCCGTTGTTATCTTAAATGATTACTATTTTTCTAGAATTTATTTTAGTTACGTAGTCACATACTGACCGTGTGATAACGGTGTAATAACCGGTGTAAGAATATTGCCACTCCCTTACTTCCCATGGGTGACGTAAGAGGCGACTTAGGGAAACAACCTTGAAGACTGTTATGGCAATCGATAGATGGCGGAATAACCATCTCAAAAATATCAGAAAAAATAATCAGACCAAGATGGGTAGCAGCGTATGAGGTGCGAGTGGTCTGCTACTACGATCGCCAATCCCAGCGGATTAAAGCGTGGCGAATATGGCAAATCCTCACTATGGTAGAAGCCTATGTCCAGCAGTGGACTTTAATACTCCGTTATGTATTTATGTATGTATGTATGTACGTAGTCACAGCCTGGGTTTAGCTAGTAAATATCTAGAAATAAAGCCAATCAGTATGTGTAAGTCAATAGCCTAAAGGTTTAGGGTGCGGACTTCGAAACGTCGCAGATTCGGAGCCGCCATTCGACTATTGTCGTCAACCACTCGAGACACAAGCATTGCAGCTTAATTGGAGTGGTTAACAGGAATACTAGTAATGTTATTTGACATTGTTAGTATTATTTAAAAACGTACCTATGTTCTTACATAAAAGATGTAAATTATTAAATTTCGCTGCCAGAACTACTATTGAAAATTGGATGCCATATTCCAAAATATAAATAAATAATAAATAAATATAATATAAACATCTCCACGCCATTCCCAGTGCGTGGGTAGACAGAGGTCTGGTCTAGACAATTAATTCCCTTCGACGCACTTTCCACCGAAGATATTTTGGTACAACGTGACAGATGGTGAACCCGTCGCCGTCTTTACGTCCAAGCCAACGATATAAATCGTACATAGATTTTGAAAATACTCATTGCTACGGGCCTGCCACCTGGGGATCGAATGCCTCGACTCGAATTCCGATCACACTCGGCTATCGTGATTTATGTTAGGAATCGTACTATTGTTAAGAAAACAAATTAATTCGTACATATATACTCGAAGCTGAATTCACGGCAAATACCTTGAACAGGTAGGTGATGTCTCTTAAAAAACGTGAACGTAAATCGAATCTATTGCGGAATAAAATAAAAATAGCTTGGTTTAAAAAAAATGTTAGAGGATAAGTAACGTAAAGTAAACGACAGACAGTGGCGGGGTGTTTCTTTCAGCATCACAATGTAAGGCTCGCAGAATGTTGGGATAATCCCACAAAGTGCCGCAACCACCCAAGTCGCGTGGCTGTTTTTGAAACTTAGAATATAAATGTATGTTGAATAGACAAGGAAAATATTAATAAAATTTAGATATATAATTATAAGAGTCACGATAGCCGAGTTGTTGGGTGGTCGGAATTTCGAGTCGAGAGACTCGAGTTCGATCCCCAGGTGGCAGTACCAATAAGTTTTTAAGAGGGATTAGAAATCGCAATTGTTGCATGTAATGGATATGCACTAGAGCATAAATGGGTTTGCATTTGTTTGTCGAGCCGACACCTTCAAATATTATTGTTATCAACGGCCCCTATTTATTCACTTTGCGCTGACCACTGTCGCCATCAACTGTCGCCATTTTGTGAGCCTATAAATGACATGAAGTGTATTTAACGTAAGTCAACGGAAAATTTAAGAAATACTTCCATTTTTTTGTTTTATGTACGTGATTGATGGAAGATTCCTTTATATTCATATTAATGTACTAATTATCATAAATTTAAATATTTGGATGTTTGAGATGGTGATTTTTGGTTTGATGTTGGTTTGAATGTTGAGGTAGTTTATATGTAGTTTATAACTGGTATTAATATTTAGGTAGAATAAACAAAATACCGCGTTGCCATGGTAACCGTTGATGGTGTCTGCTAAGACTACATAACCACTAAGTACTAATTGTTTGAAAAATAATATATATGATATTCTCCATATCGTTTATATAATCTTTCATATTATTTCCGTTTGTAACTTGAAAGGTATAGTATATCTTTTCATTAATTTTAATTTATTTATTAGTATAAAGAATTAAAAGAAACAATTAATAGACGCCGCGAAATGTTTGTTCAAGTCTAATTTTCTTCTTTCTTTTCTCTGTCCTTTTCATTTTGTTTCTATTGCAGCAGCAACGCGCTGCTTACCAACTCCTATATAAATGTATTAGAGTCCAATATTCTCTAAATAAATGAAAAAAAAATAAAAAAAATTATCTTCACGCAATTCCCAATACAGGGGTAGACAGAGGTCGAGTCTAGACAATTAAGTCCCTTCGACCCACCTTCCACCGAAGATATTTTCGGGACAACGTGGTGAGCCCGTCGCCGTTTTTATGTCCAAGCCAACGATATTCGTACCTAAGTTTTTGAAAAACCCATTGGTACGAGCCTACCAACTGGGGATCGAACTCGGGTCTATTGACTCGAAATCCCGACCACCCAACCACTCGGCTATCGTGACTTCTAAATAAATGAAATAAATAAATATCTAAATAATTAAATTTATTAATCTCCATGTATATAGATTTCATTCATGGAAATAAATTTGACGAATCACTCTACAACAGAAATCATGTTGACTCATAAGGAGTCATTGATCTGTTTATATTCAGTTGCGTTTTATTTATTTTAACTGTCGATGTGTAATAAGCAGTGTTTATCATCAATCTCGTGAACGCAGCGGGGGTTGCCACACGAAGCAATGGCCACTGATTAGAATTGAGAAGGCATTAAGTGAATTTCTTCGTATGATGTGCGATCGGGGTACTGTATGTGTAATTATCTTGTGTTTACCGTAACAGCATTTTGAAACAACTGTAATGGAGGAGAAGTATGACTTTGGTAGTACTTTGTATGGGATTGGAGTATAAAAGAGCTATAAGTCCATCTGATTTAGTTACTGCAGTTTTGAGCATGGGCAAACAATGTCAGTAGAAATAGGGTGCAATGCATAATATGCGTTGTCCCTGAGGACTAAGAGGCGTATTGCCCGTAATTTCTTTATTTTTTTTTAAATAAAATAAGGATTTCTAAAGTAAGTAACTAAATCACTTGTCTTATGGATTCAGAAACGACGAAGGTACCAATGAAGGTAATACGGCCTTCTACGTTGAACCGCCCGGAAATCGAATCTGGGGTCTCAGAACTGACGACAACATGAATGCCGTAAAATTGAACGGAGTTTATTTGAGAAAACTCGGCATTTAGCATTCGGGAATCAGACAGGGATTTTGATGAAATGTGCACATGATGTCATAGACAGAATCTGTTTTAAAATAAATAAAATGGTGTTATTAGCAGGAATCTAACCAATGGGCCGTTACAATCACATCAAATGCTCAGCCACTGTATCAGCTGTGCTAACAAATGTAGTTATAATTAACCTTTCATCTCGATATAATCTGGTACATTACAAAACGGTTGTGAGTTCTTCATCAAGGAGCGATACCTTGTGGTTCCAATATTAATGTATCGCTACGGGTGGAGAATTAATTAAATTACAATTTGACCTCTGCTTCTAACTGCGGGAGGGAAGGCGCAGAAATGAGTTTGTTAATTTTGTGTGGCCTGCTATCTTGGATTTGTTTACTGATTATAAACTACTGGACTGGACATATATAGGTTTTATTCATAGATGTGTAAATTTAATTTGCTTACGATTTTACATACATACATACATATCATCACGCCTCTTTCCCGTAGGGAAGTAGGCAGAGACCACTTCTTTCCACTTGCTACGATCCTTACATACTTGTTTCCTTCGTCCACTTTCATTATTCCCTTCATACATTCTCTTCGATTCAGGGTACTCTTGACCTGGCCTTTTTCAGGACGTCCCTGATTTGGTCTTGAAACGTCCGCCTAGGTCTTCCCTTCCTACACTTCCATTCACACTCGCCTTATATGCTTTTTCGTCAATCGTTCTTCATTCATTCTCTCGACATGGCCAAACCATCTCAGCATACCTTTCTCAATTTTAGTCACTACATCTTCTTTCAGACCACAACGTTTCCTTATTTCACCATTCCTTATCCTGTCGCTCAGTTTAACTCCTAACATACTTCTTAATGCTCTCATCTCAACTGCATTTACTCTGCTTTCATGTTTCTTCTGCCATACCCAACTTTCACTTCCGTACATGAGTGTCGGAACCAAAACTCCCTATGCACAGCCAAACGAGCCTTGTTAGACACCATCCGACTGCTCATAAGGAGCGCAAAGCTCCATTCACCATGTTTCCTGCATTCACTCTTCTTTCAATATCACTCTCACACTTTCCATCTCTTGTGAACTTTGAACCCAGATACACAAACTCATTCACCTGTTCAATTTGTTCATCTCCAATCACTATATTGCAGTCTGTCATGACCTCATCTCTTTCAAACACCATTACTTTCGTCTTCTTTACATTCATCTTCATCCCCTTCCTAACAAAATCTTCACTCATAGCAGTTATCATCTCCTGAATCTCCTCGGCTGAAGACGCAAGTAATACTTGATCATCAGCATAGAAAACATTTGACGAGTAACTCATTCATTCTCAACCCACTTTCATTCTCTTTTAAATCTGTCAAGTAATTGTCCATAAACAGATTAAACAGCCACGGTGACGCTACACATCCCTGTCTAACACCTTTTCGATATTAAACCATTCAGTGTACGCCCCGTTTATCCTTACACAAGCACAGGAATCCCTATAAAGAGATTGCAATGCTCGTATGAGGATACTGCTGACACCTTTCACGGACAATGCTGACCACAATTCATTCCTCACCACTCTATCATAGGCCTTTTCTAAATCCACGAACGTGCAATAGACCTTCTGGTTTTAGCCAGACACTTTTCGGCTATGCACCGCAAGAAAAGACCTGATCCGTACACCCCATTCCTTTCTAAATCCCGCTTGTGCATCCCATACTTTTCGTCCGTTTCATTCACAACCCTTTCAATCAACACTTTCGCATACAATTTACCGACGACGCTGAGAAGGCTTATACCGCGGTAATTTACGCAGTCCTGCCGTGACCCTTTCCCTTATATAATGGCACGATTACGGCTTTGCACCAGTCTCCCGGTACTTGCCCATTTGCCAGCACATATTGAAAAGGCGGTACAGCTGACTAGCCACTAAGCCCTGTCAGTCCTCAGCATCTCGACGGTAATCCTATCATATCCGGCAGCCTTACCAAATCTCATACTTTTCAACGCTTTTACTATTTCATCCACGCTTATCTCACTGTCATCAACATTTATATTAACCATGGAAGGTGCCGGGTGTTGTACCTGCACTTCCTCTCTTTCAAATAAACATTCAAAATACTCTTTCCATCTCTTTAACACATATTCTTCTCCTTTTATAATGCTCCCATCTTGACTCCTGATTGTATTCAGCTCCGAGGTAGAGGTTTTCCTCTGGCTGTATTGACAGATTTCAGAAAAACTTGATGTTTGACTGGAAATCTTCAGTAAAACCTCCTATCAAAATCATCCTTTTGTTCTTCTTTCTTTCTAGTCACAACATCTTTCGCAGCTGATTTGAATCTTTTATACTTCTTTCTCGCTTCCTTTATCTCGTCATTCGTCGCCTTTTGAAGTTTTGGTTAGCTTTTGTTGCTAACCAATCCAACTCCACCTTTCTTCTTTTCTTGCACAGCCTTTTGTACATCTTTATCCATCCACACATTATACTTCTTTCTTCCTTTCCTCCGTTTAGCTACTCCGCATACCTCAACAGCAACATTCACGACTCCTTTCTTAAATGTCTCCCACAAATCTTCAATCACACATATCTCTTCTATGCCTTTAAAACTTTCTATCAGTTTCTCTACATACTCGTCTTTCTTATCCTTTTCTTGTAGATTTTCCACTTTTATTCTGTCCAAAACACTCGTAGGCTCGGCTCCTCGGTGTCGCCACCGTTTAAAGATGCCATGTATTCGGGCTATGACCAGGAAGTGGTCTGTGTCAAGGCCTACACCGCGGTATGCTCGAGTGTCTAGCAGGTTCTTCCTCAATCTTTGATCCACAATAACAAAATCAATTATACTTCTAGACTCACCCTCAATTCTTGTATACAAATGGATCTTTTGTGATCAAACATTGTATTGGCCACGCACAGATTCCATTCAAGCATACTTCAAGTAGGCTTCTCCCATTTTCGTTCACTCTCTCGTCCCCAAATGTACCCAGTACTCCTTCATACCCATCACGCTTTACTCCAACCCACCCATTAAAGTCCCCTAACATCACGATCCGTTCATTTTCTCCGCATTTATTCAAGACCTCTCTCATGCTATCCCAAAATTCCTCTCTCTCTTTTGGGCTTTTAATGACCCACCCCTCGCAGATCCGTCGGAGCATAAACCCCAAGGATAAACAAGCGGGTGGTCAACTTTTAACCTAACCCAGAGGTCTTGGGCTTACACATTCATGCTCTATCACACATTCAACTATTCGAGAGGAAAGAATCACACCAACTCCTGACAGCCTCGGCTGGTTTGAGACTCCCGACCAGTATGCCGTGTAGGGACCATGAACCGTGGTGTCACATCCTTTCCTCTTGGTTTCGTTCACGCACAGGATATCTATACATCGTTCGTCCATCATCTGACATACTTCATCTACCTTACCATCCATTCCTCCTCTTACATTCAACGTAGCGAAGCGGTTTCCATGGGCTGCTGCCCTGCGAGAAACGAGACGTGATGGGTGGCGAACCACATCGCCGCCATTTTGGTAAGTAAAATTCACCATTGCGTTCCCACGAGTAGCAAGGAAAGGTTTATCCACCCAGCAGAGCCCGCATGCCAGGGTAAGGCTAGCCTAATTCTGGGTCGCCCGGTCCCAGGGCAGTGTGGCACGCTAACGACTAGGCTTGCCCCTAGCCATGCATCCATCCGCACGGCAGACGTTGGATTGGCGGAGAGAATAGGAGTAAGGAAAGGGAAGTATAGGTTGTGAGAAAAGGAAGATTGGTAAGTTAAGGTGGGAATTAGGAAAGGTAGGATATTACCGCCCAGGAAGGCAAGGGATAGGACAGTAATAGCTAGGGAAGCCGGGGTCGCATACCCGTATACCATACCACAAATACCGGACAGGTAAGTTAGGATGAGTATCCCTGACTGAAGTAGAAGTGATGTAATTTGATTTTTGTTTTCGGGACATACATTACGGGACACCGATATATATTCGGTGGAAGGTGGGTCAAGGGGAATTTATCTTGTTAAATCTAGAAAAACATTTCTTTATTTCAAAATATAGGTTACATTTTAATTAACTGAAATTATGTATTAATTAATTCAAAACCAATCCCAAAATATCTTCGGTGGAAGGCGGGTCGAAGAGACTTAATTATTTCGACTAGACCTCTGTCTACCTTTGTATAGGGAATTGCGTGAAGATATTTATTTATGTTATTTATATTTTTATTATATGTTTTAATTATCAAACGCGGTCACGGAGTGTCTTAAGCATATTAGTACTAAAGTTCTTACAATTATCAGTTTATAGAGCCGACCACAAACAAGAATAAGTACTGTACGCCTCCAATTGGTAACACCTTCTGGAAAAAAAAACAAATCTAAATCGATTGAAAATCAACCAGCGAGGCTAAATCTCTGGAACCAATGTTTGCGATTAAAAGCATGTTACAGATTCACGATATTCCAGAACACCTTTCAAAATCCTCAAGTACATCGTAGAATTATAATGGTCAAAGTGCGTTATATTGTTAACAGAACATGTAATAAAACTTACAAGATTTAACTAAAATGTATTGTACTGAAGATGTAAACGAATAAAAAAATGGCGGCAATTTCAAACTAGTACGCGCCAATGGTCACTCTTTTTTCAGGGCAAAGGAATCGCCTTCGGCGGCTTCTGCAATGAGCTTTTAAGAGGGATTAGAAATCGCAATTGTTGCATGTAATGGATATGCACTAGAGCATAAATGGGTTTGCATTTGTTTGTCGAGCCGACACCTTCAAATATTATTGTTATCAACGGCCCCTATTTATTCACTTTGCGCTGACCACTGTCGCCATCAACTGTCGCCATTTTGTGAGCCTATAAATGACATGAAGTGTATTTAACGTAAGTCAACGGAAAATTTAAGAAATACTTCCATTTTTTTGTTTTATGTACGTGATTGATGGAAGATTCCTTTATATTCATATTAATGTACTAATTATCATAAATTTAAATATTTGGATGTTTGAGATGGTGATTTTGGTTTGATGTTGGTTTGAATGTTGAGGTAGTTTATATGTAGTTTATAACTGGTATTAATATTTAGGTAGAATAAACAAAATACCGCGTTGCCATGGTAACCGTTGATGGTGTCTGCTAAGACTACATAACCACTAAGTACTAATTGTTTGAAAAATAATATATATGATATTCTCCATATCGTTTATATAATCTTTCATATTATTTCCGTTTGTAACTTGAAAGGTATAGTATATCTTTTCATTAATTTTAATTTATTTATTAGTATAAAGAATTAAAAGAAACAATTAATAGACGCCGCGAAATGTTTGTTCAAGTCTAATTTTCTTCTTTCTTTTCTCTGTCCTTTTCATTTTGTTTCTATTGCAGCAGCAACGCGCTGCTTACCAGCCTATATAAATGTATTAGAGTCCAATATTCTCTAAATAAATGAAAAAAAAAAATAAAAAATTATCTTCACGCAATTCCCAATACAGGGGTAGACAGAGGTCGAGTCTAGACAATTAAGTCCCTTCGACCCACCTTCCACCGAAGATATTTTCGGGACAACGTGGTGAGCCCGTCGCCGTTTTTATGTCCAAGCCAACGATATTCGTACCTAAGTTTTTGAAAAACCCATTGGTACGAGCCTACCAACTGGGGATCGAACTCGGGTCTATTGACTCGAAATCCCGACCACCCAACCACTCGGCTATCGTGACTTCTAAATAAATGAAATAAATAAATATCTAAATAATTAAATTTATTAATCTCCATGTATATAGATTTCATTCATGGAAATAAATTTGACGAATCACTCTACAACAGAAATCATGTTGACTCATAAGGAGTCATTGATCTGTTTATATTCTGTTGCGTTTTATTTATTTTAACTGTCGATGTGTAATAAGCAGTGTTTATCATCAATCTCGTGAACGCAGCGGGGGTTGCCACACGAAGCAATGGCCACTGATTAGAATTGAGAAGGCATTAAGTGAATTTCTTCGTATGATGTGCGATCGGGGTACTGTATGTGTAATTATCTTGTGTTTACCGTAACAGCATTTTGAAACAACTGTAATGGAGGAGAAGTATGACTTTGGTAGTACTTTGTATGGCATTGGAGTATAAAAAGAGCTAAAAGTCCATCTGATTGTAAGTAGTTACTGCAGTTTTTGAGCATGGGCAAACAATGTCAGTAGAAATAGGGTGCAATGCATAATATGCGTTGTCCCTGAGGACTAAGAGGCGTATTGCCCGTAATTTCTTTATTTTTTTTAAAATAAAATAAGGATTTCTAAAGTAAGTAACTAAATCACTTGTCTTATGGATTCAGAAACGACGAAGGTACCAATGAAGGTAATACGGCCTTCTACGTTGAACCGCCCGGAAATCGAATCTGGGGTCTCAGAACTGACGACAACATGAATGCCGTAAAATTGAACGGAGTTTATTTGAGAAAACTCGGCATTTAGCATTCGGGAATCAGACAGGGATTTTGATGAAATGTGCACATGATGTCATAGACAGAATCTGTTTTAAAATAAATAAAATGGTGTTATTAGCGGGAATCTAACCAATGGGCCGTTACAATCACATCAAATGCTCAGCCACTGTATCAGCTGTGCTAACAAATGTAGTTATAATTAACCTTTCATCTCGATATAATCTGGTACATTACAAAACGGTTGTGAGTTCTTCATCAAGGAGCGATACCTTGTGGTTCCAATATTAATGTATCGCTACGGGTGGAGAATTAATTAAATTACAATTTGACCTCTGCTTCTAACTGCGGGAGGGAAGGCGCAAAAATGAGTTTGTTAATTTTGTGTGGCCTGCTATCTTGGATTTGTTTACTGATTATAAACTACTGGACTGGACATATATAGGTTTTATTCATAGATGTGTAAATTTAATTTGCTTACGATTTTCGAGCTGTTAAAAAAAAAGAGTAATAAGTTTATTTAATTTTAAAGAATTGTAAAAGTTTTAATGTTTAAGACAATTTATTATTTTATTGTGACTCTATTTCGAACGTCCATTTTATTACTTTTTAACCGACTTTTCTAACGTTAATCTGGTACGTGACGACGTAAGTCCGGTCAATGCTATAATATTTATGTATGTAAGTCAGTCAACCGCTCTTATTGCAAGTATACCATGGTTCAAGTTCATTCAAAAGCAAAAGGCTTTTTAAATTAATTAAAAAAAATGAAGTGTGCGATTCACACACGATAGAAGTGAAACTCCTCTAAATCGATAAAAGAATGAGATGAATATATATAACAAGGGCAGGATAATTACAAAGTTTATTTATAAAATAAAAAAAATATCTTTACGCACTTCTCAATACCAGGTGTAGACAGAGGTCGAGTCTAGATAATTAAGTCCCTTCGACCCACCTTCCACCGAAGATATTTTCGGGACAACGTGACAGGTGGTGAGCCCGTCGCCGTCTTTATGTCCAAGCCAACGATATTCATAGATAAGTTTTTAAAAAAACCCATTGGTACGAGCCTACCAACTGGTGATCGAACTCGGGTCTATTGACTCGAAATTCCGACCACCCAACCACTCGGCTATCGTGACTTATTTATAAAATAGTCTGTATATTTCTGTCTCATTCTTTGTCGGCTTCATCCTACACATTTTTGTCTTTGTGTCTCTAACCTGTCGTTTTTTCCGTTGCATCCGGTTTGAAATCACAACGAATCTAAAGAAGTTTCACTTAAAAAATTGTAGTCTTACGTATCGAGATACCGGACTAAAAAGCCCGAGGTCGATTCCAGTCCGATTACTTTTCCTTGTCAACTGTCAATCGCGAGGTGTCGATGGATCATTCGAACGGTGACAGGAGATGTATGAAACGGTCGTTGACCTTTGCACTACCAGTAAATTATAAAGTAACAGTTTTTAAACATGAATCGTAGGTTGTACACTCGACGCAGGATGTCTTTTAAAATAATCTTAAGATTAGTTCAGAAAAGATGAAAGTCAGAAAATGGTAAGTATTTTTGTTATATAAGCATAAGATTGTTTCACACTTAAGTCACGATAACTGAGTGGATGGGTGATCGGAATTTGAGTCAAGAGATCGTTGTTCGATCCCTAAAAGATAGGCTCGTACCAATGTGTTTTCAAAACTTTGCACGATTCACATGGTAACCTTGGAAATAAATACGGCGACAGGCTCGCCACCTGCCCAAATAGCTTCGGTGAAAATTGGGTCGAAATGACTTCATTGCCTAGACATCAGCCTACCCCACCACGTGATATAGCGTGAAGATATCAAATAACATGTTTTACTCAATAAAACGATAATATATATAGACATATAGGTAGGGAAAACCAAAAATATATAGATAGGGATATACTATGTTTCTTACCTTTTAATATTTTTTTTTTCGTAGGCGGGTTTCCGGTACGTTTTCTTAGACTATTTTTTATTCAAATATTTTTTGTTTTTATCTTTGATCGTGTCGCATCAATATTTAAAAGGCGATATAATACCGAGAGAGTGATATAATAACGTGAGTTATATATCTTACATATTATAAAATTGTAAAGGGGTAACGGTGTAACAATATTGCCACTCCCTTTCTTCCCGTGGGTGTCGTAGGAGATGACAAAGATAGATGGCGCGATAACCATCTCTTAAAAATATCAGAATAAAATAATCGGACAGAAGATGGGTAGCAGAGTTTGAGGTGCGATTGGTCTGCTAGTGCGATCACCAACCCGCTTGCCAAGCGTGGCGACTATGGCAAATACTTCCGATGGGAGGCCTGAGTCCTGCAATGGACTTTAATAAGCCGTTATGTTATCTTAAGGGGTAATGCCTGTATATTGAAGATGTTAAAGTGCAACTAAGTAGAATAGGTTCCTAGGATGTGTCTGTGCATAAAACAACGATTTTTAGAATTATTGTAGTTAATAGCATTGAAACCAATACATTGATCTAAATCTTAGTAAATGAAAAATAAAATAACAAAATCATAAAACTTAAAAAAATAACCAAATGAGATATTAAGGTTTCGGTCGCAGAAAAATTAAAATGATCATTAAATTATCAAATACATATAATAAATTTATTTAAAATCACAAATAAAAAAAAAACAAAGGACGTTATGATTGGTGTTTACAAGGTACAATCTACTCCTCCTTTTCTTGGTGTCGGTTAAAATGTAGCTTATGTTACCCGGGTAACATAAAAACGAATCGTTTCACACCATCTTTGTCAAAATCTCATGAATAGTTTAGGCGTTTAACATACGTAAATACAAATAGACACATATTGTTAAAATTGTTAGTCTTCCTTTCCGCTTCTCCCCGTAGTCAGGTAGAAAAGAAAATATGTATCTATTAATTGGTATGGAATATTTAAATCAAATCAAAATCTTTATTTTTCGACACTACAATATATATTTCACTTATCAAAGGTCATTATATTTTAAATCCTTTATTTATAATACACACAGTGTGTTGTAAAGTAATATATATTATAAATACCATATCATCCTTTGTCACCTACGAAATAACGGATGGAGTCTGGATTAGCACAGGGCAATTTATCCCGAAAATATCTAAATCTATCTATATTTATATCTAAATCTATATATCTATCTATCTAAATCTATCTAATAATTTATCCCGAAAATATAATATAATAAATTATCCCGTGTGTTGTATACATTATATTCATAGCTGTAACGAAATTGAATGATATTCGGTGCAATAATGTTATGTAAAAATTACTTTCCTATTTTTAAAAATAAAGTCCTGGTTTATAATAAAAAATAAATTGTAAAAGTACTATCATTATTTTGATGTTTAGTTAATTAAGTATTTTACAATCTTTTTTGTGTATAATATATGCGTATGCATTACATATTTTTTTATTTCTCCATTATTATTTTTTCTAGTTTGCTTATTTCACTGCACCGCCTCCTATATGTATGTCCCTGTTTAGCCTTTAAGTCCGCCATCATGGACTTTGTGCGTAAAAGTTTAAATAAATATTGATTTATCAAACTTGGCACTAAAGTCATTTGGCTGTTAATATAGAATACTTGATGCGTTCTTTACTCTAGTTTCTTGGGTATCCGTCAAACCACACTTGGCAACATTCTGAGAGAACTTAACCGCAATGTAAATGTTCTAGTTTTTCTTCTACAAATGTTTTGATACTATTATAAATTATAGTAGTCACGATGGCCGAGTGGTTGGGTGGTCGGAATTTCGAGTCGAGAGACCCGAGTTCGATCCCCAGTTGGCAGGCTCGTACCAATGGGTTTTTCAAAAAACTTAGGTACGAATTATATCATTGGCTTGGACATAAAGACGGCGACCGGCCTACCACCTGTCACGTTGTTTCGAAAATATCTTCGGTGGAAGGTGGGTCGATGGGACTTAATTGTTTAGACTAGACCTCTGTCTACACCTGTATTGGGAATTGCGTGAAGAAATATTATTATATATTTATATATTATAAATTAACACAATCATAGATTTCTACTTAGATAGGAACAACTTCAAATACATTACTCCGATCCCAAAGTAAGCAGTTAGAGCACTTGTGTTGTGAAATTTGAAACAACTAAGGCATCACAAATATCCAAGTCTAAGAAAACGTAGAAATATTTTTGTGGCCCGACCGGGAATCGAAATCGGGACCTCAGAGATTGCGACACAACCAACCAACGTGTATGCAACTCGTCCACGGAGGTCGTCTATATGAATTTTTATTCTATTACATGACATTTTCGGGACAACGTGACAGGTGGTGAGCCCGTCGCCGTCTTTATGTCCAAGCCAACGATGAAATTCGTACATAAGTTTTTGAAAAACCCATTGGTACGAGCTTGTCACCTGGGAATCGAACTCGGGTCTCTCGACTCGAAATTCCAACCACCCAGATACTCGACTATCGTTACTCGTCTATTACATGAATTTTTATTATATATAAATGTAATATAATGAAATATATATTTTTGTTGTGTTATGGAATAGAAAATAACGATGGTACCACAAACACACCCGAGACAGTAATAATAATATGTCTTTATTGGTGCAAATTGGCCCAGTTAACAGTATACAAGAAATAAAATAAAACACTTAGGTGTGGTTAGTATGATTAAAAATGAAATAAAAGATAAAAAAATCACAATGACAAAGAATCAAATCAAAGCAATTGAAATAAAATAATATCAAACCATTTAATTTAATTCTGTTTTTTGATTAAATATTTATTTACAGAAAAAATTATGTTAATATTTACAATACTTATTAACTAAAAACTATTATAATCGTAGAGCCCTACTCCTCATGGCATGGTACCAAGAACGCTGGCTGCATTTCTACGTTGAATAGCTAGACTTAACCGTTGAGCGAGAAAGAACCAGCCCTCTTGTCACCAGCAGCAACGATAAGTCGCGGATACCTTTAGAAACTGCATCGCGCGGGGACCCCACGGACCGATTGTCTCTACGGCAAATGGAACAAATATATAGTCTCCTTTCAAAGACTCATATTTACGCCATTTACCCGATTCAGCTGCCTCTGATGCCGCCCCGGCCCTTATCAAAGTACCCTTAATATGAGAGGCCGCTAATGTATCGACGTCAAGTTGCGTCCCACACAAGAGCTTTGCTTCTCTCCTAAGGGACTAAAGTCAAGCCGTCGGGTCTCTTACCATCCTCCATAAATATTCCACAAGGCTCTAAAACCGATGGAATATTTATGGAAACAAACCCTTCGGATGACCTCATTCAAGGAACCGTGACGAGATAGTCTGCCGGCACTTTTTTGGCATGAAAGTCCGTGGAGGCCTAACTCGTCGACGTCGCTGCCACAAGGACATCGATGTGGTTGACAAATCGATGCTCCCAATCGTATTCCTACAGCTATACGTAAACTTTCCTTATCTAGTAATGTACCAAGGTTACTTGATGGTAAAGCATGTAGCCAGTAACTGGATTCCTTTGTCGAAACACCTAGAAAGCGGGCGCGGTCTCTGTCGCAGTGAAAATTGTTCAGTAAGCATTTCTGCACATTCTGAACCAACGGGATATCCCACCGTTTTGTGAGTTAGATTCCAGTGGAATATCCTCGCCGGGACAGAGACGTAACCATGCTTCTCTTGCCTCGGTAGCAAAGGTCAAGTCCAAATCATTCTTCAAGAATTTTACGTGACAAATCATGAACACTGTGTACGGAGGCAAGGAAAGCCGGCAGCGCAATATTTGAAACCTCTCTTATACCGATACCTCCAGATCTAACAGGCAAAGTAGCTTGAGTCCAGCTAGATGAGACTAAAGATAAATTTAGAATTTTTCCAAAGCTATTTTGAGATTAAGGTCAATTTGTTTTAAAAATCAGAACATTTCCATGCTGGACTCGAGCGGAGTAAATAAGTAAATTTAGGAACAAGAACGCAATATTTTAAAATAGTAAGCGCTATATGAGAATTTATATATAATAATATATAATTTATATATTTAATTTAATTCTGTTTGATTTAATTTAATTTAATTCATTTTCTTAACAATTACTTTACTTACTTGATTTGATTTGGTTAAACTACCTTGTCATCCTCTACCTGCCTGTAGTTATAGCCTCTGTTTTACGAGCATTTACTTTAGGAACATGGGACGTACTCCACTCAAGAATACATTTCAAATTACTGTTAAGGGATGCAATAGCTTCAGATTCAAGAGGTGCTCGTGTATACATTTGTAAATCATCTGCGTAAAAGTGGTAGGAAGAAGATAGTTGATTGGAGACAGAGTTAATAAATATTGCAAAAATAATAGGAGACAAATCACCGCCCTGAGACACACCCGAAGCTAGATGACACCATGAAGAACATCTTCAAATTCTTCTTCTTCTTCAGAAATGCAAATACGCTGCTGATGACCGAACAGATAAGTACGAAAACAGCCAACCGTTGTTAGAAATATGTTAAGAGATAAATAAAAGGGCTAAATATACGGATGCCCCCCATGACCACGGATGCTGTAAAGCATCCGAAACGTCGGGAATTAAAAATAGTTTGAAAAAAACGCGATAAAATCCGAAAATCGTTTTATTTTAAATATATTACATAGATTAGCATGCAATACATACATAAACTAATATTTATTTTAATTAATCAGTATTTTATAGAGGAGGCTGAAATTTTATCAGCTAGGACATAACCATACAGTTTTTTTAAATACATTCTTCGTAGGCGATTGACGCAGGTCTTGAGATAACTTGTTCCAGAGAGTGATATTAGTGACAGTAAAAGTATTAGACAAAACCACAGTGATGTGGGGGTACAAACAACAGTGAATTATGAGAGAGAGAGAGAGAGAGTGAAAGTCACCGAGGAACTGATTTTTTTTTGTTTTAGATAGTATATCAAAATTAATGTATTTAAAGGCTTCGCTGAAGTCAAATGAAAAAAGTCAATGTCAGTACTTTTCTATTTTCTATCCCAAGTCTGATACCATCAGTAATTTTAATGAGAGCAATGGAAGTGCCGTGATCTTGGCGGAAACAGGACTGGTGAGGATTTAGAAGGTCATTGGTGTTTAGAAAGGAGAAGAGGATTTTCGAGAGCAAAGGGAGCATTGAGACGGGACGATAGCCGGAAAAAGTTAATGGAGTGGGTTTTTTTGAGTAAAGGAGTTACTTGTGCTTCCTTCCACATATTTGAGTAAGTTTCCTCAGCAATGGAGAAGTTAAAGAAGTGGGTTAGGATGTCGACAATGTTATCAAGGATGGGGACTACCATTTTGATTTTGATATGGGTGATTATAATTGCTGATATACGTTAATGTAATTTTAAATATCAAAATTATCATATCTTATATAATAAAGTCACGATAGCCGAGTTGTTGGGTGGTCGGAATTTCGAGTCGAGAGACCCGAGTTCGATCCCCAGGTGGCAGTACCAATGAGTTTTTCAAAAACTTATTTACGAATTTCATCGTTGGCTTGGACTTAAAGACGGCGACGGGCTCACCACCTGTCACGTTGTCCCGAAAATATCTTCGGTGGAAGGTGGGTCAAAGGGACTTAATTGTCTAGACTTGACCTCTGTCTACCCCTGTATTGGGAATTGCGTGAAGATATTTTTTTTATCATATCTTAAATGAAAAATACTTAATCATCGACTTAAATTTAGGCCTAGCAAGCAAATAGCATGGATGGCAGCATAATATTCCTCATATGAGTAAATAAAAAATATGAGTAATTCCATAAGCATTGTTATTTCCCATTTCATTAAAAACATACAGTATCTATGTACTTAAATATATTGATTTAAATTGCTAGATCTCAAAAATCTCCTCTCGCTTTCTCTCTCTCGAAATAGCATCTCCATACTTACACGTTTAAAAAACAAAATCAATACAACATAGCTGTAAATTGAGAAGTTACTAAGAAGTATGTTTTAAACAAAGTAACAATGTACAAACAACAAATAACAAAAACTTTAATAAAATAAGGGTCGCTGAAGAGGGATTATCCTAATGACACTCCTTTGTTATAGACAACTCGACAAACAATGTTTTTTTGTATACATTTCAAGAGTCGCAAATAAAATAATATAGTTAGAAATCGAAAGGGAGAGTCTCTGAATATGAAAATCGGTTTTGCTCGATGATTTTTGACAAAGACTAAGTTAATATGGCATGGTACAGTCGCTACTGGGCGGTCGTTTCAGTAAAAAATAGTTATGACATTTTTGAGTTGAGTAGGGATCCCCCTAACTGACAATACTAATTTTCCTTAAATATAGTCTAATAAAACCAACAGTAACTATACCGTCAAACTTTTATGGTGCACCCTAATGTCTCTTCTTCATCATAAAGACCCGAAAAAGTTATGTACAGGACATAAGCGTCCCCGTATAAGAGGGTTTGCTATAATTGCCACACTTTGCAAGCCGATTGGCGATCGCAGTGCTAGAATACTTACACCTTACACGCTACAGCTCGTCATCATGCTGCTGACTTTTGGTTTGATATTTTTCGAGATGGTTTTCCCGTAATCTGTCGGTAGGCATTTTCATTTTCATGGCTACTTCCTCAGTCGACAGTATTAGGAAAACGGATAAAATAAATAAGTAAACATCTTCATGCAATTCCCAATACAGGGGCAGACAGACGTCTAGTCTAGACAATTAAGTCCCTATGACCCACCATCCACCGAAGACATTTCTCGGGACAACGTGACAGGTAGTGAGCCCGTCGCCGTCTTCCAAAAGGAAAAGTATTGAAAAAGGATTCAATTAGTATACAAAATATTTTGTGTATAAAAATATTGTGTCACGGATATACGTCAAATGAGCTCCTCAACTACTTGTCCGATATTAACGATAATTCTTACATACATTCTTAAAGATATATCTTGATCCACCTTGAGAGATCGTATAGTTTTTATAACTATACCTGGACAGAACCGGCTAGCACAGCTAGTTTTAATATAAATAGTGATTGAAAAGTATGCCGGCGAGTTAAATATTTTCCCAAGTTATCTGTAATACCCAGTAAACGTTTCGCGGCGTCGCAAAGCGCCGGTTGAACAAATAGATTGCTACGCTCGGACGGTGTGTCGCGTCCTGCGCCTGCGCACGCTCGCTTGGAGGTGACAATATCTCTATTTACAGTGGTCTCCAAACTTTATGATACATATACGGGGTCCATGCATACATACAATATTCTGAATATCATTTTAAGAAATCTGCGCATACAGACCTGTGAAAATAATAATGCTTTTGGTTCACCAGCACAGTATAAGCGGAAAAGATTTTCACTGAAGGGACAAAATTACTAAATAAAACATTTTAAGCATTTGAATTATGGAGAAAATTTAAATTATTAAACGCCAGTCGTCTACGGAGGTCACCATTATATTAAAATAATTTAGATTTAGACGTATCTAATATAGTTTTATATTCTGATTGTATACTTATCTCTAAAATTAACAATAAATTGGACAACGACGAGTACGTCGTTGTCCAATTTATTGTTTAAGAAGATTATTTTAAGTCTAAACCAGACTGTTACGTAACCGCACAGAATACGAAAAAGCCAAAAGAGTAGTAACTCTAGCTTTTTGGGGTGCCTTATCGGAACGTAATATTATAAATGCACGAGTCTTTGAACTTAACTACATGCCGAACATAGGATAACAAAACAAACTAAAATAAGACAGTTTTAGTTTAAAATTAGTTTTGGTGTATAGCGCTACTATATTAATTAACGTTTATTGAGAGAAAATCATAATTTTTGGAGTGAATTATATAATTTCTTTGAATCGCCAAAATAATAATCTTATCGAGATCATATAGTCTTATACATGAACGAATATACAAGTCATCACGTACCGCAACAAATGAAAAATAAACCGTTCCGATTCATTAATTTCAAAAGACCCGAAACTGTTTCGGGACGAGTGAATCGATTATGCGATAACGATTATTATTCGATTACAGAAAAGTCCGCGTCCTGCGTCGACACCTCTTTGCTGACCGCCCGATCCATCATGCTTTGATCCACGGCTTCGATCCGAATTATTTGAATGATGTTCAAACTTTTGTAGCTAACCGAGTATAAGTAAAGATTGCACTTTACTTTTTTGGGTTGATAATAAAGGTATTATTCACGTGACAATGTTTCAAGTTTTGTAAATTTCTTTATATTAGTTTTATTGGGTAATATTATAATTTAGTTTTAAAATCAACCAAAGCAATTCTTTTACCTAGCTTGGTGAGTATGCAAATCCTTATGGAAAACGAATAATTGAGTGAAGGCCCAGCCAGCAGCGGCTATTTAACGGCTGCTATTTTACTACTTTTTATTATAGAAGATAACAGACCTTCTTACTTAGCGATCTGTAAAAGTTCAGTGTGGGGCTTATATCCTTTGCTTCTCTCTCCGTTTAATCTCTTAGATTCCAGCATAACGCGTTTTAGCAAAATTATCAAAACCTTCAAAGGAGATTTTTGATTTTTATCAATTTTGATGGGCAAATTTAAAAAAATAGATAGGTATATATAAAAAAATTTTTAAACTTTGAGAAGCGGTTAAGTTGCGTGCGGTCGCGCGACGCCGTCGTCGCGACTAATTATCGATAGATCGCTACACGACGATTATTCCGAATAATTAAGTTGACCTCACTCAACTTTACACACACATGCTAACCTTTCACACCTATACATATCTATCGATGTTTCATCATTGTCTAATTTCTATTAGTGTTTATGAGTTATTGTTTTGTTCGTTAATTTCTAAGATCCTTTTCTAGTAACATTATTTTTAGATAGATAGAGTAATTTGGAGCCAATAAAATTTATACCAATTTTTACGTTCATAGTGTACGTAATATTTGGCAAATACTACACCATAAAATTTGGCGACAGAAAAGCATATAATGATTCTTCCATACCTTCAGAAATATTTTTTTTTTATATAGAAAAGGGAGGCAAACGAGAGATGAGTTTGTCGCCGTCTTTATGTCCAAGCCAATGACATAAATCGTACATAAGTTTTGAAAAAACTTATTGGTACGGTCCTAACATTTGGGGATTGAACTCGGGTATCTTGACTCGAATTCCGATCAACGAACCACTCCGCTATCGTGACTGATATAAAATATATATCACAGAGTTTTAACATTCATCTATATAGTAGTATGAAAATATTAAAGAAAATAATCATAAGTTAAGGTGTGGGTTTTTTGACATGGTTGTTCTGCTGTGTTGTTGGTAGCCAAAAGGGGAATATAAATTAATACAAAGGCAGGTGAAAGATACTGCGAAAGATTAGAAAATAATTATTTTAATTATATATTTAATTATATTTTATTTATAATATCTTCACGCCACGCCAAGTTTATTTTCTGCTAAACGAGTGAACATGTAGAAAACTGCAATCCAAAAAGATTGTGTGCTTTTGTGCATCGTCTTAAGTTTTTAAAATTCAAATTGGCAAATAATATCGTACAGAATTGCATAGGTCGATTTTCATGTTTCCATTTTAATTATACACATACTGATACAGGTAAAAATACATAAATAAATAAATATCTTCACGCAATTCCCAGGTATAGACAGAGGTCTAGTCTAGACAAATAAGTCCCTTCGACCCACCTTCCACCGCAGATATTTTGGCACAACGTGACAGGCGGTGTTCCCGTCGCCGTCTTTATGTCCGAGCCAACGATATGAATCGTACATAGGTTTTTGATAAAACTCGTTGGTACGAGCCTGCCACTCGGGGATCGAACTCGGGTCTCACGAATCCAATTCTGATCACCCAACTCGGCTATTGTGACTTAATTACACATGTAAAAAATATATGCACTATATTACTAGACAATATTAGGTGTATAATATACTATAACATAATTATTAATACAATAATAAAAAATAAACTAAATATATACAATATTAATCCAATGACAAATCGTGATCAGTGTGACAATATTTATATCGAAATCGTAATAATCACAGTAATACGAATTACCCGAAAACAAACTAAACAATAATATAATATAATACTATACATTATATTATATTATTGTTGTAATAATTTTAACTATGTATATAATAACTATGTATATAATAATATAAAACTTTATATAACTTCATTGAATGGAATAGAATATCTAACTAAATATTTTATTTACATTTATTCTTTGTTCATTTGCATTTCCCAACATTGGGACAGTCATAACCATTACCCGATCATGTTTGAGACAATGTGTCAGTTGCTGGGTCTGTCTCCGTCTTAGTGTCAATCGAATGATACAATAACAATATAGCTATGTGATTACATGGCTATGTCGCTATTTATACAAGCATATAAACATAAATGACTCGCGTATAAACATTAATATTTATCACACAAATTTTTGTCTCTACCGGGATACGAACCCGCAACCCTTAGCTTCGAAGACAGGAACACACAAGGCTATCGGATGGATAACCCAACTTATAAGGCAGGTTTACTGCCAACAAAGCTGCTATAGGCTATTGGGTCGTCAAAAAAAACCTAAACAGTCCAGTCGATCTAGACCTAAAAATGAGAGCGAAGGAACATAAATTCCCATCAAGCTGAAAATCAGTAAGATTAATAAAAATATGGTTAAAAATAAAATTTGAAAGTTCCCCATCTTTCCCCTGTATGGAGAAAATTTAATTCAAGGTCAAAGGTCAAAAAACGATAAGTTTTATCATATAAATATCTGAGACAAAAACTGTGGATCACAAAAAAAAATCTACAAAAAAATGTATCAATACTTTTATCCTACGAGTCACCGTTTTGAGATATAACGTATTTAAAAAGTTGCTCAAATTGTTATCGTCATAAAATGCATGGGTGCGCCATGTATATACATCTCTTATCTAGAGTTGTTATATATGTTGAAATATTTTCATTATGAAATCATCGACCAATTTTTTTCCGAATTCTAAAAGATTCTCGTAAAATGCTAAAGCTAATTTCTGAGACGGCATCTTTAAATTTCATGTCTTATCTTACGATCGTCGACTTTTTGTCGTTGTTACTTCATGTTTACTATCACTCAATTTTATAACGTTCTAAAAGTGTTCTTAGTACCTTAGTAATAAAGATTATATGTATGATGGCAGTTGCGATAGAACCGAAAGGCGATATCTGTTATATTATCGTGATCGGTCGACATTTTGACAATTTCGTTCCTCAAGAAAGTGCCAGCTCTCTTTGAAGACCACCAGGCGGTGTCTCGCGGTTGTGAAGATACGAACTGCGATAACGATAGTTTGAATTACAATTAGTGAGGAAATATTCCAGATATTAGTGGAAGAATTAAACTAACTGGGTATGATTACATTTTCTGCACGTTTCAGTTTATGATTAAAAAGGTTTTTATATTTTATTGTGCTATTTAATAACAATTTTCAAAGGTATACGCTTGATAACATAGATTATTTTACTAATATAAAAAAAATATATCTTCACGCAACTCCCCGTACAGGAGTAGACAGAGGTCAAATCTAGACAATTAAGTCCTTTCGACCCACATTCCACCGAAGATATTTTCGGGATATTTTTACTATGTTCCCTTAATGCTGTTTCAGTTACAAAAAAGTTTCATTATTGTACTTTTTTTAACAAACAATGAATAACATGTTACAATTTTCAAATAAACAGTAATCCACACATCAATACCTGGCAACATAAAATAAATAAAAAAAACTAAAGAGATGCCGACGCGGTAAAGAAGTATTAAAAAATTATAATCCATCCCGAGTATCAAATAATAAACTTGGTAGCAAGTGAATTTCGGGGATCGGGTTCCGCGGCCGGCGGTAAAAAACTGCTCACTCCCTTTTTTTATAAACGAAGTTCCACGTGTTCGAAATTCAAACGTGACGGGTAGTGTCAGCGGCCATTTAAAAAAGGTCAGACGAGATTTTACTTTTTACGGGATAATGTGGCCAAGATGATTTGTTTTGTGTTAATACACCCAAGTAAAATGGACGAGGTAGACAGTAGTTTATAAAATTTTGGACACATAAATGGATTAAAAATTAGCATAAGCCTCTAGTGATTGAGTACCGAACGTGTTTTCCAAAATAACATTTATGCAAACACACACATGTATATGTATATCAGATCTATCGCTGTTTAGTATCGGTGTTAGAATAATGCCACTTCTTCCTTTCCTTCTTTTCTTTTTGCCTTGATAATGCAATAGGGTACCGACAGATGGCTGCGATCGCCAATCCGCTTGTCAAGCGTGATAATATGGTAAAACTTCTCCTACGGGAGAGCCATTAACGTTATGTATGTGGGTTTTAATATGGCTACCGCCGTTCGAAGTCTTAGGCTGAGATCTACAAAGAAAAATTTATTTCATATTTTTGATGCTGTTTCACTTAATAACACTTATTACTATTACTTCTTACAAAAAATTTGAAACGAATTCTTATACTTACTATTTGTTTAGCTTTTACTGCTGTATGTTTAAAAAGTAAAATCGAAAAAAATATTATAAATGGTTGTCCCAAAAAATGTCTTCGGTTAAAGGTGGATCTCAATTATCTTAACACTTAATTGTCAAGATCTCTGTATATTCCAGTATTCGGAATAGCCAAAACATTTTTTAAATAAAGAATAATTTAATAAATAATAATTTAAATCAAGAAAAGAATTGTGTGATATTAAACCATCTAGTATCCTCTTACTTAAAATATGCTCAGCACTACCTTAGCTTGATACAACTATATCTAAATCAAAGCTGGAGCTAACCATATATTCAATGAAGTTTTTCTAAGTAGTTTGATAAGTGTGCCTTATAAATCTCAGCCTTATAGTTCAACTTCAAGTCTATGGTTCGATTTATAGCTTGAGCCCTCATAAGTCTTGTCTTATAAGACTCAAAAACCCTGACGGCAATGTAGATGTCAAGAAATTACTTCCGTGGAGGAGTGGCGTACATATCGGTCCCGGGTTCGATTCCTGAAATCGTTTTATTTAAAAAGATATACTTTGCATAGTTTGTGCGGCATAAGGCTACATAAAAAGTATGTATTGAATGTGAGAACGAGCAATAATCTATACATATAAATAAAATTGGAATGTCTGTTTGTAATATTGAAATAACCCTTTTTTACTACATGAATGTGAATATATACGGTATATAGACCAAAATAACATTTTTTTGCTATTTTTATGTGTCTGTCTGTCTGTTTGTTCCGGCTAATCTCTGAAACGGCTGGACCGGGTTTAATGTTATAAGGAGTAACATAGGCTACTTTTATTTAAAGTGTTCCGTCAAGTACTGTGTTAAGTGTTAAACTGCGGGCAAAGCCGCAGGGGCTTTAAAAAAAGATCTATAAAAACTCGAGTTAAAGAACACACGGCTGATGTTAAACATAGATGCTCTAGGAAGTCTGCAGTCTGTGATCACATTCAAGATGGGCCCAACCATTATATCAGATTTGACAATCCACATATCCTCGCGAAAGAACACCAATTCCTACCCAGGATGATCCGTGAGGCTATTGAAATTAAGAAACATCCTTATTTCAATAGAGAAGATGGTTGGGTACTACCACCTTCTTGGGATTCAGTCATTAATAAAATTAAATCCAAGACCAAGCATTCCACTGCAGGACCTCCAGATACAGTGAGCACATTCTGCGTAAATTGGATCCAAAATTAATAAATAAAGTTGACGGTAGCCGAAGGTAGCAATGACTGCGGGCCGTTCACGCAATTCCCAATACAGGAGTAGACAGAGGTCTAGTCTAGACAATCGACTTACCTTCCTCCGAAGATATTTTCGAGACAACGTGACAGGTGGTGAGCCCGTCGCCGTTTTTATGTCCAAGCCAACGATATAATTCATACGAAAGTTTTTGAAAAACCCATTGGTACGAGCCTGCCATCTGGGGATCGAACTCGGGTCTCTTGACACCCAACCAACCACTCGACTATCGTGACTTATACTTATTATTACAAGATACAACATATACTAAATATAAATTATGATTCACACACAGCTCTAGACAAACATACCTACTGAAACGCTTCCACCTAATTATGCATTCATCGCTTCGGATGCACGATATGAAACGAAATATCCCATAACAGGTTTATTCAGATGCAGACCGATTAAAAGTCAAAATTCACTAATTTTTAAAGATCTTATTGCTTTGTGCTTAAAGGTTGATTTTACAACAACTTCTCATTAGACTATGGCGTCTATATTTTAAATTTACTGGGACATCCCGAATTAGATATATGAAGTTATATTGTAATGTTCTTGACGGTTTAGAACACCATATACGAATAATGGGGTAAAATAAATATCTTCACGAAATTCCCAATACAAGGGTAGACAGAGGTCTAGTCTAGACAATTAAGCTCCTTCGACCCACCTTCCACCGAAGATACTTTCGGGACAACATGACAGGTGGTGAGCCCGTCACCGTCTTTGTGTCTAAGCCAACGACATAATTTGTACATAAGTTTTTGAAAAACTCTTTGATACGAGCCTGCCGCCTGGGGATCGAACTCGGGTCTATTGACTCGAAATTCTGATCACCCAACAACTCGGCTATCGTGACTTATAATGGGGTAGCTATAGAAATATATTTTCTTTTTTTAAAGCTAATAACTCTACTAATGTTCCTGTTAACCACTCCAACTAAGCTGCAATGTCAGTGTCTGGTGGTTCACGAAAATAGTCGAAAGTCGGAACCGAACCTATTACATCATGTTTCGCAGTCCGCACCCTAAAACATTAGGCTATTGCAGCTTCTATTTGACATGTTTCGATCTATGCTGCCGTGACAGACATAGGTAGGGCTGATTACCTAATTCAAATCAAAAATTCCAAGTTTGATAAAAACTTTTTTTTTTTTATATAGAAAAGGCAGGAAAACGAGCAGGTGGCTCACGTGATGGTAAGTTATTACCACCGCCCATGAACACCCGCAATACCAGAGGCATAGCAGATCCGTTACCGACCTTGCAGTGCCCCCCCCCCCCCAGAATTGGGGGAGGGGGTGTGTGGGCCTCCGGTTACCTGCACTCACCAGACGAAACGCAGAAGTTTGTTAGACTTCTACTTCACGCCAGTATTCTGTGAAGTCGTGGTACTTCCCCGGTCGAGCCGGCCCATTCATGCAACAGCAAAAGATGCGTGGCTCTACCACTGTTAAACTTACTTATGTGTGAGCTGTAAATTATAACTAACCGTATTACAACATAACGCTTTATTTATAGTTAGATTTTGACCAATAATTTATATTATTATTTCGGTGATCTAGGTATTACAAAAACAATGCAGATAAAGAATACTTTTCGCATTATGTTATATTATGTTCAATAAAAACGTCAGTTTCTCTGAAATAAAATTGTAACATAATACAAACTGTGTTTGAGATTATTTTTTTTAACTACTAGTTTAATAAAGCTAACTGTTAAATTTTTTCAAATAAGGTAGGTGAAAAATGGTTCGAAATTATTTAATTGGGTAGACCTCAGTTTACCCCAATATTTGTTAATGCGTGATGATAAAAAAATATTTTGCGCTAGCTTTTCCTTTTTTTTCAAGCTTATTTATTGCTAAACGAATGAAAATCGACTCGTAGAAAATTGCAATCTAAAAAGATTTTGCGCTTTTGCGTATCGTTTTAAGTTTTAAAATTCTAATTCACTATTGCATAGGGCGATTTTCATGTTTTTATTTTAATTATATTTATACAGATACAGATAAAATACATAAATAAATAAATATCTTCAAGCAATTCCCAGTACAGGGGTAGACAGACGTCTAGTCTGGACAATTAATTCAATTCAATTCAAAGACAATTCTCGGGACAACGTGACAGGTGGTGAGCCTGTCGCCTTCTTTATGTCCAAGCCAACGGAATAATTTGAAAAACCCATTGGTACTAGCCTGCCAACTGGGGATCGAACTCGGGTTCCGACCACCCGACCATTCGGCTATCGTGACTAGATAAAAATACAGTTTAAAAAATTAAACTAACGTCTCAATTTTGTTACAGGACATTATGGTGCGCCTACATTAGATTGAGATGGCGATAAAGAATAAAAATAAAAGGCGGGCTGTTTGAATATGGCGTCGCGTCAAGTGGGACGTCAGCCCGTGACAGTTTCCGCGCGGGCGCGCCGCGGCCTCGTTCGTTCGGAAACGTTGCCCTACCTTCTTGGAAGAATCTTCTGCGCTCTGTTATACAGATTATATAATTTGCAATTTTTTTTATTGAATATTAAAAATTACGTCAAATTTATAATAGTGTAATAATAATGTTTATCTTCGTGGACCTGTGACGTACATTACGGTTTACGTGGTGTCGTCAGCTCTGACGTCCCGGGTTCGATTCCTGTATCAGTCGCTGTAGGAAACCACTTCTGCTTCATCGTCTCGGGTCTGGGTGTTTGTGGTGCTTTTGTTATTTCTGATTTCATAATACAAGTGCTTTAGCTATTTAGGGATCAGATCAATGTATGTGATCGTTGTATTATAAGTATAAAATAATATCTACCCGCCATTCCTAGTACAGGGTAGACAGAGGTCTTGTCTAAACAATTAAGTCCCTTCGACCCACCTTCCACCGAATATATTTTGGGACAACGTGACAGGTGGTGAGCCCGTTGCTGTCTTTATGTCCATGTTAAGGATATGAATCGTACATACGTTTTGAAAAAACCCATTGGTACGAGCCTGCCAACTGGGGATCGAACTCGGGTCTCTTGACTCGAAATTCCGACCACCCAACCACTCGGCTATCGTGATCGTATTATAAGTCTGTACATATTTATTATTATTAATTATTTAAGTCAGCGGACGGCCCATTTACCCTAAATTTTCTTTCTTGTGCTCAATCCATTTCTTAAAGGACAGTTGTCGTCCTTCTGGCCGTCTGTAAAAACATGGTCCAAGTAATTCACCATAAGATAAAGATGAGAAGAGGGACCCTTTCTCATAAAAAACTTTGTTGTATTTTGTGAATTTGAAGAATGTGTTGCTGTCTATGCAATCTATCCACATATGCATTCTTAACTCTGAAGACTGTACTTAAGAACTGAAAATGCACCTGTCATGTCAAATCAATTGACATTTCAAGTTTCCTTAACCTTTCATAAACATCATTAGAATCTAATGATGTTTATGGATGAGAGAGTGATACCTCTTTTGTCATCAAAATTTTCCTCTCTTACTTCTTTCCTCTTCCTCTTTTTCTTCTCTACTCCCTTTAGAGAATTCTGATTGAATGTCAGCTTGATCATAAATAATATGAAACACTAATTAACATAGAGTTGCCACTTTAGCCAAAGTTAATGCTTTTTGAAAAGAAGAATGAAAAAATTTTACCAAGGGCCCGACGTTTTATTTTTTAATAGATATAGCTAACATGATATGACCATGCATTACTGAAACTGTTACAAAGTTTTAGGCCTTATTTGATACCACAGCAAAGGCTTTGTGTCATTTTAAAATTGTAGAATACTAATACTTTACTTTTTATTTTTAACTTTTTTCATTTTATAATTGTTTAATATGATAAATTTTTATTTAATCTTGCAGTTTTTTAGTAGAATCGTACCAGAATCGGGACCAGAGACATAGAAACAGAAAGAACAAAATATGAAAACACTAGAAATGTTTGGAGAGATAGCGTTAAAATTGTAATATAAGCAGGGTGATACACGAATTCCAATGCTTAATGACAAATATGTGCATCAATAACATTAAATAAAAAAAAAGCAAATCGGTAGATCTTATAAATTCTTCTAATATATCGATTTATTTAACCAAAGATTTAATAATACTACACGAATCCTGCACTTCTAATAATTCCCATTGGTATAAGTTATGACCGTAGTCTACATATATTTTTTTAACATTGACAATTTTTGAAATTTCGTTCGAAAACCATCAATATTATATGATATTCAACGGTCATATTTTCGCAAGATAACAATATACGGCACGGATGTAGATTATTATCAGACCAAACGCTCCATTACGTCGCCAGACAGGAGGGTTTGGGACAGACATCTTTTCTACACGACGTACGGTGACAAGGTACGCGTAACTAGCGGAAAGCACGCATTATATTTTCAAAAATAATTATTCACGGATAATTGGTTGGTTAAAGTGCAGTAGGAATTTATTGAGCCGCGTTTTTGAATATTGCGAGCACATGGCTTGCCAGTTGTTACGGCATTATGTTACGTTTTTTTAATACATAAGCAAAAGTAAGATTGTTTTTACAGAAAGTTTATGTCCAGAATGATTTCTTCGTTACAAACTACAAAAAATTATTTCCGAAAGCATTCGATAAAATGTCACGATAGCCGAGTGGTTGGGTGGTCGGAATTTCGAGTCGAGAGAGCCGAGTTCGATCCCCAGGTGAGAGGCTCGTACCAATGGGACCACGTCAGAGGCCTTAAAAGATTACATACGTTAAGGCTATTTTAAGCTATTTTCATTACAAATAAAAACAATGTTAGTCATCGTTTAGTTAGTTAGTATTACTTCATCTATTCGATTACATATTGTTCATGTTTATGTGGTTAGTATGAATAATGCGTTAAAAAACCACCTAATGGTAATCATCTACAGCAGTCCATGACCACCTGCAAACTACTTCAAACGAAAAAGGTTACTGATACGTTGTCATAATTCATCTCTGTGACAAATTTGATCTTCATAGATCAAGTATTTTTAGATATAAAAAATGTGAAAAATATATCTTAATGTTATTTCCTATGCAGGAGTAGACAGAGGTCTAGACAATTAAGTTCTTCGACCCACCTTCTACTGAAAACATTTTTGGGACACGTGACAGGAGGTGAGCCCGGCGTCGTCTTTATGTCCAAGCCAACGATGAAAATCGTACATAAGTTTTTGAAAAAATCCATTTGTACGAGCCTTAGGTATTGAACTCGGCTCTTCTAATTCTTGACTGGAATTCCGAACACTTAACCACTGGGCTATCGTAATGTCACGATAGTCGAGACTTATTGAGTTTGGTGTAACATAACATTGGACATTTAATGAATTATCAGTGTATGAATGCGGGAAACCATATGAAGATTATACTGGCTGTGATATATACACAATAGCCCTCTATATTCTGTACGTGTGTATATAAAAACGAAAGGTTTCACGTAGACAATGTTACACACTCACCATGCTTCAAACCGGAACACAACATAAGTTACACTGCCTTTTCTCGGCGGGAAAGGGTTAGAGTGTGGTGGTATCATGGAATCAGAGACAACTAAGTTACCACATACACCCACACCCGAGAAAAAGTAGAAAAAGCGTTTTCTATATTGACCCGACTGGGAATCGAATCCGGAACCCGAGAGCCGGCGTGTACGATATCGAAGTCGCCAGATAATTTGATTTAATTAGTCCGTTTAATAGTTTTTGTGTATGTACATAACGACCTATAAATGTCTACTGCAGGACATAGGTCTTCCTGTGTCATAATCACTACGCTTGGCAAGCAGATTGGCAAACCCAGTACCAATCACCTCGCACCTAAGTCACTGCTGCTCGTCCAAGATCTACTTAATTCAAACCGATAATTTCGAGATGTGATACCATAATCGATTGATTGCTACTACGGTTATATTAATACGGTCTACTAACAGGTTTAAGAAATGTATTAAAGAAAAACTTTATAAGAAGGTTTATTATAATATAAATGAATATGTTAATGGCAGTAACCCCTGGGAATGAGGTAATCGCTCCCAAGATATTTCTAGAAAATATCACATCACATTTGTATTTATTACATTGTACAAAAATATTGACCAACCTACAGAGTTTCTTTCGCCTGTTTCTTCTCCGTAAGAGGAACCTCATTACGAAACGGTGGAGATTAAAAGTGACTATCGATTAACGAATGTACATTCTTCACGTCAAGTTCAAGTCACGATAGCCGAATTGTTGGGTGGTCGGAATTACGAGTCGTGAGACCCGAGTTCGATCCCCAGGTGGTAGTACCAATGAGTTTTTCAAAAAACGAATGTATGTACGAATTTCATCGTTGGCTTGGACATAATAGACGGCCACCGGCTCACCACCTGTCACGTTGTCCCGAAAATATCTTCGGTGGAAGGTGGGTCAAAGGGACTTAATTGTCTAGACTTGACCTCTGTCTACCCCTGTATTGGGAATTGCGTGAAGATATTTTTTTATGTCGATAAATAAATGATTTGATTTGATGTGATTTGGTAATGAAGACTTTAGAATGTCACCTTCCACGAAACCCACGGGAAGAGGGTGACATATTTTGACGCTGTTATCGCACATCACGCGACTATCGTGACTAATGAACTCGTGGTTGGGTGATCCGAATTCGAGTCAAGAGACCTGAGTTCGATCCTTAGGAGGTTGGAACGTACTAAGTAGATTTTTCAAAACTTATATACTATTTAAATCGTTAGCTTGGACATGAAGTTGACAACGGGCTCACTACTTGTCACGAAAGGACTAATTTGTCTAGACCTCTGGCTACGCCTGTATTGGGAAATGCGTGAAGATATAAAAAGTGTAATTTAGTATATTAACATTAGATAAAAAATATAAACGGTCCTGATAAAAATAACAAAAATGTAATTACTTGGTATAATAGTTTCTATATATACCTTGACGCTTTAAGCTCAAGGAGCCAAAGCTGTTTCATAGACGGAAAGGGAAACAAACCGCCTTCCCACACCGCGCAGGCTGTTTAAATTGAAAATATGGAATAACTTTGTAAACATCTAAGACATTCGTACTTCTCACACATAATCTTGATATTTGTTATACTTAGACTAGGTGACGTTATCTTTGAAATTATATATTAAAAAAAAAAAAAACTTAATAGAATTAAAAATAAATATTGAATAAATATAAATATCTTCACGCAATTCCCAATACAGGGGTAAACAGAGGTCACATCGACCTAAATCGTATATAAGTTTTGAAAAAAAAACCGAGTCTACCGCATGGGGATGGAACTCGTTTCTCTTCTCTAGACTTCCGATCCACTGAGCTATCGTGACATCACATAAGACATCATCAATGAAAAAGTTGATGTCTTATTTTGTAATGATTGAGATTCAAACTCGAGACCCTTGAGACTGGGACTGTGAAGTTGTGAATAATCGAATTCCTTCATCATCATAACAGCCTATCAAAAGTCCACTGCAGAACATAGGCACATAGAACAAAGAACAAAGATTGCCAAATAGAACAATCCTATACCATCTGTAACCATTGACCTCTTAATTCCTAAGAATTCTTCAAAGAGATGGAAAATATTATATAAGAATGCTTTTCTAATATCAAAACTTCGTGAACATTCTATACTCCAGAAGCCCAATGCGCTGATGCGTAATAACGAAATTACGTTGGTGTGTGAAGTGAACTATGAAAATAGGATTTCTTTACGGCACCCCCCCCCCCCACACCCCACAATAATAACACTCCAGGTAACGGGGTGGGATTAGGAAGATTATCAAAAACTGATAGCCGAATTCGAGACAGCTGCATAATTAAGTACGTAGCCAGTACGTTTGGAAATAATTACTTCGTATATGAAAAAGGAGTTGTTTTATTTTCTCTATTTCTGGTACAATATTTAAGGTTATTTCGTGTTAATTAGATGGATTTTTAGACGACGAGTTAAAGAATGATTTCGAATAATGCACTAAGTTTGAATGATTCGAAACTTAAATAAAAATTCACAACGAAATTCCACATATTGTTCCAGTATAATATTACCAGTCAATAAGTGAAGTTGATTGATATAGTGATATTCATATGATGGCAGTTTTTTGAAAGTCTAAGGTAAAATAATTAATTTAATATATTTAATTAAACACATTTTCTTGAAAGTAATTTAAATTAACAATTTTATTGAAATTTAAACACAGCATCACGGATCTTCAATAATAGTATAAGTGTAGATTTTTGTTTCCCAGTATCGAGTGACGATTCTAAAAAAGCCATTCAAGCCAAAAATTTAGTGGAGATTATTTTAGAGTAACGCGACATATGGAGAGCCTGTCTTACGTAAGTTAAAAAAAATCATAGCTTTATGTAGACATCTTTCCATCTCAAGGCGATCGAACTTAAGCTCTTCTGATTGAAATTACGATTACAAAGCCACTCGGCTATCGTTTTTCTGATACCTAATATAGTTTTATTTCCTCGAAGGCCCTTTTCGCAGCATAAGTGTGATCTGTATCCTCGAAATATGTATGCATACATACATACATCTATAATTACTGTGACAACCTCCGCCGACGAGTGCACGCACCAGTTTTCATAGTGTCGCCAGCTTTCAGGTCCCGGGTCGAATGACAGTCGGGTTAATGTGGAAAACACTTTTTCTACATTTTCTCGTGTCTGGGTGTTTGTGGTTCATTCGTTGTTTCTGATTCCATATTACAAGTGCTTAGGCTGCTTTCCTTAGGATCAGAGCGATGTATGTGACGAAGACCTGTAAACTGCAGGATATAGGCCCATGACATAGACAAGACATAGGCTCAATGCCTTCATCCTTCAAGAAATAAAATTTTTTGTCAGCAATGACCATCTTCGTAGCTTCAGTGTAATCTGTATCATCCGAAAGATACATACATTCATAATGAGCTGTAAAACTCCATAACAGGACACAGGACTCTCCCGTTTAAAGGAGTTGTCCCGTTAATTATTCATAATCGCCAGGTAAGCTGATTGGCGATCGCAGTTTCAGACACATCGCAGTCTAACAAACCTGTACTGTGTTTTGAATTTTTTTTTATGTAGAAAAGGGATACAAAAGAGCAGGTGGCTCACATGATGGTAAGGTTTACCACCGCCTTTGACCACACGCAATACCAGAGGTATAGCAGATGCGTTGCCGGTCTTTGAGATAGGTATAGGCTCTTTTCTTGAAGGCCCCTAAGTCGTATCGGTCCAGAAAAACCGCTGACGGCAGCTCATTCCATAAAGTGCAAGTGCGTGGCCGAAAATTCCGCGGAAAACGCACTGTGGTGGAATGCCATGAATGGAATTTTTGACTATGCCGTAAGGTACGATTACGAAATTCAGCGGCTGGGATTAATCTGAATCTTGTAAAAAATGCAAAGAGATGCAATATCTCTTCGCAAAGCCAGGGGATCTAGCTATGGTTATGGTGTCTTCAAAGTTTTCGCCATTTGTCTGTAGCTATTTTTCTTTTCAATTGCTATGCGACAAATAAGAATTTTTAAAAATCTTCACGTCATTCCCAATACTGGGGTAGGCAGAGGTCTAGACAATTAAATCCCTTCGAATCGCCTTTCACCGAAGACATTTTTTGGGATAACGTGACCGGTAGTTATCGAACTCGAGTCTCCGGACTGAATTTCGGTCTCCCAACCACGGTTATCGTGACTCTTCAAGGTAGGTCTCTCTTAAGATTTAGGTAAAAATCACTGATATATTAACACTCACTCACATTACTCTTCGTAAAATTTGCGGCGTTACCATGGCCGACCGAAAGCGAAACGAAGAGATTCGCAATATGGCAGGTTTGAAAGATGACCTTGTCACAAAAATTAATAAGGGCGTGCTTCGATGGTTTGGGCACGTTGAGCGAATGAGTGAAGACCGAATGGTGAAGAAAATATATAGCGCGAAAGTTAATATTAAAAGGGTCGAGGTAGGCCGAGACTAACTTTCAAAGACCATGTGAGCAAATTGCTCGAAGAGGGCAAGGTCAAGAGTACTCGGATACCTCAACGTGCATGTATGAAGAAAATGATGAATCTGTAAGAAACGAAAGAAGTATGTAAGGATCGTGACACTTGGCGATCTATTCTCTCTGGCTACCCCGTCAGGGACTGTGCGTGAAGATAAGTAAAAGTATAGTATTAACATGATATGTCATCATCAGGCCCTAGATATATTTACATCACTCACTCAGTCTCTGAGTTAGATCTAAATATTGTACAGAAATAAATTTTGCTAGTCACGATAGCCAATTTGTTGGATTATTGTATTAGGGTGCTTTCGAATCTGGCGAAAATGCAGCGTGCCGCCGGCGCGCTGCTTGTGAGCAGCACGCATGCTGTACGGTTGTTGCACCTATAGCGCGTCGCACGCAATCGACGCCTTTACAATCGGAGGACTTGAGCTCGATCTCCAGGAGGATAAGGCTCGTACCAATATCTTCCGAACCTTATGTTTTTTATATATAAGTTTGTATTGGCCTCTACTAACGTTAGGCTCATCACCTGTCACTGGTCTAAATAATTTCTTTCTGGTGAAATCTGGAGCGAAAGCACTAAATTATCTAAAACACTGACTATCCCTGTATTGGCTTGAAGATATATTGTTTTTATTCTGAGATAGTTAATCGAATTTCCAGCTTCGAATCGATATCGGCACTGAAGCGTAAAGGAGACAAGCGAAGCTGAAAATTCTACGTACACCAATATTTTCACACAGTTCACTGTACAATAGACAAAGATTAACAAATCTGGCGCTTTTGTTGCGCAAGCGCATCCAGATAATCACAGTAAAGATGCTGCCGCCCAAACGCACCGGCACAATCGAGCCGACATGCCGACAAAGATTTGTTGTTATAAACCAATGCCTTATATGCACTGTTTGCGGTGGGTGTTTGCGTTTTTTAACTGAATAAACCATTCGCGACTTAAAACAAATTTATTGAATGTTTTGTACGGACATGAGCTTATTTTCTTGGGTAGTCAGAGGTCTTGAAAATTTAGTCCCTTCGACCCACCTTCCTCCGAAGATATTTTTGGACAACGTGACTGGTGGTGAGCCCGTCGACGTCTTTATTTCAAAGCCAGTGATATAAATCGTACACAGGTTTTAAAAAACCCACATGTACGATCCTGCCATCTGGAGATCGAACTCGAGTATCTTGACTCGAATTCCGATCACTCAATCACTCGGCTATCGTAACAAATTTATTGATTTTATTTTGTTATTTTATTGTTTACTTTCGTTTATGTATATTGCTATGTTACTTTTATCGACTTAAAAAAAACGATTGCTTACGGTTTTATCTCGTCTTATATAATTTTTAAAACTTCCTTTATTCTAACAGAAAATCTCACCACATGATGGATATCACAGAGTAAATCTTTGTAGAAAGTATATCTTTGTTTCAAAGAGCACTAGGGATCTGTGACTGTAAACACGTGGCCGCCGAGCTTCAGCACGTCAAGCGAGCTTCGCGTTCCGTGCCTACGTCACAGTGACCAAGTGAAGCCGGCCACAGTCGAACGAGTGCCTGCTGTGTTACCATACATCAGAGGAGTCACTGACAACATTGGCTTTATTAAAACATTTTACATGCCTCCGAGACAGCTCTTACTATCTGTTAAGTGTAATAAACTCACTACTACATGAATCTCATGGAGTAGTGAGCACCAAAAATATCAATTAAAAACGCGTTAAAGGCGCTCTAATAAATCTGCAGTCTGTAATCATGTTTAAGATTGCCCACACATGGTTAGACAAGCCATATATCCTCGCACGAGGTCACCAATTTTTATCGAATTATCCGCGAGACTCTATTAAAAAAAATATCTTCACGCAATTCCCAATACAGGGGCAGACAGAGGTCTAGTCTAGACAATTAAGTCTCTTTGACCCACCTTCCACCAAAGATATTTTCGGGACAACGTGACAGGTGCTGAGCCCGTCGCCGCCTTTATGTCCAAGCCAACGATATAATTCGAACATAAGTTTTTGAAAAACTCATTGGTACGTGCCTGCCACTTGGGGATCGAACTCGGGTCTCTCGACTCGAAATTCCAACCACCGAACCAATCGGCTATCGTGACTATTGACTCTACTGAAATTAAAAAAAACTATTTTCAGTAGAGAAGACGGATGGGTGCTACTACCAGCTTGGGAATTATACCACCGCAAGACCTCAAGACCGGGTGAGCACATTCTGTGTAAATTGGAAAGTACTGCAAAAAAAGGTGGCCCCGTGACCATGTATGTTGTAAAGCACTTGACACGTACTGTTTTAAAAAAAAAACTATATAAACGCTATGAAACAAAAATATCTTCACGCAATTCCCAATACAGGGGTAGACAGAGGTCAAGTCTGGACAATTAAGTCCCTTTGACCCACCTTCCATCGAAGATATTTTCGGGACAACGTGACAGGTGGTGAGCCCGTCACCGTCTTTATGTCCAAGCCAACGATGAAATTAGTACATCAGTTTTTGAAAAACTCATTGGTACTGCCACCTGGGGATCGAACTCGGGTCTCTCGACTCGAAATTCCGACCACCCAACAACTCGGCTATCGTGACTTTTTATAAAAGCTAAACGCTATGGAATCAGTAAATTATTGTTTCATTTAAATATTTTATGTAAATTTTAATATTCATGTAAGAAATCATTAAACTTTTATCGCCCATTCTATCCCTCCTCGACTAAGAGAATTCACTAAAATCCTTTCTTAACTGTCCTCTCTTTCTCATAATCCATCTCCTTCGTATATGTCATTCGTTATACGTCATCTCTTATTTCTAGTTAGTACATAAATCGTTAATTAATATGATTTAAAATTAGAAATTAGTTTAAAATAATGTCGCAACATGTTTGTCACTTAAATAATATCGTCATTGATATAGCGCCATCTGTAGGATGGTAGTAAAAAGTGTTCCTCCAGCCTCAGCCCTCCGCCTCTCTTCTATTCATTTTGCAATATTTCCTACACGGCCATTTAAGTTTGTAAAATATTGAAGAAGATGTCGCTAATAGTTACGATTTTTTCAAATATTGAAAATTATAAATGATGAAGTTTTGAAAATAAAAGTAAATTGTCTATTCCATATTCATTCATTATTGCTTTTCACTTTCATTTCTCCCTGTAGAATGTTATCTAATTACTTTTCTGGAAATACTAGATGATGGTGGCTGCCACATGCCTTTTGCTCATGAACATGCGCTGCTTATAAAGGCTTGATAGTTCGGCTCTGGAATTTATTATAACTATGTCTTTACGTATAATCTCCGACGGTAATCAGATAGAACAGATTCCTAAGTGTAATTTTGGCGCGTATATTTCTACTTATTTATATGTAAATATATACTTGTATGGAAAACTTATCACTTTCTTCTCTCCTCTTCACTTTTATAAGAATGAAAAGAATACATTCATATTATTTGCAAACTTTTTCCCGTCTTCCGTCTTCTTCTGTTTTCCCGTCAAAAGAACCTAAAAAAATCTTCACGCAATTCCCAATACAGGGGTAGACAGAGGTCAAATCTAGACAATTAAGTCCCTTTGACCCACCTTCCACCGAAGATATTTTCAGGACAACGTGACAGGTGGTCAGCCCGTCGCCGCCTTTATATCCAAACCAACGATGAAATTCTTACATAAGTTTTTGAAAAACTCATTGGTACTGCCACCTGGGAATCGAACTCGGGTCTCTCGACTCGAAATTCCGACCACCCAACAACTCGGCTATCGTGACTTATATATAACCTCATAAAGAAATGGTGGTAATTTAAAAAAAAGTAATGTTTGAAGCGACATGAATTTGCCTAGGTCGAAAAACAAAGATTTTAATTTTGAATAAAAATAATCGCTTAGTCTCATTTCGATAGACTCAACAATTTGATATCCTGCAATGGTGTAAAAGAATATTTGTAAAATGTATACAATGTAGTACATTTTACGAATAATTTTTTAAATACATGATTAACGAGTACGTGATAAAGAGTGTCCCTGGAGAAGAAGCATAGGAAAGGATTTACTACGTACATAACCCATGTCTGGAATTTTTAAATAATTAAGTTAATTTCTTTGATTTTTTAAAAAGAAGTACATTAAACAAATATGACATAAAATGTAATGTGACATGTTTAAAAAGTCACGATAGCCGAGTTGTTGGGTGGTCGGAATTTCGAGTCGAGAGACCCGAGTTCGATCCCAGGTGGCAGTACCAATGAGTTTTCAAAACTTATGTACGAATTTCATCGTTGGCTTGGACATAAAGGTGGCGACGGGCTCACCACCTGTCACGTTGTCCTGAAAATATCTTCGGTGGAAGGTGGGTCAAAGGGACTTAATTGTCTAGACTTGACCTCTGTATTGGGAATTGCGTGAAGACATTTTTTTATATTTTATTTATTTATTTATTTATTTATTTATTTATTTATTTATTTATTTATTTATTTATTTATTTATTTATTTATTTATTTATTTATTTATTTATTTATTTATTTATTTATTTATTTATTTATTTATTTATTTATTTATTTATTTATTTATTTATTTATTTATTTATTTATTTATTTATTTATTTATTTATTTATTTATTTATTTATTTATTTATTTATTTATTTATTTATTTATTTATTTATTTATTTATTTATTTATTTATTTATTTATTTATTTATTTATTTATTTATTTATTTATTTATTTATTTATTTATTTATTTATTTATTTATTTATTTATTTATTTATTTATTTATTTATTTATTTATTTATTTATTTATTTATTTATTTATTTATTTATTTATTTATTTATTTATTTATTTATTTATTTATTTATTTATTTATTTATTTATTTATTTATTTATTTATTTATTTATTTATTTATTTATTTATTTATTTATTTATTTATTTATTTATTTATTTATTTATTTATTTATTTATTTATTTATTTATTTATTTATTTATTTATTTATTTATTTATTTATTTATTTATTTATTTATTTATTTATTTATTTATTTATTTATTTATTTATTTATTTATTTATTTATTTATTTATTTATTTATTTATTTATTTATTTATTTATTTATTTATTTATTTATTTATTTATTTATTTATTTATTTATTTATTTATTTATTTATTTATTTATTTATTTATTTATTTATTTATTTATTTATTTATTTATTTATTTATTTATTTATTTATTTATTTATTTATTTATTTATTTATTTATTTATTTATTTATTTATTTATTTATTTATTTATTTATTTATTTATTTATTTATTTATTTATTTATTTATTTATTTATTTATTTATTTATTTATTTATTTATTTATTTATTTATTTATTTATTTATTTATTTATTTATTTATTTATTTATTTATTTATTTATTTATTTATTTATTTATTTATTTATTTATTTATTTATTTATTTATTTATTTATTTATTTATTTATTTATTTATTTATTTATTTATTTATTTATTTATTTATTTATTTATTTATTTATTTATTTATTTATTTATTTATTTATTTATTTATTTATTTATTTATTTATTTATTTATTTATTTATTTATTTATTTATTTATTTATTTATTTATTTATTTATTTATTTATTTATTTATTTATTTATTTATTTATTTATTTATTTATTTATTTATTTATTTATTTATTTATTTATTTATTTATTTATTTATTTATTTATTTATTTATTTATTTATTTATTTATTTATTTATTTATTTATTTATTTATTTATTTATTTATTTATTTATTTATTTATTTATTTATTTATTTATTTATTTATTTATTTATTTATTTATTTATTTATTTATTTATTTATTTATTTATTTATTTATTTATTTATTTATTTATTTATTTATTTATTTATTTATTTATTTATTTATTTATTTATTTATTTATTTATTTATTTATTTATTTATTTATTTATTTATTTATTTATTTATTTATTTATTTATTTATTTATTTATTTATTTATTTATTTATTTATTTATTTATTTATTTATTTATTTATTTATTTATTTATTTATTTATTTATTTATTTATTTATTTATTTATTTATTTATTTATTTATTTATTTATTTATTTATTTATTTATTTATTTATTTATTTATTTATTTATTTATTTATTTATTTATTTATTTATTTATTTATTTATTTATTTATTTATTTATTTATTTATTTATTTATTTATTTATTTATTTATTTATTTATTTATTTATTTATTTATTTATTTATTTATTTATTTATTTATTTATTTATTTATTTATTTATTTATTTATTTATTTATTTATTTATTTATTTATTTATTTATTTATTTATTTATTTATTTATTTATTTATTTATTTATTTATTTATTTATTTATTTATTTATTTATTTATTTATTTATTTATTTATTTATTTATTTATTTATTTATTTATTTATTTATTTATTTATTTATTTATTTATTTATTTATTTATTTATTTATTTATTTATTTATTTATTTATTTATTTATTTATTTATTTATTTATTTATTTATTTATTTATTTATTTATTTATTTATTTATTTATTTATTTATTTATTTATTTATTTATTTATTTATTTATTTATTTATTTATTTATTTATTTATTTATTTATTTATTTATTTATTTATTTATTTATTTATTTATTTATTTATTTATTTATTTATTTATTTATTTATTTATTTATTTATTTATTTATTTATTTATTTATTTATTTATTTATTTATTTATTTATTTATTTATTTATTTATTTATTTATTTATTTATTTATTTATTTATTTATTTATTTATTTATTTATTTATTTATTTATTTATTTATTTATTTATTTATTTATTTATTTATTTATTTATTTATTTATTTATTTATTTATTTATTTATTTATTTATTTATTTATTTATTTATTTATTTATTTATTTATTTATTTATTTATTTATTTATTTATTTATTTATTTATTTATTTATTTATTTATTTATTTATTTATTTATTTATTTATTTATTTATTTATTTATTTATTTATTTATTTATTTATTTATTTATTTATTTATTTATTTATTTATTTATTTATTTATTTATTTATTTATTTATTTATTTATTTATTTATTTATTTATTTATTTATTTATTTATTTATTTATTTATTTATTTATTTATTTATTTATTTATTTATTTATTTATTTATTTATTTATTTATTTATTTATTTATTTATTTATTTATTTATTTATTTATTTATTTATTTATTTATTTATTTATTTATTTATTTATTTATTTATTTATTTATTTATTTATTTATTTATTTATTTATTTATTTATTTATTTATTTATTTATTTATTTATTTATTTATTTATTTATTTATTTATTTATTTATTTATTTATTTATTTATTTATTTATTTATTTATTTATTTATTTATTTATTTATTTATTTATTTATTTATTTATTTATTTATTTATTTATTTATTTATTTATTTATTTATTTATTTATATATTCTTTATTGTACACCACAAAGGAAGATGAAAATAAGTACAAGTAATATATAGGTAGTACAAGAGGCGGTCTTATTACTAAAAAGCAATTTCTTCCAGAGAACCTTCGTTATACATCATCTCTTATTTCTAGTTAGTACATAAATCGTTAATTAATATGATTTAAAATTAGAAATTAGTTTAAATTAATGTCGCAACATGTTTGTCAGTTAAATAATATCGTCATTGATATAGCGACATCTGTAGGATGGTAGTAAAAAGTGTTCCTCCAGCCTCAGCCCTCCGCCTCTCTTCTATTCATTTTGCAATATTTCCTACACGGCCATTTAAGTTTGTAAAATATTGAAGAAGATGTCGCTAATAGTTACGATTTTTTCAAATATTGAAAATTATAAATGATGAAGTTTTGAAAATAAAAATAAATTGTCTATTCCATATTCATTCATTATTGCTTTTCACTTTCATTTCTCCCTGTAGAATGTTATCTAATTACTTTTCTGGAAATACTAGATGATGGTGGCTGCCACATGCCTTTTGCTCATGAACATGCGCTGCTTATAAAGGCTTGATAGTTCGGCTCTGGAATTTATTATAACTATGTCTTTACGTATAATCTCCGACGGTAATCAGATAGAACAGATTCCTAAGTGTAATTTTGGCGCGTATATTTCTACTTATTTATATGTAATATATACTTGTATGGAAAACTTATCTCTTCCTTCTCTCCTCGTCACTTTTATAAGAATGAAAGAATACATTCATATTATTTGCAAACTTTTTCCCGTCTTCCGTCTTCTTCTGTTTTTCCCGTCAAAAGAACCTAAAAAAAATCTTCACGCAATTCCCAATACAGGGGTAGACAGAGGTCAAATCTAGACAATTAAGTCCCTTTGACCCACCTTCCACCGAAGATATTTTCGGGACAACGTGACAGGTGGTCAGCCCGTCGCCGCCTTTATATCCAAGCCAACGATGAAATTCTTACATAAGTTTTTGAAAAACTCATTGGTACTGCCACCTAGGGATCGAACTCGTTTATTTATTTATTTATTTATTTATTTATTTATTTATTTATTTATTTATTTATTTATTTATTTATTTATTTATTTATTTATTTATTTATTTATTTATTTATTTATTTATTTATTTATTTATTTATTTATTTATTTATTTATTTATTTATTTATTTATTTATTTATTTATTTATTTATTTATTTATTTATTTATTTATTTATTTATTTATTTATTTATTTATTTATTTATTTATTTATTTATTTATTTATTTATTTATTTATTTATTTATTTATTTATTTATTTATTTATTTATTTATTTATTTATTTATTTATTTATTTATTTATTTATTTATTTATTTATTTATTTATTTATTTATTTATTTATTTATTTATTTATTTATTTATTTATTTATTTATTTATTTATTTATTTATTTATTTATTTATTTATTTATTTATTTATTTATTTATTTATTTATTTATTTATTTATTTATTTATTTATTTATTTATTTATTTATTTATTTATTTATTTATTTATTTATTTATTTATTTATTTATTTATTTATTTATTTATTTATTTATTTATTTATTTATTTATTTATTTATTTATTTATTTATTTATTTATTTATTTATTTATTTATTTATTTATTTATTTATATATTCTTTATTGTACACCACAAAGGAAGATGAAAATAAGTACAAGTAATATATAGGTAGTACAAGAGGCGGTCTTATTACTAAAAAGCAATTTCTTCCAGAGAACCTTCGTTATACATCATCTCTTATTTCTAGTTAGTACATAAATCGTTAATTAATATGATTTAAAATTAGAAATTAGTTTAAATTAATGTCGCAACATGTTTGTCAGTTAAATAATATCGTCATTGATATAGCGACATCTGTAGGATGGTAGTAAAAAGTGTTCCTCCAGCCTCAGCCCTCCGCCTCTCTTCTATTCATTTTGCAATATTTCCTACACGGCCATTTAAGTTTGTAAAATATTGAAGAAGATGTCGCTAATAGTTACGATTTTTTCAAATATTGAAAATTATAAATGATGAAGTTTTGAAAATAAAAATAAATTGTCTATTCCATATTCATTCATAATTGCCTTTCACTTTCATTTCTCCCTGTAGAATGTTATCTAATTACTTTTCTGGAAATACTAGATGATGGTGGCTGCCACATGCCTTTTGCTCATGAACATGCGCTGCTTATAAAGGCTTGACAGTTCGGCTCTGGAATTTATTATAACTATGTCTTTACGTATAATCTCCGACGGTAATCAGATAGAACAGATTCCTAAGTATAATTTTGGCGCGTATATTTCTACTTATTTATATGTAAATATATACTTGTATGGAAAACTTATCTCTTTCTTCTCTCCTCTTCACTTTTATAAGAATGAAAGAATACATTCATATTATTTGCAAACTTTTTCCCGTCTTCCGTCTTCTTCTGTTTTTCCCGTCAAAAGAACCTAAAAAAAATCTTCACGCAATTCCCAATACAGGGGTAGACAGAGGTCAAATCTAGACAATTAAGTCCCTTTGACCCACCTTCCACCGAAGATATTTTCGGGACAACGTGACAGGTGGTCAGCCCGTCGCCGCCTTTATATCCAAGCCAACGATGAAATTCTTACATAAGTTTTTGAAAAACTCATTGGTACTGCCACCTAGGGATCGAACTCGGGTCTCTCGACTCGAAATTCCGAACACCCAACAACTCGGCTATCGTGACTTATATATAACCTCATTAAGAAATGGTGGTCATTTAAAAAAAGTAATGTTTGAAGCGACATTAATTTGCCTATGTCGAAAAACAAAGATTTTAATTTTGAATAAAAATAATCGCTTAGTCTCATTTCGATAGACTTAACAATTTGATATCCTGCAATGGTATAAAAGATTATTTGTAAAATGTATACAATGTAGTAAATTTTACGAATAATTTTTTAAATACATGATTAACGAGTACGTGATAAAGAGTGTCCCTGGAGAAGAAGCATAGGAAAGGATTTACTACGTACATAACCCATGTCTGGAATTTTTAAATAATTAAGTTAATTTCTTTGATTTTTTAAAAAGAAGTACATTAAACAAATATGACATAAAATGTAATGTGACATGTTTAAAAAGTCACGATAGCCGAGTTGTTGGTTGGTCGGAATTTCGAGTCGAGAGACCCGAGTTCGATCCCCAGGTGGCAGTACCAATGAGTTTTTCAAAAACTTATGTACGAATTTCATCGTTGGCTTGGACATAAAGGTGGCGACGGGCTCACCACCTGACACGTTGTCCTGAAAATATCTTCGGTGGAAGGTGGGTCAAAGGGACTTAATTGTCTAGACTTGACCTCTGTCTACCCCTGTATTGGGAATTGCGTGAAGATATTTTTTTTTATATTTTATTTTATGTAATGTTACTAACATTTTAAAGGTTTTACTTATAAAGAAACTAAAAACTTGTCTAAAAATTACTGAAAATAACGGAACTAATAAGACCATAATCATCATTCATAACACACTTACCCACTCACACATACATTAAAGAATATATAAGAATTACTAAAATTTACTACGTTCTAACAGTCAATAACTTAAGTTTCGTTGCTTAGTTTACATTTCGAAGGGATAAAGATGTCTATATTAGAGCCTAGTTTAGGTATTTGTAGCTTTACATTATAAAATCGTTTTCTTATCATCGATGATAAGAAGAAGGTCCCTATGGCTTTTTGTGTTTTGCTGTGTTCTTAAACTGTGTACATTTGATACACATCCTTAATAATAATAAATAAAAAAATAAATAGAAAAACATTTTTACGTAATTCCCAATACAGGGGTAGACAGAGGTCTAGTCTAGACAATTAAGTCCCTAGGACCCACCTTCCACCGAAGATATTTTCGGGACAACGTAACAGGGGGTGAGTCTCTCGCCGTCTTTATGTCCAAGCCAACGATATAATTCGTACATAAGTTTTTGAAAAACCCATTAGCACGGGCCTGCTACCTGGGGAACGAACTCGGGTCTCTTGACTCGAAATTCCGACCACCCAACCACTCGGCTATCGTATCGTTGGCTTGGACATAAAGACGGCGACGGGCTCACCACCTGTCACGTTGTCCCGAAATATCTTCGGTGGAAGGTGGGTCGAAGGGACTTCATTGTCTAGACTCGACCTCTGTCTACCCCTGTATTGGGAATTGCGTGAAGATATTATTATTTTTTTTTTACATATTTAGCGTATTTAACGGAATTCACTTAATAAGTATACACACAGTTGACCCTCGAATAGCGCTTCAATCGACAGGACCCATTCTATCAGCCGATCATTAAGCTAGAATTATAACAAAGGACGAAACAAATAAAAATAAAACGGCGCACTTCAATAAATAGCCGCGTCCGTGCCATTGTCGCCCTTCTTGGCTCACCGCGGGGACGGACCCCTTTTATAAAAATAGTGACGCGACAGGCTCGCTGCATTGTATCTAATCTGTCGATGAATATTCTGCAAGCGAATTTGGACTTTATGAACTGGAAATGTATCCCATTCAAAAAATATTAATTGAATTTAGATTTCGCCACGGATCGGCGAGGATCGCGGGTTCGAATCCCACCTGTGTCAGTTGAAATTTTGACTTTTTTCTCTTTAATTTAATAACATAAAAGTTCAGCATAAATTTGCTTTAAAAATCAATAAAAATTCATAATAAAATTGAATTTAGATTAAAATTTCTTTTCCAAACAAGAAAAAACAATTGTTTAAATTTTGAATAACCAAAAAATAGCTTTATTCATTCAGTTGTAAAATATTAAATTAATGTTGTATTATTGAATTAAAGGTAAATTATTTGGGATTCGAATCCGAGACATCTACCATACCGTGGCAAAGCTCTTAATATTTCGTATAGTTAAGTTTCGAGCATTATTGTTAAGTTGTTATTAAGCTGAAATTTAGAATATCTTCCGGTAAATCCTAGCACTTACTCAATTCGGAGTACACCAAAATCAACAAATAAATAGCTACTTTACAATGTGGAGCCAATACGATGATGTAGATATACTTTCGAAGGAAGTATTTAAAGAGGAAAACGAAACACTTGCGTTTATTAAAACTTTGAACTCTGCACTATATTATATACAAGGAGACGACCGTTCCTTACAAGCACTAATTTTAGGAAGGCTTAGTCTTTGATGTTGCCATTACTTAAAATATTTATTACCACTTTTAATACTCTGAGACGTATACTTTACAATTAAACTTCAGTGTTGCTACCCAAATATAGAACTACTAAAACCATAAAACTTAAGGAAAGGACAAAAATGTTATAAAAAGTTGTGCTAGTGTTTATAAGAGGTTTTGGAGTTTTAAAGATGATCTCGGAGTTATATCGGTCAGTACCCCACTCTCAGTTATTTCAGTCACCATATGGCTGTATAAAATCAATGATGTGTCTGTTTGAAATTCAAGGAGCTAGAGAAATAACTACTATGTAGTATTTCGTAACAATAAAATAAATGCATAAATAAATATCTTTACGCAATTCCCAATACAGGGGTAGACAGAGGTCTTGTCTAGACAATTAAGTCCCTTCGACCCACTTTCTACCGAAGATATTTTCGGGACAACGCGACAGGTGGAGAGCCCGTCGCCATCTTTATGTCCAAGTCAACGTTATAATTCGTACAAGAGTTTTTTTGAAAAACCTATTGGTACGAGCCTGCCACCTCGGCTATCGTGACTAGTATTTTGTCTTAATTAATTCATAATAGACCATACATCTTTAACCTTCTTCGCAAAAAATACAGGTGATACCGCAATAAATGAACCATAGATAGCGGAACCATCGAGAAAAATTCCAGATCAAATTAAGTCCGTCAACGATGTCTGTAGAATCAAACGTGCGAGATGTTGGTACTGCGATTGCTAATCCGTTTACCAAGCGTGACTGCATGAGCCACAATTTATCATTATATGGACTGTTGCCTCTTTTTAACCATAATGCTATAAAATTAAGTATTTATTTTATCCGTTTAAACTTATTTTCAATTGTATAAAAGTAATCTATTAGATTGGTTTTAATCTCGTATCATTTCTTCTGAATAATTACTAATATGAGTCAAGGTAAATACACTTTTATCAAATTTAATTAATTCTACATACATAAACAAACATATTACTATTTATGCACCTTTTTTATGTACCGCTGTTTTGCAAACTGGTTTTTCAGCAAATAGGAAAAAGTATTTCATACAGACATAGATTCGACACCTTTATTTCGTTTGCAAGCTAAAGAACAGTCAAACATGACACTATTGATGACAATACAGTCACACAACTAGAACCCTTATATTAAGAACTGAAACATGTTTGTATTTCAATACTTTATTTACAGAAATAAAATTTTATGTTTTGTGACAATAAAACGTTAAGACTCTTTATAAAACATAAAGAACATTTATTTCTATCAAAAATTTATATTAATAGACATTAAGAGTCAAATTTCTTTACACTAATATTTTAAATTTCGATTATTTCCCCTCCCTATACATCAGCGGGTCGATTCTGATCCCCGATACAATTATTCTCTGTGTGGAGACTCGTTACTGCACAATCTTCTCAACACTCCTCCGAATTCGACCTTCGGAAACCGCCAAAATACACCCTATCTTCACAGATCTAAAGTTTAAATCATTTTAACCATTACACACCCAAACTTTCACCTCTTTCAATAGGAGTTTAAACCTAAATACTTTGCGTAGGAAAGCTTTCACTTTTCAGGAATTATTGTGATGCCACATCGTTCGAAACTGAACTTCGTGTAGTTTTGAATAGGGTTTAAAACTTATCGTTCTGGGGGAAGTTTTTCCGAAGGCGGTAGGCTTAAAACTCACGAAACCAATTCCGGAGGGTTCGGGAGGTTTAAGCCCTTCAAACAATAGATGGAACAATTCGATATTTAGCCGATTATAAACGCTCCTCTTAATGCTCTTAGCGAGGTGTGATTTTTGTATGGATCCTTTAGAAACGACTCCGTTCCCGACTTATAGAAAAGGCTTAGAAATCGCTTTGGGTAATTTTTAAATAAATTTTTAAATTTATGTTGAAATATAATTAAATTTATTGCAATACCGCTGTTCGATATTAATTAATATGTAATGTAAAATAATCTTAAGAATAAAAAAAAATTTCTTCACGCTTTTCCCTATACAGACATTTTCATTTCCATAGACAGAGGTCAAGACGATTAATTCCTTTCGACCCACCTACCAACGAATACATTTTTAGGACAACGTTACAGATGATGAGTCCATAACCGTCTGTATGTCCAAGCCAAATCGTTCATGAGTTTTTTGAAAAACCAGTGGTACGAGCCCGGGGGATCGAATTTGGGTCTCCTGCCTCGAATTAGGATCTCGCAATCACTTGGCTATTGTGACATTTCAAATAAACTTAGAATAAATATAACATAAATGAATGGAATGTAAGTTATTGCGAAGCTTTACATTACAGTTCTAGCTAAAGTCATACAGCGTAGTGTAATTAATTTATTATTGAAAAGAGGACCAAAATATATTTAACAAGAACTTGGAGTTATCAAAGTGTGTCATTATGTGTATTATCTCGATGTGAGACTTTCATCACTGAGATAAAATGATCATATTATTTTAAATGAGCTGATTTTTTTATATATAAGCATTTATACACAAATGTCTCAGAAACCAATCTCACTATTTGGTCTATATTTAGATATTATTAAGATGAAGATTGTATTGTTCAATTCACCTTTATTTAAATAAAGAAATAGCTTAATAAATAAATTGATAGAGACAAAATCACATACATTACTTCGATCCCAAAGAAAGTAGCTTAAGCACTTGTGTTGTGGTATCAGAATCATCGAAGATACCACTGTCACCCAGAACCGAAGAAAGGAAGAAAAATTGTTATCGACATTAACCCGACCGGAAAACGAACCCGGGGCTCAGAGCTGGCGAAGCCTTGAAAACCGGCGTTTACGCCACTTGTTCACAGAGGTCTTTAAAATATATTTATATATTGCATTGTTGCATAGTACATAATACATTGTGATAAAATTCGTTTACATATAAAATAAATAAATAAATATCTTCACGTAATTCCCAATACCCCCAGTATTGGGAATTGCGTGAAGACTAGACAGAGGTCTACTCTAGACTTTTAAGTCCTTTTGAACCACCTTCCACCGAAGATGTATTCGGGACAACGTGACAGGTGGTGAGCCCGTCGCCGTCTTTATGTCCAAGCCAACGATGTAATTCGTAAATAAGTTTTTGAAAAACCCATTGGTACGAGCCTGCCACCTAGAGATTGAACTCGGGTCTCTCGACTCCTTATTCCGACCACCAAACCACTCGGCTAACGTGACTTTTTTTACGTGTTTACATATGATAAAAAGTTAATGCTTTATACACTGTTTTTAAGCGAAGTTTGGTCACTTAGTAATTATCAACAGCACAAGAATATTCATTTCATATTTAGAATCAAGAGTCCACTAAAGATAGGCCGACCATAAAATATGCCAACACAAAGATGGTCCTCAGCCATCACCATCCATCAATCCTCTGCGACAATTAACAGGTTGTCACTCCATCATCTGGGGAAATCTGAACTGCTTTTACCTCGGGGTTGCCACTCGGGGAAACTTTTCCCCCCAACGGTTATCAGTTCGTCGAGGTATGTGGCCTCTAGATATGTAGCGATGTACACCTATTTATACATGTATAACAGTTTCAATATTAAGTGATTTAGTATAGATTATATGCTCTATTTGTTCTTAAACATGTAACGATCCGATGCGTATACGCAGCTTTGCGTTCACGCAGTGCTGCCAGCCGTATAACTCAATAATTGACTGCGTGTCGTGTGCAGTCACCCTTGGGGAGCGCCACTTCAATATGCGGTCAACGGACCATTGGTTTCAGTTCGAATATTTGTTACATATACTAGGAATATAAAAAAATATCTTCACGCCATTCGCGATACAATCGACAGAGGTATAGACTATTGAGTCATATCCCACCTTCCACCGAAGATATTTTGGGATAACGTGACAAGTGGTGAGCCCGTTGCCATCTTTATGTCCAAGTCAACGATATATATAATATACCATGGGTACGAGCCTGCAACCTGGGGATCGACCTCGGGTTTTTGGGATCGGATTCCGATCACCCAACCAATCGAAAATTTTCATTTACATCTTTTTATTTTTTTTATACACATCTTCACGCATTTTTCCAATACCAAATAGACAGAGGAGAGACAATTAAGCCTCGTCGACTCGATTTTCAACAATACCTATTTGGTACAACGTGACCGGTGATCAGTCTGTCGTCTTAGTGTCCAAACTAACAGCACAATATTAGATAAATACATATTAAGTTAGATAAATATTCATGTACATATACGCACATATATTCATACTCATATATGAGTATAGGTCTATGTAAATATATAACTATGCAATTAATTTGGACCTTAGCTTTGTCATAAGGACGGCGATATGCTCACGACCTGTCAAGTTGTACCAAAAATAAGCTTCGTTGGAAAATGGTTCAAAACAACTCTGTTTTCTAGACTTCAGTCTACCCCAATATTTAAAAAGAGCGTGAAGATAAGTATGAAAAATGTCAGGCAGTCAATCTTTCGCTGTTTTTATTATTTAAAACAAATGACACAAATAACTCAGATTGAGAAGAACTCATTTGAGCCGTACCCAGATTATTGTATAAAATATTTTTTGTCATGTTTACGTCTGTCGTAATTTTTTTCTCCTTATTTTTCTTTATTAAAGTTTCTAAATAAAATAATAATGTATTTTTTTAAATCGTTCAGAATTTAGGTATAAACAGATCTTAGTCGTCAGTTACAAATTATATGGTAACCTGGTTCATTCTGCCTTGTGGCATGCAAAACATAGAAATAAAACATTTAATTTTTATTATAATAGAATAGTTACAATTTTACAATTACAGAGGTTTGCAGTAACATAATAACAGTACAGGTAGCATCTAGAAAAATTTATATTTGTTTCAACATGCCTGTACCGATAGATTACAAAGAAAATACAGTACAAAATAGATAAAAAATACAGTACAAATAGTAGCATTTAAAAGTAAGCAATTATGGTTCAAATTTATTTATATTTTGAAAGAATTTTATTTACCTCTTTAGAATGAAATATTTTTTTTAATCTATCATTAATTCCAATAAGATAAGTCATTTATTTTTTACATTCTTAAATCTTTACTTGTTTGAATACCCATCTTATACTATGAAGTTATTTTCACTATGACTATGCAAACACTGTTATGTCTATCTATTATGTTTCACTGCCTACACATATTTATGTTGTCGATTACTAATAAAAGAAAAACAATTTAATCACACATCACAAAAAGTATTTATAATAAACACGAAAAAATTTCTTCCACGGGCAACAATTTTCGATCTTCGAACGCCCGGCGTCGGGAAAATGCCGACGGGAGGTTGCCGACGGCGCCAAACGCCATTTTCCCCTCCGCCAATCACAAAGCTGAACACGCCCCGATGCGGATGAGACAGAGCTAGCGCGAAACATCGCGTGATTGAAAGAGATAGAGAACATGCGTGCGCGGAAATATTGTACACGTTGGCGGGGGAAATTATGATGCATCGTGTTGTTTTAGCATCGGTTACTGTTCGATTTTTTTTTTGGATAGGCACAGAGTGTGATATCTTGAATGATTTTTAAAAGTTTGTCTTTTTTATCTATTCAACAAAACTAAACTTATTGTTTTTCGATATAAGTAGATTATAAAAAATTAAGTAGTAATATTGAAATTATAATCTTTGAATTCTGCTTGTCAGTCGTTCAAAAGTCGCCAATGTTTTGTTGATTTGTGTTTCTGACTAGTATTTACTTTGCTCACAAAATTTAAATTTAAACTTTGTGAATAATATACAGATGTCCTTGGCAAACTTTGCTATAAGGTGTTTATAATTTTCACTATTTATAACAATAGAGGCTAGGCTGAAAGTTAAAACCACAAGTTTTCTGGCATTCAGGTATTTCCCATAAGATTTTAAATTGCCACGCTTAAAGAGATTGGCGATAGAACATGACACCTTGCAGCTTAGACGCTGCTGCCCGTAACCGGTCTATTTATTTTTGAACTGGTGCATTTGAGATACAAATACGTAGGTAAGCAGTCATTGCGCTTTTGCATTGGCTTGTATCAAGAGGCAATCTCTTATTTCACTAATATTATATTGTTTGTAACATATTACAAGTATTTTAATTTATATATTTTTGTAGTGAGAATATATCTTCACGCCATCCCCAATTCTGGGGAAGACAGATGTCTAGACAACTAACTCCTTTCGACCAACTTTTCACTGTAGCGTATTAGGGAGTACTGGACATGAACCTGTTGCAGTGACCCTGAGCCTGAATGGAATCTGCAACTCTTAGCTTTGAAGGCAGGGTCCCTATCAACTCGGCCATGGGGTCGTCTAAGTAATAAATGATTTGATTTGATTATATTTTAATGTAGGATAAGATTTTTTTTACTAACAGGTATTTAGAATAAAAAATTAGCATTTAAGTGTTGACTATATGGATATTTAACTCGAAACGATCGTCCATTTAGAATTTTTGAGGCCGAAATTGTTCCCCTTGGTATTCATTACAAATGCAACACGATTATACATTCAGAGTTCTTTGTTTATGAATTCATTCAGAGTTCTTTGTTTATGAATTCATTCAGAGTTCTTTGTTTATGAATTCATTGCTGAAGGCGGCGAAGGGTACATATCATTATATCGAAAAATATTAAATCCATTGTTTTTGTTTCGCGGTCTTTAAATAACCTAGATGACAGAGAGGGGAGGGAAGGGGAGACATTGTATACACCTAACTGGGAATATTAATGTTATTTAATATTGTAGTAACTACTTGATCACATACAGAACATAGTAACGGTTATTATAATATAAATGAATATATTAATGACAGTAACCGCTGGGAATGTGGTGATCGCTCCCAAGTCATTACTAGAAAACTTTATTATTACAGAAAAAGAGGATACATATAGAGTTTCTTTCGTTCATTTCGACTCCATTAAAGAAACCTCATTACGAAGTGTATTTGTAGTTTATTGGTAGTGATTTTTTTAATGTACCTCACATTAAAAAAATTAAAAAAAAAAACAACAACTCGGCTATCGTGACTTCTTATTAAAAAAATTACTACCAATAAACGAATGCATATTTTTATATTGATAAATAAATGATTTGATTTGATTTGATATTATAAGAACAAGGTTCTTTTGTAGTAGGCATTAGTCGATGAGGTACGTAGGTAATAAAAATCGGACATTTTTTTATTAAACGAAAAGCTGTCTAAAATTTTCTTCGATAAATTACTATCATATTGATTAACAGAAACAAGATTTTTAATTTTTTCAGGTACAAAATTTTTAATAAATTTATTTAACATTTCTATTTTGAAATCTGAAATCATAATTATGGAGATTTTTAATGTAATTTTGTCCTGTGGACACTCGAGAGAGACATATTCGGTATGATTAAAATAGTAGCTTAACCAACTATATTTTAAATGGTGTTAATAATTAGATACGTAGACTGGGATATCGTAACATATATTGCTCTGGTCCGAAAATAAGTAACTTAAGCACTTGTATTTCGGAAACAAAAACAAGGAAGGTATCACAAATACTCAGTCTCGACTAATTGTAGAAAAAGTGGTTTTTCACATTGACCCTTCCGGGAATCGAACCTGGGACAGAGCTGGCGGCAGGTCGTTAAAAAAGAGACAAAGAGGAAGAGCTTTATTTAATAATACCTCGCTTGCTTTTAAATATTAAAGCGAAAGTGACATAACTTCTGGATTAATTTAAATAGACGAACAAGTAGCTACTGCAATATCTTCTTGCAAAGTGACGTAGCTAAGTGTAAAAAAAAACACAAAAAGCGCGCGGTTTGCGGAAAGCAGCGCGCGTCAAATTGGCCGCGGCCCGATCTAATCTGTAACCTATCGGTGAAAGGGATTCTCATCCTTTTTTAATGTGATATCCTGGTTCAAGTCACAGGAGTCTTCAGTATTTCCTATGCAAGTACTTAATAATATTTACGGACTGTAAATATTTCACTGCAGGCCACATGCCTCCTCCCATATATAGGATGCGCCATTATCGCCACGCTTGGTATGACCGCAGAACTAATTGCTGTGTATACATGTTGGGATTAATTAAGTCTAATTAATATTTTCGCTGAAGCCTATTTTTGACAACGTGACAGGTGGTAACCCTAATGCCGTCTTAGATTCCAAGTCTTACATAGATATAAAATTATTATAAAAGCTTAATGTTTAGGCTAGCGTCACGATAGCCGAGTGGTTGGCTGATCGGAGTTCGAGTCAAGAGACCCGAGTTCAATCCCCAAAACTTGTACCAATGGGTTTTTCCAAAAACTTATGTACGATCTCTATCGTTGGCTTGGACATAAAGGCGGCAACGGGTTCACCACTTGGCACGTTGTCCCAAAAATGTCTTCGCTGGAAGTTGGGTCGAAAAAACTTAACTATCTAGACCTCTGTCTACGCCTATATCGGGAATAGCGTGATGATTATTTTTTGTTTCTACGCTAGCTCCCGTCGCTTGCGCCACCTAATCTATCGGCATGCACAAAGCATTCGTTACTTAGAGCGCGGGATGTTGTGAGCCGCCAGTGATGCGTGTAAGGAGACGCAGCTGCCTCAGAGACGAGGGGCTGGCTGTGCTGGGGCTAATGCTCGCGAATATGTGCGCTTTTCTATAGCCCTCACCAGAGCCTGCGGTATAGGTTCAATTGCTTCGGTTAAGAATGTAACTTTTTAATGAAATTCAGCGTAAAATATAACTTAGGCATCCCAATTGTGAAAGTTGTTTGTTTAGATATTTGTTACACTATCGAGTAAAAATGTCTGAACGCGAGGAATGAAATTTAATACATAGTTAAACCCTGGGTAATACATCGGAAATTAAAAAAACATACGTAGACAGGATCAACGTCACACACATTGCTCTGATTCACAGATTAGAGACAATGTAGAAAAATTGATTTTCTACATCGATGGTACAAGGTCGACATCGACAGTACGTAGTATTAGTAGCACTTATTATAAAGAAATCAATTAATACATACCTAAATATGGACATCACATACATTGCTCTGATCCCAAAGTAAGCAGCTAAAGCACTCGTATTATGTAATCAGAAACATCGTGAAAAACCTGCTTGATTAGGAAACAACAAAAGCTTTTGAATTACTTGACGTTTTTTTTTATTTCATTCTAAAAGTTATGACAAGTTTAATTTGAGAGTCACCATATGAGATTTGTAGTATAAAACGTGTATTTAAGCAGCGTGTATTTAAAAAAATCTAGTGCTAAAGGGATAATTTACATTAAATGTTTTAAATATTTCTTTTTTAGGTTCATTTATCTCAGGTAAATTCATTTATATCAAAAGAAATTATTCATTTATATAAAAAAATAAGTTAAAAAAATAGCAATTATCAATTTTGTGATTATGATGCAATGAAAAATATTTAGAATTTATGTATTAAATTCAAAATATAAAAAATGTACTTATCCCGTTGTTACTTGCCTAAAAAACAATATTTATTTATTAATTCATTTACCCACACTCTATTCTAAATCCGTTATTTCTTAACTCTAATCTTCGAATGCCTACAAAATATCTCTCATTAAATCCTATAGGCACAATAGTTCATAATCGAGCCGGGACAATACAATTCTTTAGAGTCTAAATAAAAATCTTTGCACAAAAGCAACATGAAAACGCAATGTTACAAAACGGTCCAAGAACAATCCCTTACAAATGCAGAGAGAAACTACAGAACAAATCTATCGGTGCGTAAATTAAGAATCCAATGCCATTCAGCCGAGGCATGAGTGCAAATATTAAAAAAAAATCACGATGTAAAGAAAATACCCCGGCCCCGCGTATCTAGATGTCCCGCTGCGGTGTTCCATATTGTTCTTAGACAAACACTTTCTTTACAGGAGAAAAAGTCCCATTATATTATATTTTTTTCGTTTATCGACCGCCAGTATTATCAAGGGCAAAGATTCGTAACGCTCGAATTAATTTACCTTTTAAATTAGCGTTAAAAACATCAATCGAGTTGAATGTTTTTCGAAATTGAAATCTGACCGAAAACAGGGAGTTTATTTTTAAAACGCATGGGTTATGACCTTGTTTTTTATGTTTGGGAAAAAAAATGACGACTCAATCGTAGAGTAACCGGCCGAGACGAATACCGTGACATGGTATCGCAAAATCTCACAATAAGTAAGAGCGACCGTGAAATTAGGCTTGTATAAATTAGGGCTAAGTCATTCAACGCGCGAGCGGCGTGTAGATCGCCGCGTGTCCGCCATTGTTGTGACGTAACGCGCGTAAACGTTTTTGTTGATTTTAGGTTATTACATTTCGGCGGGCGGGCGTTATGATTATGCTTGCTACCGTCAATTAATTGTGTGTGAACCGATTTGTATATTGCTTTGTTTTTAAACAAGTTCAATGGACGTATGGTGAAAAGCCATCTTTTATCTTTCTTTCATGTACTCAATATCTTCACGCAATTCCCAATAGAGGGGTAGACAGAGGTTTAGTCTAGACAATTAAGTCTCTTTGAACCACCTTCCAGCGAAGATATTTTAGGGACTCACCTTAATAATTTATTAAGAATATGTATAAAATATGCAAATATTTTAGATAAAATTCTTATTTACGGTTATTTCCTATTTATATTACGGATCTCAGCCCACCTTAAACTTCGCGGCGTTTCCTCTGTGTCTAGAGTTTGCAGTGGTATGGTTGGTCTAAGAATTAATTTTATTTATTACAGGATCCCAACTCGGTGGTAACACCCGACCAAAAACAGAGACGATCTACTTTAAGAAGAAAATAAAATGGTTATGGACTTATTTTTTATAAATAAATAAATAAATATCTTCACGCAATACCCAATGCAGGGGTAGACAGAGGTCTAGTCTAGACAGTTAAGTCCCTTAGACTCATCGACCGAAGACACTTTTAGGGACAACGTGACAGGTGGTGAGCCCGTCGCCGTCTTTGTGTCCAAGCTAACGATATAATTAAATTTTTGAAAAACCTATTGGTACAACTCGGGTCTCTTGACTCGAATTCCGATCACCCAACCACTCGGCTATCGCGACGTATTTCAATAGAGCCTCACGGATAACCTTTGAAAGGAATCGGTCGTATCTATGGTATAAAATAAATAAATAAATAAATATCGACACGCAATTCCCAATACAGGGGTAGACAGAGGTCTAGTCTAGACCATTAAGTCCCTTCGACCCACCTTCCACCGAAGACATTTTTCGAGACAATGTGACAGGAGGTGAGCCCGTCGCCGTCTTTATGTCCAAGCCAACGATATAATTCGTATATAAAAAAAATATCTTCACGCAATTCCCAATACAGGGGTAGACAGAGGTCTAGTCTAGGCAATTAAGTCCCTTCGACCCATCTTCGACCGAAGATATTTACGGGACAACGTGACAGGTGGTGAACCCGTCGCCGCCTTTATGTCCAAGCTGACGATGTAATTCGTACATAAGTTTTTTGAAAAACCCATTGGCACGAGCCTGCCACCTGGGGATCGAACTCGGGTCTCTCGACTCGAAATTCCGACCACCCAACCACTCGGCTACCGTGACTTTTTTCGTACATAAGATTTTGAAAAACCCATTGGTACAATTCGGGCCTCTTGACTCGAATTCCGGTCACCCAACCACTCGGCTATCGTGACTTATTTTAATGATGCCTCACGTATAAGCTATGAAAGGAATGTACGTTGTTTTGCGTGTGGTCTATGATATGATAACAAAAGTCTGTAATCTATGCATGGCCTGCTCAGCTCACGACACATGTAAATTAAAAAGAATTCAATACAAATCGTCGAGCTTCAACTTCAACGCAAACATACAAACATCAGATCAAAAACTTTCGCATTTATATTATTAAAGTGACATAGTCTCTTTAACCGACGACAGTAAAGTCGGAATACTTAAAGTCGTGAACATTACCTCGAGGCAGGGCCGGGATTGTAATAAAGACGCGGTTTACGACTCGCTACAGACCTCTTCATACATCACACATGTCTCAGATAAAAAAGCGAGTCATTACGGCGATATATTTTTATTACATTTATTTACATTATGTAGGGGAATAATTATATAGACTACTAAGACTTAGAAGACTTGTGGTACAGGTTTTATTTTAAACTTACTGGGAAGACTTCTACTACTTTCGTTTATTAAATAAGCGAAAGAGGTATGTAAGGGTCGTGACATTTTGTGATCTGTTCTCAATTGCCACCCCGTTAGGCATTATGTGTAAAGACATCATATAGAAGAAAACACTGAAAAACAAGCGTGGTAGTCTAGTTCCCAGGCGTTCGCTTTAGGAAGCGAATAACCAAGGTTCAAGGATTCTGTATGTCCAGTAGATAAGTCCTCTAAACATTTGAGAGTTACTTTAAGCGTTGAATTTACTATGTATTCGATGACGAAGAAAAACATTTCTTAATAAAATTAATGTATTCTTTCGGAACATTTGTAAATAATCGAGGAGAATGGCGGATACTCCTTGCCTAATGCCTAACCTCCTTGATCATACGAGAGAAGCTCTTTGCCCAGCTGTGGGCACTTGAAGTTGTCTACACATTCGATTTCAATAATCGTTGTGTGTGCATATTTTGAAAATAAATTTTAATTGCATTTTATGATTTAAATACTTAAAATAGTTCCCAAATCCTAGATGTTGGGAAAAAGCTAAACTAATAATTTGTTCTCGACAAATCAAGAAATTACTGTACATATAAAACACAAAAGTTTTAGTGCGTGTAAGTAATCAAAAATGCCTGTATTATTGTAATTAATATTATTCACATTAAAATTATATTAAGTATAATATGTAGACCGAGAATATTTTTTTTTCTATTTACATAGTGTTCGAAACTATTTTATAACGCGTCATAGATTATAACAAGCAATTCTTTTTAATATTGGATATCAATATGTTTCGAATAAATAAAACGCAATTTAAAAGAAAACATATCACTCAATACTGTCAATAAATAAACTGCAACTAAAAAACGTACTTAGCGTTCGAAATTCAAAAAAAAAAAAGCATTCGACTCGCGAAGTCATACAGCATGCTTCTGGGAGCGAGCATCGCGGTACCGTTCGAATGTGGGCGTGTATACGGCGGTCTCAATGTGTGCCTGCGTTAGTGTGCGTCACCCACCCTAGGGTGAGTTAGGGTCCCCACTAGGCCCCGCCCCTGCGATGCTCACACGGCTGACTTGGAATCAGATGGCTCGGCCAGTCGCAACCGAGCCGTGACATCGAGAACGCTTCGTAGCTTCTGAACGCGCTCCCACCCAATACTTAGGGCATTCGATGATTACGCGCTACGCTGATCATTCGGTTACTTAGAAACTTGTCGAATTAAAAGAATTCCGGTTGATAGCTAGGCTAAACGATTCAACGGACTGTGATATTAATAAGTTTGTGGTTTTTTTTCTGTGGTGCGGACAGTTTGTGTTTGCAACGTTTCCTCCATGCCGACGCACTTCGCCTTAGGTAGGTTCAATAACCCCTTGTTTGGATTTAAATCACGAATATAAGACCATTGTAATTTTGTTATCTATAAATGTGCCAGTGTCTTTATGACGAAATTATCGAAAATTAAAAAGAAAAGTGACTGAACAAAAGACAATTTTTTTTTTAATAAAAATATGGAACTTTATCATCCCATGTCTCTAAGAAACACAGTACTTTAAAAAAATTTAGTACAAGATTTTAACAATGTAATGCTATTAACCAGAAATGAAAACACATACACCAAATAGGTAAATAGATCATGTATATACCATGGATTTAAATTATAATTGTTAATATTACACATACATATTAATATTATTCATAAGAATACAACAGTATATTTATGAGAAAAGGACCAAAACTTAGTATAGTTATGACTATATTTAAATGAAGATATATCTTTAAGTATCTATGTATGTGCAATTATTACTTAGTTATTTTCTATCTTTCTTTGTCGGTCTGTCAAAGTCCATCGCAAGATATGGAACTCTCCAGGGAGGTTTTGACGTAGTAGTAACGCTCGGCAAGCGGATTGACGAACTCAGTACCAGACACTTCGCTCTTTAGACGCTGCTGCCCGTCACCAGCCTTAATTTTGATCTTATATATCTTGAAACATAATTAATTATGTAGAGATTTTAAAAGTTTAATTCTGTATTAGACGAAGTTATAAAATTGACATATTTTAAATTAAAACTAATTAAAATAAAATATGGAGATATAAAATAAAAGATTTAAAAATAGATTTTCATCTTACTGAGCTCCTAATCTGTATAACATGAACTATATAACATGTATGTTCAGCATACCTACACAAACAAATTGAAATTCTATTAAAAATATATAAGGAATGTTACTGGTAACCTCATTTAAAATGAATACTTAGTTGAAAATCAGTTTTTATACAGGTTAAAGGATCCTCCCTATATGTAACATGATACTTTGTTTAAATACAGCTCCCAATGCGGGTTTTTCTGTTTGCAACTGAATCATCAAATGTATTGTTGTCTATAATTTGTAATAGTAAACATGCAGACCTTATTCTATTGTTAGTTTTTTTTGAGTCAATATTTAACAAAAAATAATAAAAGGCACATTAATTTACATTTTTGTGTTTTAAATTAGCTGCATATTTTTTATTCAATATTGTCTATATATTGAAAATTATTTTTCAATATATATTAAACATTTTATTCATTAAAAATATTATTACATCAAAAATATCTGAAAAAGGTCAATATGATATTAAATGGTTTCTAATATTAACTTCTATTACATAGATATTAAATGGCTTAAATAAAGCCTAACATAGCCGATATCTTAATTGATATTAAATGGCTTAAATAAAGCCTAAGTCTTTCCCAACACCAAAGCAAATTAATTAAACTGATAAATTGTAAAAATATTTGAAGATAAGTATTTACAAAAATCTATTATTTTTTCATATTCGTCTTATCTATCTAACCGTAAAAAAGTTCTACTCAAGAGAATAATATACTTGAAATGAGTTTACCATTAGAAATTACAATACCATTTACTACCTAAAGATTCTCACTAGGCAATATTATACGCGAACCCCTTTTTTTAATTAAATAAATATATTGAAAAATAAAACACTTCATCCAGTATTAGGTAGAATTCTCTGTCTTGGTGATAAGATACAGTAAAGTTATACCTTACTATTGTACATATAAATGATAACATAATATATGTAGATAAAGTTTGTTTTTAAACTGAAATTAGTTATTTAAATTATATTAAATTTAAAATTAGTTATTTAATTTTATAATTTAAAATATGAAATGATATTAAATAAATTTAAATGTCAAAATTATATATTACTTGATTATAAAGTGTATTTTGTAAATTTCAAATGATATTGTATATTCAAATAATAATATTAAAATAATATAAATTAATACAAATAAAACTAAATCTTATTCTTTTTATTTAATGTCTTTTAAATATTAAGACTATACAATTGTAAGATTATACACAGACAAAATACTTTTATTCAAAATGCCAAAGAAGGAGCTCTTTTGTAACCGGCAGGGTCAGAAAATGTGTAATTTTGTTAAATAGAGATCTCGAAACTTATTGTTGTGAGCAAATAATTTCTGCGGTAACCGATACTTCGTGTACAAAGGCCGACATTGACGTGGGGCAGAGTAATTTTGTAATGCATTGGAATAGCGTATCTATACACTTTTTTATGCTTTTGATGAAATTAGCACAAATATGCTTTGACGGTGAAACATTAATTTCCTACATTCAATACACTTCATCTAATATAATGATTGTGTGTATTTTGAAAACTTTTTAACGCCAGACGTAATTAATAAACATGTGTATTAGGCTATGTGTATGTATTAGAATTTGCCAACTTTCTATTCCCGGTCGGGTCAAAGCAGAAAACACTTTTTCTCTGGTCAGTGTGCTTGTGGTATAAGGTATACCACAAGCACACGTTGTTTCTGATTCCATAACACAAGTGATTAAGTTGCTGACTTTGGGATCTACCTATGTAATTATAACGCATTATTAGATATTAAATTTCTTCTTTAAAAACATTATAACTAGCTTGAAAATTCATAAATATTTTTCTTTATTAGGGTGATAAAGAATGTTTCAAGATTAAGAAGATAAATATTCTAGAAGGGCTAAAGGCTATTTTTGTTGCACATTATATTACAAATTAAAACATAAAAAAAGATTTGTTTGATAATCACTTTAACACCGCATGTATGGACTGACAGGGCACAAAGAAATATACACTCATATGATTAGTATAAAATTTATCCATGTAGTGCAGACATAAGTTTAAATTTCACTTTCCGATAGATTCTAATTTGCGATATACAGATATATATATTTCCTGTTGCCTGCTGGTTCCGGATATATTGCATTGTTGATTTTGGTCCTGAAATATATTTTTCTAAAGACTTTCTACGGCGCCATCTATTGAGTAAATAATATAGCTATGAACAATCAACTTGATATACCAAATAACACTTTTGTGAAGATTCTCAATTGATCTAGTCAGTTTTTAAGTTATATCATTCTTTAGCAAATGTATTAAATTACTATAGCATACTATCCACACCACTCTTATTCCATTAACGGCATGTAAAAGTCCAATGTAGGGCAAAGGCCTCTCCTGTAAGGAGTATTTCCCATACAATACCATGTAATAATATCTCCAGTCCCTTCAATGTTGGTATAGTTATAGTTAACACTTAGAGATAGTTACAAAGCAAACTGACGTAAGCTATTTTCGAGCCTTAAGCTCATAGACTTATCTTGCTGCAGCTATGGCAAGAAAAGGAGTGGTATTCTTTTACGCAGATATCATACAGTTATTTTATTACTTGCTTCCAAAAAAATGTGTTTAATTTTTTCTTCTACGCAGTTATCCAATACTGGAATAGACATAATTCTAGACAGTGAAATCCTTTCTATTCGCTATTCACCGAAGCTTATTTAGAAACAGTTGTTTTTACACTAAATATCATTTTAATATAATCTAAAACAATTTGTATTTAAGTAATTTCATGTCCATTTATACTTAATACTATAGCCACTTCTATATACGCAAGCAACTAACAAATACTTCAAAGTAACCGTCCCTACACGACCTCTCCGCAAGCGATATCAAAAAATCCATCTCATAATCAATAAATCGTACCGAACAATTGTCATCAGACGCGCCGACAAAATGTCTAGAGATGTAAGCTATATTGCTACACAAATGCAACTATTATTTACACTTGAAAAGCCATTGACTCAAGTGTTGACATCTCTATTATGTAACAACTCTCTGGGGTGCTTGGCGAGCACTTTGACGCTATTTTTTTTTTGCTACTCGTTAATGACATATGACATACAAAGAGAGACATAACCATTGACAGTTTACAACAGTTCTCACATGCTGTCATTACACGGCTGTAAATTTGTAAAAGCTCCTTTGACACGGTCGGCAATCGCGAAAATGCCGGAGAAAAATTTTATGTGCAGATAAAAGAGGACTAAACTGCCTTTATAATTTTTTTTCCTTTATTTTTGAAAGTTAAATGTTTACAGTTACGTGTCAAATAAAATGAAGATATATATTTAAATTTTATTTACAAATGTATTTGTATACACAAATTAAAGTACATTATGAAAGTTGGTATAAATAAATACCAACATAAAAAATTATTCCACTTCTGAGGAGCAGCTATCCTCAACTTTGTCTGCACGATCTGAAAAATAAGGAGCCGTTAGCATTAAAAGATAACTGTGCATTCTAAAGAATTTTAGGCTCAATCTCTAGTTTTCAAGACATCCCCAACATTCGTTCTGACCTGCTTATAATATAAATATCTTTACTTCATTATGAGCATACAATATGTCAGTGTGTATATCACTTTAAATATTATCAATATCTAAATTAGAAGAACAGACATACATCAGACTATAATGCTAATAAAACAAGATATGAAATGACTACCTAAGGTTTATGTTTATATTTTAGACTAATTTTTATTGAAATAAAGAAAGAAGAAAGAAATATATGTTCAGACATGTTTAATGTCAATAAATATACGTCAAAATATGTACATTAAGTTGAAATATATGTACGAGTATGTACATTAAGCTTAAGAATGTTAAAATCTTTCATAATTCTCATCCGAGACGCCTTCCTTCCAGTGTTACGAAACCATAGTACTTCGGCCAAATAATATAAAATAAAGTAATCCCTGATGGGCTCAAAATAACACCTCTTCGGTCTCAATAGCCTCCAAGCCTCACCCTTCTGACGATGAGGCTTAATAAGGATTAAGATAGAGCCTTTTTAAAAGTAAAAAGCTTCTCGTGTATTCCGCTTATGATATTTTTATTTTTATGGCGGCTGTCTGTCGTTATGGATTCGTCGGTGACATTTAAATTCATCGTTTATCAGGTCTGTGTCACTTGCCTTTTTTAACTGTATAAATTAATTAGATTTTACAAAAAAAATAAGCACATAATTTAGATTGTTTTTGTTTACTATATATTCGATTAACGCCTATATCAAAATCATAAATAAAATATCTTCACGCAATTCCCAATACAGGGGTAGGCAGAGGTCTAGTCTAGACAATTAAGTTCCTTTAACCCACCATCCACCGAAGATATTTCGGGACAACGTGACAGGTGGTGAGCCCGTCACCGTCTTTATGTCCAAGCCAACGATATAATTCGTACATAAGTTTTTGAAAAACCCATTGGGTACGAGCCTGCCACCTGGTGATCGAACTCGGATCTCTTGACTTAAAATTCCGACCACCGTACCACTCAGCTATCGTGACTTTTTAATATTATAAAATCTTTGACGTAATATCCTTAAATGTAGAATAAATATCTTCACGACGTTCCCAATACTGCGTTGAAGTGTTGAAGGGTTTCTGTCGTTTCAGAAAAGAATATAGTTATTTATCAGAGGAGCGACAATTACTAAGCACTCGTTGATGTCTCTTTTCGAAAGTCCCTTTATCTTATTATATTAATTCCTTTTTTATCTGTTTTATAACGTTTTAGTTGTTGCTAATCTAAAATCGAAAATTGAGAAAGATTACTTTTTTTTTTTCAAAAAGTTTTGTTTCGCTGGCTTATTTTTTTAATATTTATTTAGGTAAATTATTTTGCTGGCTGCTTTTTTATCTTTGTTATTACTTGTTTTTTTGTATCTTTACGTAATTACTAAAAGTGGTCTAGACTATTTAGTTCTTTTGACTTACATTTCACTGGAGCTTATTTGGGACGTGACAGACACCGCCTTAGTGTCCAATCCAAAGACTTACATAGATATACATACATTTACATACATTTACATATGTAAATATTTAAATAAACATCCATGACTAGAGTACAAACATACAAATACACCACGAAAATTCTAGCAACTCTATCAGGATTCTTGCAACCTTCAGCTTCGAAGGTAGAGGAGGCTATCAGGTGGGTACTCTTTGCGACTCTCATATTTTTCTTATGTGTTATGGAACTAATTATAAAAGTCATTTCTATTGAGTTAGATAATCAAGAAATACACTAACGATCCGCACATTACCATGTTAACATTATTTACACTTGAATACAAGTAAAAAAAAAAGATAGTAATACTGGTATTATATCAAAGCTTGACTACCGCGCGCTGTCCGCAAGGTTGGTACACCTCATTATTTCATTGGCAACATTATTTCGGCCGCATTGACTGCCGGCTCTGGTAGCTCACGAGTAGAAAGGTGAAGATTCCTTATTCAGTGCGGTACAATAGTAGAAGATTGATTTATAGTGCCGCTGTTGTAATGGTGTTATGCGCTATAGACGCATACGTTCGGGTACGGATAGAACAAAAATTATTATGTTTTTTTTTATTTCGTGACGTAATTGCATTGGACATCCATTCATTAGTTTTATTTCATCAACATCATTTTCAAATAACAAGAAGAGTAATAAATTAAATATGAAATTCTGTGATAATTTTCTCTTTGCAGTTTCTGTTCGGTATATTAATTTTGCCGTGTTCTTATGGTATGAGAATAATATTACCTTCCTTACGACATGCACACCAGCAGTCACGTTGTTCCAAGAAAAATTCTTCGGTGAAAAGTGGGTTGAGAGGACTTAATTGTCGGAACCTCCCTCTGTCTACCCCAGTATTGGGAATAGCGTTAACATATTTTTTTCTTTCTTGAGTGTCATAAGAGATGTAGAGACCTAACCTTGAACATTGCAATGGCGGTCGACAGATTGTGGAATAATCATCACGATAAATTTTCCAGGCGAAAATTAAACAGACCCATGATGAGCGGTAGCATCTAAAATGCGAAATGTCTAGTTCTACGACTGCTTATCCACTTAAAAAAGATGGCGTTTATGGTATTTTGTTCCTTGCGTGCCCACCAGAACTGTACTTTATTTAGTATCTGTATTTTAATTTAATTACTACTGATTATTATTAATTACTATTATATTATTTACATGTGAAAAGTTATACTATAAAAGAAATACTAAAATAAACATTTAAAATATTTCAATTTACTGTAAATGTATATTTTTATTATAATAAATCGTTAATTGTTCTATGTTCAAATTGTCATTGTTCTTTATGTTAAAAGTAATATAAATGTTAGGTTGCGTAAGTAGTCAACGCAATATGTTTTATTTATGACGATTTCATTGTCTATGATTTGTCGACGCTACTCGTCAGTTCTGATTCACGCTAACAAATCGCCGTCTGCTTTGCGCTTGCGTAGGGACGGACGTCTGCAAGACATTCTAATTTATTTCTATTAGGACTACACCTGAATGTTATACAAGTTTCAACTCCCTCGGGGCATACGATATAGCCTGCGTATGTTAATCACCGATCTTGTTACGTGAAAAGAACTAAATAGTTAGGTTAAAGTTTATTAATAGCTTTACTTCTTTTGTTTATTTTAACAAAAAGAATATGTTTCGTAACTAAGAGAAGTTACTTCGTATTCAAGATTGTAATATCTTGTATTAATCTAAGAAATACTAATATGAAGGCTATTGTACATAATAAAGATCTTCAAAAAACCTGGAATGGAGACAGAGGTTTATCGCCAGAGGTCTAGACAATTTTATCAGAGAACATCTAAGATGGGATGTTTGATAAAACATTTTATATTAATTTGTCAATATTAATAAATTAAATTTGTAATGCCTGTGAACACTGTAGCAGTGCAATCGTTGATAAGTTTCAAAACAAATAGTGGTACAAGTCATCCTCCAGAGACTACTTACTTGGCTATCGTGGCCTTTATTGTTTTTTGATTTTATTAATATAACGTAAATTAATTACATTTTTTAGTGTTTAAATTAAATATGCTTAAGTTTTAAGTTTAAGACCCCTTATTAAATTTAATTATTTATTTTAGAGTATAACTATACCGATACCGATTTTAGAACAAAGATATCTTTAAGTCACATGTCAGATCTCATATCAAGAGAATGTCAAGACGCGAAAGAAGCCAACCTTCTCCAACCCTTGTCATAATGAGGACTTAAGACAATTTTAAGTATTTAATTTTGTATGTAACATTGTAGAATTCTGTAAATGTGAAACATAAAGAAAAACTAAAAAGGTGTAAACCAACTAATTTTGTTTGGATAATGATTAACTCCGTGGAAAAATAAACTAAATGAATGAATATAACCCGAGAGTGTCAGTTGCAGTATATCAAATTTAAGATTTTGAGTTATATAATCACGTATATATCAGTGATATAATCATTAGCTTGAATCAATCAACAGTCCTTTTGAAGGTAAATGGGCACTACAGCTCATAAATATAACAAATAGTTTGAATTTAAGAAATAACTCTGAAGATTTAGACAATATCGTTAAGAACATTTCAAATAAAATACTAACTACAATCTATACAACAAAGTTATAAAACTATAATTTAGAATGAATGCAATCTACCGATAAAGACTATCATATAGCTTGATAAAATGAAATCATAACAAAGAAAAGCTCTTTGTTTTATCAAAAGTTTAGTAAGCTTCATACACATTTCGGTGAAACTCTACGAACAACCCGTAACAGGTACGGTTTGTGTTTGCATTAATTAACAAAAACATTAAAAACACGAACGAACGCATCACCATCAAAACTTTCATAAAAGAAGCAATTAAAATTGTAGCATTCCTTCAATGTTAAACACCTGACAGCCCCGCCACAGACAACTTTTAAAAATAAATAAATTCGAAATTAAAAAAAATGAAAAAAGAAAACGCAAAGGCACAAACATCAAACGATCATTATGATACTCGACAATTCAAAGGGCCCACTAACCATGCATACGTACTAACTTTAAAAAGTTAACGGATACGTCACATCCCTGTTAATTATGTAAGTATACAGAAAGCGCCCCGCTTCGCTTTATTTTATAAAAACGCAGTGAAAAGGAAGAGCGCCTTTGACGTTTCAAACCTAAACGAGTAAGTGCACTCAGCGGAATGGGTTATATGTTTTCACAAAGCACGCACTTTGAAATTACTTTGAATTTGATATAAATTTGAGAACGTCGCGACCAACCACCAGCCAGCCCTAGCTACAATGTCATCAGTACCGTTGCACGCGATTCTAAATAGGCAACACACACTAGTGCAATCGCTACCTAGGCACAGATGCTAAAACTTTGTATTCTTTATGGTTATTTAAAACAAAAGCTGACACTATTGGAAATCCTAAGTAATGCACATAATTTTTCTTCTTGTATTTGTATCGTTATAATTCTAAAAGTCACTGTGAAATATGAAAACATCTTAAAAAAATAAATATCAATTAATAAGAATTCATTGATCAGTAATTAAATATTTATTTTTAACCGACTAGTTTGCTTTTTACAGCATACAGAGAATAAAATATAATTTTTTAAGTCGTCTCATAAAATTTTTGAAGAAGTATCATTATGTAACACCACGTGAAAATTAAAAAAATGTTTTAATAACATTGTCACTGGCACATAGCTATTACCATAAAAGACTACGAGTGACAGAATAAAAAGAAAGAATAAGAACAAATGATTAAACCGGATATTTTAAAACGAAACTGAATAAAAAAAAAACACTTCGTGCAAGTGTCACATGTTAGAGGAAAAGAGTAAGCGTTCCGAAATTCGATTAGTAAATCTATTCAGTAAAGAGCGAGGCATTAGCGCCACCTGCGTCTCCTTGAACGGCGCTGAATCAAAGTGGGAACTAATGAGGTGTGCAAGCGGAACCTACCAGACGTCCCATCTTTAAGAGAACTCGCGGGAAACCCGCTTAGTGCTGTGAAATAGATTCTTTGCAGATACCTCGATGTTATTGAACGTTGCAATTTGTATTTGGAATGTTGTCATATATTTGTGACAACATTCCAAATACAAATACATTGTAACTTTAAAATTAAGTTTCGAGATAGTCGCTTCATGTGTCACGATTTTTTCAAATTGACCTCTGTCTACCCTAATATCGAGAATGCGTGATGATATTAATTTAAAAAAACTTAAATAAGTTCATTGATCGTTTGACTAGTTGGATTGAAAATTTGTATTAAGGTTGTTAAGAGAATAATTATTTCTATTACTCCAGGTTAATGAAGATTGCTAAAAAAGTTAATTGTTTAACAATCATAACCCACCTCATTTGAAATGTATCTATCTGTCTCTATCGTAGCACTAGACGCTACGAACCCTTATCGCAACTCGGTACAATAATGCCTAAGAATTATTTATTAAACGCAGCTATTAGCGAGGTAATCTCAAGACCTATCGAAATAAGAATTTCTGATTGTAAAAAACAGTTACAGGTATATATTTTGTGATATTTTGAGTTTAGGATTTTAAGAATCTATTAAGATTTACATAGGTTTTGAGTAAAAATAAAAAAAAATAGTTTAAAATTTGAAACCGAATGAAGCTATTACCGAGGTATGCCAAAGTGACTGCAGCTAATACCCCGAAACTTGATCTTATTACCGAGGGTTAAAAAAATAATAGCCATTTTGATTCCGTACAAAATATTTATTTAAAAAAAAAACAATAATTCGGCTACTCTACGTACTTATTCACCAACAATCTTTAACTTCGATACATATTTAGGCAAATCTCTTTATAATAGCTTACAAAAATATATCTTGAGTATAAATCTTATTATATCTTGAGTAAAAAATAAACTGCTCGTTACAGTAAAAATACTAAATTTTATTTTTGCTGATCTGAGTTTAAGCCTGAATCAAATTTTTATTCTTTTTCCGTGTAACTTTCTTGTATGTTTCTTCTTGATTTTCTTTCCCATTGCATCCTGTTTACGTTTTATTTTAAGTTTTGCTTCTTTTTTCCTTATCTTTTTCTATTCTTCTATGACGTTCCATGCGGCAATAGATACCGAATAGTTCCTGTCTCTTTTTTTGTAATTTTCTTTTTTGTTGGTTCTATTTTTTAGGAAAATAAAATACATCTTAGTACGGTGAAAATAAAAAATGGAATATAATGGTAATTTTTTCTTATCTATGACAATAAGAAATAAAAGTAAATTGAATAAATTTATTTTATTAACTTTTATTTCTCATTCCTATAGACCTACGATAAGTCCTACGGTAGTCAATTTCCACCAGTTGAACTGTTAGACAACTGTTTATCTCACTCCAATTAAAATACAACAATAAATAATAAAAAATTTCGCGCCGTTTTAGAACCATTATAATAAACACAGATAATATTAAATACAGATTAAATATGACAGAGTATTCAACTGAATATCGGTAAGACAAACAGCTCTATCGACATGCCATCTCCTGTACCAGCTTAGCTGGTATTTTTAAATCGTCAGCAACGACTTTATACCCGTTTAGAGAGCTCCGCGTGCCGAGCCGAGCCTTTGACGTTCTCAGACGGCCACTTACACGGGGTAACTGTTTTTTCAACATTTTCCAACATTTGCATACTCTTACTTAGCTCAGATCTTTTCTAATGTTTTATTTCCTTATCTGTCTAGTCGCAATTTGGATTTTTCGTGATTTTTAAGTAGGTTTTTTTTAAATAAAATAAATAAATTCACGAACTTTTACACAATACTGGGGTGGTCAGAGGTGAGGTCTAAACAGTTCAGTCCTTTCAATTCCCATTTCACCTGAGCTGAAAAGCGATAATATCGCATACTGTGTAATTGTCGGCGTACTGGTGTGAAGGGCAACGATGTAAATCAAACACAATAAAATTTTGAAGCTCTTTACAGAAGTCTATAAACCAAAAAAAAAAAACTTTTGAGCCTTTCACATGGGGATCAAACTCGAATCGTTAAATCCGAATTCAGATTACTACCTTAGTTAAGAATCTCATAATAAATTTGAATATATCAAATAATACCTTACAGTGACCAAGCTTTGATTGATAGTAATAGATTGCTTTTTTTTTAAATAAAAATTTTAATCCTATCACGAAAATGTTGAGTAATTATAAAATAATTAAATAATTATATTAATAATTATAATTATTTTGAATAGTTAAATTTAGGAGCGAAATGCCATTGCCATGAAATATTTAGTTACTAATTTCGTGATGTAAACGCTCACTACGAACGGATTTTACGCAAATCCTGTTCAAAATATTTTTTTATCAACCATTAGCATTTTCGAAGTTTCGAAGTTATATGGGAGTTGGTAATTAACTTCTACCATTTATAGTATAGTCCACGTGGGCGAAGTCGCAGGCGGAAAGCTTATGAATTTATGAACAAAAGGTTAGTCGTTCAAAGTTATAACATATGAATTTTTATTTCGTGCAATTTTTAAATACGTCTAAGCCGGAAGGAGGCCGTTTAAAAGTTTGATCGCGAATGCTTCCCACAGCTTTTCCCACAGGCGTCCGGCGGGGCTACACCACAAGCCCAGTCTATAGCTAATTAGACTAATTAGAAACAACTTTTTGTACATGCCGAAGTAAGCCGATACTTCGCCGAGTGTGAGTGATAACGAGAGCTGTATAAAGGCTGCCGCCGATCTCGGCGCGCGATAACCGGACGTTTGATTGGCCGTGATGTATTATATTTTGTTATGATGCCGAGATGCCCGTTGCGGCGTATATCTTCACGACGTTTTCGACTTTGACGTGCGACAGTGAAATTTACGATGTAAATTATGCGAAAAACGATTTCTTGCTGCAGTGTATTTGTAATTTCGCGAGCCACTGAGGTTAGAGTGCATATAGCACTTTTTATAACACGATAGACGACTCGATAGCATAGATGGTATTGATCATGCCTTCGAAGCTAGGGGTTGTAGGTTCTGATTCCGCTAGGGAATAAAATTATTTTTGTTTAAATTTGTGTGATGAATATGAATGTTCATACGTAGTCGTGGTTCACGACTCGTGAATGTTTATATGTGAATATTAATATTAAGTATATTGTATAAACAGCGATAGGCTCAACATATGACACGTTGTCCCCAAAAGGCCTCGTTGAATCGGTCAAAAGCACATAATTGTGCAGATCTTTCTCTGCACGTGTATTGGAAATATGCTAGAAGATTTTTCTTTTTTTTTTCCTTTATAACAGCAAATGCTTCACCTACACCATTAAAATTTGGTGTCATTATCAAATTGCGGATTTCAAGTATCTCTCCGTTAGTGTCCACGCGACCTCTACGATTGCACATTACTAGAATCCAATTTAGGAGGCACTCCCTTTGACAAGACTTAAAGCGAGTCTATCGACCCTCAGGTTTGAACCTTTGGCCCATTGTGCGCCACGAGGGGAAATATCAAAGTAGAGTCATTCGATTGGGACTTGAAAAGATCAAATACGTGTCCCGATATTTGAGTACCTGTGACTTTTATTATGCTTTCGACGTTACACAGTTTTTTTTTTTTCAGAAAAGTCAAAGTGCTCGGGGAACGGTGCTTGTTACCGTTGTGGATATTTATTTATTTATAGTCACGCGTTTTTCAAATACTGTGACAGGTTTTGATCGGTTCGTTCCACATTTCACCGGATTCTAGTTTGGAAGAATGTGACAGGTGGTAAGCCTGTGGTCCTTTTGGTGTATAAGCCTTTGTTTTGGCCATTAAATAATAGAATCCGTTGGCATAATAGAATTCGGTGAAATGCGGGGCGCATGAATGTAAAACTGTCTAGAGGTCTAGCTCTGACTATCCCAGTATTGGCAATGCAAAATTTAGTCAAGATGAAACGATACACTTCCCTACGCTAACCTTGTGTGCTTAGTTAAATTCTTTCGTTGTCTATTCCAAAGAGGTCTTACATAAGTTTAAGACTGGTTAAAAATAAAAATTAAATGAAAAAAAAAAAACAATAAAGAATACTCATTCAAACAAAACGTAAGTAACAACTTCCTATTGTTACGAAGAAACATTAGTTTCTCATTTACAAAACACTGCCAACATCTCATTTAAACTATTAAAAAACAAATCTTCCGACAGTTTGACATGCAACTCCGACTACCGTTCAGTTGCCAGCGTGATGGGTGGTACGGCTCCCAGCTATCGTTCCCCCACCGCTTCATTACCGTGATCCATCGATCACTATCGATCCTCACGAGCGCCGCAACTATTTCTACTATGCAACAATAGATGGCGCTTTCCGACAATATTCAGAATCATCTACCAATTAGCATTCGACTTTTTCTCTCGTGAGAAACGGGATACGGTCTTGATTGTAATTGATGATTCGATTGTACTCGCATTGTTTATTGAGATTTGTGCACAGTTTTGTTGTTATTAACAGTTCTATTCTTATTAAATTTTTGGAATTTCTTGTAATTTATAAAGAGTAATGAAGTTGCTGTGGAGTGACAATGTCCTTTCAACTCCCTTTTCAAAGAAGTTTATTAGGAATACCGTGACAGGTGGTAAGCCTATCGCCATCTATACAAAAATATATAAACGTCCATGACTTGAGTACAAACATTCATATTCATCGCACATATATTTGCCCCTATCGGGGTTTAAACTCGCAACCCTTAGCTTGAGGCGTCGGTGTCACTACCAACTCGGTTATTGAGTCATGAATGTATATCGTACCTATTCAATATAGTAAGTTAGCAGTTACTCTCAACCATATTCATTCACAGAATCGCGGATGCTCTGAACTCCTCATTGAGTGAGGATCGCTGCGGGCAGTCGGTGGTGGTGGCAGAGGAAGGCAAGGCGTTGTGGTGGCGCTGCACGGGGGCTGGGGGCGGGCGCCGGCGCCCGCGCACGCCGCCACCACGCTTGTGGGCGGGCTGGTGCCGCCGCCGCGGGAACCCACCACGGCGGCAGAGGCTTTCTGGAAGATGCCGCACAAAGGTAATAAGAAAATGAAATTTTAATAAGTTTGAAGTCACGACAGCCGAGTGGTTGGGTGGTCGGAATTTCGAGTCAATAGACCCGATTTCGGTGGGGTTCGACCAATGAGTTTTTTAAAAACTTATGTATGAATTACGACGTCGGCATGGACATAAAGAACGGCGACGGGCTCATCACCTGTCACGTTGTCCCGAAAATATCTTCGGTGGAAGGTGGGTCGAAGGGACTTAATTGTCTAGACTAGACCTCTGTCTACCCCTGTATTGGGAATTGTGTGAAGATATTTATTTTTTATTTTTATAAATTTTAAAAAGAAATTTATGAAGCATAGAGTAAACGTAGAAAGTAATGTCATCATGCTTGATAGGCATTAAGTCGGTCATTTTGTTAATTTCTTCTTGTTGCAAATGGAGTTTAAATAGAATAATTCGTACAGTACCATCAATTACAAATAGTTAAAGTTATAGGTCGGACTTATACCCTCTCCTTTCTAGCATCTTCTGTATATCTCACTGGCGTTTGGAATGAATTTGCTATAGTTTATCTCTGGGTCGTGAATGTTGGAGACTCTATTCATCGTTGTTTGAGTTGTTGACTAGATATCCTGGCATTTTCTTCTCTGACATGGGAACTTCAATACGAAACGGAGCCAAACTTAAGCAAAACATTTTATCGTTAGAGGTGACTAAGGGAATAAATAGAAATGCCCTGTAAATTGTAAAAGTTACACTCAGATGTATATATATATAGAGGTTTTGAAAAACAGTTTTACCTTTATGCATAGGTTCGAGATGATTATATTAATTCCACTTGTAAGATAGTCTGTAGAAAATAACTAACAGGTCGGTAACATATATTGAAATAGTTAAAGAACTGTTGTAAGTGGGAAACGCCTCAGCTTCTTTAAGAACTGTTAACTTGGTCCAAAACATCTCAACCCCCTGACAGAAACTAACCTCGTGTTAAGCTACAACTTCACTGTCGCCAACTTCACTCCAATTTTAGTAATAAAGCAAGCACTAACTAGAGGCAAAGTTGGCTCCTTGCGTTACAAGTCGACAATAGTTCAGAAGTTAACAATGTTGGTGCCTGCCGTTTCCTCTGCGTCACAATCTTGACGAGGTTTTGGTGACTCGCGAGTTATAATGATTTGATGCGCATCTTAACTCTTGTTTCGAGAAATTTGTAGCACTGAAGTTAATTAAAACTATAGCGAATAAATATGGATTTGTTTCTGTTCAATTATTACATTATGGATTCAAACTAATCTGTACCGGATAACTTACTTAACTAGCCTATGAAAGTCCACTGCAGCCTCTTCTCAAGAGGCATGGTAGTCGAGTGGGTGGGTGATTGAAATTCGAGTTAAACGACCCGAATCCCTAGGTTGCTCGTACCAATAGATTTTTTTTAAAAACTTATGTACGATTTATATCGTTGGCTTGAACATAAAGACGGCGACATGTCTCACCGCTTGTTACGTTGTCTTCTGTGGAATGTGGGTCGAAAATACTAAATATCTAGACCTGTCTATTCAGCATTGGGAAAGGCGTGAGGATATTTTTTAAAGAAGGGTTTGATATAATCGTCACATTTTGTAAGGATTGTCGATCGCAGTATTAGACAACGCACTTTTTAATTTATGTCTGGTATTTTTATGAAATGTTTATCCCGTTTTTTATCAGTGGTCCTTGCTTTTCTCTCAGCCGCAGTTTGAAGTCATTTGCCAATTACATTTGATAGTAATTGGCAAATGACTTACCCCTGCCACTAGCTCGTTTTCCCAACCTAAAAAAGTGTTCACCTTTTGATAATTCTATGAAACCGCGAAAGTCTAAACTAGTAACAAAAGACAATTGTTCAAACTCATCACACTACACTAAGGAATGTCGGATCTAGGATAAATTTCCTCATCACTACTTGAAACATCCAATGTTTAGTTGTTTAAAACCAAAAGTTGAAAACTATCAAGTCGACATCAGAAATAAAATTATTATTAACTTTATTAACAGAAATAAAAGTTACCAATAAAAGTTTCGTCGAAGTTGAACTTTGAAGAAGTTAGTTTAACTTTACCAGACTGTTCCGGTGGAGTTTTTAACGTCTGGAAAAGTCTTTTATATCAAACACATTAGGCTTACTAATTCAAAATGCGTAAACAAATTCAAGAACATCATGACCACATTTATTAATCGAATTAAGAAAATCCATATACGTTTATGCATTTGTGGAATAAAGTGGCCACATAAATCACAAATTAAAACAAAAGTCGCATTAACAAAACTAAAATACGTAAAAAATTTAAGAAAAGACTAACACATTGATACGTACTCAAATGTCTTCTTTTTCATATTTAAATGGGACTGTTGTGGGGTGATGTCGTAAGAATAATACCCCCCCCCCTTTCTTTCTGTAGGTGTCGTAAGAGTGGACTAAGGGAAAAGTCCCCTACATATATATGTTCCTAATTATATATAGGGACATAGATATGTAGGGACAACATCACATACATTGCTATGATCCCAAAGTAAGCAGCTTAAGCACTTGTACAAACACCCAGATCAGAGAAAATGTTGAAAAAGTATTTTCTACATTGATAGACCGAGAATGAAACCCGGGACCTCAGACTCAGCAACACTATGAAAACCAGTGTGTATGCCACTCGTCCACGGAGGTAGACGAAATTGATATTTGATATCCACAGATGGCGGAATAATCATCTAGAAATTCGTGTAATCATTAACAATCAGCAGACCCATGATGCGTAGCATTGCCTAAGGTTTGAGGTGTCGGGTACTGAAATCGCAATTGAGCTTGCCTAGCTTGGCGTTTAATCCTCCACACGGGGGAGGCTTGCAATGGTCTTCAACAGGACCTTGCGATGATGATTGTCTGATGGGATTTATATATTTCCCCTACCGAAAATATTCAGACTAATAATATCGTTGTCTAAAACTGCAATCGCCAATTACGTTTGGCGATTATATTTATACCTTTGTATTCGAGGCGGCATGACTTCAGCAGCTATTGTGTTTTAATTAAAAAAAACGTGTCGTGCCATTTTAGTTGTGTCATTCGCATTTACAAAAAAAGAAAAACTTTGATTCGGCAAAAGGTAACGAAGAATGAAAATAGAAATTAATTTTCGATGTAAATTTTGAATTCGGTTATCGTCTTGGCTTTGAGCGTGGCATAACAGAAATATAATTATGCCTCGCCATACCGAAGCCAAGCCAAGCAAACCGAGCATGCGACGATTGTGTCACATTAAGCGACAGATAAAGACAAATAGACCGGAAAATCGGGTGTAAGAGGGAGATAAACAGAGTTTTCTGTATCAAGCCGTTAAAGGAATTTTAATGATTAAGTACCTCGTCGATTCTATAGACCGTGTATACTTGAAACAGACTTGTTATTTTCAGTCTGAAAACTAAGAAAAATATTTGTGTTTAAAATGGAAATGAAATGGATGTACTGCAGTTGTTTCTGCTCTAAAAGTTTAATCTTATTTCTAACGCTAAGTTAAAAGTCACTTACTTATTCCCTAACGACTCATAACTCTGCGAGAGGACATAGGCATCTTAAGGATGATTTGCCAAAATTTCCATGCTTGGTGAGCTTTTTTTATAGAGAAGGGAAGCAAACGAGCAGGAGGCTCACGTGATGGTAAGTGATTACCGCCGCTATGAACATCCGCAATACCAGAGGCATAGCAGATGCGTTGCCGGCCTTTGAGAAAGGTATAGGCTCTTTTCTTGAAGGTCCCTAAGTCGTATCGGTCCTGAAAGACCGCTGACGGCAGCTCATTCCATAAAGTGCAAGTGCGTGGCCAAAAATTCCGCGAAAAACGTACTGTGGTGGAATGCCAAGCATCAAGATGGTCTTGATAGAATTGGACTATGGCGATCGTACCATCAGACAACTCGTACCGTAAATACTGATTGATTTTAGTTTGTGATGGTTATCCCGCTATTTATTGGTATCCATAAACATTAATATTCCCCATTAAATCATTTAATCCCGGCGGGATTCGAATCCGTAACCGTTAGCTTTGGAGCAGATTTACTATTATCTGGGTTATCGGGTAGATTAATTATTTACGAATTATTTACCATCTCCTGTTAAATGTGGGTCGAAAGGACAAATTTGTATAGATCTCTGACTACCCCATTGGGAATAAGTCGTGAGCTCATATAGTACATAAAAGTAGTTTCATAAAATATATTAACTCTCAAAGTATGTTCACTGTCAATAGAAGGGAGGTCAAAAATCTAAGCTTTTTCAGCACATATTTCACGTTCGTTATTTGAACCGGTTGGTAAGCCTGCCGCTGTCTATTGTCCAATCCAAAGACGAGACGTATTGTTTATCTGCAACACTGAACTAATTGAAAACAATTAAATAATTAAATACAAAATAAATATTTCATTGATTGCTGTTTAAAATAAACAATACGAGTGCAAATCAAAATTAAGAAAATTAATACGGCAGAATAATTTAAAGGACCATAACCGGGTTGTCCACGTAAGAGCATTAAAAAAACAAACAAAGGAGCGGTTGGGACGCATGCGCCAAACGTTTTTTTTTGACAACCGGTGACGTCTCGCTGACGGGTATTTTATAAAATGATGAGGGCCAAATTTTTTCACTTCTACGAATAAATTTGATCCACGAGTTAACATTAAATTACATATGAAAACTAGTTACAACAAAAATTTTACACTTTAACACAAATTATTACGTTAAAGTATACTTTTTAGAAGTAACATAAACAGGTAAACTATTTAAGAATTAGATATTTAGTATAGATTAATAGAAATATTGGCAGTCTAGTAATTATTTTTCTTGTTTTTTTTTCTTGTTGTGATGATTCGATGAAACGAAAAAGAAAACAACGAGTGCTATATATTTGTGATATACCTTTTCAGATAATGAAGCACTTTCTTATTTCTGAGAATAAATAAATATCTTCACGCCATTCCCAATACAGGGATAGTCAGAGGTCTAGACAATTAAGTCCTTTCGATCCATCTTATCGATCACCAAAGATAATTTTGGGACAACGTGAATGGTGAGCCTGTCGCCATGTTTACGGCCAAGCTAACGATATAACAACGATGTAATCGTCGTTATAAGTTTTCAAAAGAACTCATTGGTACGAGCCTGCCACCTGGAAATCGAACTCGGGTCTCACGACTGTCCCTCTCGGATATCGTGTCTTTATCTTTTCAAAATATGATGTAGATTATTCTTATTCTCACACATTTGTCAATTGCTAATGTGGGCAAAATTCGAGACTATTCGGTCCATGCCATTGACTTTTCATCGCAGTCTTTTTGGACAACGTAACAGTAGTCTTAGTGTCTAAGCCAACGGTACAATAGACAATACAACACACGATATACTCATAAATATACATAACATATATGACAGGATAGGTGAATATTTATATTAACATACACACATAAGATCGAATACAGGCATTCTTATACAACACACAAATGTTAGTCCCTAACGGGATACGAATCTACAACCCTTTGTTTCGAAGGTAACTCACAAGGTCGGCAAAGTTTCAAAGAAATCAACTTGAGCCTAGTTAGCGTTTCGGGTCGACAAGAACTTCAAAAAATAATAACTTTTTATAGTTCTGATATACGATTATTTTGTTGTTAATTATTTATATCGTAAGCTAGGACGTAAACACGGCGACGGGCTCACGTGTCACGATACCCCAAAAATGTCTTCGATGGATGGTGGGTTGGAAGGACTTAATTGTCTAGACAAATTAGAAGACAGGGGGTCTTAGGAATGTCGTGATATTAAAGGTGATGTTCTTATAGCCCAGTTAATGCATACAGTTATTCATACGCCTAGGCCAATCTCTATCGTGGCGGGATAAACAAAATCTTTTACTCTTTTGGTCAGATCGCAAACCTTTTTTTCCGTTCAAGGCACCTCGGTGTCAAACGCGTCGCAATAACTCTCGTAAAATGTGGAGTCGTTTATTAATAGCGATATTTTTTCCACCCGGCCCATCCACTGAAGGGGGCGTGGTTCACGATATGCGCTATAAATTTATGTCACAGCGAAACAAACGATACGCCGTTACTGAATGCATGAATGGAAATCTAAAGTGTGTTATTTTAACGTAAAAAAAAATCGTAAGCATTGTTAATATGTTTGTTGGGTATTGTCGTGATAGAGTCACGTTTAGCTGATGTTTTGATGACAGCAGAAATCGTGCATTAGCAAGATCGTTATAAATTATGTCTTTATATTTCAAAAGTGGCAGAATGAAAATCATAACGATATTATGATTTTCATTCTGCCACATTAGAGACTAATTATTAACATTCATTACGGTCTGTAAAAGTCCACTGCACGACGTATTTTTTAATAAATAAATAAATACATATATAGGATAGGGAGAACATCACATACATTGCGAAATCAGTGGGAATTGGAAACAATGAAGGCACCACAAACATCCAGACCCGAGAAAATGAAGAAAAAGTGGTTTATCTACATTGTCCCGTTCGGGAATCGAACCCGATATCACGAAATGGCGAAACCTTGAAAACCTTTACGAAACTTGTGCACTGACGTTGTCGTGATAGGAAGTAAAGTCTCCCGTAATCGAGGTTTGCTTTCATGACACTGCTCCGCCAATAACAATTAGAAGCTGCTCCTCCGCCTTCTCCAGAATTGGGTCTGTTTAAGGGTTGGTTATCCATCTTGGTTGGTTGGTCATCTTTGCCGGTAGTTTTTACCTTTGTAGCTTCCTACGACACCCATAGCAAGAAAGGGAATTGCACATACCAAGACTGTGAACATAACTTCTGTCAAATTCTCTATGACTCAGGAATATCAATGTCGCTTATGAAATATCTAGTTACTAACTATCGTACAGTTTAATAATTTCTTAATATTTAACACGGAAAAAGGAAAATAACATGATAATATCGATATAAATTTTGAAACAATAACATTTTATGATTTTCGCAGACGAGTGAAGTACATGCCGGTTCTAATAATGTCGTCAACTCTAAGGTCCCTGGTTCGATTTTGTTCGGGTAGATATAGAAAACAAATTGAAAATTCTACATTTGTTGGTCTGTTTTCTGATGTTCGTGGTACCTAAATTATTTTTATTCCATAACACAAGTGCGTAACTTACTCATTTCGAGATTAGAGCAATATATGCAATAATAACAAAAATGCATTATATATGTTTGTATGTATTTTTTGTGTGTGTGAATTACATTTTAGTTTTATGACTTAATTTTGTTGCGCTTGACCCAAAATTTCACACGAGTGTCTGTAGTCATCGCGTCCGCCTTTTGAGACTTTTTTTAGAAATTTCAATATAGATTAAATAAATAAATTCAAAATAAAATAACGAAAAAAATCAATATTCAATGATATATACAGCTGTAAATTAGTATTAAAATCGTAACTGTTAACATTAAGTTAGGGTTAAATTGAAAATGTAAAAACCCTTAAAACCCCGCATACAGACCAAACGGGATTTGATGCATCCAAAATGGCGTTTACTGTCACAATTAAACTTCCCCCATAGATTTAAACAATTCAAGAACAGATACAAAATAATAATAAGAGGGGTAGTTAAGTGGGGATTGTCTGCCACCAGGTGTGTACTGTCATAAGCAGGGTAACGACCCTTATTTACTTAATCGTGATGTATATAAAGTATTTGATAAATGGTAAAACGCATCAAGGTTTTGATTAATGTATACAACACAATAAATTGTATAATTTTTTTTGCAATTAAATTATCATCCGCGTAGTTTGTATTCTTCATAAAACAAACTTATCAAGTCTTTATGAAATTGGTTTATATTGAAATATAAATGTCTTCATTTATTGAGAGATTGAGAAATTAAATAGCAATTCGGTACATCACGTGACGCTAAACGGAAGAGTAATTTATTTGACAGATAATAGCAGAGTTTACAAAAGTAAAGCGCCACGCTTTAGCTTACGTAAACTTTTTAAATATCACGTTCTCATACACGCTGTTAGAAAAAAACATGCCAAATATTAATTGAAAGTCACAGTAGCCGCGTGTTTGGGTCATCGGAATTGGAATCAATAGACATGAGTTCGATCTCCAGGAGGCGGGCTCAAACCAAGGTGTTTCTTCAAAACTGTGTACGATTTACGAGTATGTAAAACGTCAAACCGATTGAATAAATTATAAGCAAGATCTCGCTATTCCGAATTTTACTCAAACGAATTGAGTTTTCAATGTTGTTTCAACCTCTAAGTCATATAGGCAATTTTTTATCTAAAATAATTGACTTTAAAAGCTCCCCCGTGGTGATGTCTACTTCTAACGTCTGTTAAATAATTTTGATTGTTATGTTTTATTTCTTTCCAAATGATCAGACAGATGCTTGCCCCTAGCGGGAGTCGAACCCGCAACTATTATCTTCGAAGATCTATTGTTTATCCGCAACTATTGTCTATCGGGTCGTCGTCCTAATAATTTCTTATCACAAGAACATAACATCTTTTCGCAATAAAGAAATCGTATATTCTTTGGAAACACTCGATGGTATCAGCCTTCCACAAAAGGAATTGAAAAGTGTCTTAGTGATGTGAGGAGCTCCGGGGATTAGCGAGCTCCCTTACCACTAAGTTATCACACATGTCAAACATTAATCGAAATTCTCAAGCATCGATATTTTACATAATCGATTATATTATGTATTCCCGGGCATTGTGAACGAAGTTTGCTCTCGTTAGTCGAAACTAAACCGTACGAAATAATAGTGTAAAATAATAAAAATAAACCGACAACTATACATAAATTTATAGAGTCGCGCCCATAAAAACGAGGATTAAAAATAAATCGCTCGAATAAATTGCACCTCTGAAATTAAAACACTCCCTCGCACGACACGCGTACTTGGCCGTATGTAGCGGTGTAAACCACAGGCGTTTGTACGTTTCATTCAATTGAACATATCCATAACTATTATTTGATCGAAATCTATAGTAAAGTTAATATCTAACTCTTTCTATATTGTAAAAAAATTGTATTGTTGTACCGGTAAAGGATTGTTAAATTTTAAGTAATAAACATCATATGAAAGCATCCCCTAACTTTTGTTAGATATTTTAATTCTCATGTTGAATTACTAATTATTAGCATACATTTAAAATTTAAACATATTGTTATGAGTCAATTTAGTTAAAAATAAGATTACAAACTGAAATTCGACAGTAAAATACTAAAATGAAAGAATTTACACTGTAGAAATACCAAGCTTTCCTTATCACCAGTTCTTCATGAGAATGACATAGACTCCTGTTAAACGTTATGACGTAAGAAAATGGGCCAGTAGCCAAATTTTAATGTAGCCAATTTAAATTGTGACAAGTGAAAATGTGCATCTAAAAACTAAATATGGACAAACTCAAAAAGTTTTACATGTAAAATGACTATTTATATCTTTCCATTTATTATTTCATATTCTATATGCGTGATAAGACAAGGCATGCCTTAAATGTAAAGTATTTCGACCCTTTCAAGTTTTACAGTTGCTGATGCAGATGTTTACAAAATTAATTGCATACACCCAATTATGACATAACGATCTCTGTTTCTTTCACTTTCCGCTTCACTTAGCGCTCCTCTACCTCCACCGCGACAGCTAGTCTTTTGTGACCGTATTAGCAGAGCGTGGGGGTCTACCCTAGCGATTGTCCATTGTTCTTTTAACAGCCGCCCGCTTGTTAGTGCGCGACCAACAGTTGACGACGAAAGGTAAGCACCAAGAGGTGTTATTAATAACGGGTTTCGGCGTGAAAATACGTCACTTAATTGGCGAACGGCGTCGCTGTTAATTCGCGTCGCGGGGCAACGAACTCGGCGAAAACATTTCTATTGTGGGATATTTTTTTTAATAACCAACCTCTTCGGTTATTGGTTTGAATAATCACGGCGTGTTTATGCTACGCTTGGGTGTTTTATTTTTAATGATTTTTTTTATTATCTACGGTGTCAGTATCGAAAGTTACATTGCTAAGTATAAGTTTTCTGTATCTAAATTTGATGATTGATGATAATGTGATGTGAAATCTTAGAAAATACTTGTAAATTTTAAAAATGATAATACTAACATATCTAACAATAGCACCGAAGTCAGTATTAGTTGAGAAAAGAGATACAAGTGGCTGATATTTACGTGCTAAAATGTTTTGCGATGCATTTAGCAGCAGGAAACGAAGACTCGAACAGCGTATTTCAAAATATTATTGTAAATTGATCAAATCAAATCAGTATTATACTGATAAATACTTATCAAATAACTACTGAAAATCACTGTAAATCACTGAAAAATATTTAAAATTCATCATATTATAAAATTGTGATGTGTGCGACTAATGAGAAAGCTTAAAGTACAAATAAAAAAAAAAAAAAAATAAAAATGCATTTATTTGGAACATTAAGCATATGTTAACAATCTATAGTGTACGATAATAACAACCTTAGTAAAAACTGTGTCGTTGCTATTAACGCAATATATTTAATAAACAAAGATCGCCAACAGGCTTAAAATGTAGCCGTTATGACGAATGTATTATCACGAATGGGAAAGTGGCAATCCAGGGGTAGACAAAGGATTATACAATAAAACCTACCATCTGTGTATTTACCTCGGGTCTCTTGACTCGAATTCCAATCACCTAACCACTCGGCTATCGTGACCCTTACTATTAATCGAGTTATTGGTAAAAAAGGAACAAAGAAATAAGTAACAATGTTAACATAATTTTTATCATTAGTAAGTCAGTCCAGCTTACCCCCTTAGCAGTGAGTGGAGACAACAATATGACAATACCCTGTCTTACGTAATGCAATAAAGAAACAAAAGAAATATTAAATTAATGATATTCCAATCCAATCTCGGCATGAAAATTACAATCGGAGACGACCGCAAAAAAAGGGGGAAAACAATGAACCTTTCGCCGACCCCCCCACTCTTTAAGGCCTTAATCAAGCCCTGCCCTAAATTCGCCCACAAATTGCATCCAATTGTTCACTTTTTACCGCGAGGCGTGTTTGCAAGGGGTGGGTAAAAAAGGAATTATCTGTCCGTTGGCTGAACGCATTCAACTAATGCATCCATTGATGTCTATTGGCGGGAAAAAGTGTGGAAAGTTTATAATTGTGCACCGACAACTGTCGCTGACAACATCTGTAATTTCATTAGGATTATAGTCAACGCAATTCATCCTATTAAATATGTATTGAAATAATTATATTCATGCAATTCCCAATACAGGGGTAGTCAGAGGTCTAGTCTAGACAATTAAGTTCCTTCGACCCACTTTCGGTTCGGATATTTTCGGGACAACGTGACAGGTGGTGAGCGGGTCGCCGTCTTTATGTCCAAGCTAATGGATATAATTCGTACATAAGTTTTTTGAAAAACCCATTGGTACGAGCCTGCCACCAGAGGATCGAACTCAGGTCTCTGAACGTTATTCATCCTATTAAATTGGCATCGAGTATTTCAAGAGTAATTTGATAAACTAGGGCCAGGGCCGTGGTGATATGGGCTTAAGAATATGCAACCTCTTTTCTTCTCGAGGGTGTAAGAAGCAACCAAGAGATAAGCCTTGACTACTACAACTGGCTATTAGCGATGAGACATGGATCTCGGAAAAAATACCAGACTAAAATAAGCAAGCCAGTCGACGTCGGAGGTGCATCATGTTTGGTACTGCGATCGCCAATCCGCTTTTGGAGCGTGGCGGTTATGGCAGAACCTCATACGGAGAGGTCCAGCAGTGTACTAATACATTGAGTTACGTATGCATGCATGTAACTAGGATTGAAATCTAAGTTTATTAAACTTTTAATCCGAATCAGGTGGCTTGAGTTCCATCCCCAGTAGGAAGGCTCGTACCAATGAGTTTTTCGACTTATGAATTGTTAGCTTGGTTACACAACGAGAGATAATGCCTATAGAAAGCCAATTTAGTTATGGTTTATAAAACATTTTATTGTCACCCCAGCGAGCTTAACCTTGGGAGTGATCACGCATCTGTAACCTTTGTCATCCTTGCCTGCGGTAGTCACATACTATTAGGTAGTAGGTAGTAGGTTAGCTCGCTTAATTATAGTCCGCCAAGCCTCCATAAGGGAGTGTCATAAATGTGTTATTGTTGGCGTGGACATTAAGACGGCGTCGCGCTCACAACCTGTCACGTTCACAACCTGTCACGTTGTCCCAAAAATATCTTCTGTGGAAGGCGTGTCGAAATGACTTAATTGTCTAGATTTCTGTCTACCCCTGTAGTGGGCATGGCGATACATATTTTTTGTAATATTACATATATATAATTATTACGCTTGGCAAGCGAATCGGCTGTGGTAGTAGTCAGACCTCGAATCCTAGACGCTGCTGTCCCTCACCGATCTACTGAATCTCGGTTTGGTATTTTTACTGATGTTTGTTACACCATCTGTCGGAAGCCAATATATTTATTATTAGATACTGTTAAGTAATTAGCATTAACAAATTCATAACAGATAACAAACGAAATCTATAATTGATTTTCTTTTTACGGCGTATTAAAAGATTAAAGAAAAGAGTTAAATAAGATTTTTACAAAGCTTAACGAGCCTTGAAATGCTAAAAACAACGCATCCTCTGTTACAATAATGCTGAGGTATCTCCGTCTCAACGGGGATTAGATAATAATTTGCGGTTTTCTTTCGAGCGCCGCGAAACCCCTTTTTTTTGGGATCGAGTCCTTTTTTTATTTTCGCCAAGCGGATTATTTTTTTAAACGGGTTAAGTTTTTTAATACTTTTGTTCGGAAGATGCGAGATGTGTCTATGAAAACTCACAGGTAACCGACCACTTTTGTGGAGGTTTACTCGTACAGTCTTCTAAAAGCTCTTTGAAAAGGTATCGCTAAGCTATTTGAATTTTCGCGTCGGAGAGTTCTTCAATTTTATTGCGATTAGAACAGATGTGGATTAATTTTTTTTATGTTGAAACTTTTGTATTTTTTTTAATATATTACGTATAAGTTCCAATATAAAACTTATTATACTTTAAGGACAGTCAACATAAATTGAAAACTGTTTTCCTTTGATACGCTTAGCACCGAGTTCTAAGCTAGATTAAATAAATATATATAAATAAATACATATATATATATAATACAAATAAATATATAACGGAGGTCGTCAATAGTAATAAATCGTGTGCGAATTCAGATTCAAACAAACACGCAATTATTTCTAATAGAAGCTCTCATTCTAGATGAGCTGATGCATAGCGCGGCGATGGGCAGCGGTGCTCTCTTCGGGTGCTCATCAGCCGGCCACAGCGGCATCAACCAACTAGGAGGAGTGTACGTTAACGGGAGACCTCTGCCGGACTCCACCCGGCAGAAGATAGTAGAGTTGGCGCACTCCGGCGCGCGACCCTGCGACATCAGCCGCATCCTGCAGGTCTCCAACGGCTGCGTGTCCAAGATACTCGGCAGGTCAGTTTGTTGCTCAGATATTATTAATAGATACAAATAGATATAATGTAGCTAGCATAATTCGATACACATTAATCAGTTTAATGTCTCATTTATGGGAACATACCCCTGGCTGATGTATCTTGTTTTTTTACGTACATTACCTACATCATAAAAATAACAAGCCCCGACAGCCGAGTGGTTGAGTGATCAAATCAGAATTCTCTCGAGTTCAATTCCGAGGAGGATAGGTAAGTAAGATAAGGCACGTACCAATGACTTTTTCGAAACTTATATACGATTTGTATCATTGGCTTCTTTGGGCCCAAATTTTACCAGCTGTCATTTAGAACAACATGACAAGTGGTGAGTACTTGTCTTGTGAGTTATTAGTTGGGCAACTAATAACTCTCAAGACAATTACTCACCACTTGTCATGTTGTCCTAAATGACAGCTGGTGAAATTTGGGCCCAAAGAACTAAAAATTGTAGACTCAGGTTACCCCTTATGTTGGGAATGCTTAAAGATTTATAGTTCTTGCAATCTACAATGCAGCCTGCAAATAAGATCCATCGTTGAAGGCTACACATGTTTTATATTCTTGAGGACTAAAACGAAATGCTTTCTAGCCTTCAACTATATGTATTCTCCTGATTATCCTAACATAATTAAAGAAATCCTAACATAAAATTAAAATTATCCTAACATAAAATTAAAAAAATTAGAAAAAAAGTCAATGATTATAATGACGTATAATCCTCATTTCGTATTTAACAAATCAGCATAAGAATTTTTGAAACCATCCCTTTTCTTCAAATAGACGTGGAGGACGACTAAGAGAAGAGATTTGAAAATCAAAATGATAACTGTCGTGAAAATAACCAGAACGAAATTTAGACGGCCGATGGCGAGCAGCAGCGTCTAAGATGCGATGGAGTCTGGTAGTGCGATAGCAAATCTGCTTGTCAAGCGTAACGATTATGATAAATCTTCCGTATGGGAGATAATTTTATCCCGCAGTGAAATTTACAGGCCGTTGTGTATGTGGTTGACAACAACATTAGTGATGCAATGTTAAATATAAGGCAAATAAGTCATGTTGTACTTTTTGCTTCGAAATTAATGACTAATTAAAAATGTCAACCTGTCTCAGTTGATATTTTAAATTTCTCATTAATTTAACAATCAACTTTTCTGTCACGTTGTCCCAAATATCTTCGGTGGAAGATGGGTTGAAGGAACTTAATTAGTTCCTTCAACCCATCTTTTGTTTTTAGATTGTTTGTTTTTAGTTTAGACTAGACCTCTATATTGGGAATGGCGTGAAGATATAACATTTCTGATATTTTTCGTGATCTAATATAAGAAAAGTTTTACAATTTTCGTACGTAGTAATAAATTCTAATCTTTTCATTGAAAATGCAAAAAGACGAGGCAGAACGCTGCAAATCCTACTTCAATAAACAAAAGAGACATTGCAAAACATCAAACGCAGGCACCCATAACAATAACCCGAAGTATTAATGAAAAAGAACTAATAAAGGAGACTGCATTGTGGCGTCAACAAAACGCAAGAATCGATTATGTCAAGTATTAAGAGATGGGGTCAAATTCTTGAGCCACGCGTTAGTAAATTGACGTAGTTCCCATAATACCGCCCAAGGTAAAACACAATGGTGGAACAATGCTCGTCGCGGACAGAATTAAAGAATATTTCAATGACTTAATCAATACAATGCGACATAATAGTTTGAGTTTGCATTCCCATAGAGTATTGTTTTTGGTTGAAAGGACGCGCGCTCCATGGGCGAGGTGGGAATCGACACAGGGTGCTATGGGGTGCCAGCTCTAATTTCTCGTCGATTTATTGTTTGATTGCGATTTTATCGAATCGGGGAGGATTTGGGCCCTCGCTCTCGATTGATCATTGAGAATGCTTATGCACAACTCAATTTGTGTGATAAACAGTTCTCTCCGAATCTAAACCTAAGAATCTAATCTAAAATCTAATCTAAAATAATTCAAAAAATATTCCTATATCTTTTCTACACATTTTTAGCAATAAACATCAATCTAATTAACAATTGACACGAAGAACGTAATTTTCTATTTCATTATTTATAACAACAAAGTTGGAAATATTAGCTATGAAATAAAAATATCATCAGTAAATAAAATCTATTTGTATAATTGATAAAAGCATTTGCTTGAATTTTTAAAACATTCAATTTTATTAAACTGTAATTAAAACTAGAATGAAGTCAATATAGTATTATAATAATAAAAAAAAATAATTAACGTAGTAATGATAATTAAAAAATATAAACGTAAAGTCAATGGAGAACAATAAAATAATATTAAAGAATTGTGTTGACGTGTCAATCAAAGAAACCGGGCATTTTAATACAGGGTGTGCCTTGCAGGGCTGTCCCACGACCGCCCCTAAATAAAAATCAAACTAAAACATTATTTCGTGGTAATTGGCGCCCCTACTGTGGCAGACTGCTTGACGCCACTTCAAGAGATCTTATAGGAAAGTAAATTGTTTGGGGCGAGCATAACGTTTGGTCTACGGCCCTTGTAAAGCTTTGCTTGTTGATTGATAGTAAGGAAGCAAATACGTTATTTATTGGTTATATGAAAACACCTGCATTATATTGTGGAGAGTCGATAGGTGCAGGTTCTTTGCAGTCATCTTTAGGGCCACCTATGTTTAGCAGTCGAATAATGATAGGTAATAAAAGGAAAATGTATAATAAAAAAATTACAACCAATGAAAAGTACCTAAAATTATCATATCAAAACTTCTTAACAACTTATATTCTACGTTTAACCGAAATCCTGTTTATAAAAACTTTTAATAAAACAAGTTATAAAATTTTATTATTCTTCATACAGTTATTATTTGTTTGCTATGTTTTAAAGAAAATAATAGATTATCAAAAATTGTTACCAAGTAAACCTGACAAGAAAGGTGTTACCTTGATATAGTATTACGCCGTAATTTAATTATATTACACATGTAAGCTTCTTGTTTAGGCTAGAGAAGTATTGTTGACAAGGTTTTCTTTAGTGATTTTAAGTAAGCATTAAATTCAATTACAAAAGAGCGCAAGTATAGCGTTAAATTTCAACTTACTTTCTTTGTTAAAAGAATGTTACCGTTGATTCCGATTTAATGCAAATATTATTAGATATTTAGAAATAAATCATGAGGTACTTTGTAAAGATTCCTTTTCTATGCCTTTTATATTTTAATTTTACTTTACAAATATACAATAAAATTTATTTCCTTTACATGTCATATAACGACTTGCAAAATGTTGCGATAAGTCGGTTTTTTTTATTCTTTATTTATTTAAGGACGATACGTCGGTGAGTGCTGTTTGTTGGACTTTTTCATGTTTTGTTGCTAAGGAACGCTCCTTGTGGCCTATGTTCAGTAGTAGACTCTTGATAGGCTGTAAAGATGAAGATATAGAAGACATACTCGTTCACTTCACTACGGCATTTTCATGGCGATAATTAAAAACAAAACATCGCATAGAAACGTGCAAAATGTCAATTGGCCATCAAGGGATGACTTGATATGATACTTAACCAACCCACTGATACTCTATAATTGTGAGCATGAAAATAGGCTTTTGTAAAAAGTGGGTCGAAAGGACTTCATTGTTTAGACCTCTGTCTACACCGGTATGGGAAATTGCGTGAGGATAAAATTAATTACAGTAATTATATTTTACCGATTTTCAGATAGTGTTGGCTCACAGATGAACCATATGAACTAAAAAGAAATAAACAGATCTTTTTGTTTATTAAGTAGTTAATAGCGAACCGGGCTTCGAATTTAAAGGTTACGTAAGTTTAAATCTCGGTATTTAAATAAAACAATCTATTTGATGTTATTATGTTGCAATGCATTTTATGTTTATATGTAACGTTCATTATGTTTGTACATCTTTTTACCATCATTCGTACATCTTATTACCATCACCATCCAAAACCCATGAAACCCTATGATTTGATAGGATGAAGTTTGTGAATAAATAAAATGTCTCGGATTGTAATGTGAAAGTAGTTCGAATAAAATCAAAAGTAAGACGTCGATTCCACTCCGTGCTACAATATGGCTGCAAATGGTCCTAGTGGTATTTTTCCCACACGCCCCTAGAAATTCTTATCGTGCCAATTACTGAAAGGGGTACTTGGTTCTTGGGGTCTACAGAAAGGCAAGCGTGGCGGGACTCCTAATTAAGAAGCACCCCCGTTGTTCGGCATTTCATTCTTGATTTTGTTTTCTACTGCTTGCTTTTTGGCGATGTGTGCTTCAAATTGACAGTCATGTGACTTTTTTATTTTCATTTAATATGTTTTTGCTGGTTATGATTCATTGCAACGTGACTTTAAAATTTTAACTCCGTTTATAATTAAATTTCAAATAGTTTTCTTATGTAGTTGAAGAAATTATTGGCTTTTTTAAAATTTTAATACAATTCCCATTTCTAACAAGCAGTGTTTAAGTTTTTTACTTACGAAGTAATGAATAGTCTTCTTTATGATAATTTGAAATAATACTTATAACAATAATATAACAAATAAATTCATTTTTATTATTCTATCTTGTATAAACTCTTCAAAAACCATTTGCGATAAGAGGTCTATTAATTTGGACCCCTGGAAAATCCGAATCTAATCTTCGACCCCCCTCTGGCTATATACAAGTGCGTACGTTACAAAAACAAGACATTTCCTCACAACACAAAACTGCAAATGGATGTAGCAGTAGGTTAATGATGGTGAAACTAGCGATTATATTATTACTTCTAAACGCAACCGATTGCGATCAAATTATTGTTGTCGTTTGCAATAAGTGCGCGGTAGGACGGCGATTTGTTAATAATTTCTATACAGTTGATTCGTTATGAGGCTACGTATAAAATTGATAAAATCTATTCAAAGCATAGATGATTTAAAATGAAATAAAATATTTGCGTCTGTACTTATGTTTTATGTGAAGCAGTAGGTACATTACTACAAAGATAGAATCCGCGTGAGGCCCTATTACTTTTATCCATAATTTACTGGAAAAAGCATCCATAGTCTAATTATTTTGGATACGGCCTGCGAAACGTAACATCGTAAGTTCGAGCCCGCCATTCGACTACTGTCGTGAACCACTCCAGACAGAAGCAATGTAGCTTAATTGGAAAGGTTAGCAGGAATATCAGTAAAGTTAGTTCATTGCTAGTATTCTTATTTAATTATAAAGAGATATAAAATAAACTATAAAAATAAAGGATACAGTAAAATAGCAGATTTTCAAAGGTCATGTGGTTACGGTGTAAGAATATGTCATCCCCTTTCTTTCCGTATTAGTCGTACTGTCTATATATATTTGTGTCGTTGGCTTAGATATAAAGATGGCGCCGGGCTCACCACTTGACGCCATATCCCAAAAATATCGTCGGTGAAAGGTGGCTTGTATGTAGATTGTTTATTGGATTGATTGTTGTTTATTGGGAATGGCCACAATATATTTTTTTTCTCCTATGTATATAAACCGTCTCCTTTTCTTATATAAACCACATCTAACATGAACATCGATTGATAAATAATTTGATTCTGAATCAGAATTTTCAATATCAATTTAGTCGAGTGTGTTGACCTCGTGAATCTTTACATCTCAATTAAACTGTAGTTTTACGCACGCAGCGAGACCTATTCCAAAATTCACCGCCCAAGGCGAAAGCGATTACCAGTTGCCATCGGCGACGACCCTCGACACTGAAACAGTACTCCACAATGCCGACTCAAGTACTATCGACAGATGACACGCGCTACCGTACAATATTGTTTACACACGTTGACATTGTTTGCTGTTATTTTTTAAGCGACTGTTGTTCCGGGCAACGGTTTTCGTGATTTGAGATATTCTTATACGTATTGTTTTAAACTGTTATTATTTGTTTTGTAATTTGTGCTGTTATAACAATTAAATGAAATTCGGCTTTTCTGGAACTTTTACATTGACATAATTTTAAATTATTTTTATTGTTTTCCAAGATTTCTTTAATTAAAATTTTTATTTCATCTGCATTAGTCTTTGGCGATTTTTTAGTGAGTTTAGTACAGCCAGATGTTTCCTTTTCACAATAAAATTTTGATAAATCCGTTAAAATTTTGCTCTAGATACGGACATATGTCTAACCAACAATACCATAGCGTCGACTACATCCTGTATCAAGGCAAAATTATCTGCAGTCTTATATTTGATGATGGTCCTTATTCTTCAAATTTTAAGGCTCATTCTAGCGTTGTATTATTATGCAGCGTCGAATTGAAGTTGGAACCGAATGTTTGTATAGGTACTTGAAGTTAAGGGGATAGTTTGGGAGATTATATTGGTAATTGTGTACTAATGCCTTTTGAGTGGGACGCCGAGGAAACTGTTGGAATATTTACAATAGCAAAGTAAGAGAGTAGTCGAAAAGATCATGGATTGGTGTCTATGCAGCCAGATTATTATCATTAAAAAGTAACTTATAGACGAATTGTTTTGGAAAAAAACTTGAAGTTATAAAAATTACGATACCTTTAGTATTATCGAGTGGTTTTTATTGTCACAAACATTCACAAAACTGTAAAATAATGTTTATAATCTAAACTATATCAACATATATACACTATCTAGTCTAGCCTTGATACAATGTACTACCGACTGATGGCGAAATAATTATCACGGAAAATACGAGACAGAAATTTAGCCGACCGATGAAAGGCAGTAGCTAACGTGCAAGGTGTTTGGTACAGCGATTGCCAATCCACTTGTAAATCTTGGCGATTATGGTAAAACTTTCTTTACTGCAGAAAACTGTCTCCTCCAGTGGTGTTGAATGCATGCATGTATGTAATCTAATTCATGTTAAATGTTTTTTTTTTTTAAGAAAATAGATTATTTTGTTAGGGAGACGCCTATTATTATTATGAAAAGTTCAATTAATATTTAAATGAATCTATAATAAACACTAGTGTTGGAAACAGATTTATAATAATTTTTAATCATGTTATAGGAGTATATGTTTACTTATTGACAAAAAAAATCTATGTAGGTGTAAAGTAGTAAGTAAGTAATAATTCACGATAGCAGATGTGTTGGGTGGTCGGAATTTCGAGTGAAGAGACCCGAGTTCGATCACCTGGTGGCAGGCTCATAGCAATGGGTTTTTCAAAAAACTTATGTAAAAATTATATCGTTGGCATGCACATAAAGATGGCGACGGGCTCACCACCTGTCAGGTCCCGAAAAATATCTTCGGTGGAAGGCGGGTCGAAACGACTTAATTGTCTAGCCTAGACCTCTGTCTACCCCTGTATTGGTAATTGCGTGAAGATATTTACTTTAGTATTTATTTATGTCGGTGTTAAGTTAATTTCCGTGTACCACGCTCTCGCCACCTTCCGCAATCCAAACTAAGTTCAGTTTCGCACGCAGATATTACGAGACGGGGTCGATAAAGCCCCGCGCTATTGGGGGCTCCAAGCCGCGCGTGGCCACCACACCAGTGGTCCAGAAGATCGCCGACTACAAGAGAGAGTGTCCGTCAATCTTCGCGTGGGAGATCAGGGATCGGCTACTCAGCGAGAACGTGTGCAATAACGACAATATACCTAGCGTGAGTATTTTTTTTTTCATTTTTATTTTAATTACTTTTTTATGTTCAAAAAAGTGTGGCATAGACTTTTTATTTTTCGCAATACAAAAAGTTCCGACATTGGTTATGCTTAAACATTCAGACGGCGTTTTTTCATGGATATTAATAAGAATTGTGGTAGTATAGTGATCACTTTAATTCAACAATCACTTTTGACGACGTCCATGACTGATGTACACATCGGTTTACATGGTTTGTTACAGTCCTGAGGTCTCGGGTTCGATTCCCTGGCGGGTCAATGCAGAAAACGTGTTATTTCATTTTCTTGGATTTGGGAAATTGCGGTACCGCCGTTGTTTCCTTGGCTACTTACTTTGGGATCAAAGCTATGTTTATGATGTCATCCCTATCTATGTATGTATTTTTGTTTTATTTTATTTTTAATTATTACACGTAATTTCGTGTAGTATACGAGTGCCCAGGTTCGATCTCGAAGAGAGGATACGCATTACACAACAGTGGGGCACCACCCTTACTGTTAATAGTAATTTTATATTAGCACACTAATATTACATTGTCCTCGCAAGTAACGTAAAACTTAGTCAGGACACCAAAATTTCTCGGAGAATTAATAAAAGGGATTTTAGGAAATATCTAGATTTGTAATATTCCCGACTTTCAATCTCTCTTACCAGTAGTTAGCACGTACAATCTAATTGCTTCTTATTTATTTATTTTACGACAAAAAATAGAATAATAAAAGTTATAAATATTATAAATATTTAAACAAATTGTTTACTTTGTAGACAAAAAGTAGATAAAAGTTAAATTAGTATCTAATAATTAAAATTACATTAATACAAAAACAAATATTTGATATTACATAGATGTTGCTTCTAATTTTATAAGATTATTCGCTTAGAAGAAATATGCTCACATTTTTGTAAATACAACACGAAGACAAATAATTATTTCACACGCTTTAAACTACAAAGTTCTAATAAATACTACAAGTTGAGACGCGCAAGTTTAATCGAGCAGGGTCGGACAGTTTGTCAGTTTGTTTGACTGAAATAAACATGAATACAGTTCTAAACATTAATGCATTTTCTGATATCTTCATTGTAACTTCGTTGTGATCTAACTTTATGAAGGATACATTTTATAAACTTTTGAGACTACTTTGCTTCGAGTATCGACTATATCCCATATTTTCAACTATCAGCAAAACTCACTGTTATTTATTTAGCAAATATAATATTGTTATTTATTTAACTTAGGTTTCAAGATCGTATATATTACCTTATACTGGAATAGACTGGGGTAGCCAGAGAGAACAGGTCGCCAAGTATCAGATCCTTTCATACCTCGCTTCTTTCAGATTCATCGTTCTCTTCATACATCCACGTATATTATCCTAGTACTCTTGACCTTCCCCTCTTCCAACATCATATGGTCTTCGAAAGTTAGTCTCGGCCTAACTCGGGTCGAGTTTTTATTATTAACTTTCTTTTAATATTAACTTTCGCGCTATATATTTTCTTCACCATTCGGTCTTCGCTCATTCGCTCGGGTCTAGATATGCTTATTGGGGACAACATAACTGGGAGGTTTATTGGCCAAGTCCAGCATACCAAATTCAAACACGGTATTACGGTAGATTCGGACTCAAGTCTCTTGTTTTGAAATCAGATCTGGCTTAGCTTAGTTTATGAGATTAGTGTAAATGACTCTATACACTAAAATTCACAGCTGGAAACAACTTCAAAAGAAAGAAAAAGTTGCGTTGATATCGTTCGTACGTTCGTCTTCAGGGTGATCCCTGAAGACGAAGATGTCGGAAAGGAAATGGAAATAAATATCTAACGAATATCCCACTTTTTTCAATCGTACCGAGTGTATCACTGTCTAGGGTACCTACTGTTGCCAAAAGTGGTATATCAAACCAACTGTTGGATGGTCTCCAGATCTGTGTTGTCAAACTATTACTAATCTAAAGGGCGGAAAGAAATTTCGGTAACATACGATATTTATATTTGTCCCAACTTCCACAGTTTTTATTTGCCAATCTTCATATGTCTATTGAAAAGGAATCGAGTCAAAGAATGTCAGCTATTATTATAGACAAGAATGTCAACGTCAAAACATGTTACAATATTTGTTGAGTTTAATTAAATTTGCCAAACATATGTTCCGTCGTCTATTGTGTAAATGCGGATGACCATAAATGGCTACGTTGAGGTACATGCGCGAACATATTTATTTTAATTTTATTTCTGAGTTTAAAAATTAAAGTTATACAAACAGAAATTTTAATTGGAGTCAGTTATTTTCAGAGAACAGTTAGTTTTAAATCAAATCAAATACTAATCAAAAACTGAGTATAAAATATTAATCCAGTATTATGCTTACATTATATTCCACTGTTACACATTATGGGGTATTGTTTGCGGTTTAAGTATCATACTAAATTCAATCAAAGCAGCTTTAGCGATTTAGCCATTAAAGATTAACAGACGGATTAAATCTAATAGAAATCCATGACAAAAATAAACCTAGTTTGGGATTGGCAGACGTATGCATTTTTCTTATACTTATGAATTATGTACAAATTATGTCGTTGGCTTGGACATAAGATGGCGAAGGGCTCACCACCTGTCATGCTGTCCTGAAAATATCTTCGGTGGAAGATGGGTCGAAGGGACTTAATTATCTAGACTAGACCTCTGTCTATCCCTGTATTATGAATTGCATGAAGATATTTATTGTATTTCTTAATCATGGTCACACCAGGAGTATTCAACGAACTACAATTGGATGATACTGGTGACAATGCTATGCCCTTAATCCAATTTCGCCACATTAAAAATTCTAAACGGGCAAAATATTTCGGACCCATGACCGAGCTCTTTGTCCAGTCGATCCCTTTCAAGATGGACGTGAACATAATGCAATGAAGTCTATTCTGTAAACATTTAGGATGACGGTTTATGAAATTTATTTTACGATGTATAAGTTTTATTAGGTCTTTGTCAGACATAACAGACACGTTATTCAATTTGAGCAAGCTTTATTTGTTAAATTTTAGAAAACATATAAAAGTTTCAATATAGAATTTTTAACAAAATCTGAGTGAGTTGCGAAGGTCGCGAAGTGTTGTCGGTATCAGGAATTTCGAATAATACAGAAATAATAAATGAAAACGGAAAAATTTTATGAAATTAGAAATATTAATGAAAATGTAAATTACTGATAAAGAATATTAATATTTTTCCCTTAGGATTTATTATGTGTTTTTTTTTCATGTTGTGAGATCGTTACCTTAATATCGCTGGTAACTAGCAGAATTATTTGAAAACATCAATTAAAATTATATAATCAATTAAAATTATATAAATTGAACATAGGAAGTAAGCAGAAGAAGGTAAACGACAATACAAAAATGTATTACGATAATATTTTGATATCTTTATAATTCATTTCTTTATAAAGAATTTTAAAAAGATATGAATTTTCGATACCGTTCGCCCACCTTACACATTTTTTTATAAATCAATTGATAACAATCACAAAAACAAATAAGAAAAATATTTTTTAATTTGTAAAATATTAAAATTGTTACTAAAATTTTTAATGACATGACACAATATAATACATAAGCTGGCGATACCTATGAAAAATATCGAATACAACACGTTAAATAAAGCTGTAGCCGACGTGACACCGGCGGTAATCGAACCAGACACTTTGAAACGACATCTGCCGATCGGCGGGCGCAAAAAATATCAAAGGTATATTGTATTTTTTTTTTCTCAACATCATTCATCGAGCCAATTTTTCTGTTAATAATGTCAAAACTCGAAAATGGTTTCGCGAATCTCTTACAGAATGATGTAAACACTTGGTGACACAATGGAGGTTTGGAGTATTGCCAAAAAAAAGTCTATTTCGAGTGTACAAGTTATTGGTTTTGTAGTGGTAATTATAAAGTGAGTTATAGAAGGACGGATTCTATTTTGTTCCTTTAAAAATATCTTTAAAAACAAACATATGTTTGAAATATAAAGGATTTTTTTAGCGCGTTGATATCTTTTCTGAGAAATAAATTCAAATTTAGTAGCTAATTTTGTTTACATTTCTGACGTAAAATCGAAATATTGGGCCAATATTTTTAATTGTTGTGACAAAACTTAATATGAAATCGAGTCAAACGTCACAAAGAAAACTGTTTTTAATTCGCGGTTATATTTAAATCCACCAATTTACACCGAAGAAGCTTTATACAGTTTCTTTTTCTGCCCAAAACTCTCGCGTATGATGAGGTAAAGAGTTTATTGACTTGTATAAGTAACGCAATTCCCAATACAGAGGTAGACAGAGGTCTAGTCTAGATAATTAAGTCCCTTTGACCCACCCGTCAACGGGACAACGTGACAGGTGGTGAGCACGTCGTCACCCGTATGTCCAATCCAACGATATAATTTGTACATAAGTTGTAGAAAAAACCCATTGGTACCTGCCACCTGGGATCGAACTCGGGTCTCTTGACTCGAAATTCCAACCACCGGACCACTGGGCTATCGTGACTTTTTGTGTAACTAACAATTATCAAAAATGATATCAACAAAAATATCTTCGGTGGAAGGTGGGCCGAAACTACTTAATTGTCTAGACCTCTATCTACCCCTATGTTAGGAACGGCGTGAAGATATTTATTTTGTTTATTTGTCACTTAACCATGCAAGGGGCATTATTAAAAAGCAACTAAGGTAATTCCTTCTAAATAATTCTTCTAAAATAAACTAAGGGAAGCCTTCAATATATCACTGGCTACCGAGTGATGGCTTAAACATTACGAAAAGCCATCCAGACAACAATTTAGAGGACCGGTGACAGGCAGCAGCGTCTAAAGTACAAGGTCTCAAGGTTGTCTGGTACTGCTATCGTCAATTCTCTTGCCAGGGCAAATACTTCCTTATATTAAAGATTATAAGTATATGTTTTGTGTCATGGCATTTAACTTTGCAATATAAACTTTAATATTCTACACTTAAATATTTTTAAATTGTTTGTTTTTAGGATTGTTTTCAATTGATTCACGGATATAAATTAAATTTGGCTCGCAGATAAGCTGGAGTAACTAATGCTGTACTCTTCATTCCGGCAAAACCTGATGGTTCCTGTGGAAAATTCTGTAGCATAATTTTGCTTGACGGATTTTAGAATAGGACTTTAGATGATTTAGCTAGAGAAGGATACTTCAGGCAGTAAAAGGATCTTACCCCGATAAAGTGCGCGGACAAAGTCACGGAAATCTTATATCAAAGAACTGAAACTGTGTATATTACTGATATATTATAGCATAAGGTGGTGAGATGGTTTGGGCTCAGTACAAGTAATAATATAATACATATAAGAACAAGTAATGTGTGTGTAGTTGCCATTGTGATTTTGACTTTAACTAGCTACTAACATTGCTAGCTTTTATCGGGTAAATTAATGAAAGAGGAAGTAGTGGTATATGATATATTAACTGTAATATTTATATGTAACTTAATACTTAACGATCTATAAAAATCCACTACAGGAGAGGGGCCTAGACTGTAAGGTGAATTTGCCATTATCGCAACATTTAGCAAACGGATTGCTGATTGCAATACCAGCTACTTCGTATCTTCGAAGGAAACATTCCCTCGAACAAATTTTTTTTAAGCAAAACGATTCTAAACTATTCTTTAATCAACTCTATTCATTAGTAAAAGTCAAGTTTATGTGTGTTTTTTATATTATTTTCATTACATTATATTATTTTTGTCGTATAGTCAACATGTACATATATTTAGGAAATATGTATTCACAATTATTTGAATTTACAACTTCAATTAATAAATAATTATAGCAACGAGAACAAAAAACATATAGCTCTACACTTTACAAAATATCGGCATACGTATATAACGAGAAGATAGAAAATTGAAATACCGAGGGTTTGGAAGATTCGGCGCCAAAGGGGCTATTTTTATGACTACCCACGCAATGGCCCACGGAGCAAATAGGTGATTGAAATAGATAATACACTCGCATATGTGTAAGAGTGAGATAGAAGCACACCGCTGCGTATAGCCTAAACGTAACGGTCGAATGGGCGTTCTGTTTCTTACCGACGCGGAACAAAAATACGCGGGACAATCGATTCTTGTTCGACGCCATAACGCCTTAACTCCACGCTCAAAGGAAACTGACATATTTCTCGTTTTCTATTTTTAAAATCAATGTGATAATGTCACTGATGATGCAGCTTTTAATGAATATTTAAAGCATGTAAATCATTCGAAACGTTTTGTTATTAAATTAAAAAAGAAATTTAAATAAATATAACCGGCACGGGCGGGATTCAGGAATCAGTTGATTTTTTTTAATTTCTCTTTTATTTTAATGTCACAGACGTTTTACTTATAAAACAGTCACGAAACTTTATTGCTTGCCAGGTTGTTTTTGATTAAGTTTTCTTAGTTTGGATGTATTCTGATTTTAATACTGGCTAAATCAGATATTACGAGTTAGAGTAAATTTTTAGTGTACAATGAAATTTATTGTATTTATCCGAAGTTTAATTCAAAATCTTCACTTTCGCCTTTATATCGTAAAGGCGAAAGTGACGATTTTGAATAAAACTCTGTCCTTTATGTTATTATGCTACGTTATACGCGTGAATGCACAGAAAGTATGTTGTCGCATTCGCACTTACGGGGATCGAATTAATTTTTCTATCATCGTCGTTGACCAACGGATTAACGTCAATAAATCACGATGACAAAGGAATTGTTAATACTGAGACGGAGATATTGACGAAAATGTTGGTATTACAAATACGTATGTCTTAATACAATTTCCCATACAGGAATAGGTCTAGACAATTTAGTCTGACGAAGCTTATTTAGAACAAGGTGAGTAGTGAGTCTATTGCCTATTAATATCAAAAGTATTGTTACAATATACAAATATACATATACATTTTCACATATAAATATACTTATATATGCATTACAGTTTAATACTCATAGTTCGAAGCGTGTTAGGGTCTGGTACTTACCAATATCATTACGCAAAGCGTCAGTGATCAATTACCATTTGATGAGCAAAACGACGTTTTATTCTATTAATGATTTAAAAGTTACAAAGAACAGAAAACTCGAAAACATGGCAGTCGAGAATTCGAAAATCGCTTCTAAAAGAAAAATTCGAATACGCCTAATTCAAATTTGGAATTCTCGTTGTAGCTTACAAGCGTCATGCGACAGTACTGGAATCCGATACCGCCCAAACGCTACCGACTAGCAGTTTCGGGGCTTCCTCTTACCGTGTCCGATAGCACGTAGCCCGGTTTCGTTTTCGTTTACACGCAAACGCCCGTAATTGGAGATTATTTTTATTACATAAATTTAAAGTCGATTAAAATGCCAACTCGAAGTTTGTCCTTCGATGTACGCTTGTTTAAAATGAAACTATTTTATAAATGGAATGTCTGTTCCGATCAAAGTTGCAAAGCGGGTATGATTGTAATGAATTGACAGGATAATGTATGTATTCGCATCTTGGGTTAAATTAATTGAAAATAACAATACACTGTCAAGTCTTTAGTTTAAGTGAGAAATTATTTTGCTCTTAAATTGTGCACGTCTTCGCCTCTTCGCTCTTAATAAGGACAATAGATAATTAATACTTTAGCAGACTATACTGGAGTAATTTTTTGTATCTATGCGAGATAGTCTCTGGCCAGAGAGAAAGAATCGCCTAGTGTCACCGACCTTTACATTCTTCATACACGTACTTCTAGGTAGTAATCTTGACCTCTCTTCTCTCTCCGCTCTTACCTCTTCGAGACATTGAATTGTATTTACTATGAATATTTTTTATATTGTACTGAAGCTGCTCAGTTTATCAAACTTCAGCAATTTTGAGGAAATATTTGATGAAAACTGATGTGAACGTCTGTATAAAATAAAAAAAATATACTGCCACAAAATAGTTAAATTTTCGGCAGGGCCGTCGTATTATTTGTTTAGATATCGTTTTGATATTAAAAGTCTGTCTAATTTTTGACACGGCTCAAAAGCCAATAATTCTTCACGTAATATAATCTTTCTATCATATCATACGTATTTATCACGATACATTCCCCATATCCCCTTTTACTGGCGGCACCTTTCCTCACCTTAATATAAATAAAAAAAAATAATAAATAATTTTTACAATTAAAAGCATTTCGTTTCGACCAGTCTTGTCAAACTAATGAAGATTGCCGATTAATCATGTTTTATAGTTAATAGTGACAAAATCGATTTTTCCCGTAGCACGTGCCACGTCGCTTTGAACTCTACGATACCCTCTCCGTCACGGCAGGTTGCGCTCACTTGCTTCCTACGTACTGTGACATATTATCTCCATTAGATAATGCTCGGTGTTAAAGTCAAAGTAAGGGTCTCTTCACACGAGAACATTTCTACATGCTAGTACAGATTTTTTTTTGATTGATTTTTTTTTTTTTTTTTTTTTAGTACAGTTTTAAATATTCGTAGAGCAGACTGAAGCATATTGGGCCTTAATGTGATAGATCTTAACAACTGTTTGTCGTATGTCTTATGTGATAAGTTTAAGAATTGGATTTTAGCGGTTGGTTATCAGGACATATGTGTATTATGTCAAGAAGGTATCACAATCACAGATCCATATAATTTATTTATTAATTAACTTAACACTTTGTTATAAAGTATCGGTAACAAACATGTGATCAAATTTAGTGATGATAATAAAATCATATTATGCAGTTTGATTGGTATGACTCCAATCGCGTTTCCTGCACGCAATAATCCATATAAATAACTATCTTCATAACTATACAGTGATTTTAAAAAGGTTTTAAGTGTCTTAAAATTTGATACGATCGCGTGTGTGGCTACATGACAACAGCCACGAACATTAACCATTCTGTACAAGGTAAAGGTGCTTAAGTATTAATTAATAAACCGGATATTATTCAGACATTTTCCCAATCTTTACAAAAAAAAAATAATAGCGTTTAGTACAACCAGAACATCTCAAAACAAATCGTTCTATATTAATAAATAACCATAACTCTCATGCCTTTATGAGATCAAATAATACACAACAAAACTAACCAATCTCAGCATCCTATGGGAATTACAAAAAATCGCCCCACGGACTAAACCGCACCCCTAAAACCGCTTTTCGCCGGGGAATCAAACGCGGGTCTCCGCGGGTTAAGCGCGTACGTTAAAATGTTTATAGATAATACCAATGTAGGTAATAGAGTTGGTAATACTGAGTGGGGTTCCGCGATCCCCTAACTGACGGAATTTGTATTGAACGTAATAGCTTTTGTCCGGATACCTCTTAGCTCTTAGGTATCAGTTTATCGTTGAATGGATGAGGAAATAGTGTGGGGCGCTTCTTGTTTTATTTGTACTTTAGGATACTTTCTTTTAATTATTCTTTTAATGTCCTTTATATTATATATGTATATATAATTTACGGCTTAAGAATTTCTATTTATGTGTTTATTCACAAATTGACACCAAAAATAATAATAATAATGGGCGGAATGAATGTCTCAAGACGCTCTCTGTTAGTCTACCTGGGTGTAATAGATAAAAAATAGCAGTTATTCTATTAAAATATTACATAAAATTAACAAATGCGTTAAAACCTTTAAATATTATCAAACAGTATATGATTATTAAATTAAAGAGAAAAAAGTTAAAATTTCAACTGACACGGGCGGGACAGTTGAAATGTTAACTTTTTTCTCTTTAATTTAATAACATACAAGTTCAGCATAAATTTGCTTTAAAAATCAATAAAATTGCATAATTAAAACAGTATATGAGCTAAAAACTTCTAAATATCAAAATGTATTAAAATTTCCGCAGCTTAAACAAAGCTTATGAATTAACAAAAATTCCTCAACAAATCAAACATTCCGTACAAGTGAAAAAACCAATCGATCAACAACAAAATCGATTATCCGCGTAAATGCAGATCTTGTTCGGACTTGTTTTTATGAGCGCGGACCACCAGGGCTGGTGGATCTCTAACACCGCAATGGATCGCTGATCTATCGCTTGTCCGGAGCGGGGTAATGAGGTGCGCGCGCGACCCACCTGACACCTGTCAGTGTCATAGTGACGCGGGAACGCCCGCGCGTTTTACACAGATCTATGGAAGATAGGGTTGCCCTTTACCAATATTTACCCTGAAACCAATGATGCTAGAATCATAATTATTTTTTAATTAACAAGACAATCCAATAGGCAATATTAATTCCTGCATTCGAAGCGGGTTGGAAAGGAAATGGTTGCGTGTTCGAATCCCGCTATGGACAGACATATGCGTCGGAGAATAGTAGGTCAAAATGACTACTTCGTTAAAACCTGTCTCTTACCCCAGTATAAGGAAATGCGAGAAGAAAAAAAAGATAAATCCAGCCACAAAATCTATCATATAGCAACCCTATAAAGTACTATCAGTGCTCTTGTCGCGAAACATGATATATTCCCTTGCGCCATGACTTCCCGCCCATACCGGTTTCATTCACCATTGAAATACATATTATGTTAATGTCAATTTTAATGAAAAATCCGTGCGGTGTAAATGTAAGTGTGAATAGTATATGTAGCTCTGAAATTAGAGGTTATTTGAGTTCAAAATCAATGTATCTTGTAATCAATGTTAATATATTGTATTTTTGACGACCTCCGTGGACGAATGGCGTACCCACCAGTTTTCATGGTGTCACTAGCTCTGGTAACCCGGGTTCGATTACCCGACGTGTCAATTTAGAAAACCGCACGTTACCGACGCCGTCTCAAGTCTGGGTGTTTGTGGCTACATTCGTTGTTTCTGATTCAAAAACATGTGCTTTAGCTATTAACTTTGGAACAAAGCGGTATTTGTGATGCTGTACTTAGCCGTGTGTTTTTATTGTAAGAAAAATTGTAAACAAAAAATCAATACTATAATATAACGACAATGCCCTTTATTTCACACTTATTATATCACACTTATTTCTAATAATTTACTACAAGAACTAGAATCGTTCTTGTAGTAAATTGTTAGATTTACCACTCGAAATAAGAATTATCATTATTAGAAATAACACGCAATTATTATTAAAAACACGCAATACTATTCACATAAACCTATTTTTTACAATTCAGCAAAAGTACAATTAGACAAAACGTTACAGTTTTCCCATTTATCCATAACAAAATATTAACAGTAAAGATCGGACATGCAGTAAATTTTAACCACACAAACATTTGAAATACTATACATTTATAAGTTTATATAACTCGTTCTATTGGACTTTGTAGGTACCGCAAAACTGAATATCAATTATAAATGGGAGTACTGACCTCTTTTAGATCTATTTTTACTCTTTACAATAAGTCCCTTTATATATTTATGACATTGTACTGCTATAAATATTTCCTGTAAGCATTTACAACGTAAGTTTGTTTTTATTTATTCATTTGTGTTATTTTAACGAAGTTGTAATTTTTAGTTAACATGTATTTGTAAATAAATTATAATCTTGATTCTGTTACACTATTACTGTAATAAACATCTTTTATTTCACGACTTTTGCAATTGACTTTTGAAATATTATTCACGTGAATAATAATTTTATGTTCACGCACATCTCTTCCTGTCTAAAAGTCTACTGATTGTATGTAAAAAACATTTTGTTAGGTGTATTTTATTACTACGTAACCAAAAATGCATTTTTTTTTTCAATATTCTATTTACTGAAACAAAATTATGTTAATATTTACAACAATTATGAACTATAAACTACAATAATCGTAGAGTCCCCCTCCTCGGGTCATGGTACGAAGAAAGTTGTATGCACGAACGATGCATTTCCACGTTGAATGGCTGGAATTAACCGTTGAGTGAGAGAAGACCCAGCCCTCTTGTCACCAGCTTCTAGGACCAGTCTTGTATACAATTCCTTTAAAAACTGTATTGCGCGAAGACTACACGGACCGATCGTCTCTACGGATTGTATATGTAATACCGTGGTTTAAAAAACAAAAATTAATAACCTAGTCGAATTTATTTTTAGAAATGTTAGAACGACATAGACATATAAACATATAAAGAGAAATGAATCTTACTTACCTGTCAACTGTCATCCAAATAGGTAATTTAGCGTCATATTTAAATATAACAACTACGTTTTAATACATGTTCCACGACATCTACGATCAGATACGGTGACTTGATTATCTAATTACGTTCACTAAGTAAAACACTACCTAATGTAACATGTTTAAATGATTAACTAACAGTCTTTTTTTTAAATAATGTTTTCGTACTGAGCAAAAGCAGCAGCTGTGCGCAACGTTGCGTATTAATCCGTACGCACAGCCAGAAACTTAGACCGCGGTGACATCTGAGCAAACATAAATGAGGGATCAATTTGAAAAGAATTTCGATTGTAAGTCAACAAAATGTGAAAAGGACTCGCGTAACTTGATTATAGAACCTTTGATTTTTAAGTTAATTACATTAAAGTAAATTGTACGGTAATGATCAGATATCCCAGATAGATTAACACACGAATATTTGTGTGAACATGAATATTTGCTACTCGAGTTATGGATGGCGACGGGCTCACCACTTGTCACGTTTTCCCGAAAATATTTTCGGTGAAAGGTGGGTCGAAGGGACCTAATTGTCTAGACTAGACCACAGTCTACTCCTGTATTGGGAATTGCGTTAAGATATTTATATTTATTATTATTTGAGTCATGGATGTTTATATGTACATTAGAATATATCTCTATTTAAATAAATATTTATCTATGCAAGAATACTGTACCGTTCCCTTGGACACTAAGACAGCGGTAAGCATGTCACTTGTATTGTTCCATAGGCTTTAGTGAAAGATGGGTTAAAAGGACGTAACTATCTTACACGTAACTATTTCTCAATGTAAATGTAATGTAAATTAGTGCCGTGGTAGCCTGGTGGTCATACCGCTTGCTTCATACGCGATTGATACCCGGCCGACACCATTTAGATTGTTTTAAAGCAATTTTATGTACTGAATTCGCCTCGAGCTCGTCGGTGTTAAAGAAAAGAAAAATAAATTCAGCACAAAACTATCACTATTAACAATTTATGAGTAGACCTAAAGATGGATTTTTTTTAACTTTCATAACAAATGTGTAACATCCTGTTAGAGGGTCTAAGTTCCTCTACAGAACTAAAGCCTCTATCATTAGGGAGGGTTTGTCACGCTTGGCAAACGGTTTGACGATAGCGTGCCAGGTCGGCAAAATTTTAGTCCTGCATTTTTAGAATATTCCACAATTTGTAAGGGAACATTTTCATTTTCAATGCTTATCACTTTGTTCTCATGCCATTTCCAGTACAAGGTTAGACAGAGCTCTGGAGAATAAAGTCCTTTTCACCCACCTTACACCGAAGCCAATTTTTGGGACAATGTGACAGGTGGCAAGCTCTTCCCGTCTTTATGCTCTACGATGTAAATTGTGCCTAAGTTTTTGAAAAAACCCCATTGATACGAGCCTGTCACCTGAAGATCGAACTCGGATCTCTTGACTCAAATTCCGATCTACCAATCACTCGGTTGTCGTGACCAAAATCTACTTAAACGGGGCGGTATATTCTTATGCCCTGACCGCTGGGTAACTCAAATAAAATTACTAAATTACTACACGCTTTATTAAAAACACAAAAAGCGTTTTATGAAAGTATTACCATTCTCAAAAACATGTACGTATTTGAACTGTACTCGAGTTTCCATTAAATGAACACCTCTCCAATTCAAACAGCCAAAAAGATAAATCCTTTTTTGATTCTAATAGGACACACGTACGTACAGCCGCTCTTTAATCTTTCCCCGTTCCGATCTGATTGGTTAAAGAGCTGTCAAAAACAGAAGTCGTGTTTTAAATGCACCTCTCTTATTGGCTGGTTTCGTGTTCGAAATTAGAAAAAAAAATTTTTTTCTGTGACATCTGACTATGAAAAGGTTTGGAATTGGGCTTTTTGTTAACACTGTTAATGGTGCATGTGAGTTAGATTTCAGGTGATCTTGTTTGCTTTGCAAGTAAAACGATTAAAAAAGATTTTTTTCTCAACTGTTCTAGATTTTTATTTTTAAAAAACTATGAATACACTAGTGTTTATCGAAATTCGAATCAGTTTAATTCCCAACAGGAATAATTCATAATTCGTATCGTAGCTTAACCACTAAGACTGTGAATGACTCACTACCTGTGACATTGTACCGAATAATATCAGGTGAAATGTGGATCGAATAGAGATAAAGAAATTAAAGATAATATATCTCTGGTTCCTCTTATATTTATATTATTGAAATTACATATATACAAATAGGTGAAGATACAAAATGTTGAGGTTACGATAATGTATAAGTAATGTGCATAGCATCTAAATGTTAATAATTATAAGTATATCTACCAAGGTACTATATTATATATTCTGTTGGACCTTTTGTAAAAGTGTAAAGTACTAAGGAAACGTCAATAAACTATGTTCCGAACGAGCCGCGTCTTATTGACATCCCGATACTTTACAGTTACATAGAATGTCATTGTTTTAGAAAAAAATGTTTAAAACTTCCAAAAATATCAATGCCGTAACTACATATGAATAACTTTTTAATTCAGTTAGCTACGTATAACATTAATCCTTAATAGGGCGTCCATTATTTTCACAAAGAAAATAAACGAAACCACAGATTATATCCCGTATAGAAGATTAAAAATGCATGTATGTTTTTTTCTCTCGTACACTCCATCCCGCTCTTGTCTAGCCAGTGCGTACATTACCTTCCATTAGCGGTACAAGGGATTAAACGGGCGAACTATACACCCGGTGAAGCGTTCCTGTACAAAATCTACTTTGTTACGAAATATACGAATATTACTCGACCCGCTTTTCAACTATAAATAGATTTATGTTACATCCAAATGAATAAAATGTTTAATTTTTAAAGTTATATATTCTAAATCGAAAATATCCTAAAATTCTTTATCGATCGTTTGAATGTTTACTCAACGCTGTTTCTTTTATTTTAATTTTATCTGTGTATATAAATAAAAATTCGTTTCCGCTTATTGGTGTCCACGTAACTCGAAAAGTAATGAATCTTTTCAAGGTTTAAATTTATTCAACGCTGTAACAATGTTACAATTTTGCAAAAGAACGTTTTTTAAATCATTTTATTTTGAATTTTGATGTTTCTTGAAATTCACATATGAATATGTATGATGTTTTAAAATGCTTTTACGCGTACGTGCATTTAAATACTACTAATTAAACAAAGAACATTACATAAAAAAATCACACAGAGAAGCAAGCAGAGTTTCGAATTTACACTTTTATCCACATTAGTCTTCTCTGACAGCAAAACTACGGTTAATTCGATTATATCAATTATATCGTTTCTAGCGGTACTATCGGTTATATTATTGATATTTTAGCAATGATAACAATTTCTTTTAATTGTTTGCTACTTCATATATAACAGCATAAAATTTTGATAGCTTGTATTTTATTTTATATTTTACTGGTTCTATCATATACAGTACATAAAAAAAATAGTACGTGATACCTTTATTTTTTTCTTGTAAAGAACACAAGTTTTGTAAACTCAATCAGAAAGTTGATAAAAAACCTTACATCGTTTATTCGTTATGTTATTTAAAAACATTGTTGAAATCTTTACCTGTGTCTTAAGTTACATAATTACCAGTTGTGTTATATTTAGCAAAGTCCATAATTATATTTCTAACTATTAACATAAACTTTTCATATGAACGTTTTGGAGTTTACTTTTAAATAAGCGAAATACTTATTAAAATAACATAGTGAACTACTAAAATAACATAGACAACTTTCATAGCATTCAAAATTGTTCGCTGAATATGTTAATTCATTAACATCCTCAGTTGTCCTGTGTCATAACGAAATATTATTTATAGTTAAACCAAAATCTACTAACTTAACTTACTGTTTAAATTATTTAATCATTGACAAAAATATATTTCATAGACTATATACTACTACATTGAGTTTAAATAGCAAGAAATATTTTTTTAAAGTAGTGAAACCATCGATAATTTAAACCTATCTTTGAAACTCTATCTCCGCGCAACAATAGATTAAAGTGTCCGGGAAATAACGTAAGTAAAAAAACGAAAGTTAGTCCGGAATCGATTATCAAAACATTTCGAGGCAACCTTGCTTTTTACGAAGCGCACATTCGCGATAATAAAATCGCAACCTCCCCACATCGGTCGCCTTCCCGCCCCGTAGCGGGGAAAAATACATTTTCCTCGTTGCCAGTGGCAACAAGAAAACAGATATAATATCTAGGGACGCCCCACCGGTGTAATACATAGCTAGGAGTATAACAGAGGACCTACGTGTTAAAATGGGCATACATAGGGTGTTATATTTGTGTGTGCCAGGTTTTTCACGCATGCGTGCTTTTTCGTCGAAAGTAGATAGATATTGGGGTTTTTAGGCTCTGCAGGGGTGGGGAGGGTGAGGTGGAGGGTCCCTAATCTGTGTCCCTTTGAGGCTCCCGATTGGAATTTAGTAATCATATTAGATTTTAAATTACACGTGCACGAAACTTTAAAGGGTGGGGAGCCGCCCGGCAATTTATTTCCTATTAGATAGTTGTTTACAGTTTGGTGGAGACGTAAATTTTGTTTGTATCGAATTATTTATAATGAGAATTGGTTTCGGGACGTCGCGCTCAACTTATTCACCTCATCGCGAATTTAATCGTAGATTATATCATTGTTCTGGAAATTTGGTTAATTTGTTGATTACATACCACCGCAACCTTAAAAAAGGATGTTTAATATATTTTTAATATAAAATTTAATACTTTTTTTTATCTAACTTGACACATATTAGGTGTAGCAAATATTGGAATTATTCCTTTTAAATTGCTTATTACATTTTTGCACTAACTTTCTTGAGCTTACTGTTATCATTCATATATTTAAGATTATTGACCACAAGTCTGACATTCATTAGGTGTCTTCAATAAACCGAGTGCTAAGAAACTTGGCGTCCCAGAAAGAGCAAGCGGCTTCAGCCCAGAACGACAGTGTTTATGAGAAGCTTAGGATGTTCAACGGCCAGGCCGCAACGGGCTGGTGGTACCCTGGGTTACCCACAGCACCAGCAGCTCCAGCGATACCAGCTCCTTTACCACCGCAACTTAACAGGACAACGGAAGAGCATAAGAGAGGTTAGTTAATAATATGTAAAAACTGTTTGTCTTATCTTTGCCTTGTCTTGTATTGTCTAGTTTCTTGTCTCTCAAACTTCGACCAAGTTACATAGAGGAACTTCGTGGACGAGTCTAATTACACCGGTTTACATGGTTCACAAACTCTGAGGTCCCGGGTTCGAGTTTCTAATTCCATCATCAAAGTGCTTTAGCAACTAACTTTGGGATCAGAGCAGTGTATGTGATTTTTTCCCTGTTTATATATCTATGAGTGTATATATGAAAATATAAAATATGAGCAGCTTGATAGAAATTGGTTTAATAATTTATCGTGGACAAACACCGTGACACTAGATTTATATTTATGTATATTAAGATGTACCAGTTTCTGCCTGCGACCTCATCCACGCTTTATCTCGTAATTCCCGCGGGATTTCTTTAACTTCCACACCCGAGAAAATGTGGAGGAAAAAGTGGTTTTTCTACATTGACCCGACCGGGAATCGAGCCTGGGACCTTCAGATAGCGATACCTTTGAAAACCGGTGTTTTTTCCACTCGTCTACAGAGGTCGTCATATATAGAATATAGAGAATTATATAGAGAAAAGATGAAGTTAAATTCGATCAGTGTCATTTTGCACAGGTTACATACAGGTAACTCTTATCTTTGCGCCTTTACGGAATCAACGCCCAAATTTATCGACAAAGTAATAAGTAGGTTAAGAATAAACGCACATCTATCGACTTATATTTGAAGATAGCGCTAGAGCCTTCGTAACAGTTACAAAACGGGCACAGGTTATGCAGATACTGGAGCGTTGAAGGACGACAGTGAGGCGATGTTCTTTTTTATTCCTCTTTGAACGTGCCTCGCGAGATCCTTTGGGAAACGTGCGGTAGGGTTGCCACTGCATTTATGTATCGATAGTTTGACTTTTACTGTCGTTATTTACTTTAAATGCATCTATGACTTATAAATATGATATCGAAGAAGAATAGATAATACTTTTATTTATTCTACGTCATTCTATTATTTCTTTTATTCTGTTATATTATTTTATTCGTCTTTCTTCTATTACATATTTTATTATTCGTTATTGTATTATGCTACGCCAAGTATTGTTGATGGTCATTGAAGAAATATGCTGTTAATAATAATAAAGTTATCGCTGTAACTGTACAGTCTTTAATATTGTTATGATACTGAATTGTCGAAGTCTCAAGTTTTTTATTCTTCTAATACAAAAAAAAACCATAAAAGTGTTTAACAAAAAGACTATCAAAATAAAAAGTGTCATCAAAGAATCTGCGACGCGTTTCGTCAAGAATATAAAAATTAATGTAAATAAAATTTATAAACGTATTTTCCCTAATACTTTTATTCAATTATTCCAAAAAATTCCAAAAACTAGTATTGGATTATTTTTTTTTGTTGTAAGAATACATATTAATTTGAAGCTAGATTTTAATAATAAATATTACAGCTAGAAAAAAAATTAACAATTAAATAATAAAGCTAAATTTTAATTTATTGTATTCGCCATACATACAATCAATCATACTTCATAAAGACAATCATAAAGACATACAATCCCAAAAGAAGGAGACTAACAAAAAAAACTGTTACCTCCCATGACATACGACAAGACTACAAAAGTTGCACATCAAAGCTTTTCTTAGGTTCTCTGTCTAGACTGTTAATGTTGCTATTAAAAATATTAACTTATTTTGATTTATAAGTCACGATAGCCCAGTTGTTGGGTGGTCGGAATTTCGAGTCGAGAGACCCGATTTCGATCCCCAGGTGGCAGTACCAATGAGTTTTTCAAAAACTTACGTACGAATTTCATCGTTGGCCTGGACATAAAGGCGGCGACGGGCTCACCACCTGTCACGTTGTCCCGAAAATATCTTCGGTGGAAGGTGGGTCAAAGGGACTTAATTGTCTAGACTTTACCTCTGTCTACCCCTGTATTGGGAATTGCGTGAAGATATTTTTTTTTATTAAGTTATTTTGAATTTCGAATGTAGTAATTGTAATTCGTATGCATCAAATTCACCAGTCAACACGTAACCCTGGGCGCGCCTTCCGCAATTTTCTTGAATGGGGGTAGAGGCGCGGGAGGTTGAGGGGGGGGGGGTCCCGTTGTTAAGTTCCTTCGGGAACACCTCGAACCTCGTCTTGTACCGTTACTATTGTACATATAAGACCATCTTCTCTATATTTACTCCATACCGTTACAATTTGGCTTTCAAGGTTTTTTTTCAGGATCGTGTACCTACAGATACAAGTCACTGTTTACATTGCAAATGTAGCTATTTTTTAAAGTGACGGTAGTCTTTAAATGTTGACTTGTAAATAAATAAATTAATATATCTCCATACTCCATACTCTTCATACTATAAATGTTACTTTATGTTGTTGTCGAAACTTTACAGAATACAATAATATAAACGATCTTTATTTTTTATGATGATAACATAAATGTTCATAAGTGACAATTCTAAAAGTGTCAAATGTTTAAAAATCATAAGTGGTCGCTATCGCCACCGCTCCCGCTTCCGCCTTTGATGTTGCTTCACTACCGCCTACTAACTTGCAATTCTTGTTGAACCGACAGTGAAACTCTGTAAATTTAATGCCTTTACCAATTTCCACGAACAACTGAAAATATGAGCTGCAGAATTACAACGTTTGCTACGGAGTAACTTCGTTTGTAACTTACTGTTCTGCCGTTTGGAAAGACTTTTTGTTCTTTTCTCATTTTTTCTCGTTAAGTTTTCTTTGATTTTAGCCCTATTATAAGAATACAAATAAATAAATATCTTCACCCAATTCCCAATACAGGGGTAGACATAGGTCTAGTCTAGACAATTAAGTCCCTTCACCCACCTTCCACCGAAGACATTTTCGGGACAATATGACAGGTGGTGAGCCAGTCGCCGTCTTTATGTTCAAGCCAACGATATAATTCGTACGCAAGATTATTTTTAAAAAGTCGTCTTTCATAAAACGTTCGCGAGGGAATAAAATTGAAGTTAAATCTACTAGGATTCATAGGAGTTTTTGACGGCGTATATAAAATTACTAAATTAGTACAATTAGTTAAATTTAATACTGAGTACCATACAGTATTTAATTTTCCTAATTTGTTTTTAAATCAAGATTTGGTAACAAAAGTAATCATTTGAATGTAGATAAAATTTAAAATACTATTAACTAATATGAATTTATTTAAAAGAAATCTTTAATTTAATAATAAATAGTTCAGGACGTGCTTTAAAAATTCGATAATTATTGCATAACAAATAGAAGCTGTAATGTTGCGGCTCGTTGAGCTGGAAGTTCTGGAAATCTTCTGGTAGATGTCGCCACCACCATAACAGGCTTAAAAATAAAGAGAGAGAAGTATGATAGGAGTTAAACTGAGTGACCGGATAAGGAATAGTAGATAAGGAAACGTTGTGGTCTGAAAGAAGATGTGGTGACTAAAATTGAGAAAGGTACGCTAAGATGGTTTGGCCATTTCGAGAGAATGAATGAAGAACGATTGACGAAAAAAGTGTATAAGGCGAGTGTGAATGGAAGTGTAGGAAGGGGAAGACCTAGGCGGACGTTTCGAGACCAAATCAGGGACGTCCTGATAAAAGGCCAGGTCAAGAGTACCCTAAATCGAAGAGAATGTATGAAGGGAATAATGAAAGTGGACGAAGCGAAACAAGTATGTAAGGATCGTAGCAAGAGGAAAGAAGTGGTCTCTGCCTACCCCTACTCCCGTAGGGTGAATATATGTATGTATGATTTACAATTTACGATTAACATATATTTACGCTACTCCCGTAGCGTGAATATATGTATGTATGATTTACAATTCCATCTGATGCATGTAGGACACGGTGATACGGTGGTATAGTTGAGGTCGCGGGTTTAAATCTAACCCGTGTAAGTTGATTTCTTAAAATTTCTCTTTAATTTGATAACAGTATATAGTACGGGTAGTATATGAGAAAATATAGTAGAAGCGTTGAAGGATTGTGTTGCTCTTGGTATGGCCCCTTGACTTCTGCCACTTGTTTATCTGTCTTATAACTATGTAATGTGCACTCTTTTTGAGGGTAATCGTAAATCGATTTTATATTATGTAACTTGTTAAGATAAAAGCATTCTCCATTGTTTTTAGTTACATTACACATCTGCAACCCTACTTTCTGTTTTATTATGATTTGAGTCCGTAGCTTTAATTTGAAGATTTTACTGTTATGTTTCTTTTGCTTATTGATTTTGAAGGCTTGAAATATATTTAAACCCAACAAAAATTATGGTTAACTATTTTTTAACTTTGCAACGCAAATCACAATCAATATTTTACGTCAAAATAACATATTCCATTTTCCTAATATGACGTACGTATATTTCTTTTATTTATTTACGTGTTTAATAACAGCACATCAGATGCGGATTATAAATGAGACAATTAACAACTTCAACTTAAATATTGTTATATACGTCGAAACATAACGTTCCTTTTTTAAAACCAACATCATTAAAAAACATACGCACGTACAACATTCTCGCATGCTGCCAACATTACGAATTAACTTCTAAACAGTGGCCTTTCAGATTAAACTTGTTAAGTGAGGTTCTTCAGGGCGGCACTTTTCACGTAGGTAAGCGCAGTGAGGCCGCACGTGATCTGACTTTCGCTTGAGCTTTTACTCTTTGAGCTTTTAGGTAGCGGACGCTGTCCCCTTAGTCTTTAGGTCCTAAAATATTGATGCGAGATTGTTTATGGACAATCAATCTGTAATAACAATAACAATAATAAATAAAAATTAATAAAAATACAAAAGTGGACTTCACAGCTCAGATACTAAAGTGAGAAGCCAAAGCACTTATGTTATGGAATGTGAATTAAACAAGGATACCACAAACGCCCAGACCCGAGACAATACAGTAAAAAGAGATTTACTACAAAGAACCGTTCGAGAATCGAACCCGGGATTACAGTGCTGGCGATACTTTGACTTCATTGTGTCCTCCCCCCGTCTAAGCAGGTTTTCAATTGTAGAAACATAATGTATACTTAATCTTCTTACTATTGCGTGTACGATTTTTTTTATAATTAAGAGTTTTTACCTCTAAAATGATATTAATTTTACATGATATTATTAGGGTGGGGGAAACAGCGTCTTGTTTCACTTGTTAAACCTTTATGACCTTTTTGTTTGCTCTATCTTTCTCACTCTCTTTTTCTATCTTTCTCTCTCTCTCTGTCTAAAATCTATGTACTGTTTTGTACTTTATTAAGTCGCGAAGGAAGTGAACATACTGTTTATATATCACATATTGTAAATTTAGCTGTGGTAATATGTTTTTATACATTTAATATGAAAGCAACGTGTGTTTGTTGACGGCACGGCGACTTAATTAACTTCAGCTGCAGCATTCTGTTTAACAAATTCGATTGCAGCACACTCTGACCCCGGCTCTGCTCTGCTGTGTTACAAACTAAAATATTTATAATTTTTTAACTTTCTTTTTTAATCTATAACTTGCTTTATCATTGACGCAGATTAGTTTTGTTTGTGTTATATCAAAAATCATTCGCACGGGACTTGTTTGCTATATGCTTATAAGTACTTATTTCACAATTTCCAAGTTAAGTTTCTAAAACTATTGTAAGAAAAGCAATTTAATTAACTCTACTTATAGTAAGTGTATAAACATCAAACGCCACGTTCTTAAAGCATCCATCTTAATTGATACACTATGTAAAACAATTTCCGCTATTGAAACCACGGACCTAAAATTTTAATTTGCAACTAGCCGTTTTGTTCGTGGCTCAACGAACTCTGTCAATGTTTCGGAAGTACGCAGTTAAAAACTAAAATGGCCAATATGTTTTCATTGAAAAACGTTGGCTCTAAAAATTTGTGCAGAAAATGTTGGTTATATTATTTGGTGAATAAATTTTAAGTGATGAGAGGTATTTCTTTATCAGTAAATAAACATTAAAACTTTCTCAGACTCTCTCTCTCTCTATCTTTTTCATCCTTGAGATAGCTATATGTACCTAGACGTAAAACCAGCTGTATCTTAATATTTCACTTGGTGGGTATCACTAGCGTTTTGGAACAAAACTAACACCACCTAAAGTAAATGGCCCTTATCGATCACACCCATTTTAAAATAATTTTTATTACTCATAACCCTGATACTGGCTCTCCAGTACCTATTGTCCGTTTGAAGAAAAGCTCCTTGCTTTAGAGACCGACCTTCACCCCAAATTTTTTATCAATAAAAGTTAAAGAGAAATAGTTATCAATTCAATTTAAAAAATGGCAAAAAGACGTTGAATAGAAAATGGCAACTGCATATTCAACACATAAATTTGCTTAAACCACCTGTATACACAAAATCACACAAAACTTGTTAAACAGTTAGCGGTCGAACAAATAATCGCGCGAATTTCCCGATCAAACCAGTTTAGGATAATAAACAGCTGTGGATTCTGTGGTGCCTCTGTTTAGTGTGTGTTAGACAGCTCTACATGTCGTGTGTTGCCAGTATTTTATTGCATTAGCAAATATTACGCTCAGCCTTTAAATGAAATATTTTTTTTAATAATTGATAGTCGCTTCGATAATTTTTTTTCTTCTTTGCTTGTACATATATTGCCAGTATTTTTTATACTTATGAATATTACACATTACAATTATAAATATTACAACGAAATATTTTTTTTATTATTGAAGGTCGTTAGTCTTTGTCTTAGTATATGGCTTTCTTATATTGTAGAATGATGATGAACGTAGTTATCGTGGCGTAGGATGCTATTATACCACCACAAGTAAACGCCAGCTTTGTAACCAAATTTTGATTTCGGCTGAGATTTAGTGACATATGGGTGTTAAGGGTCAATAGTCTGATATGCTAAACGGTCTTCTAGCTGTGACGAGGAAATGATAAATGTACACTAAAACTGTATTAACGAATGATGGATTACTAATTTTTAAACGTAGAGAGTTGTGTTTATGCTTGGAATTAATAGAATTTTTTTATTGGACGTTCAGTCACTATTCGCCAGGTATGTGTAGGTCGCCGGTATCTCGCTTTTTAGATAGTTACAGTTGGTTCTAACTTTACCTAAACTAAAACTTAAAAAAAAAATAAACCTAACCCTAAACCTTAGTTAATCAATCTTTTAACAATGTTCATCTGTTTATGGTTATATTCACATGGATAAGAGTACTTAGGGTAGTATAGTAGATATATTCAGAATCAATGTAAGGGAATGGTTTGACATCAGGGTTGGCAGGCGGATATCGAACTGTTCCGTAAATATTTACTGACCGACGATTCAGTGACGTGGTGCGTTCGTAAAGCGACAGACGACCATTTTGTAAAAGCAGTGACCTAACTTTGTAACTTATACTTTAATACTCACACTTTGTTTTCCAAATTTAAATAAGGAAATTAAAGGCTCCCGCGGCAGTTTATAGTTTTAAGAGGCCTTTTTATAAATAATTTAATGTCAATACTTGCAGTGCCGACTGTGCCGTGTGGTATGAGCTTAAGATTCATACCACTTCTTCCTGTGGGTGTCTTGAAAGCGAATAAAGAAAAAGCCTTGAAACGCTATTGGCTACTAACAGATAGAGGGATAGCACTCTCAATAGATACCAAATCAAAATTCAGCAGACCGGTGACAAGAAGCAACGTTTCAAAGGCAAGGACTCCTATCGCCAATCCACATGCCGAGCGTGGCAATTCTGGCAAGCGAGGCCAGGTCTATATCATGTATTATAAGGCGGTGATAATGATGATGTCTGATACTCATTCGTTGTGAAAATCCAGGTGTAATTAATAACAAAAACAAATTCAGACAATGCTTTAAAACGGCGCTTTCAAACTATTGGTTACGTGGCTCCGAGTCGATCACTTTAGTTGGAGCGCACTCGGTTAACTTCGGTTATGTAGCAACAATAGCGATTTAATTGGTCTCGTGGAGAGGTCTCGTTGGCAGTGTAATTGACTTTGAAATCAAAGAGCGCTTCATGTTTAAAGTAACACGTGTTTAAAGAGTTTAATGGCGTTGTTTTACAAGTGGCATCGATTCGCGATGAGGTTGTGGTGCTTTGAGGATTTTTTTTTGTTATTGATCAGGGGTTGGTGAAAAGTGCTCAAATGTATTATGTACTGAGCGCATGTAAATGTTGGAACTAGAAATTTTAATGTTGTCTAAGCAATTACTACTTGGTAATTTAAAATTAATGCAAGATTAGATTCAATATTCATAATTTAAAGATTCGAAAGTCATAATTTGTATTCATTTCGTGTGGTTCATCTGACGAAGCACAAACCATTGAAAACTCCATAGGTGTCCGGTGTTTTTAAGACTTTTTCAACATATTTTTAAATAACATACCTTCTAGAATGAGCAAAGAATTGTCTCTTAGGCAATAAAACCGATATCAATGCTCATTTGTAGACTGACTGATCACGAAATCACTCATCTCTGAAACCACTTCACCCATGAAAATGAAATTTGGCACGAGATGGACTGTAAGTAGGAGATGTCAGCAAAGAAAGGATTTCAAAAAAAAGGTCTCATATAGGGATAGAATGGGTGGGCGAAAGTTTGTATTGACCTACGTCTTTTCAGCTTCAATTCAAATTCTACGCTCAACAGCTTTTTTAGAATTCGGCCTTAAGGTTAAAATAAGGATGAAGGTTTGTACAGGAATAACGACACTTGTATATATGAGGGAAGATAATTAGTCTTCTGATTATTTCTTTTACAAATTATGTAAATTGATATAAATCTAGAAGTACGAAGCCGCAGACTAATATAAAGTGCTATAATAATAATAAAAGAGAAGAGAAAAACAAAATTAAGAATTGCAGAGGCGAGCTGTCCAATGTTGTCCTTGTTTTATAAGTTATTGTTTATGCTTAATTTTTTAAGTTACTAGTTAGTCTAAATTGACAACCTCCGTGGACCAGTGTCTTACGCGCCGGTTAAAATGGTGTCGCCAGCTTGAAGTCCCGGGTTCGATTCGTGGTCGGGTTAATTTAAAAACCACTTATCCTACATTTTCTCGGTTCTGAGTGTCTATGGTTCATTAGTTTTTTCTGTTGTGTGTAACAAGTGATTTAGCTACCTACTTTGGGATCATAGCAATGCATGTGATGTTATTCCTATCAATGTATATATTATTCCTATCAATGTATTTATTATTCCTATCAATGTATGTATTTCTATTTAAGAATAGATGTAGATTATAATGTTGCCCTAAGTGAGTGTTTCATCAAACATTTAGTAATGTTACCTGTTTGCTTTGTGGATTTTCGTTTATGTAAACACTCTGAGTATATTAAATTATTCAGAAACAGAATTAAATTTTTATAGAAAGTCTTCTGCAATCTTTAAAGTAAACGTACAAAAATAGTTTAAAATGAAAAATTAATGAAAAATCATCTTATAACGTGACGTTGCTATTTGAAATGAATAATGTACCTACAGCTTTATTGCTGGCACCCAAACAGGTTTTACTACATTTTTAAAGTTATATATAAAAAAATATCTTCACGCAATTCCCAATACATGGGTAGACAGAGGTCAAGTCTAGACAATTAAGTCCCTTTGACCCACCTTCCACCGAATATATTTTTCGTGACAACGTGACAGATGGTGAGCCCGTCGCCGCCTTTATGTCCAAGCCAACGATGAAATTCGTACATAAGTTTTTTGAAAAACTCATTGGTACTACCACCTGGGGATCGAACTCGAGTCTCTCGACTTGAAATTCCGACCACCCAACAACTCGGCTATCGTGACTTCTTATATAGTTGTCACGATAGCTGAACGATTGGGTGATCGGGATTCGAGTCAAGAGACCGGAGTTCGATCAACAAGGACTTTTAAAAACTTATGTATGATTTATATCGCTGGCTTGGACATAGAGACGGTGACGGGCTCACCATCTGTCACGTTGTCCCAAAAAATGTCTTCGGAGGAAGGTGGGTGGAGGTCTAAGGACTTAAAATAATAAAAATAAATATCTTCACGCAATTCCCAATACAGGGGTAGACAGAGGTCAAGTCTAGACAATTAAGTCCCTTTGACCCACCTTCCACCGAAGATATTTTCGGGACAACGTGACAGGTGGTGAGCCTGTCGCCGCCCTTATGTCCAAGCCAACGATGAAATTCGTACATAAGTTTTTGAAAAACTCATTGGTACTGCCACCTGGGGATCGAACTCGGGTCTCTCGACTCGAAATTCCGACCACCCAACAACTCGGCTATCGTGACTTATAGGACTAAGGACTTAATTGTCTAGACCTCTGTCTACCCCTGTATTGGGAATCGCGTGAAGATATTTATTTATTAAATAAAATTAAAATACATTTCACAGCACTATATCTACAAAGGTATTAACATATTACTTATGTAAAAAGGGACAACTGAAACCTTTTCGTATAATTACACATATTACGAACGAAACATAAGTAGGTACGATCCCCCCATGTCCAAAAAAGACACACATTACCCATCAATTGCCTCACTTGAAGTCACAATAATAAAAACTAAACCTTATCTGCCCCAACGCTAAGTAATTTAGATGACCCTGCCGGGGCCATAAAGCGAATGGTTGATTATAAACATCCAATCTACGGTGATCCCTGCACATCCCCAGGCGCTAATAAAAACGCGTTACGAACAAGTGCCGGTATGCGAGGTCTTGTCTGAATGGTTAATCTTGGATAATAATAATGTCTTTATTAGGGTGGGCTGTAACTGCTCCTCTGGATCATTTAATTCTCATTTATCATCATGTTATATGGCTTAAAAAATATATGACATAATGTTTCACCTTATGTCAATTTAAGATACTATATGAAATATTTCCTTGAATTTTTTACGTATTAAAATGGGCCGAATAGAACAGATATAAATAGAATATATAGAAATAGTCGTTAAGAAACAATGGGTAATGAATACGAATACATTTAGGGCTACGTAGGAAGGTGAAAAGACTAAAGGCGATAGACTTATTTTCTGCCTAAGAGTCTAGTAACAAATATAGAGTTTCAATTTGAAATATATGGAGAGTTAACATGATCACAAGCTGGGACATTCCTTATGGGCTTCTTTTTTCGAAATGGTTGCAGGTGCTCTTAACCACCAGGTTAAGTACTCCTTTTAAAATAGATGCAGTATTTGTGATTGATCCGTTTCATAATTAAACTATATAGTAATTATCCCTCGTGAAAATTAAAGTAAACAAATCGTTAGACAATCTTGTCCTTTTTTTTCAATAACGAAAATATATTTTTGGTATTACTTATAAAATTAAATGTATTTATTTATAAATTGTATATTTGCTTGTTTCTTTGGGCAAAAAAGTGGTGGCAAATTCGTTTGCGGAAGCGTAGCGAATTAGGCGGATCGAGTCCCTGACCGGCCGCGGGCTGAGAGCGCGACCTTGTATGGCGTAAAGTACAAGCGGAGACATTTTTAACAAAAAAATTATTTGTAATAATTTAAGTAATATTCACTATTATTTATTATAATGAGTTATAATTTATGTTAGTTATATTTAGCATCGTATCGAATTGTTTTATTATGATAAGTTTGTTTAACTTCAATAGGTTCAGTAATAATAATGTATAACAATATTTACTTAAATATTTTATATAAATTGTATTAAATACAGTCGTTATAAAATAATTACATTGCAAATATCCGCGTAGTATAAATGCACAATTGTGCAATATAATGATTTAATCATAATTTTACAATAATGAGTTTCCGCAAAGTAACGCCAGGGTCTATCTATATTAAGTAAAGTTGCTTACTTTAGTGGTATTTTTCAAATTTTACTACATAATAGCCTAAGTTTAAAAGATTTCAGTTTCTACAAATAATTATATTAATATTTAAATAAGTTTTATTTATCGATAACAAAGGATACTTCGGCGACGGCCCGCTCACCTTTCCCAATCGACGTCCCACATTTGAGTGACAGTATCGATCTCATATAATCGCGCAGCGGCAATCCCCCCCCCCCCCCCTCACCTACGACCGTCATGTCCGCCCCGATAACTCCAATTCCGCTTTATCTCTCCGCTCCCGACTTTCTTCGCTCCCCTTTCTACTTGTTTTCTCCAATTTTTTTTCCCGCCGCCCCCACTTTTATTTCGTTCCTTTTCTTATTTTCTTACTATTATTTCTCTTATGTATAACTCGTGTTTCGCCCCGCCGTCCGCTCGTCTACCAACGCTGTTTTCTTCAATCATTTGTAGGTCGTTATTGGTATTGTGGCTAAGTGCGCCTCTATTTCGGTTCGGCTTTGCTTTTTTTTAATGAGTTCTTCCTTTATGTTCTGCGATAAATAATGAAAACGGTGAGTGATTAGGATCGAATACAATGCGGCAAACTCCGCTAACTAATTGCAAAGAAACATTGGTTGGTTACATGTTGGTACAATACAGATAAATAATATTGTTTATATGTCACACAAATTAATAGCATTTTTTTATCATCCATAGAAGTTTTATTCGTAATAAAAAAAAACGTTGCATTAGTAGGCACCGATGTTGATGCCAATTGCATATTTTCTAAGTTTGAAGTAAATATAAAAGAGGTGTTTTAACAAACATTATTTATGTTTACAAACATCACCTGTAAAAATATTTTATTTGTTAGGAAGCCCTATCAAATTATGAAATGAAAATTTTTTGGCAGTTCCAACAACGACTTCCTTTTTCAAAGACGTTCAAATTAAGAAAACACCTCCTTTTTTACTTTGGCTCCGACTTCAAGCACTAAGTAACTAGTGTTTATTACAATATTTCATTTAACAAGTAACAAATTTAGCTAAGAGAATATTTTTTTTTCTTTTTCCGTGTTCTTTCGAATTGAATAACATAACCATCCGTGTTATTTCGAAGGCGTTTCGGAAAAAAGTTTTTTTTCTTCACCAATAGGTTATGACATTTTTGCATTCGGCCGTGATAAAGGCGCGCACACGCCGCGATGACGTGTCAGAGCGACCGATCAATCAAAATTGTCACCCGATTGGAAAGTCCGCCATGTTCCGCTGAGCGGCTGTCGCGCATCAATCATGTTGCGAGACGGGCGCCGCTATAAAACCGGCCTTTATGTGTGTACGAGCTTTTTCATACGCTGTTATAGGTACTCTTAATTCTGGGTAGTATTTGACAGTTAGGCGTATTAAATAAATGTATAGATAAGGAAAAAAATACATAGTAAGTAGCTAATGTATTTGTGTTACGGAAACGAACGTACAACAAATACGCGGACTCGAGACTATACAGATAAAGCGGTTGTCCACAATAACCCGCCCGGAAATTGAACCAGAGACCCCAGATTTGGCAAATCCTTATTAGGTCGTCTTTACCATCAAGTTGACCGATTATCCGTTTTTCTCTCTTCTTTCAAAGAAATTTTGCTACGAAAAGGGCAAACGTATGTCGTTTGCCCTTTTAGAATACTCAATTTAGAAATGCTTAAATTTTAATAACAATACTAATATTTATATGCTAAGCTTATATGATATGTATATTTAACGTCGCTTTTTCGAAAATAGCATTTTATATTCCAAGTTTATCTAGACAAGTGTCAGTTTATCTAGAATCTCTGCGAAAATTCGGTTACTTACAAAAATAATCAATTCATTATTTTGGAAGTATAACTTTTTCAGCGTCATGACAATTGAAACTCGATGAGACGCATAAGTAACTCCGAAAAGTGACCAAATGAAATAAGAAGTAAGAAAAGGTAACCATGGAAGTAGACGTCAACCAGTATTAGGATTTTGTCCCTCAGCGAAACACATTCATCATGATCACCTTTTCATAAATCTAAAAATAACACACTTACTTTAAATATGAATAGTGGAACATTTAATAAATTTGGTTCCTTTTTGACCGCGCAGATACCATTAGAGATATTAACCCACGACCATACAAGCGATGTATCGTCGCAAAAATGTGACAGATTGCGTAACAGTCCTCCCATTCAAAGAAATCAGCAACCCGTACGCACATTACTGACTCGGGAACCGAACCCGGGCTCAAGTGGTTCGACCATAAAAGCAAATTAATCAATTAGCCGGGGGCATGTCGACAACATTACGAGTAACGTTTAATTTTGCAACCACCCTCATTTGGGGGATGGAAACATCCATTGTTGATTGACCCTTACAATGGAGCATCGGGTATGTGGAGGCGGATCGTAGTTACTGGTTGTTGTTACATTTTTGTCTGTAATTCTGGGGTGCAATTGAACAATTCTGCTGACGCATTTGCTTGATAGTCGTTGAGTGTGTTTTGTTCGAACGACTTGTGTTGATAGTTTATGATGAAGAGCTTAAAGACCCTCTGCTTAAAAGCATTCTGTTAATTTTTAAACATTGTTATGTGGACGATTACGATCAGCAACATGATTAAGGCAGCGTTTTAGTTTGGACGCTACGTTATCAATTTCTATATGTTATAACTAAGGTTTTAGTCACGATAGCCGAGTTGTTGGGTGGTCGGAATTTCGAGTCGAGAGACCCGAGTTCGATCCCCAGGTGGCAGTACCAATGAGTTTTTCAAAAAAAAAAACTTATGTACGAATTTCATCGATGGCTTGGACATAAAGGCGGCGACGGGCTCACCACCTGTCACGTTGTCCCGAAAATATCTTCGGTGGAAGGTGGTTCAAAGGGACTTAATTGTCTAGACTTGACCTCTGTCTACCCCTGTTTTGGGATTTGCGTGAAGATATTTATTTATTATTTATTTATAACTAAGATTTTATAGAAATGTATAGATCAATTGTAAATTAGAGACGTAATAAATGAAACAAGAATCAATAAAGAGTGCTGATTTCCGTAATTCGCGGGCTAGACTCGCTGAAAACCAGGGTCGTGTCAAAATAAATGTCATGGTATTATACTGAGTGGTTTCAGTTCCCAAAGCCATGCTTTGACACTTACAAAATAAAAATATTTTTTATTTAATTCTGAGAAGGTATTTTTGTAACATTTTCAATACTAATTTTATAATTTTTGTAATCTAATTTGTGCGTTTTCTGCTTTGTATTTTGTGTCTTCTTTGTATTTAATGTAGTTACAGTACGCGTGGCAACTAATTATGGATGTACATAGTCCTAAGTATTATAATACTTTACAAACATAATATCTTCACACAATTTCCCAATACTGGTGTAGACAGAGGTCTAGACAATGAAGTCCTTTCGACACATTTTTCACCGAAGCTTACTTACGACAAATTAAATTCGTCTATCGGCGTCTATCATCGTCTTATTGCACACTAATAGAAATGTATTGAAAATTATATTACTAGACACACGTCACAATTTTCAATACATTTCTTAAAACATTCTGTTAATTTTTAAACATTGTTATGTGGACGATTACGATCAGCAACATGATTAAGGCAGCGTTTTAGTTTGGACGCTACGTTATCAATTTCTATATGTTATAACTAAGGTTTTAGTCACGATAGCCGAGTTGTTGGGTGGTCGGAATTTCGAGTCGAGAGACCCGAGTTCGATCCCCAGGTGGCAGTACCAATGAGTTTTTCAAAAAAAAAAAACTTATGTACGAATTTCATCGTTGGCTTGGACATAAAGGCGGCGACGGGCTCACCACCTGTCACGTTGTCCCGAAAATATCTTCGGTGGAAGGTGGTTCAAAGGGACTTAATTGTCTAGACTTGACCTCTGTCTACCCCTGTTTTGGGAATTGCGTGAAGATATTTATTATAACTAAGATTTTATAGAAATGTATAGATCAATTGTAAATTAGAGACGTAATAAATGAAACAAGAATCAATAAAGAGTGCTGATTTCCGTAATTCGCGGGCTAGACTCGCTGAAAACCAGGGTCGTGTCAAAATAAATGTCATGGTATTATACTGAGTGGGTTTCAGTTCCCAAAGCCATGCTTTGACACTTACAAAATAAAAATATTTTTTTATTACAGACAAAGATATATGTATATACATATACTAGTACATACCAATTTAGATATTCTATAGAAATTTAGTTTTGATATTTTTTTTATTTAATTCTGAGAAGGTATTTTTGTAACATTTCCAATACTAATTTTATAATTTTTGTAATCTAATTTGTGCGTTTTCTGCTTTGTATTTTGTGTCTTCTTTGTATTTAATGTAGTTACAGTACGCGTGGCAACTAATTATGGATGTACATAGTCCTAAGTATTATAATACTTTACAAACATAATATCTTCACACAATTTCCCAATACTGGTGTAAACAGAGGTCTAGACAATGAAGTCCTTTCGACACATTTTTCACCGAAGCTTACTTACGACAAATTAAATTCGTCTATCGGCGTCTATCATCGTCTTATTGCACACTAATAGAAATGTATTGAAGATTATATTACTAGACACACGTCACAATTTTCAATACATTTCTTAAAACATTCTGACTTTTCTTCCTTTGTTAGTAGATCCACTGCAGTCGGAGGCTGGGTCGGACGGCAACAGCGAGCACGCGTCTTCCGGTGACGAGGACTCCCAGATGAGGCTGCGATTGAAACGGAAGTTACAGAGGAATAGAACCTCCTTCACGAACGACCAGATCGATAGCTTGGAAAAAGGTATTTATTACTAAATTTTAAGCCTAACTCCAGAGTCATCTGGTGTACTGACACAGCTTGAAATAACTATTCAGAAAAGGAAATTACATCCATTTTCATTTGGCGTGTTGGTATATTTGATTTGATTTGAATACCAATAAGTAATAACGCATCTGCTATGCCTCTTATATTGCGGGTGTTCATGGGCGGCGGTAATCACTTACCAACACGTGAGCCACCTGCTCGTTTGCCTCCCTTTTCTACAAAAAAAAGTAAACAGTAGTTTCGTGATGTGGTAAATACACCTGGACATAGTAGTTTCTTGCGAAGAAATAGAATAAAAGCACATAAAGGAAAAACGGGATAGTTAACTTACCGAAAAAAAAACGTATTAGTAAAGTTCTAATATTCGGAATTAGTTTCTTATATGCAAAGCGTTTAAAAATAAAATTGCATAAAATCGACAAGTACGCTCATATTGGCATGTTGTATACTAGGTAATGAAAAATTAGAGTAGTTATGATTTTATATAGACTTAGATACAAATTTATAGCCGTCTGATAGAACAAAGACTACCTAATATGATATTATATAAATGAAAAAAAAAAAAAACTTATGTACGAATTTCATCGTTGGCTTGGACATAAAGGCGGCGACGGGCTCACCACCTGTCACGTTGTCCCGAAAATATCTTCGGTGGAAGGTGGTTCAAAGGGACTTAATTGTCTAGACTTGACCTCTGTCTACCCCTGTTTTGGGAATTGCGTGAAGATATTTATTATAACTAAGATTTTATAGAAATGTATAGATCAATTGTAAATTAGAGACGTAATAAATGAAACAAGAATCAATAAAGAGTGCTGATTTCCGTAATTCGCGGGCTAGACTCGCTGAAAACCAGGGTCGTGTCAAAATAAATGTCATGGTATTATACTGAGTGGGTTTCAGTTCCCAAAGCCATGCTTTGACACTTACAAAATAAAAATATTTTTTTATTACAGACAAAGATATATGTATATACATATACTAGTACATACCAATTTAGATATTCTATAGAAATTTAGTTTTGATATTTTTTTTATTTAATTCTGAGAAGGTATTTTTGTAACATTTCCAATACTAATTTTATAATTTTTGTAATCTAATTTGTGCGTTTTCTGCTTTGTATTTTGTGTCTTCTTTGTATTTAATGTAGTTACAGTACGCGTGGCAACTAATTATGGATGTACATAGTCCTAAGTATTATAATACTTTACAAACATAATATCTTCACACAATTTCCCAATACTGGTGTAGACAGAGGTCTAGACAATGAAGTCCTTTCGACACATTTTTCACCGAAGCTTACTTACGACAAATTAAATTCGTCTATCGGCGTCTATCATCGTCTTATTGCACACTAATAGAAATGTATTGAAAATTATATTACTAGACACACGTCACAATTTTCAATACATTTCTTAAAACATTCTGACTTTTCTTCCTTTGTTAGTAGATCCACTGCAGTCGGAGGCTGGGTCGGACGGCAACAGCGAGCACGCGTCTTCCGGTGACGAGGACTCCCAGATGAGGCTGCGATTGAAACGGAAGTTACAGAGGAATAGAACCTCCTTCACGAACGACCAGATCGATAGCTTGGAAAAAGGTATTTATTACTAAATTTTAAGCCTAACTCCAGAGTCGTCTGGTGTACTGACACAGCTTGAAATAACTATTCAGAAAAGAAAAGGAAATTACATCCATTTTCATTTGGCGTGTTGGTATATTTGATTTGATTTGAATACCAATAAGTAATAACGCATCTGCTATGCCTCTTATATTGCGGGTGTTCATGGGCGGCGGTAATCACTTACCAACACGTGAGCCACCTGCTCGTTTGCCTCCCTTTTCTACAAAAAAAAGTAAACAGTAGTTTCGTGATGTGGTAAATACACCTGGACATAGTAGTTTCTTGCGAAGAAATAGAATAAAAGCACATAAAGGAAAAACGGGATAGTTAACTTACCGAAAAAAAAACGTATTAGTAAAGTTCTAATATTCGGAATTAGTTTCTTATATGCAAAGCGTTTAAAAAATAAAATTGCATAAAATCGACAAGTACGCGCATATTGGCATGTTGTATACTAGGTAATGAAAAATTAGAGTAGTTATGATTTTATATAGACTTAGATACAAATTTATAGCCGTCTGATAGAACAAAGACTACCTAATATGATATTATATAAATGAAAAAAAAAAACGTATTAGTAAAGTTCTAATATTCGGAATTAGTTTCTTATATGCAAAGCGTTTAAAAAATAAAATTGCATAAAATCGACAAGTACGCGCATATTGGCATGTTGTATACTAGGTAATGAAAAATTAGAGTAGTTATGATTTTATATAGACTTAGATACAAATTTATAGCCGTCTGATAGAACAAAGACTACCTAATATGATATTATATAAATGAAAAAAAAAAAATAAGAAAACGACTAACACGGGCAGGGTTCGAACCCGCGACCTCCCCCGTACCGTAGCGATGCTCGATACGATATCATATATAAATAATAAAAATTTTATTTATTTCTCATGTTCAATAATGTCCCATTATATTTAATTCCTTCATCCGCTTGGTTACGTCAAAGAAAAGCAATCTCAAATTGTAAATTACTCTATGTCAATCAATATGTTTATTCTATGACACATCCAGTATTCTAAAGTACTAATAAAGTTAAGAACACGCCAACGCTCCATCATAAGCACTCCCCAGAGCCTTCATAAACCTATTTCCCAATGTTCCTTTCATCTTATTTATTGTTTGTCGTGATACAACACGGTTATTAGTAAATAAATAAATATTGTCCCCCGATGTTTGCCGAGCTCTCGGCCGGTGGCGGAGCGCCCAATTATTGATGTTGGTCCGCGTTAATCTCACTTTTTTGCCTGTTTATTTGCTTTTGCTCTACAATCGTTTATTGCTTTTCTTTCTGTTATTGTTATATGATCCAATTTATTAAATGGCTTATTAAAATAACTACAAAATTAAATTCAAACCTATGTATATATTAATGTTGTTATGCTAACTTTTCGACAAACACCTTTTTTAAATATTGAAATGTATATATTGCATATATTATAATGATAATGGTATAAGTATTAAATGTATTATTTATATTGAGAATTAATTATAGTTACACTACTATTCTGTCTTATTCGAAACAATTTATGTACAGCCCTAAAAGTAAGACACATGAAATGTTTCAAACAAGGCAAATGTAGGTACTCACACACAATACTTTGTATATTATAAACGCTATGTGCTTGTTGTCAGAATTCGAGAGAACTCACTACCCGGACGTGTTTGCGCGGGAGCGACTGGCTGAAAAGATCGGATTGCCTGAGGCACGTATCCAGGTAAAATAAACTCCACTTTACAACGCGGTAAGATGGCTGTATCGATATTCTCTGTGCCTCACTAACTATGGAAAATGGCGGCACGCACACAATGGACGCCAATGTTGGAGGGAAATTTTCATGTTACTAATATTATTTTAATGATTCTTATTTTACGATAAAAATAACAAGATCTTCTTAAGTATAACGCTATTAATAGTAAATAAATTTAAAAATAAACTTTAACCGGTTGATGTGATACGACAAAAATATTATATTGGAATGAGGAAAAACCAGGTGATAAATATTATTAAAATAACTATAAAATTAAGTTCAAACCTATGTATATATTAATGTTGTTATGCTAACTTTTCGACAAACACCTTTTTTAAATATTGAAATGTATATATTGCATATATTATAATGATAATGGTATAAGTATTAAATGTATTATTTATATTGAGAATTAATTATAGTTACACTACTATTCTGTCTTATTCGAAACAATTTATGTACAGCCCTAAAAGTAAGACACATGAAATGTTTCAAACAAGGCAAATGTAGGTACTCACACACAATACTTTGTATATTATAAACGCTATGTGCTTGTTGTCAGAATTCGAGAGAACTCACTACCCGGACGTGTTTGCGCGGGAGCGACTGGCTGAAAAGATCGGATTGCCTGAGGCACGTATCCAGGTAAAATAAACTCCACTTTACAACGCGGTAAGATGGCTGTATCGATATTCTCTGTGCCTCACTAACTATGGAAAATGGCGGCACGCACACAATGGACGCCAATGTTGGAGGGAAATTTTTCATGTTACTAATATTATTTTAATGATTTTTATTTTACGATAAAAATAACAAATTCTTCTTAAGTATAACGCTATTAATAGTAAATAAATTTAAAAATAAACTTTAACCGGTTGATGTGATACGACAAAAATATTATATTGGAATGAGGGAAAAACCAGGTGATAAATATTAAGCAATGCAGTTTTACCATAGGATGAAATAGTATATTGTGATAAATGGGTACACTGTAGTAGTGTACCCATTTATCACAATATACTATTATATTATACATTTATCACAATATAATAGTTTATCAAAATAATATATGCGCATAGCTTCAGTCGAAGAAGGTTGCAGTTGTATTGTTATCCTATAGATACGATGGAATGTCTGGTAATCATACACATTTACAATTATGTTTATTTTAATGGAGTAAAGTGAAAAACAATCTAACAGTCTACCTGTGTGGCTACTGCAGATCATGGCACCATAACCTGTTTCAAAAAAAGAAAGTTTCTGGTTCGTTTTTATTCCCGAGGACTAAGATTGTACTAACTCTCCATACTTTACACCCAATAATCTCCACCTTATGACCCAAAACATATCACAGATTTAATGACAGAAATCAAATAGTACGTATATCAAATAGTTTCTACCCAGAGTATCCCTAAACTGAGAATTCTACTATTCATAATATGTTTCTATTCATGTTGTGAATAAGCACATCTCCATTTTTAAAAAATTTGTATTTTGTTTTAGTGAAAGCAAACGTAGTTATGGCAGCGTCATGTAAGATACAAGTATATATAGTAATAATTTAACAAAAATGCCTCTTAAACAGCAGTATCAGTGCTGTAAACGAATTAGTTCCAAAACAAACAATGTATTTATTAATATTTTTTATATAATTAAAGTAATCCGAATATTTATCTTTAATTTTGTTTTTATTCATAATATTATTTTAGCGTTATTGTTCGACATTTGTAGAACCAGAGACTTTAAAACTGCTCTAAATTGCCTAAGTTTATGACATTGAGTTATCATATGAATGAAATCAGGACATTTCATTAAAAGCTCTCGATGTGTTCATAAGGGCATGTTTACACTGTGTGTTTATATAGGCCGGGCAGCATGTAGATGCGTCTTTAGCAAACAGTCTAAAAAAAACAAGGGTTATTAATATCCCCACCCTTGTCGAAGAATAAACACTAGTATGTGCGCTAACATAATATATTATATATACATTCTTACGCAAATATGTCTGAATAATACGAGGGTATGATATTTTAAAGCATGTTTTTATTGTACCAAATTAACAACGGATGATGTTTACCATGTTTACTTCGTGTGGATGCAATATTTTGTGTTTACGATACATTTCGGCTTCCATTTGTAAATGTTAATTTTCATGTTACTAATATTATTTTAATGATTCTTATTTTACGATAAAAATAACAAATTCTTCTTAAGTATAACGCTATTAATAGTAAATAAATTTAAAAATAAACTTTAACCGGTTGATGTGATACGACAAAAATATTATATTGGAATGAGGAAAAACCAGGTGATAAATATTAAGCAATGCAGTTTTACCATAGGATGAAATAGTATATTGTGATAAATGGGTACACTGTAGTAGTGTACCCATTTATCACAATATAATAGTTTATCAAAATAATATATGTACAGCCCTAAAAGTAAGACACATGAAATGTTTCAAACAAGGCAAATGTAGGTACTCACACACAATACTTTGTATATTATAAACGCTATGTGCTTGTTGTCAGAATTCGAGAGAACTCACTACCCGGACGTGTTTGCGCGGGAGCGACTGGCTGAAAAGATCGGATTGCCTGAGGCACGTATCCAGGTAAAATAAACTCCACTTTACAACGCGGTAAGATGGCTGTATCGATATTCTCTGTGCCTCACTAACTATGGAAAATGGCGGCACGCACACAATGGACGCCAATGTTGGAGGGAAATTTTTCATGTTACTAATATTATTTTAATGATTTTTATTTTACGATAAAAATAACAAATTCTTCTTAAGTATAACGCTATTAATAGTAAATAAATTTAAAAATAAACTTTAACCGGTTGATGTGATACGACAAAAATATTATATTGGAATGAGGGAAAAACCAGGTGATAAATATTAAGCAATGCAGTTTTACCATAGGATGAAATAGTATATTGTGATAAATGGGTACACTGTAGTAGTGTACCCATTTATCACAATATACTATTATATTATACATTTATTACAATATAATAGTTTATCAAAATAATATATGCGCATAGCTTCAGTCGAAGAAGGTTGCAGTTGTATTGTTATCCTATAGATACGATGGAATGTCTGGTAATCATACACATTTACAATTATGTTTATTTTAATGGAGTAAAGTGAAAAACAATCTAACAGTCTACCTGTGTGGCTACTGCAGATCATGGCACCATAACCTGTTTCAAAAAAAGAAAGTTTCTGGTTCGTTTTTATTCCCGAGGACTAAGATTGTACTAACTCTCCATACTTTCCACCCAATAATCTCCACCTTATGACCCAAAACATATCACAGATTTAATGACAGAAATCAAATAGTACGTATATCAAATAGTTTCTACCCAGAGTATCCCTAAACTGAGAATTCTACTATTCATAATATGTTTCTATTCATGTTGTGAATAAGCACATCTCCATTTTTAAAAATTTGTATTTTGTTTTAGTGAAAGCAAACGTAGTTATGGCAGCGTCATGTAAGATACAAGTATATATAGTAATAATTTAACAAAAATGCCTATTAAACAGCAGTATCAGTGCTGTAAACGAATTAGTTCCAAAACAAACAATGTATTTATTAATATTTTTTATATAATTAAAGTAATCCGAATATTTATCTTTAATTTTGTTTTTATTCATAATATTTATTTTAGCGTTATTGTTCGACATTTGTAGAACCAGAGACTTTAAAACTGCTCTAAATTGCCTAAGTTTATGACATTGAGTTATCATATGAATGAAATCAGGACATTTCATTAAAAGCTCTCGATGTGTTCATAAGGGCATGTTTACACTGTGTGTTTATATAGGCCCGGGCAGCATGTAGATGCGTCTTTAGCAAACAGTCTAAAAAAACAAGGGTTATTAATATCCCCACCCTTGTCGAAGAATAAACACTAGTATGTGCGCTAACATAATATATTATATATACATTCTTACGCAAATATGTCTGAATAATACGAGGGTATGATATTTTAAAGCATGTTTTTATTGTACCAAATTAACAACGGATGATGTTTACCATGTTTACTTCGTGTGGATGCAATATTTTGTGTTTACGATACATTTCGGCTTCCATTTGTAAATGTTAATTTTCATGTTGAATTTAATTACGTAAATTTTTGTTATAAAGAAAAGGAGATTTAATTATATTTTCATAAATTTAGTTAGTCACGATAGCCGAGTGGTTGGGTGGTCGGAATTTTGAGTCAAGAGACCCGAGTTCGATCCCCAAGTGGCTGGCTCGTACCAATGGGTTTTTCAAAAACTTATGTACGAATATCGTTGGCTTGGACATAAAGGCGGCGACGGGCTCACCACCTGTCACGTTGTCCCGAAAATATCTTCGGAGGAAGGAGGGTCGAATGGACATAATTGTCTAAACTAGACCTCTGTCTACCCCTGTATTGGGAATTGCGTGAAGATATTTATTTATTTAATATAAATTTAATGCAGTAATATTATCTATAATAATGGTTTTAAGCAAAAGAAACATTTGAAAAGATTTTGAAATATGGCAGAATCTGAAAGTGCTTTTAATAGATTCATAAAACGATTACGAATAAATTATTGAAAAAAGTTAAAACTTGCGTTTGTAGAAAGTTACTGAAATTTGAATAGTGCAACTTTTTTTTGTATGATTTTATCTCAATGTAGAAAACACTTTTTCTACATTTTCATGTCGTGGTACCCTCGTTGTTTCTGATTCCATTTTACAAGTGCTTATGCTGCTTACTTTGGGATCAGAACAATGTATATGATGTTGTCCCCATCTATGTATCTTTGTATGTATAATTAATATGTTCTTACATTGACTTGCACAAGAATCACAAAAAAATTCAGATACACGACATTTAAAAAAGTATCAGCTTTAGTACCATATTCTACTGAAGCGTGTAAAAGAATTCCTACCCCACTTAGCCAGTCGCCATCGCCACACTTGTTGTTGCCAACAGTTTAAAAGGTCGTTTATCACGTCGGGCCAACTTGGCGCAAGTTTTATAATGGCTTAATGCAATTTCGACTGCAACCTTTTAACTATTGAAAGCACTTAAGAATAAAATGTACAGATATGGTGATGACTGTACACAAATTAGTTCATGACTCATTTTTTGTAATAAAATAATAATAAATAAATATCTTCACGCAATTCACAATACAGTGTTAGACAAAGGTCTAGTTTAGACAATTAAGTCCCTTTGACCCACCTTTCACCGAATATATTTTTTGGGACAACGTGACAGGTGGTGAGCCCGTCGCTGTCTTTATATCCAAGCCAACGATATGATTCGTACATAAGTTTTTGAAAAACCCATTGGTACGAGCTTGCCACCTCGAACTCGGTTTTCTTGTCTCAAAATTCCGACCACCCAACCACTCGTCTATCGTGACTTTTTTCTATTTTTTGTTATTATATTTTTTAAATTTAACACATTGAAATTATAAGACAAATCTTATATTTCTGCAAAATGAAAACAGAGTAACAGTAAAAGAACAATGTCATCAAAACAAATGTTTTTCATGCGAATACATCTACCGCGAAAGCTTGTTTATTAGTAAAAAAAAAAGAATACTTTAAGTATCCCTTTATTACATTCGTACAAATAAATATCTCCGCAACGTCCATGAATACTACAGAGGAAATACGAACAATTCTAAACTTTTTTTTTCGAGGCGGAGCAAGAGTTTTCTTGTTCGGCGTCGAAAAAAAGCAAAATGGCGGCGACATTGTTTTCAGCGGCAGAGCGGGGCTAAGCTCTTACATTAACCTCTCGTCGTCGGACGTTATTTAACATTCGTGGGAGCTACCACGTCTCTGCAATGTTGGTCCGCTCCGTCAACAAGTACTCAAAAACTTCTAGGGTTACTAGTTGATAACGAAAACGATTAATTGCCAAATTTAATGTTTTCGGTTAGAGTTCCTTTTACTACACTTTTGTTAAAACTCCATAATCTGTTGGTAACAGTCGTATGGTGTCAGCGTATGAATTTACTACTGCGTTTCGTTTCGTGGTCTCAAAAAAGATGACCTTGATGGATCAGACCTTGTAAATCCCAAAGTTTATCTACGGATAGCGGGATTATAATCTCGAAGTACCAAACCAAAATTAAATCGATAGTCGCTTAAAGCCATCGGTCTCTTTAATTTTGTGTGAGGTCAGATACTGGCGATTATGGTAATGTCTCCATACGGAAGTTCTTGACCGACAGTGAACTTCGTAATTGTCATACCACCTCCCTGCTTCCCTTCGATATGCCTTAATTTTTGCTAAGTACCTTTCGAAATAGATATTTCGTCATCTGTTAATAGTCCTTGCAAGCGTAAAGGCTTTTATTTGGTCGTCATGACTACGACGAAAAAAGAAAATGTCATAGGTGTTGGAGCTATGACATTTGGTTACACCACAGTGACTAAATCTCGTCCCTGTTTTAGAAACTTAGTTTATGTCTCTATCTTTTAGTGAGAAGGAATTTGGTATGTATCGGACATATTGAGTAATTTAGAAGTTCCATAATTTAGAAGAAGTTAAAATTGCGATAAGAGGAGTAACTTCTGCACAGTAAATTTGTACTGTTAAAATATTTTATGGGCGTTATTATAAGAAGTCATTATTCTATTCTAGTCTAATACAGATCCTTTGAATTACCGAAATATTTCATATTTTTTTTATATATTGACAACCCTAATTAGAAACGTTAAAGATCCTCAAGCTACATTAGACTTTAACGGTAATGTGTAAAGTTCGGTTTTGTTTATTTGCGTATGTATTAAGGCTTTCTAGGAGGGTCTGAAATCGTTTCGTATTCGAGCGACCGCCGCCACGTGTCGCCCCGGGCTTGGGGTTCAAGGCTGTGTCGGAATGGGGAGTAGGTAACCCATAAAATTTTATTTTATATCAACTGACTTTTTTATTATGTTTATATCTACGCATATTGATATTTGTAGCTTACTTATGATCCATGCGAACCAAGTTAAGACTAACATTGTCAATAACAAATTTCGACCTATACATCTAAGAAATAATAATAATAAAGAATATATTATTTCGAGGATGTATGAAGTCTGCCAAATGGTACTGGAGATATATCAGCTCTAATCTCCCTTAGATATTGGAGAGAATACCTTTGTCCGTTCGCATGAGCATTCGCTGATTGTCGCTGTACTTTACTATAGTCTAAACAAACATTTTAAATGGAAATCTAACCTGGGTTACTTGCTTTCTTTAAAATTTTTACTTTACTTTAAAATTTTGATGATTTGATGTTAATTTCAAATGAAACTACTACTAAATAATATGAATCTGTAAGAAGACAAAGAGGAGGATGTGACCTTTACGAACTCTTCTGTCTAGATATCTCATTAGAAATGATAAGTGAACATGCACTCAACTATATTACTAAAGTCATAAAAATAAATGAAACATCTTAAGTGTTTGTCTTAAGCCTCGGCCCTGTTGTTTGAAACTTTTTCTCGAAACGCTAAACATAAAGTCCGAACTTACAGTGGATAGCAAAAACTTTGCAAGAAATAAAATAGTCTCGTATTTTACTATAAAGACGTAGTCACCGTAAGCTGAGGGACCGGTTATCGATCCCCCAGCCTATAGTAAGCGAGGGCGAATTTCCTGTCGGGAGGGGTGTGTTTTGAAAAATTGGCACCCGACGCAAAACAAGCTTTTTATCAACGAAACTTGCGAATTTCAAATCTATCCCACACAAGTTTAGGAAATGTTAAAGTACATTTATGTTGACATTTGAATAAATGAAAAGTGTTTCGCGGTGTACTGGCTATGCCCTGATTTATGTAGGTATGTTTTGTAACTGATAGGCAGAGCTAAGTTATGTCCATTGATGTTATTTTTCCGTGACCCTAGAAGGTAAACACGGTACAAATAGTTTACACATAAACTAATTGAAACTGTGCAAACACTTACATAATTTATTTGTGTACTACGTCTGTCTAATGTGTACCTAGTTCTAGTAAACTTGAACAGTGCTAGAACCAGTTAGTAGCTTATGTAATTTAACTATATTGCAATAATTGATTCATAACGTTATAGAGGATCCATTTGTCCTCCATTTACATATAAAATAATATATAATAAATATATATCTTCACGACATTCCCAATATAGGGGTAGACAGAGGTCTAGTCTAGGCAATTAAGTATATACTTAAAAATTTACCGATAATTTCCATTTCAGATTCAGATTCCAACTCAACTACGTATCATTAAATATTTAAACTTTAACAGGATCTTCTGAACGCATAAATTTTTTTTATACATACGGTATAATAGATATCACCTTTTTACACATAAATAAAATTGAAGTGTATGTTTTTAATTAAAAATTAACAACTTTTCCCATATATGAGTATCCGATATTTCGAAACTAATTTATTCATCCGCTGTCAGAAGTAAATTACGTACACTTTTTGGGTTATATAATAAATTAGATTAAAAGCAGAACTACTTTCGATTAATATTATAATTTTATTAAGGTTCTATATAAATATCTTCACACGATTCCGGGGTAGACAGAGGTCTAGCCTAGACTATTAAGTCCCTTTTAACCACCTTCCACCGAAGATATTTTCGGGAAAAAGTAACAGGTGGTGAGCCCGTCGCAATCTTTATGTCCAAGCCAACGATATAATTCGTACAAATTTGTACCAATGGGTTATTCAAAAAACTTTTGAATAACCCATTGGTACGAGCCTGCCACTGATGGAACTCGAATCTCTTCACACGAAATTCCGACCAGCCAACCACTCGGCTATCGTATCTCTTTATCAACATTCTGATAAGTAATACATAAACAACATAATAACATTTCTCATCCCTGATTTTTAATGTTCTTATTACATTGAAATTACTTTGGATTTAAATATTATCTTCGAAAATATTTTGTATTTACCTGTAAGAAGTTTATCTGAATCTGTATTATACCAACTTTAGTGAAATTTCAAAATGTGGAAATGTTCAACACTAATCAACTAAAATATAATACAAAAAGTCGTAATTCCTGTTGGCGGAAACTTGTTGGCGCAATAACAAAGTTATGGTTAATCTCATTTGCTAAGGAACCCCACTGTAGGTAATAATATTTCGTCAACTATGAGGGTAGCACAATTTATAAAAGGCCAACGGGAAATGACGTGGAGGCGGGAAAAAGGCCTGTCATCGCTGTCACGAAGAAATATCTATAGACTAAACGAAAAAACGAGAGAGATGTCATAATATTTCACTGTAACATTAGGATTTGTTACACAAGTGCTCATTTAAACATTTTTCGTAAAAAATAGTAGAATATAATAAATAAACAATATATTATTTAAATAAAAATATATAAATAATAACAAATTAATAATAAGAAACAAACATATCTCAGATAGATAGAAAAATAGGCTGCACTACATACATAACATCCAGGACTGTAGTAAACAAGCATTTGTATTCTAAAAAAATGTTTCTTTTTAGCAGGATTCGAATCTCCTAGCCCTTTTAATCTTAGCTTCGAAGTATATATATATATATATATATATATATATATATATATATATATATATATATATATATATATATATATACATATATATATATATATATATATATATATATATGTATATATATATATATATATATATATATATATATATATAATTTTTAATAATTTTCTTTCTATTAAATCTTTTAACTGTGTGTATACTCAGCTCAAGCAGTCCTTTTCTATATACGGTTGGGTTTTTGTGAGGGTTCAAATTTATTGTCGGCAACATTCCGACGATTTTGTTGGAGGCTGAAGCAATAATATTATGACATATTGCCTCTTACGCGACCTCTTTGAGCGCGCCTGGTTTTTCGGGTTTCCCTATTTTCTTTTCGTTGGCCTATTTTAGGTAAATATAAAGCTTTACTATTTTTGCTCTATATGCATAGGTACTATCATAAGTATATAACAACTTTCAATGTTTTAAAGCAGAGTAGTGAACAGATGTTACAAGGTGTTATAAAACATAAAAATTAAATTTCTCTCACGCAGTCTAAAATGTCCTTATGGTCTCTCTGATTAAATTAATTATCTTTGTTAAAATCTGGCCTTCTATAAGGGAGAGACCCATTTCCTCCTTTGGGCAACAAGCAGTTATGTATTGAAATTTTTACCAATTTTATGAACATGCTATGAATTATTATATATGTTGATTATTTAAATGAAGTTATTAACAGTAAGAGTAGTGTTTTATTATTTTTTTGTTTGACTTTAATAGTTGTTTTTAAAATATTAAAATATCAACATCAATTCAGTAAGTAAACTTTTTTTTAAGTACACGCGTTGTCTATTTGCTAGTATCAAACGGTCTTTAGTAAAGAGCGGGAAAGCAGAAGCGCCATGTTGCCCTCGCGTCGCCATGACTGTCGGCGGCGGAAGTGACGCGCACGTGAGGGCTACTTCCGGAGCAATGTTCCGTTTCGCACGCTTCAATGTCACAATATAATATCCACAGTCGGCTTAATTGAAACTTTGATTTCCCAAAGAGAAACATTTTATTTTCTACACATTTTATCGTGATTTAAGAATTAAATGAGTTTATTTCAAAAACACAACTTTACAAATTTTGCTCAATACTTAAAACAAGTTCTCACAGAGTTTTGATGATAAAAGAACTGATGGATAATAAGATTCCATTATAGCTTCGTCTTTATATACCCTTAACGAAAATAAAGACAATAAATTGCTTCTATTATCCAAAAACAAACCAAAGTGGCACTAAAATTAATTATTCATTCGTATAATTCAAGTAATAGGTAATTAAGGTACGTTTCATTTCTGTCTAAAAAATTATGACTTTTGAAGTGTAGGCTACCCTCTTTACTATTTTTGTAGTAATTAAAAAATGAATCTGTAATATTTTTACCTCAGAGTATGTATTGCGTACTAGTATAATTCCTGGTTGGTAAAATGTCTTCACCATTATCTATCATATATCAAAACTCACCATCACTTGCACTAGCTTTTCTATTAGCTAGACTTTTAGTACTAGAATTTAGCTCCACGTTTTTTACATACTTACATAAAAAGGAGTAGATTTTTGTTTTTAAAAATAAATAAAGACAGCTACTGCCCTGCCAAAAAAGTATTTAATGGTTTTTATCATTTGAAAATAGGTTTAATTCGAATCGAAAGACCCGAGTTCGATCCCCAGGTGGCAGGCTCGTACCAATGGGTTTTTCAAAAAACTTACGTACGAATTATATCATTGGCTTTGACATATAGACAGCGCCGGGCTCACCATCAGTCACATTGTCCCGAAAATATCTTTGGTGGATGCTGATTCTTAGGGATATTTATTTGTACGAATGTAATAAAGGGATACTTAAAGTATTCTTTTTTTTTACTAATAAACAAGCTTTCGCGGTAGATGTATTCGCATGAAAAACATTTGTTTTGATGACATTGTTCTTTTACTGTTACTCTGTTTTCATTTTGCAGAAATATAAGATTTGTCTAATAATTTCAATGTGTTAAATTTAAAAAATATAATAACAAAAAATAGAAAAAAGTCACGATAGACGAGTGGTTGGGTGGTCGGAATTTTGAGACAAGAAAACCGAGTTCGAGGTGGCAAGCTCGTACCAATGGGTTTTTCAAAAACTTATGTACGAATCATATCGTTGGCTTGGATATAAAGACAGCGACGGGCTCACCACCTGTCACGTTGTCCCAAAAAATATACTCGGTGAAAGGTGGGTCAAAGGGACTTAATTGTCTAAACTAGACCTCTGTCTGCCCCTGTATTGGCAATTGCGTGAAGATAAATAATATAAAAAAATATCTTCTCGCAATTCCCAATACAGGGGTAGACAGAGGTCTAGTCTAGACAATTAAGTCCCTTTGACCCACCTTCCACCGAAGATATTTTCGGGATAACGTGACAGGTGGTGAGCCCATCGCCATCTTTATATCCAAGCCAACGATGTAATTCATACGTAAGTTTTTTGAAAAAACTCATTGGTATTGCCACCTGGGGATCGAACTCGGGTCTCTTGACTCGAAATTCCCACCACCCAACCACACGGCTATCGTGACTTACTAAGATATTTATTCAAATTGCTATATACTATACTAATCATGTAATTATAAAAAAAGCTGAATGTATAAGAATTATAGATATTTCCCTTCCATGTTTTCTTCACTGTTGCTCCGTAATATAGCAGTCCATTGATTATATTATTTAATGTTTAAATTATTTTGAATAATTGATAAATATTTTCTTATATCTTTCGTACCTCTGCACTTCTTTCTCCTCACCTCTTTCTTCTTTCACCAGTTTATAACGAAAAATTAACATAAGGCATTCCTTAATCCTCACATGTGCCAACGCACTTGAAGCTTTCTTTGAACTGATCCATGGACATTATTATTTAGCACCAGCGTTACAGGACTGGTGTATCCTAGAGTAAACTGGAGTACCATCAGGTTTATTGGCAAAGATAAAAAAGAACTATTTTTTTAAATTGTAGCAGCACCTAAGCAACGGTAAAGAAGGAACTGTTTTAAAATTGTAGCGCGATGAAAACAATAATACCAATCAGACTACAAGTCCTTATACCTTAAAGCTACCTTACTCAGTGGTACAGGAGAACTGAAAACATTGATGATGGAAACCATCATTTCAACATTCCCTTCATCACCAGGTGTGGTTCTCAAACCGGCGCGCGAAATGGCGACGGGAGGAGAAGCTCCGCAGCCAACGGAGGGAGGCGCCGGCTGCCTCGCCCCCCGCCCCGCCCGCACCCCGCCTGCCCCTTAACGGAGGCTTTAACTCCATGTACAGTCCTATACCGCAGCCCATAGCCACCATGAGCGACACTTATAGGTAAGTTCATAAACGTATCAATACAATCATAGATACATAGTCAGAGACAACATCACGTGGTGCACACTGGTTTGCACCGATTATAAGTTTCCCAGTAACAACCCTGAAGACACATGGAAGAAACAAAGCTGTCTTTGTACTCATATTTAGTTCATGTTTTTTTGTTTCTCCGTTTTATAATATTTTGTGTACATGGATAGTAAAATATATAAATAAATATGTGGCGTTGATCACAAAGTTAGTAGCTAAAGCATTTGTGTTATGGGATCTGATACACCGAAGATATCACAACACAGCCAAATGCAAAAATCTTAAGAGGCCTTGGTTTTTACCAAGTTTCGCATCGTAATAAACGAGTGGCACACACTACATTTTTAATAGTACAAAATTTATTTCTGTCGTATTAACGTTTTTTCTCAAAGATTACACCTCCCTTGATAAACGTAAACAAGTATAAAAAATCTTTACAGTACTTTCCGTGACACTATTCAATCTAAAAAAAAATGCAATAAAATAAAAAAAACATTCTTCTCAACTCTTAAATGTGACATTCTTTAACGTCGTTATTAACACAATATTACATTAACATTAATATTTTGCATAGGTAACTAACCAAAAACATGTCAAATTACAAATATCGAATCTGAATGAACCTTGTTTAAAAAGAATAAAGCTTTGTTAGTTATCAGAAAGTAGCGCTATCTATTATCGAGCGGCGACATTAATTTAATAACGCGCGAAATCGAGCAGCAAAGATCGCGCCTTCTTGCGTTTCCCGCCATTGCACCGAGACGTTCCGAACTACGGAGCCGAAGGTCGACCGCTTTTCCACTTGGATTGATTTTTAATAGTGAACTACGGGCTTTAGCTTTTGTCGTGCAAATTAACTTACTGAGACGAGAAGTTTCCCTTTAGTTCGTTCATCGGTAAATTTTTTTATACATTTTACTCAACAATAATTTCCTACTTGTTCTCGTTAAATGTCGTCAAGACTGTCGTAATAATTTGTGATTTATATTGTTATAACTTTACACCAGATTATCTTGTACATAAATTTGATTATATATAAATTGGTACAATGATATCACGGAAAGTACTTAATGTAAGAAATTGGACAATATTTTATATAGTGTTACGTATGTTCCAATGTTATCTAAAAAGGTTTTTTTCAGAAATTTCGCAAATATTAAAAATGTATTACAGTGCTATCTATTCATTATCAAACGAAGCATGGTACCCATAGTTTGTTATTTTTATAGTTTTATAATAAAAACGTCTTTACCTTAATCTCTTAAAATAATTTCATTAAATAATGATGAAAATTATTACTCTGGTACTCTAAACCGAAAAGTCTCGATAGCCGAATAGATGGGTGATCGGAATTCAAATCAAGTGAAGCCAATTCGATACTCAGGTGACAGGCTCGCAGCAATGGCTTTTTTGTACTTTTTTTTTCAAAAATTTATGTACGGTTAACATAGTTAGTTAGGATATAGAAGACGGCAACAGATTCACCACCTGTTACGTTCTCCCAAAGAATGTCTTCCCTGAAAAGGTGGGTAGAAAACACTTAACTGTAAACATATTTTTATACACTGTTCTAAACCGTGGTTTCCCTCATGGTATTGACAGTGCACTTGGTTCCGATAGTTCGATGTCTGGTGGCCTGTCGTCCTCGTGCCTGCAGCAGCGCGACGGCGGCTATCCGTACATGTTCGGCGACGTGCTCGGCGGCGGCTACTCTCGAGCGCCGGCAGCCCATCAGCAGCACGCTGGTTACTCACAGCCGCAAGCCCCTGGCAGTACCGGTAAGTCAAACTGACTCAAGTAACATACACAGCGGTAGAGCCACGCATCAGCTTTTGTTGTTGCACGAATGGGCCGGCTCGACCGGGGAAGTACCACGAACTCACAGATTACCGGCGTGAAGTAGAAGTCTAACAAACTTCTGCGTTTCGTCTGGTGAGTGCAGGTAACCGGTGGCCCAGGGGAGGAGGACACTCTAAGGGAGGCAACGCATCTGCTATGCCTCTGGTATTGCGGGTGTTCATGGGCGGCGGTAATCACTTACCATCACGTGGGCCACCTGCTCGTTTGCCTCCTTTTTCTATAAAAAAATACACATATATGTACTTTCAAACGGCCCAGTCTACTGCAAGAGATAGGGAGGATAAATCATCATAATCTGTCTAGTCGCTTTGCAAGTGGATAAGTGATCTAGGTACCAGACTCGTACGTACACATGCATATTATAGATTTTAAGATTTTTCCAATATAACTAATATTTTTCATTAATATCCTTAATAATATATTTGTTTTCATATCATAATTCAATTGAAAAAGTACGTAACAATTGAAATAAAAATTGAAGAAATCGGACTACGGAAAATATTTACCAACTTCGTAATAAAATGTAAAAAACGCTGAGTCAAGAGCAAGGGGCGTCTGGCTCACAAGACCGCGACATGACGGGGAAACAAAAAATAAAAGAGAAAAAGAGGGGAAAAATAGAAGCTCGCGTCCCGATTGGATTTGCCGTTGTCTGTTCCTTACAAATGGCTTTTAAATTGATTTTGAATATCGAATGCTTTCGTTAACAAATAGAACAATCCGAGTTCTTTATAATTTACATTGGCACGCAACCAAAACAAGCAATAACTTTTTAATACACCTACATCTCTATCTATTTCGTAACATACACACGTAATATGCAAATATAACATTTATTTATCACAGAAAGTGCAAAACACGAAGCAACGACAGAACCTATTGTTTTAAAAAGCCGTTTCTTTTCTATTTCATAATATATATCACGCGGCGGACATTTTTAGCCGTAGGTGGCGGGAAGCGGTATGAATTATTGTTGTTTGAGGCGTTCCTCGCATTGTTCCACTCGCAGTTTCCAGCAGCAGCCGCGAACAAAAGAGTTTTTCGCAATTCAAAACGCACGCTCTCGTTTCATTTACCCTTTTGCGCTCTTTCGACTGCTGCATTTTCAGCCTCGCGCGGCATTAAATAAAACAGACGTGGTCCACATTTGGTTTATTGTGCTTCAACCTCACTTTCGGCGATTTTGTATTACATCGATTGTTTAAATTTCACTACTTAAATTACAAATAATACAATTTTTTAATTTTTCTATTCGCGTACCGAGTTGAAATTTAAGAATTTGTCGATATTTATCAAAATTGGCATGTAACTTTTGTGTACATTATAACATATTCTATATTAATCGCAGAACAATGGCAACACTGTCTTTATTGACAACTATGTAAGGACCATAAACAAGCGGGCGGTCAGACACAAACCATTGAGTAAACGAGTCTCACAGGAGCGCTGTTTAGAGCCGATAATAACGTGTAATGAATGTAAACGCTACCCCTTCGTCGCGACGCGGAACGGAAAACTGTTATCGCTGGTTCGCACGCGGCGGCCGGGGCGACCGGGGCGTGTCATGCGATCGGAAAATTATGTAGCAACTGTAACGAGACTTTAGACACTTATACGATGCCTTCACAGAGCATATTTGATAATGACCTAACATATTAGCATATTTGACCTAACAAAATGCTTCCCTACTAACTTAGAGTTATTACTATGCTTTACTTTGTATCCAACAATAAATAACACTATAATTTTTAAACAGTCAAACTGTTTAAAAATTATAGTGTTATTTATTGTTTAAAATAATTTAGGTTTTTTGTAGAAAAAGTGTCATTTAGTAATAAAATAAATAAATATAATCAAAATTCACGCAATTCCCTATACAGGGGTAGACAGAGGTCTAGTCATTTAGTAATGGTATAAAATTGTACCTATTCAAGTAGTAAGTTAGGCCACTTGATTTTAAAATAATTGGTTTTTTACAAAATCATATATTTCTTAAATAACAATTTAAAATCCACTATTGGATGTAGAATCCCCAATATTTTGTATTTAGTTACTCTTACTTTCCAAAATTTAATATATTAAATATATTTTAAAATTAATAACAAATTTCATAAATATGTGTTCGTAAATAATCAAATTAAATCATTTATTTATCGATATAAGTAGCATACATTACATCCATCGATCGTATTTTTGAACTACCACCATTTCGTAATGAGGTTTCTCTAACTGAGAAGAAACGGCGAAAGAATCTTTTTTTTTATTAAGGAATTATAAAATAATTTAATTAGAAAATAACTAACAATAATTTAATTAGAAATAGCATGGGAGCGATCAATTCATTCCCAGGGGTTGCTATCATTAATATATTCATTTATATGGTAATAAACCTTTTTGTGCAGTTTTTCTTTGATAAATACTTTGAACCTGTTAATAGGCAAACTTTGCATTTTAACGGAATTTTGTTGTAGAAGCGTCCACACCACCCCATGAAAAGTTACTTACTCTATGGAGTCTAGTAAAATGGTCTAATATAATATTGTCACTCCCTTTCTTCCCGTGAGCGTCGTAAGAGGTGACTTAGGGAAACAGCTTTAAATATCGTTATGGAAGTCTATAGATGGCGGGATAACCACCTGTAAAAAAATCAGATCAAAAAAGATAAGCCAAAGATCTGCGGTCAAACGGTGCGGATAAAGCGTCTGCGGTGCGATGGTCTGGTACTGCGACCGCCAATCTGCAGGCCAAACGTGGCGATTATAGCAAATCCTCCCTAACGGAGAGGCGTATGTCCTGCAGTGGACTTAAATAGGCCGTTCTATACGCATACGTATGTATATGTAATTATTAAAATTGTATTATTGCGCCTTCCATTTCTCAACAAACAAAGCTTGGTCACCGGTGTATTTTAAAGTAGAATATGAATTTGTCAACTGTCGAAAAACAGAAAGTCCAAGATATTTATCACGATTCCTCTAAAAAACTAACGATACCTATGACATGCAATCATCAAACTTTCTTACCTTATTGACATCAAGGCGAATTCAAATTTTTCGCTCAATCAATGTTACTTCTGTTAATCGAAAACGTGTAATTGTACGCTACCATTTTCATTAAAGATAAATTAAAACCCGTTGAAACGCTTCTACCCCATCCCTATATACGAGTATTTGCTACTCTGTGCTGTACTATGTTGTCTGTATCTCATTCATTGACGCGTTGATAGCTTCATGACTGCGGCGGTACATAATCGAGCTGAGCGAACACGCCGCGCCCAGATAACGCGATTGTGTGTAATAAACGGAACCCAATCGGAATCCTATTAGACATATGGCCGTGCTGATATTGATACATGACATTACTAGGTTTCACAGATTGTGTTGGCACGTCCGTTTCGATGAATTAATTAGCGCCTGCCGAAATGTTTGCAATCACAACTTCTTTCGTTGTGATTGGAAAAATCGATGTAACGATTAAGCGACACTAAAAAGATACATATACAATCACACACACATACATCTACAGGAATTAGTGTGCAAGAGAACGTGAATACATCGAAGTTTAGTTTTCTAATGGTTTTACTTTTACTGTTCTGTGAACTTCTTTTGATATAATACGTTATGTTTTTTCTTATGATCTTAGTGTACAAACATTTGTACATGAGAGATTCTTGTGATATTAGATCATAATACTCTTAGCAATCTAAAGATAGGAGGAATCCCTTATAAAACTGACTGCTGCCTCTACAGCACATAATTAAAACCTCACAATTCGATCGGGAACGCAAAAGTACACCGCTATTTGATGACAGAAATAGGTAACAGTGTAGTACAGGCCTAGTTGATTCCTAGGCAGTGTCCATTATCTTGAAAAACTTTCCCGTCAGAGAGTAACAAACATCCATTTATGCATGATACATTTTGCATTTATAAGGAGAATATAAATATATGTAAGAATATAAATAATAAACATATATATATTTTATTTAATTTTTATTGTAGGTGTGATATCAGCGGGCGTAAGTGTGCCTGTCCAAATACCATCGCAAGGGCCAGACCTCGCGTCAAATTACTGGGGAAGGCTTCAGTGATCTCAGCTATTCGGGTTCCCGCATCGACTACTTTCGATGCCCGAGAACCCGACTAACGTACCGGAGTCTCCATCTAGCGGAGAGATAGCGCACAACTATGCAGATTCACACTTGTCTATGAACGCTGCTCTCAATATGACAGCCGGCCATGACGCCACAGTTTTGGCGGGAGATATGCAACAAGAACAGAACTCCGTGTCGTAAGTGTTTGAGACAATTATATTTTCTCGCAATATCAACCAAGTGATTTCTTTTCTCACAAAGTTCAAACGGTGCAAGTTATTATAATTTGTATTATTAGGTTATAAATTTAAACAATTCCAGTTATGTGTAAGAAGCAACTGATGATGTTCAAACGTAGTAGTAAGTATCATGTAATCACGTACAAGGAAACATGTTGCAAACAGACAAATTTCATAAATATATGTTCATGATACTTATTTGCTTATAACGAAACAGTGATGTATATAATATAACAAAAAAGTTACGTATTTCCTTGTGTATGGTTAAATAGGCTAGGAATACGATAGGAAAATAATGTAAATATAGATAAACGCCATCTATTGTTGAGTAGAGAAAGTTCACTTAGCGGTGCCTGACGCATCTCCAGGGACAAAATAAATGTAAATCGTTTGTGCCAACGTTTGTAATAATTGAGTGTTATATGCCCTTAGCGAGCACAACCCTTTTATTTCTTTGATCTATGCAATAGGGGTGAGAAATATTAATGCTACAGAGGAAAACGTGGCAATAAGCTTCGTTACGACGATTTGTTGGCCACCCCTGCGTGCGACAACAAATTGTCATACGAACTAAGCATGTTTGTATTCTTGTATAATAATATTGTAATAATGGATGTTGTACTTTGTAATTGCAATTTTATTGTGGCACACTTTTTTCGATACAGTTTAATTTATGTTACTTATTTATTTCTTATAAAAACTAAGGAGATCAATATTGCTGTGATTAAAAGTAGTTAATTAGATTTATTTTTATCTACGATATTTTGTTAATACGAAGAGTAATTGAAATTAAAATTGGAACGATAAACAATGTAAATATTTCCAAATTCAGGCATTTAACATTAAAATATGTTCTATTTTGTCAAATTACATTTTGTATATTCCGTGTAATATAAAAATATTTAAGTTTCAACGGTGCTGGTTTCACAGCATAAGTTAGATTCTTTGCAATCGTAATCTCATGCAATACGGAAAGCGTAGAGGATATAATGTAATTTAATTTGAAAATAAGTGTAAAATAAATTATTAATCTATTGTAAGTGCATATAGATTGGGGAGATTACAGTGAAATTTATTAATAAATATTGCATTAACCATTACTTCTATCTTTTAATTTCTTACCAATAAAAACTCCTTACTGAAGTCCAGCAAGGGAGCAAAAGCAAAAAAACATAGGTCGAAGTTATTATACCACTTTATTTTTTACCATATTCGTTAATTTCATGGTAGTCTGAAGTAGTATCAGATGCAATATCTGAGACTGAATCACACTAAAAAAATTACACTTGCAGCAAACAACATACTTTGCGCCCGAATGTGAATTGATCTTAAACAACTAAATCACATGGTCATAATTTAAATAAACAAGTGGCAAGCAATACAGATTCCTAATTCATAATTCAATTCGACATAAATGAACACTCGACTGTATCTAATAAGGTAACAATAGGGCAATGAAGAATGTTACAAAATATTATTATTCCCTTCTCCGACAGATGGCATAGATTCGGGCAATATGGAACTCTATTGCGCAAAGCTCGGCTGGACCCCAACACATTTCCCGGAAAATTATTCCTTTAACTATATTTGGGCGGTACATATTAATTTTGCGTGTTAGCTCTTTATAATCTGAATGCTGTTTTATACATGGATATCGCACACAAATGCATTTACCCCTAGATCTCAATGCGGGGAGGGACGAATACAATGGGATGGGATTAAATGTGTTGTAGGCATTATACTGATCTAAACTTCGTCGGGACTATGGACTGAATTATACAGGACGATTTATAAACGTTGAAACAAAATTTTAAATAATAATGTCTGTATTATAAAATTTGTGGAGTTTTTTGACGTAGATCTCTTATTTAACGCCCTATCAAGTTACAGTTTTTTACGACATAATACAAATTTTCCACAATGGCCACAGACTATCATCGGTTTGCGTTACTATGGTCTTTTATACGACCAAATAATACAAACAGATATTAGATAAGGTAAATTCTTACACCGGTAGGGTCACAATTAATAAACATCTTAAAAGGGGAACTTCAATTATGGTAAGTAATTTTATTAATACTAATGTTATAATGAATAAACATAATTTTATTCACTTGTGAAATTTTAAAGCACTTTGTTTCATAGCACATGGATGAATCTACTCACAAGAACGCGGAAAATTCTTCAGAATACTAGTTAAATTCAAAATTGTTGCGAAAATTGTGGGAAATCAGCAATGTGCATTAAATGGATGCAGACATTGAGTTCGTCATAGTTTGCCGACGTGGTAAGTTTTTGAACGTTTTCTTTTTAACCTTCACTAAATCTCAATATTGGGGTATTTAAAGATCTGCGACAATTTTTAGTTTCACATTTCAACGAATCTTATTTGAGACAACGGGAATGGTGTTGACTCTACCATCTTAAGGTTCAAGAAAATGATAGCATTCGTACATAAGTTTCGAAAAGCACAAGCATCGTATTATATATTTTAATAAGATTTTATCAGCTTTCACGAAAAAATGTCTTTAGAAGTGGACTTTCGCCTGCTTTATAAAAACCAGTGGAAATTTATTTGTAAGTAATCAAATAGATTTCCTTTATAATCTACCATATTAGATGATTACTTAAGACTACTGTAACCTACTGAAAAACATTAAACAAGCTGTAATGGACGTCGAAATCTGTTTATATTTAGTTTTATCATAAACTAAAACTTCGTGAATCATAGATACTATTAACATAATTTACAAAAATAAATTTATTAGGTGTTTTGCAACATCCTGTATCGCACAACAGCGGAATTCTAACGAAAACAGACAAGTATTTTGTAAAACTCGTCTCTCCGCCATTCGAGTACAAACCAATTGTCCAGATTATCGACGCTTATAATTGGTTTAGATTTAGTCCTGTCTGTGCCCCCCTCGCTTATTGCACGGGAGAGGACTGCGTTTGATTACACGTTACAAATGCGTTTCTGTTTAATTCATTTACAGCATTCAGATTTAATAAGTAGATACGAGTGGTCAGGACGATAAATATAGGCGAGTGTCCCAGGCTCGGTCTGTAGGCAATCACTGAAATTTTTAGAAGCAATTTTATTTACTGAATTTATCACGAAAACGGCGGTGAAAGAAACCATCGTGTGGAAATCAGCCGCAATTAAGGGACTTAATTGTCTAGACTAGACCTCTGTCTACCCTTGTATTGGTAATTGCGTGAAGATGTTTATTATGTTTATTATTTTACTCTTTACTAATAAGTAGACAATGTAACATCAAAATCGTCTTTATTACAATTTGAAATGTTAATATGAATGTCCATGTCAAATTTTAAGCAGTCTTGATCAACGTCCTTTCAATTATCAGATAATATATTCATTTCCGTAAATATTACAAACTGTAAAGTACAAATATGTAAAAGTACTGTTAAACGTTGAATGCAATGAAATATAGATGGCGCTATTACGCCATAATTCTTATTACAGAAAGAAAAGTTTACAATGATAAAGGTAATAAGTATATTTAGTTATAATAATTGTTAAACAAAAGATATCACGACCGTTAACCGGCGATAGGATAAGTATAGATCTAGAAGTTTAAGTAATTCGCTTTTTACACATTTTTATTCTTAATTCGACTAATATAAGGTGGTGAATTTAGAGCGTTTTATATCCTCTAGCTCAATCCGACCACACTTCAGTGCTCAAACTATTAATTATAAGGGAATTAAATAAAAGTTTTCTTATGAAACGTATCTATTCAATTTAATAACTCGCTTTCTCAAGTAACTTCGTAATAAGAAGTATATATAAAAATTATTTTATAGAGAATCAATTATCACACAGTGGGAAAGGTTACCGTGGCAATCTTTGAAACAAATTACAAATCTTTAACATTGTTTTTAAATATTACCCATCCTATGCGAACTTTGGAATACAACGTATATAACGAACGAATACAATGTAATATTTACTTTTGGGTAAAAATGCAACAATCAATCAAAATTTCAAGTCAATATATAGATTACGTTTTGAGTTTTGTTATACGCAATATGAACCTTTATATATAAATACTTTATATTTCTTTATTTTCGTTCTATTTCAGTTAGATTAAAGGTTTATTTATATATCTACTTAATTAATGTGTTTTTCAAATATACATAGAAAATTATACAACATAAAAATTATATTAGCCTTTATATATGATTATGAGTTAACACTGGTTTATTAAGTTATGGTTTAGTTTAATATTAATGTTTGCTCCGATTGGTAGGTTTCAGACCATCCCAATGAAACAGAATTAGGATGAAGAACAAAAATCTTAATTATATTGTTATATCACAACAGCCATAAAAAGACGCATGAAGGACTTCTTCTAATTGATAAAAGAAATTCATTAACATATTAAGCATTTATGAGTGATAATTATTTTTTGTCATCTGTATAATTTGAAACTCGAAACATCACACAAATAACATTATACAAATTACAGTAAATCGAAAACATCACACAAATAACATTAACAACAATCTCTTAAACCTACAAAGTGTGCACATGTGTACATTTACGTCTTACTTAGTAAATATGTTCGATAATATCATAGTTGTGTCAAAAAACGTTGCTTATATGAAAATCCTACGATATCAATGGAGTATATTCGTTGTAAGCACCAGGCGTGGACGTTAGCGGTCTTTGTGTAACGTTGCCATATCTGAAAACAAGTAAAAGACAAAATCAGACAAAAAAAAAACATACAGTGTCAGTTGTATGGAGAATATCTGAAAAATTATATTTTCTAAGAGTGAAAATAACATATCGAGCCACGTAGTCGAATGGTTAGGTGATCGGAATTCGTTTCAGCGGATGCAAGTTCGATCTTCAGCAGACAGACTGATACCAGCGAGTTTTACTAATATTTATATCGTCAGTTTTCACACTAAGACAGCGACAGGCTCACCATCGGTCACGTTTTCCCAAATAGCTTCGGTTGAATGTAGGTTGAAAGGCCGAATTTATTAGATTTGACTTGATCAGTATTGCGAAATGATGGGAAAGGTCACGATAGCCGATTGGTTGGGTGGTCGGAATTTCGAGTCAATATATAGATTACGTTTTGAGTTTTGTTATACGCAATATGAACCTTTATATATAAATACTTTATATTTCTTTATTTTCGTTCTATTTCAGTTAGATTAAAGGTTTATTTATATATCTACTTAATTAATGTGTTTTTCAAATATACATAGAAAATTATACAACATAAAAATTATATTAGCCTTTATATATGATTATGAGTTAACACTGGTTTATTAAGTTATGGTTTAGTTTAATATTAATGTTTGCTCCGATTGGTAGGTTTCAGACCATCCCAATGAAACAGAATTAGGATGAAGAACAAAAATCTTAATTATATTGTTATATCACAACAGCCATAAAAAGACGCATGAAGGACTTCTTCTAATTGATAAAAGAAATTCATTAACATATTAAGCATTTATGAGTGATAATTATTTTTTGTCATCTGTATAATTTGAAACTCGAAACATCACACAAATAACATTAACAACAATCTCTTAAACCTACAAAGTGTGCACAAGTGTACATTTACGTCTTACTTGGTAAATATGTTCGATAATATCATAGTTGTGTCAAAAAACGTTGCTTATATGAAAATCCTAAGATATCAATGGAGTATATTCGTTGTAAGCACCAGGCGTGGACGTTAGCGGTCTTTGTGTAACGTTGCCATATCTGAAAACAAGTAAAAGACAAAATCAGACAAAAAAAAAACATACAGTGTCAGTTGTATGGAGAATATCTGTAAATAATATTTTCTAAGAGTGAAAATAACATATCGAGCCACGTAATCGAATGGTTAGGTGATCGGAATTCGATTCAAGGGATGCAAGTTCGATCTTCAGCAGGCAGACTAATACCAATGAGTTTTACTGAAATTTATATCGTCAGTTTTCACACTAAGACAGCGACGGGCTCACCATCCGTCACATTTTCCCGAAAATATCTTCGGTGGAAGGTGGGTCAAAGGGACTTAATTGTCTAGACTAGACCTCTGTCTACCCCTGTATTGGGAATTGCGTGAATATTTATATTTATATTTTTACTTCTTTCGCTTTTGAAGTCACGATAGCCGAGTTGTTGGGTGGTCGGAATTTCGAGTCGAGAGACCCGAGTTCGTTCCCCAGATGGCAGTACCAATGCGTTTTTCAAAAACTTATGTACGAATTATATCGTTTGCTTGGACATAAAGACGGCGACGGCCTCACGAAAATATCTTCGGTGGAAGGTGGGTCGAAGGGACTTAATTGTCTAGACTAGACCTGTCTACCCCTGTATTGGGAACTGCGTGAAGATATTTATTTACTTTTACGGGAAAGGTGAAAATCAATGTAACAAATTGGATAGTCGTTGTTCCTATATGAAATGTATTTCCCTGGATGTAGGCATTACTTATCCTTTAGTCCACTGTGCTCAGTACTGATATTATTATAGCATTCCGATTTCGGCCATAGGGACTTTGGAACTACGACTATTGCGAGCGTCGTTCGTGCGCTCGCAGGTGACTTACTGACGTAACCGATTTTTGCGCTGAACGTGCGAGCACATTGAGCGCAAGTCAGCACCCCTCCGACATAATTGTAGGGGATGGCTGCAGGTGATCGAGCCTTGAGTGAGTCAGATACAGGCATCAGACAAAGCCTGGTTGCATCGCACATAGACATCTCTACCTCTGCCCATCGCCATTGGACTTTGATCGGAGACCGTGTCAATGACCAAGTGAGAGCAGTTCTGGATCGCATAACCGTAGTGATTCCTACAGTACAGGACAGATAGCTGAAAGAAGCACTATCTGAACTTAATGATTACCATAATGATGGTAATAAAGACCCTTATCAAAACCCTTTATGCAGATTCCTATGTTCAACATTGGACTGTAGATTTATGTATAGTGTACACCATAATCAAGCATACTCTTACTACATTAAAAAATATATCCTTACGCCATTCCCAATACATAGGTAGACAGAGGTCTTTGTCCAAGCCAATGATATTAGTCGTACATATGTTTTGAAAAAATCCATTGGTACGCATTGGTGATCGAAATCGGGTCTTGCGACGCGAATTCCGACCCAACCACTCGGCTATCGTGACTTCAAATATATTTTTAGAAAACTGATAAGTCTACCCCTGTATTGGGAATTGCGTGAAGATATTTATTTTATTTATTTTAGAAAACTATATAACACTTACATACGCACAATCACAAAGTAACGATACGTGAAAAGTCACGATAGCCGAGTTGTTGGGTGGTCGGAATTTCGAGTCAAGAGACCCGAGTTCGTTCCCCAGATGGCAGTACCAATGAGTTTTACTGAAATTTATATCGTCAGTTTTCACACTAAGACAGCGACGGGCTCACCACCTGTCACGTTGTCCCGAAAATATCTTCGGTGGAAGGTGGGTCAAAGGGACTTAATTGTCTAGACTTGACCTCTGTCTACCCCTGTATTGGGAATTGCGTGAATATTTATATTTATATTTTTACTTCTTTCGCTTTTGAAGTCACGATAGCCGAGTTGTTGGGTGGTCGGAATTTCAAGTCAATATATAGATTACGTTTTGAGTTTTGTTATACCAATATTACAGACAGACACAAAATTTAATTTATATGTATATTAATTATAATTTCTTGATTATACTTTTATAATATAATTATTGTTCTTATACGTTAACTTTTTAGTAATTGGATAGTGAACGGATTAGGTTATTAAGTCAAAGGTCTTTTTTAAGGAACTATAAATACATAGATAGACACAATATTACATACATTGTTCTGATCCCAAAGTAATTAGCTAAAGAATTTTTGTTATGGAATCGGAAACAACGTTGGTACCACAAACACCCAGACAAATTTGGGTTACATATATAAATAAATATTAAAAAATACATACGAAGGATAGGGATTACCTTCATCACATACTCTTACATTGCTCTGATAAAGCACTTGTGCAATGAAATCAGAAACAACGAAGGCACCACAAACATCCAGACCCGAAAAATACGTAGAAAAGCTGTTCTCTACATTGCTACCCGACCGAGAATCGAACCCCAAACCTCTGACCCCAAACCGGCGTGTACGCCACTCATCAACGAAGGTCGTCTAGCTTAAGCACCTGCGTTATGGAATCAGAAACAATTATGGTATCATACGGCATATACGAGTACATACCTCGTATGTCCCGTCGCCCCGTACGAGATGCCCGGTACGACGGGCCTGACACTCCTAGGCGGCGGGGGGAAAGGCGGTCGGCCTCGGTTCTGGTAGTGCTGGAACAGGAAACCGGTGACCGCCAGGGTCAACCAAAGCAGCGTCACCACGGTATCTGGAGACGAGATTCACGATTGTGAGTTAGGTTTGTGGTAAAAGATTTTTCTGAGATATATATCTTTTTATAAAATAAATAAATATCTTCACGCAATTCCCAATACAGGGGTAGACAGAGGTCTTGTCTAGACAATTAAGTCCCTTCGACCCACCTTCCACCGAAGATATTTTCGGGACAACGTGACAGGTGGTGAGCCCGTCGCCGTCTTTATGTCCAAGCCAACGAAATAATTCGTACATAGGTTTTTGAAAAATCCATTGGTACGAGCCTGCCACCTGGGGATCGAACTCGGGTCTCTCGACTCGAAGTTCCGACCACCCAACCACTCGGCTATCGTGACTTCAAATATATTTTTTAGAAAACTGATAAGTCTACCCCTGTATTGGGAATTGCGTGAAGATATTTATTTTTATTTATTTTAGAAAACTATATAACACTTACATGCATAACTACAAAAGTAACGATACGTGAAAAGTCACGATAGCCGAGTGGTTGGGTGATCGTAATTCGAGTAGACAGACCCGAGTTCGATCCTCAGATGGCAGGCTCGTACCAATAAGGTTTTTAAAAACTTATCAACGATGTATATCATTGGCTAGAACATAAAGACAGCGACGGGCTCACCACCAGTCACGTCATCCCAAAAGTCTTCGGTGGAAGGTGGTTCGACAGGACTTAATTGTCCATATCTCTGTCTACCCCTGTATTGGGAATGGCGTAAAGATATTTACTTGTTTCCTTTTCTTTTTGTCAAAATAATGTTGTCTTACTAAACAAGGTCTGGGAATAAATTTTAATGCAAATAATTTAAAGAAATAGGTAAAGTAAGTACCAAATCAATGATGGTTTATTTATTCCATTTAAAATTATTACTTAGTATTTCAAATTTAAGAACAAATATTACTGTCGAAAATTTTACATAAAAGGATTTTTTTACAATAAATTAAAACATTTTTCTATTAATTTACTGGCATAATATTTTTTATTATTGAATGATGCAATAAAAATCACTTACTAAAAAATATTTTATTTAAAATATAAACTATAAACATTTAAATAATAATATAAATAATTACCCCTCAACTCGAACGGCGGCAATAATACAGCACTATTAAAGTTTGGTACAACAGCCCTTCTGACTGTATTGATTAGAATGTACTTCAAACAGGACCCTGAGTAGTAGTCAATAGGGTATACAGTCGCGTACGCGCCCAATATCGCGCAGCACATAATGTTAGACATGAAAGTCATAGACAACAGTATCAGTGAAGTGATCATCATAATCAATATGAACACTGTCCAGAAGTTAAAGTCAATTTGTAGTGCAGTGAAACCGCCTGAAATAAAAAAAAATTAAAAGGTATTTAAAAACAGATTTTATTTCGTTTTTTAAATTCATTAAGAAATATATTTTCATACAAATTCTTTAATTTGACGCTGGAAAAGGATTACTTTCTAAATTGTCCCCTAAAATGAAGCGTGTAAATTTGTTTATATACGCTGAACGTCACAAAACTCTCTTTATTTAACTATATATTTAATTTTGTATTTTATTTTTAAATTTTGTCTTCTTGAGAACTTTGATACACACATATACATAAATATACAATATATATAACAATAAACTGCCAAATTTCAAAATTCTTCAATTCATCGACAACTTATCCAGTTTCGTATCTAGAAACCTACATAGAAACGTACATGCTGCACTTTATAAATACATAGATACAGTTTTAACATTAGTTAATGATTACCTGGCATTCCGAAGTATACCATTGCGATGAGAGATGTAAAGTGGTCTCCTCTCAAATAATTAATTTAAAGAAATAGGTAAAGTAAGTACCAAATCAATGATGGTTTATTTATTCCATTTAAAATTATTACTTAGTATTTCAAATTTAAGAACAAATATTACTGTCGAAAATTTTACATAAAGGATTTTATTACAATAAATTAAAACATTTTCTATTAATTTACTGGCATAATATTTTTATTGTTGAATGATGCAATAAAAATCACTTACTAAAAAATATTTTATTTAAAATATAAACTATAAACATTTAAATAATAATATAAATAATTACCCCTCAACTCGAACGGCGGCAATAATACAGCACTATTAAAGTTTGGTACAACAGCCCTTCTGACTGTATTGATTAGAATGTACTTCAAACAGGACCCTGAGTAGTAGTCAATAGGGTATACAGTCGCGTACGCGCCCAATATCGCGCAGCACATAATGTTAGACATGAAAGTCATAGACAAGAGTATCAGTGAAGTGATCATCATAATCAATATGAACACTGTCCAGAAGTTAAAGTCAATTTGTAGTGCAGTGAAACCGCCTGAAATAAAAAAAAATTAAAAGGTATTTAAAAACAGATTTTATTTTGTTTTTTAAATTCATTAAGAAATATATTTTCATACAAATTCTTTAATTTGACGCTGGAAAAGGATTACTTTCTAAATTGTCCCCTAAAATGAAGCGTGTAAATTTGTTTATATACGCTGAACGTCACAAAACTCTCTTTATTTAACTATATACGCCAATATCGCGCAGCACATAATGTTAGACATGAAAGTCATAGACAACAGTATCAGTGAAGTGATCATCATAATCAATATGAACACTGTCCAGAAGTTAAAGTCAATTTGTAGTGCAGTGAAACCGCCTGAAATAAAAAAAATTAAAGGTATTTAAAACAGATTTTATTTTGTTTTAAATTCATTAAGAAATATATTTTCATACAAATTCTTTAATTTGACGCTGGAAAAGGATTACTTTCTAAATTGTCCCCTAAAATGAAGCGTGTAAATTTGTTTATATACGCTGAACGTCACAAAACTCTCTTTATTTAACTATATATTTTAATTTTGTATTTTATTTTAGAAAACTGATAAGTCTACCCCTGTATTGGGAATTGCGTGAAGATATTTATTTTTATTTATTTTAGAAAACTATATAACACTTACATGCATAACTACAAAAGTAACGATACGTGAAAAGTCACGATAGCCGAGTGGTTGGGTGATCGTAATTCGAGTAGACAGACCCGAGTTCGATCCTCAGATGGCAGGCTCGTACCAATAAGGTTTTTAAAAACTTATCAACGATGTATATCATTGGCTAGAACATAAAGACAGCGACGGGCTCACCACCAGTCACGTCATCCCAAAAGTCTTCGGTGGAAGGTGGTTCGACAGGACTTAATTGTCCATATCTCTGTCTACCCCTGTATTGGGAATTGCGTGAAGATATTTATTTTTATTTAAAATATAAACTATAAACATTTAAATAATAATATAAATAATTACCCTCAACTCGAACGGCGGCAATAATACAGCACTATTAAAGTTTGGTACAACAGCCCTTCTGACTGTATTGATTAGAATGTACTTCAAACAGGACCCTGAGTAGTAGTCAATGGGGTATACAGTCGCGTACGCGCCAATATCGCGCAGCACATAATGTTAGACATGAAAGTCATAGACAACAGTATCAGTGAAGTGATCATCATAATCAATATGAACACTGTCCAGAAGTTAAAGTCAATTTGTAGTGCAGTGAAACCGCCTGAAATAAAAAAATTAAAGGTATTTAAAACAGATTTTATTTTGTTTTTAAATTCATTAAGAAATATATTTTCATACAAATTCTTTAATTTGACGCTGGAAAAGGATTACTTTCTAAATTGTCCCCTAAAATGAAGCGTGTAAATTTGTTTATATACGCTGAACGTCACAAAACTCTCTTTATTTAACTATATATTTAATTTTGTATTTTATTTTAGAAAACTGATAAGTCTACCCTGTATTGGGAATTGCGTGAAGATATTTATTTTTATTTATTTTAGAAAACTGATAAGTCTACCCTGTATTGGGAATTGCGTGAAGATATTTATTTTTATTTATTTTAGAAAACTGATAAGTCTACCCTGTATTGGGAATTGCGTGAAGATATTTATTTTTATTTATTTTAGAAAACTATATAACACTTACATGCATAACTACAAAAGTAACGATACGTGAAAAGTCACGATAGCCGAGTGGTTGGGTGATCGTAATTCGAGTAGACAGACCCGAGTTCGATCCTCAGATGGCAGGCTCGTACCAATAAGGTTTTTAAAACTTATCAACGATGTATATCATTGGCTAGAACATAAAGACAGCGACGGGCTCACCACCAGTCACGTTGTCCCGAAAATATCTTCGGTGGTAGGTGGGTCGAAGGGACTTAATTGTCTAGACTAGACCTCTGTCTACTCCTGTATTGGGAATTGCGTGAAGATATTTATTCATTTATTATTTATTTATTTTAGAAAACTGATAAGTCTACCCCTGTATTGGGAATTGCGTGAAGATATTTATTCATTTATTATTTATTTATTTTAGAAAACTGATAAGTCTACCCCTGTATTGGGAATTGCGTGAAGATATTTATTCATTTATTATTTATTTATTTTAGAAAACTGATAAGTCTACCCCTGTATTGGGAATTGCGTGAAGATATTTATTCATTTATTATTTATTTATTTTAGAAAACTATATAACACTTACATGCATAACTACAAAAGTAACGATACGTGAAAGTCACGATAGCCGAGTGGTTGGATGGTCGGAATTTCGAGTCAAGATACCCGAGTTTGATCGCTAGGTGGTAGGCTTGTACCAATGGGTTTTCAAAAATTTATGTACGAATTATATCGTTGGCTTGGACATAAAGATGGCAACGGGCTCACCACCTGTCACGTTGTCCCGAAAATATCTTCGGTGGTAGGTGGGTCGAAGGGACTTAATTGTCTAGACTAGACCTCTATCTACCCCTGTATTGGGAATTGCGTGAAGATATTTATTCATTTATTATTTATTCCATTTAAAATTATTACTTAGTATTTCAAATTTAAGAACAAATATTACTGTCGAAAATTTTACATAAAGGATTTTTACAATAAATTAAAACATTTTTCTATTAATTTACTGGCATAATATTTTTTATTATTGAATGATGCAATAAAATCACTTACTAAAAATATTTTATTTAAATATAAACTATAAACATTTAAATAATAAAATAAATAATTACCCCTCAACTCGAACGGCGGCAATAATACAGCACTATTAAAGTTTGGTACAACAGCCCTTCTGACTGTATTGATTAGAATGTACTTCAAACAGGACCCTGAGTAGTAGTCAATAGGGTATACAGTCGCGTACATAATATCGCGCAGCACATAATGTTAGACATGAAAGTCATAGACAACAGTATCAGTGAAGTGATCATCATAATCAATATGAACACTGTCCAGAAGTTAAAGTCAATTTGTAGTGCAGTGAAACCGCCTGAAATAAAAAAATTAAAGGTATTTAAAAACAGATTTTATTTTGTTTTTAAATTCATTAAAATATATTTTCATACAAATTCTTTAATTTGACGCTGGAAAAGGATTACTTTCTAAATTGTCCCTAAAATGAAGCGTGTAAATTTGTTTATATACGCTGAACGTCACAAAACTCTCTTTATTTAACTATATATTTAATTTTGTATTTTATTTTTAAATTTTGTCTTCTTGAGAACTTTGATACACACATATACATAAATATACAATATATATAACAATAAACTGCCAAATTTCAAAATTCTTTAATTTGACGCTGGAAAAGGATTACTTTCTAAATTGTCCCCTAAAATGAAGCGTGTAAATTTGTTTATATATGCTGAACGTCACAAAACTCTCTTTATTTAACTATATATTTAATTTTGTATTTTATTTTTAAATTTTGTCTTCTTGAGAACTTTGATACACACATATACATAAATATACAATATATATAACAATAAACTGCCAAATTTCAAAATTCTTCAATTCATCGACAACTTATCCAGTTTCGTATCTAGAAACCTACATAGAAACGTACATGCTGCACTTTATAAATACATAGATACAGTTTTAACATTAGTTAATGATTACCTGGCATTCCGAAGTATACCATTGCGGCGAATAAAAACCCAAGATTCAAAGTGGATAGAAGTACGGCGAACACTGGTATACCGTAAAACCACCAGAATAACAACCATATAGCGCCGAAACCCAGGCCTGATAGAACAGCCGCACCTAATAGCGCTGAAATGTACAAATCATATCATAAACGCCTGTGTGTCGACGGGCTCACCACCTGTCACGTTGTCCCGAAAATATCTTCGGTGGTAGGTGGGTCGAAGGGACTTAATTGTCTAGACTAGACCTCTGTCTACTCCTGTATTGGGAATGGGTTTTTCAAAAATTTATGTACGAATTATATCGTTGGCTTGGACATAAAGATGGCAACGGGCTCACCACCTGTCACGTTGTCCCGAAAATATCTTCGGTGGAAGGTCCCTTCGACCTAGAGACTCAATTGTTTAGACTAGACCTCTATCTACCCCTGTATTGGGAATTGCGTGAAGATATTTTTTAATAAAGAAAGCCAACAGAGCTGACGCCTAGATTGCAAAGGTTGGGTGGTATTAATTCGAATTTCCTCGAGTTTGATTCTAATGTAACAGTATATTAGCTGAACCATAGCTACTTTAAGACGGCGATAGACTTGCCACGTGGTTCCAAACAAGCACCGTTGAGATGAGAGATGTAAAAAGTGGTCTCCTCTCAAATAATTAATTTAAAAGAAAGTTAGAATAGTCCACATCGTGCGGATAAGAGCAGTCCTTCAGTTCTTATAATAAAATATTCCCTTTCCTTATACAAGATATAAATTTCATTGAAGCGCCAGAACAGAGATCGAATTTGTGTCGAAATAAACGAAATGAAAATTATCAACAAAGCCGATCACAAATAGCGTCTAATGTCTATAAATTGTAATATTATAAAATAGAAAGTGTCTGTGTGTCCGTTTGCAACGCTTCTGCAACACCGCTGAAGGCATCTTGATAAAATTTTATGAGGAGATCGATACTGTATGATACAACGATGGAAATATGGTATGATTTTGTTGCTTTTTTTTTGACTGAATCTTACCAGGCCTTTCCAGTTCAGATATCAATGATATAACGATATACGTAATAACCACGCCACTAGTCAATCCCACCAGAAACATCTCAGTCTTGAAGAACCTGTGTCCGAAATAGCACAGGAACAGACCGAAGAATAGTAAAGATGCACACAGTAATTTCGACAACACATCATCTAAAACAGAAATCATAACTAAAATTATGTAGGAGTAATGAATTAAATAACTACGTGATTACAGCGTAAGAATATAACGCCTTCGTTCAGAGGGTGTCGTAAGAGGCGTCTAGGGGAAAAGCTTTGAAAATACAATTGTTCTAATGGCGAGATAACCATCCCGAAAATTCTAGACTAAAATTCGGCATACCTCTAACTGGTATCAGTGTTCGTAGGTGTCTAGTACTGCGATCGCCAGCTTGTAAAGCGTGGCAATCAATCTCCTTTCCCTTCGAATTTCGCAATTCCTTTCCTATGAAAGGAAGGAAACCTATAGAGGTTTCCTTTATTTACAGAATACAAACATTCATTTTCATCATACTTTAAATATTAGCCCTTATTGGTGGTATTCGAACCCACAATCCCTATTTTCCAATGGTCACCAGTTACTGGCCTGAGGCCGTAGAATGTGTAATAAGTATAACAAAGTTTGTATTAACCAAGAAATTATTTTAGCATTTAAGGAATCTTCACAAATAAGAAAGCATACATGTAAATTTCCTATTGAAAATTGTATAATTTACTGCACCATATATTTTAATTTATTAATATTGTAAGGTGTATATAGTTTGAACAATATAACAGAAATACACAGATAATAAGCTAATTTAAATTCTGTTATTTGTTAACTGTATCTTATAAATAAAATAAAATATATGTATATACACCCAGTCGACCTTACCAAGGAGTTCACAGCTGTTTTCCTCCAACGGAGAGCAGGCATAGCTGTATGTTGGCACATAAATTGAATATGCACTGGTATTGAGGGTACTATACGCAACCGCAACGTATATGGCACCGGTGCCGGGGTACGCGCTAAGCATACGCCGCATTCGCCATGACGTCTGCGGTATCTGTTAAAAAACGCCATCTCATGTACCAAACCCATAAATAGTATTCAGCCCAAGGCTACTAAACCCGACGCAGAGGGAAGGACGTAGACAGTGGTACCTCTTTAGCAGTGATTTGCATTTGATACTAGGTGTAAATCACACTATACTGAATACGCACTATCTACTGAATAGATAAAATAAATAAAAATATCTTCACGCAATTCAGAGAGCAGACATAGGTCTTGTCTAGACAATTAAGTCCCTTCCACCGAAGATATTTTCGGGACAACGTGACAGGTGGTGAGCCCGTCGCCGTCTTTATGTCCAAGCCAACGATATAGTTCGTACATAAGTTTTTAAATACCATTGGTACGAGCCTGCCACCTGGGGATCGAACCCAGGTCGAGGTCTCTTGATTCGAAATTCCAATCACCCAACCATTCGGCTATCGTGACTGATAATATATTACATGAATTAATTACATAAAATATCCATCGCACTGTGCGATCTCCAAGATGGAGTGACGGCCTGCCTAATGTGGAGTCAATGGATACAGATAGCGCAGGACCATTCTATATGAAAATCTTTAGGTGAGGATGTTTAGCAGTGGAATTTTGGGAGGCTGTTATGATGATGATGAATGTCATAGACTGCTAAACGGTCTGTAAAATACCACTGCAGGAGAAAGGACTCTCCGGGAGGAGGTTCCGCATTAATCGCTACAGACGGATTGGCGATTGCATGACCAGACATCTCGCACCCTAGATGCTACTGGCCGTCAGCGGTCCGCTTAATTGTGCTATTCCGTCACATGTTGATTGCATTACGGCTGGTTATTTATAGCTATTCACCTTAGTCGCATCTACCCAATAAAATATGGGATGGTAAAACTCACGATTTACCATCCCATATTTTATATTACAGATGTGAATCTCATGGGCATCTTCATCTGATGGGGACAATGGATGGTTCCCCGACTTTGACCTTTGTTGCTTTGTCTATGATGTACAGCATATATTTGTAGAATGTGTGAAACACGAGAAGAAGAGGGAATGCATAGAAAATGATATATGAAACATAAGTGCATGCTCTATAATAAAGTTACGATAGCCGAGTGGTTGGGTATTCGGAATTTCGAGTTCAGAGACCCGATTTCGATCCCAGGTGGCAGACTCGTACCAATAGGTTTTTCAAAAACTCATGTACGAATTATATCGTTGGTTTGGACATAAAGACGGCGACGGGCTCACCACCTGTCACATTGTCCCAAAAATATCTTCGGTGGAAGGTGGGTCGAAGGGACTTAATTGTCTAGACTAGACCTCTGTCTACTTCACTGTTGGGAATTGCGTAAAGATATTTATATACTTTATTTACTTATTTTATTTATTTCTTTTATTTATTTATTTCATTTTATTTCTTTTTTTTTATTTAATAAGTGCATGCTGTGTTTACTAAAATAGGTAGGTAGTTATGCCTATTTAATTTATCTTCATCAAAATTCCTTTGTCCTTTTTGAACTAAGACAATCTTATTTTTAACACATCTATAAAATAGCTCACTACAATTGGGAGTAAGACGGAAAAAGTGTGTTATTTTTTAAAGTATACTCACAATGTTTCGTATATAAAATTATGTATGTATTATGTAGTGTAGTATGTGCCTAGATTTAAACTCATAACCTCACCTTTATATAGACGCCATGATCAAATTCAGACAGGGCATTACAATCCACGCTTGAGATTCATTAAAATAATAAGTTTGCAAGTGTGGGAGGCAATGAAGCGCTACAATTTACATCCTCCGTATCTCTATGCTCAATACTCGAGAACCGAGTACGCCGGATGTAGGCATGATCATTCTAAACTTGGCCTGTTTCGAATTAAAGAGGTCAAGGCACGATAGTGGGATAAGAAAATATTGTTTTATAGCTGATCTTATCAACTCTAGATCGTAAGAAATTACTCATGAACTCTACTAAATTCTAAGAAGATTTTTGTCTATACCCTATCAGGGTATAGGCAAAACATCTGTCAATCTCATAAAAGTGAAAGCGACTCGGTCTCTGCGTCTGTTTGTAGCATTCCACGGATATACAAGTATAGTGAGATAGTAGGACGGATAGTAGTAATATATCTGAAAAGATCTAAAATAAGTCTTTATATAACACTGAAAGACTTTTTGTTATACGTGTAATAACCGTTATACATGTATTGACAATTCAAACAAGTGTCAATTATGTCGTATATAGCAACGAATCAAATTGGTATTAAGAAATTATAGTGAATGCCCTACTTACCAGTTAGCGGTACACTAAATATAATTCGCAGAAGTACAAATTGTCAACGAAGCGACATACATATAATACAAGACTGTGTGAGTACGTGTGATTTAAAACACTGAATTGAGACAGAGAGTTGAGATGGACGACCAGGACCAAGCTATTAAGGCCACTGTTGAGAGACCCGGGGCCCAGGCTCGTACCAATGAGTTTTTCAAAAATTAATGTTCGGTTAATATCGTTGGCTTGGATATAAAGACGGCGACGGGCGCACCACCTGTCACATTGTCCGGAAAATATCTTCCGTGGAAGGTAGGTCAAAGAGGCTTAATTGTCTGGACCTTTGTCTACCCCAGTATTGGTAATAGCTAGAAGATATTTTTTTATATTTGATTTGAGACGCCAAGCCTCTGAGTGAAATACAAATTTTCAGAACGAAAATCCTACAAAAGGAACATCATCAGTACGTTTTGCAAAGACACTTCTACGTAATTTTCATCGTCATCATAATAGCCTATTAAAAGTCCACTGCTGAATATAGGCCTCCGCCAAAGATTGACATAAAAAAATGGGCTTATGTCACCAGTCTACTACCCGCAAAGTTGTGCAAGTCGTCGCTGACTGACAGTCAGCCTACTGCTTGAAGCCCATTTCCAGTTCAGCTTGTTGATCCTTACGACCATAGCAGTTACCCTGATCTAGCTGTAGATGTCTTATTACGGTTTTTATCATGCCTCCAAACACCGAATATAGTACTTATTATAGACTGCTCAGCATCTTTAAAGTTCAATTCAACACCCACTGGTGGTATACCTTACTCTGGAGGTTTTGAGGTATACTAGATAAGAAGAGGTGGCATAGTTTCCGAAAGCTGCCTAGTCTAATTGAATCTGTCAATTTAAAATTCTGAAGATATCTTCCAACGCAGCGGTGAAGAGACCCGAAACTTTCCCGAAAATCAGGTATTTCACCTTTTTGGATAAGTTTCGTACTGTGTATCTGTATTCGGATAAACATTGCAGACTACTCGACCATCACCATCGAACCTTATGGCATAACCTCAAATTCCATCGTCACCACCTTGATGATTGGCATTCCACCACAGTGCGTTTTTCGAGAAATTTTCTGCCACGCTGTTGCACTTTATGGAATGTGCAGCCGTCAGCGGTTTTCTCGAACCGATGTGAATTAGGGACCTTCAAGAAAAGAGCCTATTTCCTTTCTCAAAGGCCGGCACCGCATCTGCTATACCTCTGGTATCGCAGGTGTTCATGGGCTGCACGTTACTCTTATTCTATAAAAATCCCCAGTCTTTGATGCTGAGGATATTTAAAGATGCTTGCTCGTTTGCACGTCATTCCCATAAAAAATTCTCCACAAATGTCTATTTATTATCTTAAAATTTTCTTTGGTGTTTTTATACTTTTAAAGGGTAAATAAGGAATGTATAGAACAGGTGAATGAGATTGTATACTTGGGCAGTGCGTTTAGCCGGGATGAAAGATGTGGTATAGATGTGGTCAGGCGAGACGCTGCCGGAAACAAGGTCAACGGTGCCCTGACTGCCAAAGGCAAGGTATTAGTCCAAAGGCAAGGCATAATGAAAAATGAACGCCTTGCGATACATAACGCAGTGCTGGTACCGACTTTGCTATATGGCAGCGAATCTTGGGTATGCCAGAAGAAGCATAAAAGTAAGTTGAATACAGTGGAGATGCGATCTCTACGTAAAATGCGCGGCGTTTCCTTGGCGGACCGAAAGTGAAACGAAGAGACTCGCAATATGGCAGGTTTGAAAGATGACCTTATCACTAAAATTCATAAGGGCGTCCTTCGATGGTTTGGGCAGGTTGAGCGAATGAGCGAAGACCGAATCGTGAAGAAAATATATAGCGCGAATGTTAATATTAAAAGAGGTCGAGGTAGGCCGAGACTAACTTTCGAAGACCATGTGAGCAAATTGCTCGAAGGGCTCCCCCCTTCGAGCAATTTGCTCGGTCAAGAGTACACGGAAGAGTACACACCTCGACGTGCATGTATGAAGAAGATGATGAATCTGAAAGGAGCGAAAGAGGTATGTTAGGATCGTGACACTTGGCGATCTGTTCTCTCTGGCTACCCCGTCAGGGACTGTGCGTGAAGATAAGTAAGTAAGTAAGTACTTTTAAATGAGCCATCTCTATCAGATAACTAAGTACAGAACTGACGGTAACATTTCTTCTACTGCTATAAAGTGGTTTGATTCTTATCTTCGGGGTCGCTCGCAGCGTATTCGCATTAACGATTCTTTCTCTGATTCTTATGAACTAATTGCTGGCGTGCCTCAGGGTGGCGTTCTTTCTCCTCTTCTGTTTTCGGTTTTTATTAACTCGGTTACTTCTGTCATTTCTTCCAACTTCCATCTTCACGCAGACGACTTGCGGATTTATCACCATTTTCCCACTGCACAAACTGATCTTGCCGTCTCGTTAATGAATAAAGACATTAATCAGATACACAATTGGTCTAAATCTTTCGGGCTTGAAATCAATGCCAGAAAATCGCAGGCTATAATCATAGGAAGCAGATATGGACGCAATTTGTTGGATTTCACTTCGATATCACCGGTAAAATTAGACAACACTGTGATACCATATACTGATACGGTGAAGGACCTTGGGGTAATGATCGACTCTAACCTGACGTGGAATGCTCATGTTAATGAAGTAAGTCACAAAGTTCACTTTTGTTTTCATTCGCTGAGGTGCCTTCAAGGTTTTTTGGCCTTAAGAACTAAGATCTCCCTAGCCCAGACTTTAATTCAGCTTACATAGATTACACTGATACCTGCTACTTGTATGCTACAGAGGAGCTTCTGAATTAGCTTGAGCGCCTGCAAAATCTTTGCATTCGTTTTATTTTCGGAATACGCAAGTATGACCATGTTTCACATCTTCGCAAAGATCTCAAGTGGCTCCCAATTCGTTTACGTAGGAAGACTAAGAGTTTATGTCTACTGTTTAATATTTTGCGCCTTTCATCATTCCCGTCCTACCTTCGTGAACGATTCTTCTTCGCTCGTCCATCCTATGTCCCCAACAGAACCCATCTACAAACCCTTCTTAAATTTCCTCCTCATAAGAGCGCGTCATATTCATCCTCCGTCATATTCCTCCTTGCAGAGTTGGCACGTGGAATGTTAGAGAAGGCATGACAGATAAGACGAATGAGTTGATTGAAATAATGAAAGAAAGAGAATTAAATGTCGTGTGTTTGTCGGAGACCAAGCGGAAGGGCAGCGGTATTGAAGAGCTCCCTGGCGGGGCGTTAGCTCTATGGTCCGGAGTCCCGGAGAGCGAGAGCGCCTGCCAGGGAGTGGGGGTGCTGCTGTCGTCTCGGTTGGTCGATGTTATGACTGAATATAAGGTTGTGAACTCGAGACTTCTCTGGGTTCGCTTTAATTGGGACTGAAGAAGTTATTCCTTTTGGCTGTTTATGCGCCAGTAGCTTCGTCGTCCAGAGCTGAGCTGGAGGAGTTTTGGGAGAATGTAAGAGAAGTTCTAGACTTGGTTAGAGGAAACGAAAGAATTGTTGTATGTGGTGATTTGAATGGATGGGTTGGTACCGCTCGGCCAGGGTACGAGTCGGTGCTTGGAATGTTTGGTGATAAAAGGGTTAACGATGCTGGCAAGCTTATACTGGCTGTATGCAAAGAAAAGGGTCTTCTTGTGACAAACACTATGTTCAGTCACAAGAAAATCCATATGTATACTAGAACAAGAGAGAATGAGAGAAGTATGATCGATTTATTCCTGGTGGATGACCGACTGCGAAAACAGGTGATGGATACGCGAGTGTTCCGGGGTGCTGACCTGGGAACGGATCACTATATAGTGATTACTACATTTAGGGGTCTGTTCGCGGGTTGGCGCCACCGGACGGCGATACCAGAACCACAGTCGGTCGATAGCATCCGAAGCTGGAAGCTGCAGGAAGCGGACACTAGGGATAAATATCAAGCAAGGGTAACCGAAAAGCCGGACATCATCGATGTCAGGAAAGAATGTGTGGAAGAAATATGGCAGAGCCTTAGAGATGGAATGGTTAGTGCAGCGGAAGACGTGTGTGGAACTGTGAAAAGAGGTAGTAATAAAAAGGGTGATGCATGGTGGAATGACGAAGTGAAAGAAGTAGTAAATAAGAAGAAGAAAGCATGGTTAGACTACTTGGCCTCTAGTAATGATAAGGATATGAGAGAAAAGAGGAAAGAAAGATATATGCTCCAGAAAGTTCACATGAAAGCATTCATTGAGGAAGTACGTGAAAGGAGTAGAATGGAAGCGGACGAAAGGTTGTCGCACAACTTCAAGGAGAACTCCAAACTCTTCTGGAAAGAGGTTGGAAGGACCCGGAGTGGTGCGACAGCCTTAAGAATGAATAAAGTGCTTTCGAGAACCAATGACGTCCTCTCAGAAAAATCGGACGTCATGCAGCGATGGAGCGAATTTTATAGAGAGATGTATGCGTGTGATGATCTTAGCGAGGGATCCGGGGGTGACGCCGTGACTGGTCCGCCAGACTCGGACCTCGATGACACTGAGGTCATCAGTATGAAAGAGATTGAATGTGCGATTAGAAGTTTGAAATGTGGTAAGGCTGCGGGACTAGACAGAGTTACTGCTGTAATGGTCAAGTATGGTGGGCCACGCGTCTGGGACAGCTTTCATCTGCTGTGCAATTTGTGCTGGCGAACGGGGGCTGTTCCGGATGATTGGTGATCCGCGGTCATTGTGCCTTTATATAAAGGTAAAGGTTCACATTATGACTACGGGTGCTATCGGGCGATCAGCTTGACCAGTTTAGCAAGTAAAGTTTACTCGAAGGTTTTGACACGTAGGATGCAAGAGAAATCGGAAAGATCTATGGGAGGATGCGGATTTAGACCTGGAAGAGGATTCACGAATCAAATATTTTCCGCCCATGATCACGGAGAAGCTTCTGGCTGCTAACCAGAAGATTTTCTGTGCTTTTGTGGATCTTGAGAAAGCATTTGATAAGGTTGTGAGGAAGAAAATGTGGGAACTGTTGCCGGGATATGGTGTGGATGGTCGATTGCTAAGGGCTGTGCAGTCACTTTACTGTGACTGTGAAGCCTGTGTGCGGGTAGGGCATGACCTGACACCCATTTTTAGCGTCCAAACGGGCGTAAAACAGGGTTGTGTCATGTCTTCCTGGCTGTTCATACTGTATCTCGACAGCTGTTTACAGAAGCTGAAAGATAGCTGTTTGGGAGTGAAATTGGGTGACATAAAAGTAAATTGTCTGCTGTATGCTGATGATGCAGTGCTTATTGCACCATCAGAGGCAGAACTGCAGGCATTAGTCACGTGTATAAAGAAGAATGTGAAATTAATGGTCTCCGTTTGAATGTTGATAAAACTAAGGTTCTCGTATTTGAAAGGGACGAGGAAAGAACGAAGTGCGAAATTTGGGTAAATCAGGAATGTCTAGAACAGGTGAATGATATTGTATACTTGGGCAGTGCGTTTAGCCGGGATGGAAGATGTGATTTAGATGTTGACAGGCGTGTCGCTGCCGGGAACAAAGTCTATGGAGCCCTGACTGCGTTAGTCAAAAGGCAAGGCGTAGTGAAAAGTGCACGCCTTGCAATACATAACGCAGTGTTGGTACCGACTTTGTTATATGGTAGCGAAACCTGGGTATGCCAGAAGAAGCATAAAAGCAGGTTGAATGCAGTGGAGATGCGATCTCTTCGTAAAATGTGCGGCCTTACCATGGCCGACCGAAAGCGAAACGAAGAGATTCGCAATATGGCAGGTTTGAAAGATGACCTTGTCACAAAAATTGATAAGGGCGTGTATCGATGGTTTGGGCACGTTGAGCGAATGAGTGAAGATCGAATGGTGAAGAAAATATATAGCGCGAAAGTTAATATTAAAAGGTGTCGAGGTAGACCGAGACTAACTTTCGAAGACCATGTGAGCAAATTCCTCGAAGAGGGGAGGGTCAAGAGTACTCGGATAGACTAGACGTGCATGTATGAAGAAGACGATGAATCTGAAAGAAGCGAAAGAAGTATGTAGGGATCGTGAAACTTGGCGATGTGTTCTCTCTGGCTACCCCGTCAGGGATTGTGCGTGAAGATAAATAAATAAATATATATGTATGTATATGTGTGAGTATGGTGTATGTGTATGAATGTGTATGTATGTATATATGTAGTTGTACACGCGAAGTTTACCTTTACTTTTACCCACATTCCAGTCGCAGGTCTGCTGGAAGAAATTTCTTAAGAAATAAGCAGTGTCTTTGTGTACAAACGTTTTCCTTATATTATATTTCTTCTTTTTTTATTTTTGTGTGTACATAAATTAATAAATAAATTTTCTTTATTTTTTTTTAATTATCTTATTTATTATAAGATAATTAAAAAAAAAAAAAATTCACAGCCATTAAGCCAAGAAAAAGTATTGATAAGTTTTTAAATTAATTTTGTATTTATGCATGTATAATAATGGTTTTTAAGCATAGTATTACTGAGAAGGCAGTGAAGAAGAAAACCCTAAAGCAGTGTAATTCTCTGAAGTATATGAAAATTAAATTTATCATCAGTGTACAATGCACAAAAACTAGTCATGAAAATATAGTTTTAAAAGTAATACTTACAATATCAGCATTTTTGGAAATATTACCGAGAGTCATCATTTTTTGAACTCCTTCAAAATAAGTATCCGAATCGAAAACCCTCTCCGGTAAATACATCAGGTAAAAAACTACTGTAACATCATATACTTCAGTGCATTTGAGGTCTGCAGAGTCTCTAGCTGAGGCAGCCTCAATGAGGACATAATCATTGTTATGTGATGTATGGATGTTCGCTGAGATCGGAGGTTGGAATTCCATATTACAGCCACCAGGTATTGGATCTTAAACAATCATGATATTATAAGATAAATCATCTTCCATCAAGTTTAATCAACCCTCTTAAACATCTTTATTAAAAAAAACATAAAATAAATGTGCTTAGCTGTCCTACAAGTTTCAGTGACACTGAAATATCTTAATTAAAAGAAATTAAAAAAAAAGCTATTAAAAGTACAGCATCAATAGTTTAGTGTTTGCTGATAAGAATTGAATTCATAAGAGCCAATCTCCATGGAAGGATCATACCTATGAATTTTTTCGAAATTTAAATGCAATAAATAGATAGGGACATCATATACACTGCTCTGATCCCTCAGTAGGAAGCTTAAGCACCTTTGTTTTCCCCGATGGTTGTTTTTCCCTTTCGAATCAGAAATATCAGAGGTATCACAAGCAGCCAGACTCAAGAAATGTAGTAACAGTGGTAAAGCCACGAATCAGCTTTTGTTGTTGCATGAAAGGGCCGGCTCGACCGGGGAAGTACCACAATCTCACATAATACGGGGGTGAAGTAGAAGTCTAATAAACTTCTCCGTTTCGTCTGGTGAGTGCCGGTAACCGGTGTACGGGAGGCAATGCATACTGCTAAGCCTCTGGTATTGCCGGTGTTCATGGGCGGCGGTAATCACTTTCCATCATGTGAGCCACCTGCTCGTTTGCCTCCCTTTTCTATAAAAAAGTGATTTCTACATTGACCCGACCAACTGGTCTTTGGAATAAAACCCAGGAACCATAAACAACAAATAAACAAGATCATGACAGACTAAATAATTGTCACTAAAGCCAATACATATTAGTTTTTATGTATTAGAAAAAAAAAATATACCTTGGGCTGCATATCCATGGACTGAGATATAAAGTTTTATATCAATCATATTTTGATTGTACACAAAAAACTTATCTAAGCCGGTTTCCACAGAACTGTACATTCCAATATTTGTGCCATAGACAGTAGAGCTTTGGCTCAATGTATTGTTATAAAGTGTAACATTATATAAGTGACTATGCACTTGAAAAATAATAAAGGATATTGACTTTGAAACATTTACAAAGCCTACTTGCAGTGTTGAGGAGGCATTAATATTTACATAATCCCCATATAATACTTTGTTTGACCAATCTGTTGTTTTATTTAGGGTATTGTAATTGTCACATCTGAAAAGAAACAGTAGTTATTACTTTAAAGAAGCTATTTGTGTATGGAAACATAACCAGCTACATTCAACGGCTTACCATTTAACAGGGACTGATAATTACTAAGGAAATGGAACTGGTAATATATTTGGTCAATGAAATGAAATTAAATATATTTTATTGTACACAATATATGTAAAAAAAATTAAAAAATGTGCAACAGATCTTATCGCTAATTAGCGATTTCTGCCAGCCTACCAAGAAAAGGAATTGCCAAAGAAAAATCCTGGATTAGGGTGTACATTAAGTAAAACATTATTCTGTTATTCTAAGATTCATAAGAAAGTTACTCAATTTTCTGAGCTATTTCAACATGAAAGCTTAACAAAAGTACACATTTTTTGTGTTAATAATATAAAAAAAACTTATGAATATTTACATTTTAAATTTATCATGCATGTGGTAACTGTTGAGAATTAACGTATGAATCAGTTCCAAAGGAAAACTTCTTCTTTATTGCCAATATCAAGAGTTCACTGTTGAACATAGGCCTCCTCCAGAATTCGCCACAAAGAAAGGTCCTCAGCCAGCTGCCTCCACCAACTCCCCTAACTATTAGAGGAAAACTATGCATCATAAACTAGTCACCCAGTTTAGAGCATCCGATAAAATAAGAAAATTATGAATAATTTTAAAACAATAGCAATTGCAATGCTGTTATATGAGTCATATCAAAAAATTATTAGGACCCAAGGAAGGTTACTAACCACAGTTTTTTTCAATGGTTAGATTAGGATTTATAAGAACACTCAGAGACCCAGAGTGTTCCCTTAGTAGCAAGATAGAAGATAGTATGATGGAGAGAAAGACAATGTTTCCTTTTTTTTAAATAAAAGTAGGAGGTAAAAATCATAAAATTAAGAATCACATAATTACAAATATTTTTGTTTGACATAAATACAAATTACTTTAAAAGCATGGGTGCTATTGGGAATTAAAACAATCCTGGAAACTATATGTTTTACTGTTATACATCTTTTAGTCCTGTAACTTGCATTGAGAGTTGAGACGAAGTTATGTATGGCCAATACTTTCTTTATGTTGACATTCAGAATAATATGGATATTGCTTAATCTATGTGAACTTTACAGAAATATTATGAAGATGAATCTAATCATACATTAAAGTACAAATATATCAAGTTGTTAGGATTACACAGTATGCCAAATAAATAATCATTCATACATAAAACTAACCCTATTATTTGTAGTGTCTCATGATAACATGACACTTAAGGTAAATAACCCTCTTGGACAGTTAAGTGAAAAGGATCTACATCAAAGTAAACCTTTTTTTTTAAAATATTGTTTCAAGTATTTTAATATATATTTCTTAGCCTTAACATGGTTATATATATATGGAATTCTGTAATACAATTTTAGGGAAAATTATACTAAGAAGTAATTTATTATGGATACCTAAATTCTTTGTTCAATGTACACACATAAATAGAATAATCATTAAGGATTAATGAATATATGGCAAAATAGAGATATCGAGAATATTTCTGCCTGAATGAGCCTGCTAAAGAAAATGTAATACTTACTTTGTGTTTCAACTATTACTGCAGATACCACCAAAATGATGAGGAAATTATAACAAAAATAATCAGAATGCATGATGAAGTATTTTTGGAAGAATTTAATTACACCATGTCTCGAAATTGGAAATAAAATGAGAATAATAAGTGGGTACACTACGGCAAAATATAAACAATGGTTTAAACTGTCAAAGTCAAATTTATCAGCTGTTAATTTGACAGATGCAAGCTATAACAAAACAATTTTTTATGATAACTTTACAGTGAAGTCACATAATGTCTATCTAGCTGAACACGATTAGTAATTCTTTTCAACGTTATCAATTCATTGGACTTAAAACGTGAAACAAGTTTGATAATAAATTTTACTAGTATACACAAATCAAATTCCACTTAGCCGAGAATGGAAGATTGAAGTTGAACAAGTTAGAACGAAACGAATGGAAAAACACATGAATGTGATAAACAGAGAAAGCAAAACGAATATTAACGTGTTAGAGTGAGATGGTAGCCAAGTTTTTGTATATTTCTTGTACAAAATTTGTGCATTACACTACAGACATAACTTTATAAACCTACATAATTTTTATTTCTAAGTATCCGTAGTTCCTAACCTTTCTACTCCTACTCCTAATTATTAAACTAGGTATTTTTATTTGACCCTTATATTTACTTTTGATTGTTTTCTTTCTTGATAGTCCTTATGACTGGTGCACGAGGGTTTATAATTATTTGCGAAATGTATGTGACCGACTTTGTAAGCATCTTTCTCGTTATCGATTCCACTGTTGGCCGCTAGAGCGCACTCACGTCTAATTCTAAATATGGCGGCGCGATCAATGAAGTAGTAGTGTGTAGTGAAGTCTAGTGTAAAAAATTGAAATGATTGAACTGTGTGTTAGTTTTTGTGTATGGTATTAGCCAATAAACAGGCCATGGGAAGAGGCCAGGAATTATTAGATGCAGCGCGTGAAGGTGACAGGAGGACTGTCGAGAAAATACTTGGTCAAATATCCAAAAGGAGTGGTCCGTTTACAAGGTATGTGTTATTCATGTTTTGCGAATTATTACACGAAATTGTGAACGTTAGAAGATTTTCTGCTTATCATTCTTTAACCCTATGAAGTAAATAAAAGGTAGATAGACCATATCGTAATTGCCTTTAGATAATAAATGCAAGTAAGTCCTAAAGTTGCTTTATCTGCAATGTTTATGATCATATCAATTCGATAAATGTTTTTTCTTTTCCGGAGGTTTCTTGGCCATTTCAAATGGATAAGGCTTTTGAGTTTGGCCGAGACAGTTTATATCAATTAAAATAATTGGAGGCAAGGTCGCTATTGTTCTTATGATAATGGATAATACAACTTCGAAGAAAGTTGGGTTCATTATAATATTATGAAGTCTATGAATAAATAAAAATATAATTATTCGAAAATTAATATTGTTCTAGTAAATAGACGCGTTTTAGCATTTATTTAATCCCTTACCTGTGATATCTTTATTTTTACCTATTATTATTACCTATAAAAGATTACCTATTAAGGTCGATATAATTTTATGGCGAGACTGCAATTATTTTCCGTATCCACACTACGTCCTTATTATTATTATAAGTGTGAATATAACTCTGTTTATTCGTTTGTCTATTACGGCTAAAACGTTAAACCGATTTTGATAAAATTTTGTATGAAGATGGCTTGAGCCAGCTTAGCTCCGGGCATCAATGCTCACATAATATATTAGAAATTGTAAAATATTACTTTATAAATGTTTTACTCTACAAAAATAATTTTTAGTCTTGTGTAAAATCTTTATGTAATTATTATCGTGATTAAGATTTTTTTTTTATCTGAGTACTATAAATTTGAACGTCATTATTTCAAAGACAATATTTTACATTACGTTTTACTTTTCGATATTTCCACAAAGTTTATAGAAAAACATATTTTTTCCTAGTAACCTATAACTTTAATTATAAAATGCCGATGCAATATTCCCTAATTAAACCGAAGAGTAATTTGAACTGTTTCGACAATGTTCTTCATCTTTCATTATTAAACAGTGTCAATGTTTAATTATATGTCAGTAGTTTTTAATTAGTGTTTAATTATGTTGTAATTATATGGCAGTATTGCCATATAAGGTTAAGAATCCTTCTCTACATATAAATTGTATTTATTAGTCCTTTTCCCTCCAAATACTACAATAACAATAATTATTTTGTTTTGATTTTATAAAAACGGAGAGCCAGGAAATAGCATCGGTCTGTACAGCATTCTACCTTACAACCAAGGACTGTTAACGCATCTGTAACCATAAATAAATAAATATCTTCACGCAATTCCCAATACAGGGGTAGACAGAGGTTTATTCTAGACAATTAAGTCCCTTCAAACCACCTTTCACTGAAGATATTTCTATTTTAAAATTGTTTAATTTGCGTTAAAATGTATGGATCGAACATGAAACGAAATTGGTATGGATCGAACATGAAACGAAATTGGTATGGATCGAACATGAAACGAAATTGGTATGGATCGAACATGAAACGAAATTGGTATGGATCGAACATGAAACGAAATTGGTATGGATCGAACATGAAACGAAATTGGTATGGATCGAACATGAAACGAAATTGGTATGGATCGAACATGAAACGAAATTGGTATGGATCGAACATGAAACGAAATTGGTATGGATCGAACATGAAACGAAATTGGTATGGATCGAACATGAAACGAAATTGGTATGGATCGAACATGAAACGAAATTGGTATGGATCGAACATGAAACGAAATTGGTATGGATCGAACATGAAACGAAATTGGTATGGATCGAACATGAAACGAAATTGGTATGGATCGAACATGAAACGAAATTGGTATGGATCGAACATGAAACGAAATTGGTATGGATCGAACATGAAACGAAATTGGTATGGATCGAACATGAAACGAAATTGGTATGGATCGAACATGAAACGAAATTGGTATGGATCGAACATGAAACGAAATTGGTATGGATCGAACATGAAACGAAATTGGTATGGATCGAACATGAAACGAAATTGGTATGGATCGAACATGAAACGAAATTGGTATGGATCGAACATGAAACGAAATTGGTATGGATCGAACATGAAACGAAATTGGTATGGATCGAACATGAAACGAAATTGGTATGGATCGAACATGAAACGAAATTGGTATGGATCGAACATGAAACGAAATTGGTATGGATCGAACATGAAACGAAATTGGTATGGATCGAACATGAAACGAAATTGGTATGGATCGAACATGAAACGAAATTGGTATGGATCGAACATGAAACGAAATTGGTATGGATCGAACATGAAACGAAATTGGTATGGATCGAACATGAAACGAAATTGGTATGGATCGAACATGAAACGAAATTGGTATGGATCGAACATGAAACGAAATTGGTATGGATCGAACATGAAACGAAATTGGTATGGATCGAACATGAAACGAAATTGGTATGGATCGAACATGAAACGAAATTGGTATGGATCGAACATGAAACGAAATTGGTATGGATCGAACATGAAACGAAATTGGTATGGATCGAACATGAAACGAAATTGGTATGGATCGAACATGAAACGAAATTGGTATGGATCGAACATGAAACGAAATTGGTATGGATCGAACATGAAACGAAATTGGTATGGATCGAACATGAAACGAAATTGGTATGGATCGAACATGAAACGAAATTGGTATGGATCGAACATGAAACGAAATTGGTATGGATCGAACATGAAACGAAATTGGTATGGATCGAACATGAAACGAAATTGGTATGGATCGAACATGAAACGAAATTGGTATGGATCGAACATGAAACGAAATTGGTATGGATCGAACATGAAACGAAATTGGTATGGATCGAACATGAAACGAAATTGGTATGGATCGAACATGAAACGAAATTGGTATGGATCGAACATGAAACGAAATTGGTATGGATCGAACATGAAACGAAATTGGTATGGATCGAACATGAAACGAAATTGGTATGGATCGAACATGAAACGAAATTGGTATGGATCGAACATGAAACGAAATTGGTATGGATCGAACATGAAACGAAATTGGTATGGATCGAACATGAAACGAAATTGGTATGGATCGAACATGAAACGAAATTGGTATGGATCGAACATGAAACGAAATTGGTATGGATCGAACATGAAACGAAATTGGTATGGATCGAACATGAAACGAAATTGGTATGGATCGAACATGAAACGAAATTGGTATGGATCGAACATGAAACGAAATTGGTATGGATCGAACATGAAACGAAATTGGTATGGATCGAACATGAAACGAAATTGGTATGGATCGAACATGAAACGAAATTGGTATGGATCGAACATGAAACGAAATTGGTATGGATCGAACATGAAACGAAATTGGTATGGATCGAACATGAAACGAAATTGGTATGGATCGAACATGAAACGAAATTGGTATGGATCGAACATGAAACGAAATTGGTATGGATCGAACATGAAACGAAATTGGTATGGATCGAACATGAAACGAAATTGGTATGGATCGAACATGAAACGAAATTGGTATGGATCGAACATGAAACGAAATTGGTATGGATCGAACATGAAACGAAATTGGTATGGATCGAACATGAAACGAAATTGGTATGGATCGAACATGAAACGAAATTGGTATGGATCGAACATGAAACGAAATTGGTATGGATCGAACATGAAACGAAATTGGTATGGATCGAACATGAAACGAAATTGGTATGGATCGAACATGAAACGAAATTGGTATGGATCGAACATGAAACGAAATTGGTATGGATCGAACATGAAACGAAATTGGTATGGATCGAACATGAAACGAAATTGGTATGGATCGAACATGAAACGAAATTGGTATGGATCGAACATGAAACGAAATTGGTATGGATCGAACATGAAACGAAATTGGTATGGATCGAACATGAAACGAAATTGGTATGGATCGAACATGAAACGAAATTGGTATGGATCGAACATGAAACGAAATTGGTATGGATCGAACATGAAACGAAATTGGTATGGATCGAACATGAAACGAAATTGGTATGGATCGAACATGAAACGAAATTGGTATGGATCGAACATGAAACGAAATTGGTATGGATCGAACATGAAACGAAATTGGTATGGATCGAACATGAAACGAAATTGGTATGGATCGAACATGAAACGAAATTGGTATGGATCGAACATGAAACGAAATTGGTATGGATCGAACATGAAACGAAATTGGTATGGATCGAACATGAAACGAAATTGGTATGGATCGAACATGAAACGAAATTGGTATGGATCGAACATGAAACGAAATTGGTATGGATCGAACATGAAACGAAATTGGTATGGATCGAACATGAAACGAAATTGGTATGGATCGAACATGAAACGAAATTGGTATGGATCGAACATGAAACGAAATTGGTATGGATCGAACATGAAACGAAATTGGTATGGATCGAACATGAAACGAAATTGGTATGGATCGAACATGAAACGAAATTGGTATGGATCGAACATGAAACGAAATTGGTATGGATCGAACATGAAACGAAATGTCTGTCCGTACCTATATCCTATTCACCTACATAGCGGCATACGACGTTTGATTTGTATGCACTTGTCCGTTCATGAGCTTTGCATAAATTAAGTTTTCCAATGACGATACATTTCGCGACACCAAATGCTTGCTATAATTTACAAATTTTGCGCACTTGATGTCTACATGTAATCCATACATTAAAAAAAATTATGAAATATAATACTAGGCCAGTAAAACGATATTATTCGATTTGTTGAATTCTTTTTTTTAATGAAAGTTATTGGCGCCTGGATTTATCGTCAAGTGTTGGATATCATCTAACTTTCACCATCATCAGTGACATCAAGATGACTGTCACCAATGACAGGCGTCTTAGATTTGCTGCGTCTGTTCTCGTCAATGCGCTTGCATTTGCCGAATCATATAATCTTGTTGATGTAAGTTAAATACTTCAACAATACTACACATCCTCATCAAGCATGACGCGTGAAGATATGCGTTTATGAATACGAACGCGCCGTGCGCCTCTCGAAAAGGCTTGTTAAGGTAAAATAGAAGAAATGCAGTCTTAATCCTAGAGTTCCAATGCATATGTGATCTTAAGAACATATTCCCAGTCACCATAAGAATGTGTCCTATGAAGTTCTTAAAACAGTTCTACTATCCTATTCCTACTCTATATTATAAATGCAGAATTTGTGAGGATGGATGGATATTTGATAGTCTTTCACCTAAAAACTATTGAAAGGATTTTGATGAAACTTTACAGTAATATAGTTTATACATCAGAATAACACATAGGCTACAATATTACGATAAGTATCAAGTAAGTAGGATAAATGTGACGCAGTCGAAGAGCAAACGGCATAAATCGTACATAAATTTTTGAAAAAATACCATTTGTACAAGTCTGCCATCTGAGGATCGGACTCGAATTCCTATCATCCAACCACTCGGCTATTGTGACTATATACATTGTTGACCATCAGTTGTCGAAACTACAAATAACTTACAAAGTATTCGAATCTGTGTCATAGCTATTGCCAGACGTGTTGCCTATAACTTCATGCTTCATTCGGCAACGGGCCCAAATTGTTTATTCTTTTAATGTCTGTATTCCAGTATTTAGTTTAAATCGCCATTGATAGAATCTTTTATCTTAAATTAGTACATAATTACATTCATTAGCCTGTTGATTGAAGGTTACTAATTAATGTCGTAGTTGTTTATTTTCATTATAAGGCTTTAACTTCGTTTGTCAAGCGATAACCGCCTGTATAGGAGATGAGTTAAGCTTCCAATTGGCTTGTTAATCCAAAACTATGCATGGAAAATTATAAATAGATGTACCTGTTTCGGTATGCTGCAATGAATACCTATTTTTTTTAATTGAGAACCTTTCTGAGTTTGGGTAACAATAATAAAAAAAAGTTCAAACAAAAATACGTTTAATTTTAAAGAAGTTATAATAATAGTTAAAGAAGTTAAATAAAGAAGTTATTGCAGTTTCCTACTGTAGTCCATAGATAACTGCAGACCGTAAGCGAGCAAGGTCACACTTGCTCTGCGGAATTGAATTGAAATTTTGTAACAAACCATACAATTCTTCTGCATTAGTATTTTATAAACTTGCCTGTCTCGCGTATTACTATTATTAATAAATACATATCTTCACGCAATTCCCAATACAGGGGTAGACAGAGGTCTAGTCTAGACAATTAAGTCCCTTTGACCAACCTGCCACCGAAGATATTTTCGGGACAACGTGACAGGTGGAGAGCCTGTCGCCGTCTTTATGTCCAAGCCAACGATATGAATCGTACATAGGTTTTGAAAAAATCCATTGGTACGAGCCTGCCACTTGGGGATCGAACTCGGGTCTCACGACTCGATATTCCGACCACACATCCACTCGGCTAGCGTGACTTTTTTATTACTTATACTATTATTAATAGCACACAAAATACAAAAGTAGAGTTTAGAAGTGTAAAGTGAAGTTTATAATGTTGAGGTCATATAACGGCGTTTCTGTCTGTATGTGTGTGTGGTTATTAGTATACTTTTTCATACTTAGTACTACACCATTTCTAGGTCAATCACTACCATCCTGTTATTCGTTGCATGTATTACATATTTATTTGTAATTAATTATACATTTTATTTATTCGTTATACCTCGACCTACCTACCTTAACAAAAATGTCGGATACCTACATTTTATGGCGGAAAACGTACGATTACTGTGGGAGAGATTTTTTTTTTTTTGTCCTAACGTAATTTCCTATACTAGGGCAGGCATATTAATTTTGCATTGGTTTCTAGAAATTAATATAAACTTCTAATATTTATTACAAATTTGTTGTCAGCTGTCTATACCAGTAAGCCTGTCTTAGGAAATGTCTAGGAGATCTTTGAAACGGAAATACATTATTGTTTGCGGATAAAAATTGATAAAATACTTCATACAAACCACATAACATTTAAACCACTCCTCGGCAGAGAAGGATACACCCTGTCTTATCAGAACGCCGTTAACAAATAAATATGTCATACTGTTAGTGCTAATGTTTACTTTCAAACACCAAAATTCGAAAAGAAATGTTTAACGAAATAAAATAAAAAATAAAAATATCTTCACGCAATTCCCAATACAGGGGTAGACAGAGGTCTAGTCTAGACAATTAAGTCCCTTTGACCAACCTGCCACCGAAGATATTTTCGGGACAACGTGACAGGTGGTGAGCCTGTCGCCGTCTTTATGTCCAAGCCAACGATATGAATTGTACATAGGTTTTGAAAAAATCCATTGGTACGAGCCTGCCACTTGGGGATCGAACTCGGGTCTCACGACTCGATATTCCGACCACACATCCACTCGGCTAGCGTGACATTTTTTATTACTTATACTATTATTAATAGCACACAAAATACAAAAGTAGAGTTTAGAAGTGTAAAGTGAAGTTTATAATGAGGTCATATAACGGCGTTTCTGTCTGTATGTGTGTGTGGTTATTAGTATACTTTTTCATACTTAGTACTACACCATTTCTAGGTCAAGCACTACCTTCCTGTTATTCGTTGCATGTATTACATATTTATTTGTAATTAATAATTATACAATTTATTTATTCGTTATACCTCGACCTACCTACCTTAACAAAAATGTCGGATACCTACATTTTATGGCGGAAAACGTACGATTACTGTGGGAGAGATTTTCTTTTTTTGTCCTAACGTAATTTCCTATACTAGGGCAGGCATATCAATTTTGCATTGGTTTCTATAAATTAATATAAACTTCTAATATTTATTACAAATTTGTTGTCAGCTGTCTATACCAGTAAGCCTGTCTTAGGAAATGTCTAGGAGATCTTTGAAACGGAAATACATTATTGTTTGCGGATAAAAATTGATAAAATACTTCATACAAACCACATAACATTTAAACCACTCCTCGGCAGAGAAAGATACACCCTGTCTTATCAGAACGCCGTTAACAAATAAATATGTCATACTGTTAGTGCTAATGTTTACTTTCAAACACCAAAATTCGAAAAGAAATGTTTAACGAAATAAAATAAAAAATAAAAATATCTTCACGCAATTCCCAATACAGGGGTAGACAGAGGTCAAGTCTAGACAATTAAGTCCCTTTGACCCACCTTCCACCGAAGATATTTTCGGGACAACGTTACGGGTGGTGAGCCTGTCGCCGCCTTTATGTCCAAGCCAACGATGAAATTCGGAAAAACTCATTGGTACTGCCACCTGGGGATCGAACTCGGGTCTCTCGACTCGAAATTCCGACCACCCAACAACTCGGCTATCGTGACTTATTTTAACGAAATGATACTATTTTAACGGTTATTTTTTTTAACGAAATGATGCTATTTTAACGGTTAATTACTATTAACATTCACTTTACGAATAACCATAATAATATATGATGACATATTTAAAATGATAATCCATGTATGGTTATATAATTAAACAATATAATCTATATATTTGTGCAAAATCCACTCGTCACGAGATCTCTAAAACTATACATCTGATTGATTTAAAATTGAGCTTCGTTACACGAACAAATTAGACGAAGTTGCGAGGGTCAGCTAGATTACATTACACCCGATTTCTTACATTACACCCGATTTCGAGAAATACAAATTTTTTCCACAGCCTTTTGGCGTAATGTTTTTTATTGAGATTCAGGGGCTGTCTTTTATTTAGATTTGAAAAGCTTTGATGAATCCTGAATCTAATTACAGCAAAAATACTTATTTTGCAGTACATTTAAGTAGAAATGTTTAAGCTTAAAGGTTGTGGTATTATCGGGTACTGCTTATCTACCGGCTATGTGATAAGAAAGAACGACCTATTTGGACCGCTTAACTTCTGGGAAGATAGTTCAAGTAATGTTGAAACGAAGTGTTTCTTTTATATATTTTTACAGTATTTTTAAATGTTTGTTAATGAAATTATGTTGCTAAAGCACTCACGAGCCGTAGTGATGGTGAAAGACTTGTCAATGTTATCAGCTCCTCTCAGCTTTGCCCGCGGTTTAACATTTAACGCGGAATCCTAGTTATTGTTCTTAAAAAAAATTAGCTTAAGTTATTCCTTACAACATACGCAATCTCTTAGTGCAAGTCTCGTTAAAATCGTTTCAGCCGTTTTAGAGATTAGCCGGAACAAACAGATAGACGGTCAAAAAGTAAAAAGAAATATTTTTTGTATAATTGCCGTATATATTATTAGTGAAAAGTGTTTGTAATTCTAAATTAACAGAATTTCGAATTACAAATAGACGCTTCAATTTTATTTATATGTATATATATAATAAGTGTATACTACACAAACAGCATCGTACCATCCTATAGATATAGAAACAAAGGACTGAGGGGCCATTTAAAATACAGTGCTAGTTACAAAAAAAGTTTGTAGGCCCTGATAAAGGGGATAAACAATTAAGTTTATTTAACTTCGAATGCTTTGTGGTGGAAATATGTTTTCTAAAATGCAGAAATAATTTATGTAGGTACAATATGAGGCTACTGAAATTGGGACCACAATCACTATTCCAGTCTATTGGTATTCCGAATCAGAAAGGTTATAAACACCATTTTAAAAAATTAGCACAAATATAGACAGGGACAAATCACATACATTGCTCTGATCTTAAAGTACGTAGCGAAAGCAATTGTTGTATGGAATCAGAAATAACTAATATACCACAGACACCCAGATAATAATGAAAAAGTGGTTTACTATATTGATCCGTCCGGGAAAGGAACACGGGATCTCACAACTGGCGATGCCTTGAAAAGCCCACACGCCAACTGACCATAGAGGTAGTCAAAATTATAGTGATTATTACATTGAAATTCGCCAAAAGCGCGAAAAATATGAAAAAATAGCAAATTTATCAACGGACGTGTTTAAAAATGTAAGTTATGTTTATAGAAATATTCATTAAAGCATGCTCTGTTTTGTTGAAATCGGTATTATACCGTTTCATTGTATTATTCAGTGTGAGAACTAGATCAAGCAGGCACATTATACTTACGGCTATTGTATTCGAACGAGTTTAGTTTCAGCTGCATTCTATGTGATTAATAAATTTCAAGTCTTGCACGAATACGAAAGTTACCTTAATGTTTGGAATTTGTCTCAAATTTTTGCGTACGCCGATTTTAGTAATCATGGTCCAATTCTTTATGTGAGGATTATACATTCATTTGTCACCTCGCCATTATACTGTCCTCTTTCTTCTCGTAGTTGTCTTAAGAGACAACTAAGTGAAGGACAAAGCCTACTGAGAGATGACAGGACCGTCTTGCAGTAACCCAAACCTTGCATTGACCAATGCCTAGACTGACTCATATTCCTTCCAATACCAAAGAGGCCAGAGCATAATGCTTATCATATACAAGATGTAATGATAATGTGATCTGTAAGCGTATTAGACATTGATACAGGTCAGCTAGAAAATGTGAAGGTGATTTGAAAGAAGAAACAAAAAAGCCTATAATTTTTTGACCAGGCCCTAAAAATCGGCTCTGAACTATGGTGTTCGTCTTCAAAGGATCTGTTGATTATTTTATTGGACGTTGATTACATTACGTTTATTTTTGGAAAGCACTTTGTTACAATTTATTTGTGTTTATTTTACCTTAAGTACTCATGAGTAAGTCTCCATCGACATAGCTGCCATGAACAAGAAAAGTTAGTATAAAATTTGTTTGATAACTTTAATCCAATTTTTTAACTTGAAAATTTACAATTTTTTAAAATTATAACTACACGGACATTAATGTACGCGATTTTTTCAATGATTTTCCTTTTTTTTATGATTAGATTGTAATGTTTCCTTCAAATCATGCAGATAATGGTAAAAATATGTTTTTGTGGCCTACATAATTATATGTTTATATATAAAAATAAATATTTTTTATATATATTAAGATCATTTAATTATGAGTATCATCACAGAAAGACCATATTTTAAAAATATTTTATTTATACCACTATTTTTCGCATCGGTTTACGTAAAACTTAAAAATGAAAACAGGTTTGTTAACTACGGTGCTGTTTTTAATTATAATATTGAGTGGAAGCGATATGAAGGATGCATTTAAAAAAAAGATAACATGTACACCCAAGAAAAGCTTTAGTCAAGGAGACGGGGCTATAAGCAACTTTTTAATCTTTGTCGATTTTATATGATGCGTTAATAGTATCTTATGTTAGGCAATTTCCGAATGTTATAAAATCCGAATATTCGGTATATTTTATGATTACATACTTCTTATTCATGTGCAGATTCCATAAGACATATACTATAGCAACTATCAGTGCAATGTATGCATGTTGTGACAATTAAGTCTTTCCGATTCAGGTTTCTAAAGCCTAAGTGGCAAACATTTCGCCGCCTCATTGTCCAAGCTAATGTTACAATTTTCTTACATGGTTACAAATTTGTTACATATTTAGATAGATAAATATTTATATAAATATTGCTTGAGTACAAACATTCCTTTTCATCACATATATATTTGCCCCTGTTGGGACTCGCACCCGCAAACTCTAGCTTCGAAGGCGTAGTCACTACCAATCATCCTACCCAGTCGTTTCTTTTATTTATTAATTTATTTCCTCATTCTAAAAATAAAAGATAATAGTTACATTACTTTCGCGGTAAATTATATGGTTACATTTGAAATTAGAATGTGCGAAAAATAGAGTAGAAGCCGTGCTTCGGAAACCTCGTTTAATACTGTTAGGTGCAAAAAAAATAAACCGCAATATTCGTTCCAACCAAAGCAACTTGCCTGTTCCTATGATTCATCCGAAACGCTTGCCTGTTTTTAAGTTAGTCACTAACGAACGCCGCTTTGCTCCGTTCACCTTCCCTTGAATATTTTAAATAAATATTTGACCGGAGAATGAATAGTTTTAGGTACGATAAAGGAGCGCCCAAAAATGCGTTCAACGTTCATTCGCCTGAAGTAATTTATCGATGTTTGTGATGCGAATTTTTTTTTAAATTTGTTTGTGTTGAAAATGAAGTTTAGAGTTCCGTATTTGGACGAAGAGAGCAATTTGTACTGGCAACTAAAATTAAAACTTGGGTGAGTTTTTTTTTTCTTCAGCTTTACATTTAAATGTATGTACAATTTTCAGTTTACATCGAAACTTTTTATTCATAGGTAGCAGCTGTAAACTGTCATTGAAATATAGGTATGTGTGGTGTCATGCTAGTAATCAGCTTAGTGAGGACTTACTATGTGTCCTCTGTTGGTGTTGAATGACGAAAGAATCTAAAACAAGCGATAGTTGTAGAGAAGTGAAATTTGAGAAAATCTAATCCATAGACAATTGATGTTTATGCTTCCATTGGTTCAGAGTGTTCAGCTCAGCAACCGCTACCTGTTCGTTTACCCTGGTGCTTTAATTAGACAAGGCTCCTTCTTCTTTAGTGTATATAGTGCGTGCTCAATATCTTTTGTCGGACCTATATGTTTGTAGTGACCCTTCTTCTAAAGGCTTCCGATTAAAATCCCTGCTTGAATGTCGCAGACTGCCGAACACGATATAACTATTTTTTAATACCATAAAGAAATACTTATCTCGCTGGAACTGCAAAGTAATGAGGAGAGCGAAAGGAGACGGGTTACTTTTCTAATAGGATGAAATGCAGAAGCACAAGATGCTTGGACTTCATCCCGGTATCCTTCAGTATTTCATCCTGACCAGAAAAAAACTTTAACTCTTACCAGTGATTTCAATTCCAAATGGAACTTCTGTGATCTCTTCTCTCCTATTCATGTATAATGATTTCATTTAGGAACCACAATGCAAATTGCCGGGTGTTTTTAGTTTACGGCTGACGGACATTTAATTCTATTTCAATATGGATTTAGGTCTTGATGACCGCATAGATAGAGTTTTTTTTTGTACCTATGAAGGACCACAGAATACTGGTTATATTGCAACTTTACTTTTATGGTATGTCACCAACGGCGGTAACTGGACTTTCCCATATCAGTTGATTCTATGGACGATTTACTCCGACCTTGAGCCATTGATACATATCTCACGTGGATTCCGTTTTTATTTGGGTGGTTTTTACCAGCATGTTATATAACAAACTCGTTTCTGTTCAAGTTCCGTTGGCTTGAAGTAAAAGATTACTTGCAAAGTCATTAACTTATCCTCAGTATTTTTGTGCGTCATCACTATATTATTATTGTTTTATATTTGTTTCGTATAAAAACTGAATCGAAGGCACAATTTTAGAGAACTGACTTCAACTATTTTACCTGCCTTGCTTAGTACAGAATATTTTCTATGAATCAATAGTGGCCGTTTTGTTCTGGCTTGATATAATACAGGTTTTAATATCTAAATATTTTGAGCCGATAAACATACTAAAATACTCGTCATAAATGTCTCTCTTTTTTACTTCCTCTTTTTATCTCTCTTTTTTACTTCCTCTTTTTATCTCTCTTTTTTAAATCGGTAAAAAAAGAAGTGTCGAATGCTGATGAGTTCTCATGAAAGTCGAACATTATGGTGCCCTTATAAGAATGAAATGTTGTCAAACATGGACTCCAAGAAACGCCATTGTTACGCCTTTACAAGGACACGTGATGGTGCGGATGTTTGATTGTTTGTGTCGCGACTAAGTAATGCATGCATCGCGCTGTAAATAAAAACATTTATATTATGCTGGTGTGTCTGTCTGACGCAATTTGCATTATCGATAAACGCTCGCCTTGCCTCGGTGGTAAGCGATCCTGACAGCTGAGATGTGAGTTCTGTCATCGAATTCCCGACTAGGGCCGATTATTTCTACACAAACACAAATGTTGGAAATGTCGTCTTTGCATGTTGTTGTTGTTGCATCCCGTGTCTTTGCCTTATTTCGATACGGAAAATTAAAGAAAAGAGTAATTTGCGTACATCCTGTACACGATAAGTGTACAGAATGTACGCAAATTACTCTTTTCTTTAATCTCCTGCTTAGTTGACAATTAGTATGATATCATAGCCTATATTTTATTCTGATTTATAAACTATTGCAAAGTCATATCAAGAGTAGTTTTTGCGTGAAAGAATAACAAACATCCGTCTGTCCTTTACTATCTTTCGCATTTATAACTTTAGTATAAGTACCACAACCATTGCCAAGGTCGTCTAGAATGCAGCATTATTTGTATCTTGAAAATGTTTAAATTATTAATTTACGTATTTTGGTTAATGATTTAATTTTGTAATTTTTATGTGTTGCTGATAAACATACAACAGTTGTAACTAATACATGATTTTAATAAAATTATTATATAAACATTAAAATACACAAAGTATTAGTAAAAGTCACGATAGCCGAGGGGTTGGGTGGTCGGAATTTCGAGTCAAGAGACCAGAGTTCGATCCCCAGGTGGCATGCTTATACCAATGACGGCCTCACCACCTGTCACGTTGACCCGAAAAAATCTTCGGTGGAAGGTGGATTGAAGTGGCTTAATTGTTTAGACTAGACCTCTGTCTACCCCTGTATTGGGAATTGCGTGAAGATATTTGCAAAGTATTTTAATTATATGCTGTATTGTAGATAAATAAATAATGTAGATACTGTACCATAAGCGGATGTAACGTTATACGAGATAAATAAAATTGCTGTAAACGTTTGTTGATTTGCGAAGCAAAACTTGCTTTTCCATTTATGAGTCTGATCATTAAGTTAGTTAACATTAAGGTCGTAGAGACCCTAAAAAAGTTATAATAATAATAATTCATTTTCTCTACATATTTTTTGATGGATTAGGGAGGCAATGGAGCAGGTGGCTCACCCGCACTGTAAACAGCCTTTGAGAAAGGTATCGGTTCTTTTTTTGAATGTCCCTAAGTCGTATCGGTCCAGATAAACCGCTGACGGCAGCATATTCAATAAAGTGCAAATGCGTGGCAGAAAATTTCGCGAAAAACGCACTGTGGTGCAATGCCAAGCAAAAAGATGGTGTAGATGAAATTTTTGACTATGCCGTTAGGTACGATGGTGAAATTCAACGGTTGGGATTAATCCGAACAATTCCTTTACAACTAACTGCTATAAAATTTGTTTAAGCAATTACAATGTATTGGTAGAGATTGATATCAAAAATTTTATAACACACACACGCACGTACGCACGCACACACACACACACACACACACACACACACGCACGCACGCACGCGCGCGCGCACACACACACACACACACACACACACACACGTGTTTGTTAATCACCCTTTTACATTTATATTTTTTTCATAATTTCTGTTTTAGGTTACTAAAACTAAAAATAAGAAAAATCATAAAGAAAAAGGTTCATTCAAAAGCCCAGTTCAGCCACAATTGCTTAAGTTGCTTTGCTAATGTAACATTTATCTAGCCCCAAAAACTTTGTCAATATTATATATTTTAATATATTATTAATAATAATTAATAAATTCATTTGTAACTGACATAATATGATATAAACTGGTTCGTTTTACTAAATTTATTACAATATATTAATATATATTACAATTATAAATTGATTTGGTTACCATGTCGGTTTTCCCTAAGTATAAAAGCCAGTTTATACGTCATAACGCGTCATGCAATACACATTTCCCTATGTCGGTTACTGTTACGCGTTGAGTCATAATTTTTATAGAGACGAGAATTAAATGAAGTGGTTAATTTCTAATTTATATAGATACTTTTTTTAAAGACAAATGTTGTCTTGAAAATGTTGTCTTTGTATTGGTAATGAATTGTTGTTGTGAATTGTACGGTTCGGCAGAGGTCGCGGGAACGAATCTCGCCCGGGTCAGTTGAAATTTTAAATATTTTTCACTTTAATTTAATAACATTAAGTACAGCAATACTTATGTGCCTTAAAATCAATAAAAAATTGCTTAATATTCATGTTTTTTGTAACTATTTTGTATCTCACGGCATAAAAGGGGCGTATTAGGAGTTTCTAAATTTTATTTCTGGGAAGTTTTTTGGTGTTTGGACTTTAAGAGACTTTCGATTATAACACGAATATAAAACTACTCAAAAATACATTGATTCAAAACCTTACAAACTCTAACCTTCAAAACCTTTGTAACTCACAAAACAATGTATTGAATCTAAGAATTCACCGCCGTCTTTCTTCCGGTAGCTGTGATACTAGTAGGTTTCTTAAGAGGTCGTAAAAGAAAAATCCTAGGATTCGGAAATGACGATCTAGGGACGATTCAATGAAGTACACCGCGTTCTCTCAGAAATAAATCAGTGTTACTCGTATAATATAAAAGAACATATTTACGATACAAATTTATATCGTAACAAAAATATAAAACTAGGGGATTTGTTAATAAATTAAACAATTGGTTGATGGTTTGCGTACATCCTGTTTCCTTATACACTAACCAATAAATATATGAATATGCAAAGTGAAATTTAGTAGTGCATGTCATAAGCCTTTTTTTTTAGAAAGAAGGGCCATCATGTTTTAATAGAAAAGTGGTCAAGAAAGAAAGTATTTTTTTTTTGTTTTTTAAATTTTATGAAATCGGTTTAATTCATATTTTTCGCTATTCAATTCATATCTAGTCCTCAATTTTGAACAACTGCGAGTGGGTAGTAACCCTCAGAGCGCGTAGTTAGCTGTTGCTCATCTTGTGTAGTCTGAGCTACCCGCGGCCATACAGCCAGAAAAAATCACTCGAAGGTCTCCCTTATATGTAATTTAGGATGTACCCTGCGTATGGCCATCCAATACAAATTGTCAAGACCTCTGTCTACCCCTGTATGGGAAATGTGAGAATAGATATTTATTTTATATTTATATATTTATTTATTACCGACATAAAAAATCTCTTAATATCGGACTCCAGCTGCACCAAGGAATGTGTCTCCAGCCACCAACGATACTTAGGATCCAGCTCAGGACTAACGGCTATAAAAATCCAAAGGAAATGGCGTGAAAATTTTTTTTGTTATTTTTTAAAAATAAATGTCTTTATCCGTATAGGCTTCAGTTTAGTCTGAATACAATATGTTGTATCACGAGCCTGACACTGAATCTGACCCTACGTCCGATGTTATCACATAAGCCATAGGTTCTTCACATTCATGAATATCGATGTTAGTGAATCATTCCGTTCACGCGTTACTCGGTAACTTATTTTCAACTTAAATATTTTCGTAACTATAGAATGTGCCCGTGTCAGTATTAACATTCGTAACTGTGTGAAAAAAGTTAGAGATTATAAATTTATCATAATATATTATTGCAAAATACGTTATATCATGCATGTTTCTATAGATACTACAGTACCTGCTTTTATATATTTATTATATTTCTCTGTTTATGTTCACAGAGACATTCAAATAAATAAAACCGATTGAGAGTAGAAATCACAACTTATCTCGCAATTTGCATTTATTTTGTAAAGAAGGAGAAGGAATGATATACCATATAAACATTATATATAATAACATATTGACAACGACTCTGTAACCTTCTTTTGACATAAATTACGGGTGTTATGGCTACATATGCCACTTACCATCGGGAGGATCGTTCGATAGTTTTTCACCCTCTTTCTATATATACTTTTTTATATCCACGTATTTCCCAATACCGTAATAGTAAAAGCCAGAGGTCTAGACAATTTCGTCCTTTCAATATCAATCACAGGAGCTTATTTTGGGACATCGTGGCAGGTGGAGAGCAACTCGGGTCTCTCGATTCGAACTCGGTTCCCAAGCACCCGGACATTGTGACCAATAGTTTTTCGCCCTAATCCTATAAAAATATTCTAATCAATTATATCTAGTGAATTGTTTTTTTGCGTTGACGATAATGTCCTTGTAACCGATTTTGTCCATGTCATTGACTTCCGGAGTATTTCAGAAACGCAGTTCAAGCGTGCAACTCTTTGTTCAAAAATAGAGAGAGAGGCGTGAATGGTAATATTGAATATAGGATATACTCGTTATATACATAGAGTTATGCTAATGCAGATGGCTCTTAGTAGTATATACGTGACAGTGCCTGTAACGTATCGAAAGTATGATACCGTATCTATCAATGTGTTTATAATCAATACATTGCAAAATAAATTACTCATTATTTAAATGCGTATTGTTTATCTAATGTAATCTTGGCTTTATTATTTCGTTTTATCAGCTTTTGTGGTCTATTACTTTCATTTCAAATCTATGCTACTAATATAATTTAATTCCGCGATTACATTTCCTTGGACCAATTCGCGTATCTTATCTATTTATTATTACCTCTCGAATCTAATCATAGTGAGACGCGAGCAAACACAATTAGCGCGGGCTTGAACCAGGTAGTTCTCGTCTTTTGTTCCACTATATTATTTTTCATCGTTTGTCCCCCGAACCTGTTACTGTTGTCTCCGAAAGTGCCTTGTATGAGTCACGGCTTTGACTATCATTTAGTCTTGTTTGGGCATTCAATAAGCGTAGGTGGTATTTTGTGATGTTTAACGACAGTGAAACGGTATACCGTAATATGAGTGATGTTGATAGAACGGTCAAGTGTTGTGGTAGAAATTTCTCCGTTAACGTATCGGATGTGAAGTTCAATTTTCAGAGGAATTGGATTAAAACTAAGAAGCTCACCGCCAAAATGTTCGATATTGATAGGTGAGTCGGGTGGTTTAAAACGTTGATTTGGTGCGTTGGTTAATTATGTTGCTTTATTAATGAACTGATAATGATTCTTGATTCCATTCGAAAAACAATATTAGATGCTATGTCGTTGCAATATGGTACATTTTCACCCGCAATCGCAGTTGACATATTCTTGGTTGTAATGAAAACGAATGCGTGCACTGTGCCGTGGTAGGAACATTAGGGGTATTCTGTTAAATTCTTGTATGCAGCTTTCGTGGCATTAATTTCCCATAGAATGTAGGTATTAGACTTAATTTCAAGTGGTTTACATTTTATAGTTTTACGGATTTAGCACCTTTCATCTTGTTATCCAAAGGCCAATGACCTTGCTGACTAACGTACATGGGTTTGGCAACTCTGATGACAGAATGAAAAATGCACCGGGGTTTAGGTAGAGTTTCTCAGTATTTGTGGAGGCATTAGATAATTTAAGATGATGCGGAAATGCACAACATTGAATGGCGCATTACAAATTTTAACAAAGAATAATACCTACGTTTTCTGTTACTGCTATTGCCAAATTAATTGTAGATTATGCATGTCGATTACGGCAATGACAATAAGTGGCCCTAACTTGGACTCTCCCATTTAACAAAGAAGGTTCGATAACAGAGGCCACTTCATGATGAGAAGGCTCGATGATTCCACTACGGATTGTTGGTTAATATGGAATTGACTGGTTACGCTGTTGTTCTGCGTTCTTTTCCTACTGTTCGTAAGTAACCGTAGCCGAGTGGTTGGATGATTGGAATTCGAGTTAAGAGACATGAGTTCGATTTGCAGGTGATCGTACAAATAAGTTTATTCAAAACATATGTATGATTGATATCTTGGGCATGGACAAAAAAAATGTCTTCTGTCAAGGTGGGTCGAAAGGACTTAATTGTCTGGACCTTTGTTAACTCTAACATTGAGAACAGTGTGAAGATATTTATCAAAAGCTTCTCCCCTCCAAAAATTCAGTGGCGACTGCCTTTCGGATGTTGCTTGATGGGCTTGCAGAAAAATAGGTTATTAAATAAGGTCATATAACCTGTACATCAGCTACCTACAACGCCCAGTAACAATACAAATTAAGTTCTTTAATTCTATGTGTTCATATGTCGATAAGATTTTAACTCGAAGACCGATCTACCGAACCTTCTAGGAATTGTTCAAGGACTCACCCAGACCCAGATTACAATTGATTGATTGAGTTCCGATTCGTTCTATGATTATTTGTATATATCTTCACGTCATTCCCACTACGAGCCTACCACCTAGGGGTGGAAGTCGGGTCTCGACTCGAATTCTGATCACCCAACCACTTCTCCAGTTATTAGACATTTAAAATTTTTATCAATAAGGATCAAAAGAAACCAAAAGTGTGTACAAATACAACTTTTATAAATACGAGTGTTTGGTCGTTTGTTTCACTTTTACGTCCCAACTACGTAACAGATTTGTATGGAATTTGGTGGATAGATAGACAAGTACCTCTGGGTATTTGACACGGATACAGAATTAAATATGCCACTTTTTATCTTGGAATAAGATTACGGTGGAAAAGACTCGAAGCAAGATTTTGCTAAGAATTTTTAATAATTGTGTTTGGAGCCTGGAGAGGTTTATGTGGTACTTTTTAATTTAGTTGTTTGCTTAGAAATATAAGGGTCCTTCGGGAATTGAAATATATCCAAACTTAATATCTATTAAAAGCCGTGTATAATAGCTTTGTTCATCGATAAATGTTTCGAAGCCCATTGTTGTATTTGAATAATTACCGTAAATATGCAACAAAGAATAATAACATGTAATGTTGGTGCGGTAATCTATGCGCTGCGGCAATGTGTGTTTGTAAATACCTTTGGAAGGTAAGAATTATACAGCGGGGAAAGGGTCGCTTGATTCTGCCACGTTAATAACCTCATTGCCTAATAACCTTTAACTAATAGCTACTAAGTTCGAAAAAAGAATATTAATTTCATGCGTCAGTTGGGTTCATCCCCCGCCCGTATTATTGTGTCTAATGCTACTAGATCTTGTTGAGGTAGGTACTCTAAATGTCTAGATATTGGATCACTACAGTGAGTCTATAGTGTGTGGTCATAAACCTTGACGTTTTACATAAAAAAACATGTAAAACTTTTCTCTTTTATTTACTTAGCTGCTACAATTCACTTGAATAATATAAACCAAAACACAAACTACTTTTTAATAAAATACTAGTGTATTACAAATAACGTTCATTGTGTGCCTGTCAAATACCCTGATGAAATTATGGAACTTGAGCTAAGGATTTTCTGTCTGTTAAGACCTGCCAAAACTAGTCACATTTCAGTAATCACTAACATAAGCTCTACCATACATACAATTTTAAGAGTTTAACTAAAAACTGTCAGAAATCTTCCACTAATGATCACACTGCTTTATGAATAGGGGCGCAATGCTATAATCGCTATGCACGATAATCGCATATTAGTCCCTATTTCCCTATATCTTGTTGCAATATTCTTCAGCAATTATGTTTAAATAATTTCTTTTATAAATAAATTTTAAGTAATCTAGATACCCGTAGAACGAAAAGAACATTTTAAATCCTATTGAGCGTAGATAGGCAGATAGTATCAGAAATCTCAACGTAATTTACTTAAATATCCAAGGGATCTGCTCCATAATTTGGTGTTGACACAGCTGAATTATAATGGAATAACTGTACCTAATTGTTGCAATATAAAATCAACCTTTTTTGATAAATTTAAAGCTGCTTTTACGTTGACAAATAACATGATTCTATTTATTTTTGTCTATAAAGGTGCATTGTCTTGAAAGTTCATTGACTCCGAGTGTTACGGAGCTATAGTGTTGAAAAGATCATGTCAAGGCCGGAATCGTGAGAACTAATTATATATTTTTTATTCTGTTACTTGGCATAAAAGCAGCCAGCTGTAATTTATTATGGAAATATTTAGGTCTCATGTAATGAGTTCGGACTACCAACTGTGTACTGGTTTGTAAGTGAGAGAGTGAGAACCATTTCTTTGAAATGAAAATTGGAATACAATTTTTATCCAATAATATGTAATTAGCATGTGCTACATCAATCAGTTGTTCTTTTTGTCCTTAAATTGAACAGTTAAGAATTTTGAGGTTATACCTACCACGCTTACGGCGGTTAGCTGTTTGCAATTACATAAGTCAAAAGAAAAATTACAGCATTTTATATGATTAAGAGCTTCCAACAAAATCTGTATCCGAAAATTAACTTTCATACCAACGTACGAAAGTAAATTTTCAGATACAAAGAGATTATTTAATTGCGTTTTTATGTTACATTATAACAATATTGAATTTTCAATCGCAACTCATACTATGATATACAATCCCAATAATGATAGAAAATTTTACTTGTACCGCTATCCGCAGTCGTGGCCGAGCGGTTAAGGCGTCTGACTAGAAATCAGATTCCCTCTGGGAGCGTAGGTTCGAATCCTACCGACTGCGAATTCTTTTTTAATTTATTTTTTTTGTATTTGTTTCAGTTTGAGGAGAGGCGCTGGTGTTAACGTCCAAGATGACAATGGATACACACCACTTCATCATGCCTGCTTACGGGGGCATAAGTAAGTAGAATATTTATTTGCTTCAAATTAAAATTGAATTAATTGTAGGTGTTGGTTTTAACTTTATTTCAATTATATATTTTTGCCTCTGTTCCGTTAAATTATTTACTCCAAACATTAAGTAACTGGTTTAAAAATAAAAATCAACTGGCACAGTTAGGACATCAGCTGATTATTTTTAAAACTTTCATTCATAAATTTTTATAAGAACACATAAATAGCGTTCATGTTACATTTTTAATAACATTTCACAAATTACAAAACGTTTGGTGCTAAATTTATTGAAATTTTGACAGGACGACTGTCGGGTCGACTAGTTGGATAACAAAACAGTCAACAAGTTTGACATATGATAATATTTACGTCCAACATTTAACGAAGTACATTCCATTTCTGATTCAACTTGACTTATTCCAGCTGTGATTGTGTTTGTCCATTTCGGCTTATCTGTAATACTTTATGTATGTTTATAATTTTATCGATAGATTAGATTCGCTTGTAATGCCGTTGTATGTACGCTTGCCTGTGCTGCAACTGAAGGCTCTAAAGTTTTTAATCTTATAAGTGGACGGCTAAAATTTTAACAATATTTTATGAAGTTCCCTATTTTTTTATGAAATTATTGACGAATCGGTACACTTCTGGAAAAGTCTTTTTTTCAATTATTAGATATCTTCACGCAATTCCCAATACAGGGGTAGACAGAGGTCAAGTCTAGACAATTAAGTCCCTTTGACCCTCCTTCCACCGAAGATATTTTCGGGATAACGTGACAGGTGGTGAGCCCGTCGTTGTCTTTATGTCCAAGCCAACGATGAAATTCGTACATAAGTTTTTGAAAAACTCATTGGTACTGCCACCTGGGGATCGAACTCGGGTCTATCGACTCGAAAATCCGACCACCCAACAACTCGGCTATCGTGACTTATAATTATTAGACTTATAATTATATTTGGTTTTATTTAAACCTCACGAAAGAAAAAGCTTGGGTTTTACCATTCCCGTGTTAATTGACGAATGAAAATTATAAAAACAATTATGTTAAAATTTTGGTGTCGTGCCAAATCAGATCACTCAGACAAGTGTGATTGATGCACCCTCAATCGCCTCAGGAAGAAAAGTTAGAAAATTGAACAAATAATTTCTAATTTGTCTCAAAAATTATGCCCAGAAAATACGATTTTGTTTCTTTACGCTATAGCATTTTAGTGCCGCATTATACCAGCGTAAGAAAGTACCAAGTTGTCAGAGGCGACTAAATTACAAGCCTTGAAAACTCCATTGACTACTGACAGATTTTTCGCGATGGGTATTCAGCGGAATATCCGTGACAGAACTTGATAACCGGTGACGGACAGCAGCATCTAAGGTGCGAAATGTCAGGTACTCTGATCGCCAATATGTTTGCCAAGCGTGGCAAACTATGGCAAACCCTATTGAGAGCGTGCCAGAATATGGACGAGGGTTATTCTCTGCAGTGGACTTTTACAAGCTGTTATATACTAGTATGTATGTTATGTTACGCTATACTTCCATAACTAAACATACTTTGACCTTTGTTTTTTTTAAGGTCTATTTTAAAGTCACGATAGCCGAGTGGTTGGGTGGTCGGAATTTCATGTCAAGGGACCCGAGTTCGATCCCCAGGTGGAAGGCTCGTACCAATGTTTTTTTCAAAAAAACTTATGTACGAATTATATCGCTGGCTTGGACGTAACGACGGCGACGGGCTCACCACCTGTCATGTTATCCCGAAAATATCTTCGATGGAAGGAGCGTCGAAGAGACTTAATTGTCTAGACTAGACCTCTGCCCACACCTGTAATGGCAGTTGCGTGAAGATATTTATTTATATTTTTTGGAATGTTTTTTGACTTATTTTTTCTTTTATAGGGAGATAGTACGCCTTCTTCTATCTGTGGACGCGCTGCCGACTGTCGTGGACAAGAAGGGTGCGACGCCTCTGCACTTAGCGGCATGGAAGGGAGACTCGGACATCGTTTATATGCTCCTAGCGCACAACAATCCGCCAGTTAACATTGACCAATTGGTAGGTTAATAATGCGTTATTGAATAATCACGATTTCACACGACTCTTGGTGGAAATTCATTAAACACATTAAAAGTCACTTTTACTAATTCCACATATATTTACATTAAAATACCTGACCGGTTGATAATGACATAAAGGCGAAACCGGTCAGGTATTTTAATGTTTTAATGTAAATATATGTGGAATTAGTAAAAGTGACTTTTAATATGTTTAATGCGTTATTGATACGCACTTTAATAGTCGAATTTATGGACCTCGCAGACCGCCCTTTTGCGGACGACCAGAAACTAGAAAATGTTGGATGGGCGTCAATGGAAATAGTTACGTTGGTGCAGCGGATACATTCACTTTAATAATCTGCAGATCCACACAATCATTTGACGCAGGTTCTTTGGTGTGCGTATGACCAGTCATTGTGGATATGTGGAGCCAAAGGTTTTGCGTGGTTGTTGCCATTACTGAAATTTTTTTTTTTAGGCATATGTGCTGTGTAATACAAATTCATTGATGCAAGTATACAAAATTGCCGCATAAAAAATCACAGGCGTTTTGATTTATCATAGAAAACTGTAACTTTCAACTAAATAGGACAAACTAAAAAGACTTACGATGGAGAAATTGTGGACTATTATATACATTTACTTTTATATATACTATTATATTCGTTATGGTATACCTTTTACTGCATATAAAAGGAAATCTTCCTTCTTCTTAGGTCCAATACGACTTCTGGTCAGATAAGGTTATATATTCTTACTTATTTTTGTCATTATTAAACTGCATGTTTACTATGTTCTAACGTTGAAACTGCATGTTCTAACGTTGAAACTGCCCCACTGTAATAATTATCGGTTTTGAAACATTCCACCTCGGTCTTCGTTACCACACATCCACGTATGTGGTTCTCTCTATATTGAAGATATTAACAAGCTACATAATGTTTTATTATTGCATTTGGGGGGTTATAAACAATGTAGCTACTATGATACAAATGGCAGCCTGTGGGCTAGCAATAATCTTCATTAAAAAAGTTAGGTTAGTTAAAAATTTTATTGGTGATCGCAGTACCAGACCGCTGGCACCATAAACGCTACTTTCCGTTACCGGACTACTTAATTTTGATTTCGTTAACCCACAACCAGACGATTGCTATTACAGTATTACAAGGGCTATTTTACTTTGTAGCCCCCTTACGATATCCGCGACAAGAAAAGGCAAAAAAAAAATCAGTGACCTCTTTTCATTTTTTTTCTCTCAATACATCAATCGGAAACACTACAATAAATTACTACACTTATGTTCTGCGGCAGAAAAGAGCCGATACCTTTCACAAAGGCCGGCAACGCATCTGCTAGTCCTCTGGTATTGCAGGTGTTCATGGGCGGGGGTAATCACTTACCATCACGTAAATCACCTGCTCGTTTGCCTCCCTTTCCTAAAAAAAATGTGTATAGTGCACGCGCGTGTCTTCCTAATAATTCATTACACTTATACTTGTTAAAAGCGACATAACCAAATTGAAATGTGTTTTTGTTTCTCAATCAGACATCGGACCAAGAGACTGCTCTGCTCATTGCTGCTCAATTTGGCTATGTAGATGTCGTAGCTCACCTACTGTCTAGAGGAGCTAATGCAGAGCTGAGGAATTTGAAGGATGAGAGCGCGCTGGACCTCGCCGCGCAATACGGACGGTGAGTTATCACTAATCATATGTTTGTTGTATAGCTTCTATTCGACCATTTATAAATGAAAATATCTTCACGCCATTCCCAATACAGGAGTAGACAGAGGAGGAAATTAAGTCTTTTCGACCCACCTTCCACTGAAGATATTTTTTGGGTCGTCAAAGCCAACGTACGTAAGTTTTAAAAAAATTCATTGGCCAAGCCAACGATTTGTACATAAGGTTTTGAAAAACCCATTTGGTGCGAGCCTGCCGCCTGGGGATCGATCTCGGATCTCTTGACTCGAATTTCGATCACCCAACCACTCCGCTATCGTGACTCATGTCCTAATATCTATATGTTTGAATCAATGTGTCAATACACTTCGACACACCGTTCACCAGTACTCCACTCACCGCATCGACAAATGCTCACACAATTGCCTTTCATCATCAAAGTGGCGACATTTGATCTCCAATCTCAGCGTGTTGGCAGCAATGTTGTGTAATAACGACATCCGTGGAAGAGTGGCGTACGCACCGGTTTTCATGTTGGCGCCAGCTCTGTGGGTTTGATTCCCGGTCGGAATTTTTCTATATTTTCTCGGGTATTGGTGTTTGTAATACCTCCGTTTTGTCTCATTTCATAATAAAAGTGCTTAAGCTGCTAACTTTGTGATTTTATGTATAAAACGGTTATACTTCTATAAGGTTTGAAATTACTGGGAAAAAGAGTGTTATAACTTAGTGATTTGATACATTTTACGTGATTATTTTACCATGATTACCGTGTAGTAACACGGTAATCACGGTATACGTGGTTATATATATTATGGTATGGTATGATTACAGTGTGGTAACGGCGTAAGAGTATTGCCACTACTTTTCTTCCCATGGATGTCGTAAGAGCCGACTAAGGGAAGTAGCCTTGGATATAGTTATGGCTACCTATAGATGGCCGGATAACCCTCTCTAAAAAATATCAGAGCAAAATTCTCAGACCGAAGATGGGCAGTAGCGTCTGTGGTGCGAGTGGTCTGAATCTCCAATCCGCTTGCCAAGCGTGGTGCCAAGGCCTATGTCCTGCAGTGGTCTTTAACAGGCCGATATGTATGAATGTATGTATGATTTGATACATCAAGTCACTGTGCATTTCACAGTCACACCTCGAAATCTAATGGTAGATGGATAGAAAAAAAGAAGCAAACAATTTTATGTTTTGTATTACTGCTACATTCACACATACATTCATTGACTAAGGATTTGGTTTATGTTATACTAATTTTGATGACTACTACATAATAATTATACGCAATTAGTCTATAAAGTCGACTGTTGATCATATGCCTCCCACAAAATGCGATTCTGAGCTGCTTGCATCCATCTCCACTTGACAATCTATGCAGGTTATAATTTCATATAATGGGGGATATAATATCAATATATAATATAATGCATAAAATTAAAGGTTTTAATTAAAAAATAAGCTCTAGTTCCTGAAACAGGAAAACCTGTATTGTAAGCTTGTGGAATTGAAGTGGAATTAATTACAAAGAATTTGTGTCTTCTTTATAGCCTCTGAAGTAAAAGTCCATTGGCGAACATAGGCTTCGCCCAAAATTTTCCACAACGAACGGCCCTAAGCCGCCTGCATCTATCGACTCTCCGCAACATTTTGCAAATTGTCACTCCACCTTATGGGGGTTTTTTTACTCTGCATTATATACTATAGAATCTGCTTGGTCTTTCAAATTGCAACTAGAGATTTGCTATTAATTAATTTGAAAAAACTATATAAATGTATATGTTTTATCTCGCACGCTATTTTCTTCTATGGGTAATAAATTCGTTAGCTAACTTCGCAAGTTTCGAACTTGAAAACTGACTGACATAGCTAGGAAACCTCCAAACAACTTTAGCGAGCTTCCTAAGTTCCTAACGCGACGTAAGTACACGCCGCAAGCTGTTCAAGTTAGCGGTACTTATTCTAACTAAACTCCTTTGTGCAGTTTCTGTTGTCCGTAAGAGCCTGCTAGTTACTGTTGTGTGGCGGTTTGTGGAGGACTGGCGAATATATTAGAGGCTCTCGAACGAATACAAACAAGTTATGTTTTGACTGGACTAGGTAGATTTTGTTAATTAATTTCGTATTGTTTTAGAAAGAAAGAAAGAAACATTAATTGCACGTAATACACCACAAACATAGTAAATTAAAAGTTTAACAATGAAACAAAAATTAACAAACTTAGAAATTAAAGTAATTACAATACCTACAAATAAAAATTAAAAATGACACGATAAAAAATAACAATGAGCCATGGTACAATGGCAAAAAACCCGACATAGCTTAATGCCGCAGTTCACTAAAAACTGTAGCGCTGGTTTTCAGTTTTAAGTATGTAAGGATCGTGACACATGGTAATGCGTGAATTAATGTAAGCATTTCCCTATACTATGTAGGCAGATGTCTTCTAGACAGTGTAGTCTTTTCGACCTGCATTTTTCCGGAGCTCATTTACACTTACACATAAGTTTTGTGTTACTTTCTTATTTGTTGACTCGAATTCCGACCACCTAACCACTCGGGGATCATTACTTTTTGTACGCGTTTGTTATTTATTTGATTTGCTTATGTTTCTTCGCGAAGTTCACTTGTGTTCAATAAAACTCAAAGCTAGGTCTTCTAAACTGCTAGCATATTAAAATATTATACAACTTTATATCTTTTCTTCAACTAGGTTGGAGACCGTACAGCACATGCTTCGTGTTAGGCCACTGCTCGTTCAACCATACAAGTATCCAAAAAGCAGGGAAAAGATTTTCTCCTCTGCGACACCTTTACATAGAGCCAGCAAGAACGGACATAAGTAAGTAGAATTTTATAACTTATTAGAATTTTATAACTTTTATAACTTTTATTATTTTAGTTTTTTGTTTGTAATTTGTTATTTCAATTTAACAATGTTTCTTATCGTTAACAATGTTTCTTATTATTTAACAATGATATCAATATTTGTACGAATTGTGTGTGTACATTGTGATGTGTTTTTTTTTCCAATTTTACATTGTATTGTTATTCTGTCACCTCTTTTCATCCCTTTAGAAAAGCTAGAGCCGACAAATGAGGTCCATTTGTCTTTTCAATTATCGCAATTGCATCCGACAGGAATGACATCAACCTTAGACATTTTAGATCAGAGGTAATAAGCACATGAAGGCGCTTTATAAAACAATATATGTAGTAATATGATGTTAATGCGGAATCCGCTCACCAAGCTAGGATATTATAGCATCCTTACAGATGTGGCTTATGTCTTGTAGAGGAATATTACATGAACAGGTTCATTAAATTACAAGGAAAAAGTTCCGTAAGATAAATCACATTTGCGGTGTTTGTAATAGAACGGAACGACGATTTTCATCAACATCATTCATGAGGAAATAGCGTTGCTTCTCTAAAAATACTTTTTAATTATTATATAATTATCTTCACGCCCTCCCCAATACTGGGGTAGGCAGAGGAGTAGTATAGACAATTAAGTCCCTTCGGCCCACCTTCTACCGAAGACATTTTTTAGGACAACGTGACAGGTGGTGAGCCCGTCGCCGTCTTTATAGGCCGACGATATGAGTCGTACATAGGTTTTGAAATACCTCATCGATACGAGCCTGCCACCTGGAGGTCGAACTCGGGTCTCTTGACTCGAATTCCGATCATCCAACCACTCGGCTATCGTGACTTAAATGTGTTAAACTTAAATGAGATTTAATCATGTTATATATTTAGTCACAATAGTCTAGTGGTTGGGTGGTCGGAATTTCGAGTCATGAGACGCGAGTTCAATCCCCAGGTGGCAGGCTCGTACCAATGGGTTTTTCAAAGACTTATGTACGAATCATATCGTTGGCTTGGACATAAAGACAGTGACAGGCTCACCACCTGTCACGTTGTCCCGAAAATGTCTTCGGTAGATGGTGGGTCAAAGGGACTTAATTGTCTAGACCAAACCTCTGTCTACCCCTGTATAGGGAATTGCGTGATGATATTTATTGTTGTTTTTTTTATTTATTATATATTTAGTTTGAATATTTCATCGTACGGCCTATAAAAAAGCCCACTGTAGAAGATAGGCCCTTCCCTTAAGTTGTTATCTGACATATTAGTAATTTGGTTGCTGTTGTTTCCTTATGATATTATTTTGGATAACTTTCATTTCGCTAACGTCTTACGTCTTAATAACAACATCCCGAGCCCTCAAAGCGCTCACGTGCCGCCGTCAATTTGCCGCCGCATATTAATTTTATGCTAATGTAAAGGCGCGTACACACACGCGGCAATCGTAACGTATTCATATTCATTCGTTCGTTATAACGCTCCAATCGCTTTGTCTGCGAATTATAGCATGTTATCGCTGCGAATGGGTGTTGCGAAAACGGGGTAAATATTAGATTATTTTCTTGGGTTTTATTATTTTGTTTTTTCTGCAAGCTTTTTAACAGCCCAAGACTCGTCATTCATTCTTATAGTGTTTGCAGTAATGGCTTCATTTGTCGCGTCTTTATTTTTCCCGCCTTTTTTCTTTTTGTTGTAATCAATAAATGTGTATGTTTTCGATTTAAGTATTTTGAGAGAGAATTTAAAATATTTATACAGGTTTAAGAAATTATAGATGATTATTTAAAGTATTATATATGTATAGTAGTAGAATAGGCTGATTTTTTAAATTAAAAAAATAACAATCCCTCTATGTGGAATATAAAAACTCTTTTTGGTTTATATCATTCAAAATAAATTTTTGTTATTATTATAAAAAAATTGATGCAGATAATGGAAATGATTGTGAGAGATAAAAGGAAAATGGTAACAAAACAAGGGATAGCGAGAGTCGTACGCTGACTTGTGTTATAATGCCCGATTCGTTAGTTCCGCGTGTTCATGAATATGCATCACTGAATCGGTTTATGAATGCACTCCCAATCAACACTGTTTGTGTGGATACGTTTCGTAGCAATTTTTGTGACTGCAACAATCAGAAACTATCAAGCGAATCATTCACGAAGTGAACGAGTTGCATATGCCATTCAATCAATCAATCGCGACGGAGCATAACCGGCGACGAATATTGCCACCGTTCACGCAATATTGTCTATTATTCTATGGTCAGATTCAGCAGTTGATTATATACATACTTATACTTTACACATGGTCCCTGACGGGGGACCTACAGAGAGTCAGATCGCCAAGTGTCACGATGCTCTATACCTCTTTCGTTACTCTATAAATTAATAAATATAAATATCTTAACGCCATCCTCAATACAGGAGTAGGCAGACGCCTACACAATTAAGGTCCTTTCGAGCCACATTCCTCCTTGAAATTTTTTTTGACAACGTGACAGGTGTCGTCGCCGTTTTTTATGTCCATGCCAACGATATAAATCGTACATAAGTTTTTGACAAAACCCATTGGTACCAGCACTGGGGATTGAACTCGGATCTCTTGACTCCAGTTCCGATCACCTGACCACTCGGCTATCGTGAAGTTTCATTATAATTCATCATTTCCCTCATACACACACGACGAAGGTATCCATGTACTCTTGACCCTCACCACTTTGATCAATTTGCTCACATGGTCTTCGAAAGTTAACCTAGGTCTAGTATATATTGTAGACAGTTTTAATTTTATATACAGGAAATATAGGAGTCAACCTAACAAAATGAAAGCAACGAACAGGTACGTTGCGGGTCTTTTAGGAAAGAAAGGAATATTATGTTTCTCGAATTGTTGTCCATAAGTCGTGACAGTTCAGTGTCTCCGGTATTCCGAGCTTATAAAACTCCCAGTCGATTTACGCTTCATACAAAAACCTCACATAATAGATGAAAAGTAACTCCAAATATATGTTTTAGTACCTTTTCTTATATAATCGCAAAATAATAACGCAATTTTCCATACTGCGGTAGGCAGAGGATTGGCATATTTAGGACAAACTCTGGTGGTGGTCTGGCGACTTAGTGACCTAGTGAGCTAACTGTATAGTATAATTAAATATGTATATGTACATATACCTAGTCAGATCATAAATTCTGTCACATGTTCAAAATAAAATAATTGAAAGAAGTTTATTCATTATGTAACAATTTATGTACCAAAATGAACTTAACAAAACATATATTCTTATGACACTAAAGTTTATCAAAATGACCTCCGTGATTTTAAATACAGGCCTTCAATCTGTGCGGACAGTCGTCTATCGAAGCACGAACGAGGTCCATGTCAATATCGGCGTCTGCCTTAATCAAGGATGTCTTAAGTGACTCCAAATTGGAATGAGGCTTTGAGCACGCCTTTTCCTCCAAGTGTTGCCATATCTTGTAATCTAACGGATTCAAATCTGGACTGGAGGAGGGCCAGTCTTAGTGCACGATGAAGTCGATTTCACGCGTCGCCAGCCAGTCTTGTGTGCTCTTCACTCTATAAGCTGGCGCCGAATCTTGTTGGAATACCCAGTGCCTGTTATTGAACATGGTATGAGAAACAGGTTCCACAAGGTTCGTCAGGACTGTATATTGATACACAACTGCATTCGTTTTACACATTTCTCGCAAAAATGTACCTCTATTAAGCCCCAATAAGAAACTCCTAACTCCTCGTTGGACACGCGGAATACGGTTGCTCGCTTCTTCACTACTGTGTGCGTACACCTTATCATTTTGTTTGTTGTAGTTCTCTTCTACGGTAAAAATTTTTCATCCGAAAAAATAATTTCCCGATATTTTTTCCTGCGTACCGCTTAAACAAAGCGCGGCATCTATTCAGTCTCAGGTGCATTAGACGAGCATTTAAACAATTTCCTGTTTTCTTCGATATGCTCGAAGCCCTAAGTCTTCATTTAACACTCTTCACCGTGGTTCTACTTAACCCCATCTGAAGGGCCAACAGTTTCTGCTTACGTTTGGGATTTCTTTGAATTCGAGCCTTCACAGCTTTTATCACTGCTGGAGTCCTAACAGACCGAGAGCGACCACTTGTTGACCTGTCATCTACACTAGAGTCTTCATTGTATCGTTTGATGGTACGATAAACGAATCTTTTATTTATATTCAAATTTTTCAGTATGTCAAAAACTTGAATTGGCGCGTATCCGCAACGATGCAACGCAATAACTGCAGCACGGTCTTCTTTAAGCGTCCACTCCATATTTAAAAATGAGTAAAATTCTAAAAAGTATGTAGTTTTATTTTCATGAACAATTCGAAATTCGAATTCAATAAACTTTTTTGTGGCCAGCATTCTAAAAGAAAAGTTTTTACTGTGTGACAATACTTATGACCTGACTGTGTACAAAGATTCTTTTATACATGTAATGCTGTAATTGTTTTCAATGTAGTAGAATAGTCTACTACATTGAGTGTCTAGGAATCAGTAGCACACTCTTACATATTTCTGCAGCCAAATAGCAATCCAGCAACTTGTTTTCCACTTTGAATGGTATACATAGGCAGTGTAATTATTGAGACATTCCATCTCAGTCCGCGAAGGCTAAAATAAGTAAGAAATCTTCTTTTTTTTTCTTATATTGAAGGTGCTATAGGTAGCAGAAGTCACTTACCGCATATGACCTATTACCTCGGTGTGATGAGAGTGAAAACAACACAAAAAGTTAGTTATTCGTGCGCTGACGATTTACTGTCTTCCATAGGGAGGTGGTGTCTGCACTCCTTGCAGCTGGATTCGATCCCAACGTCCGAACGAGCGCTGGCACACCGTTACACGAGGCTGCATGTTTCGGCAAGGCCTCAGTGGTCCGCATATTGCTCGCAAAGGGCGCCGATCTTCACGCTCTGGACTCTAGGAGGAGAACGGTCGAAGATCTGCTTGGAGAGTACTCTGGTGACGCTATTAAGAGAGTGAGAAGGGTCATTAGAGGTAATTGATCGTTTGTAACTTTCTAGACAACTCTTACTGGCTATGATTGAGCAAAAACTTTCTCTCTTTTTGAGAGCTGAAAAATTCATTACGGTGCTCTAGTTTGGGTTGGTTCACGCTACTGTAAAATTAAAAATTAAAATAATTATCTTCTCGCAATTCCCAATACAGGGGTAGACAGAGGTCTAGCCTGGACAAGTAAGTCCCCACGACCCACCTTCCACCGAAGATATTTTCGGGACTACGTGACAGGTGGTCTTTATGTCGAAGCCAACGATATAATTCGTACATAAGTTTTTTTTAAAACACATTGTTACGGGCCTGCCACCTGGAGATCGAACTCGGATCTCTCGACTCGAAATTCCGACCACCCAACCACTCGGCTATCGTTACTTTTAACTACTGTAAAATAATATGCATATTTATATTTTTAAAAAGTCACGATAGCCGAGTTGTTGGGTGGTCGGAATTTCGAGTCGGGAGACCCGAGTTCGATCCCCAGGTGGCAGTACCAATGAGTTTTTCAAAAACTTATGTACGAATTTCATCGTTGGCTTGGACATAAAGGCGGCGACGGGCTCACCACCTGTCACGTTGTCCCGAAAATATCTTCGGTGGAAGGTGGGTCAAAGGGACTTAATTGTCTAGAGTTGACCTCTGTCTACCCCTGTATTGGGAATTGCGTGAAGATATATTTTTTTTTTTATATTTAAAATTTTTTTTTGTTTTTTAACTTTTCATTCGATGTCTTTCATTAGTCGTCGATATCGTTGAAGTGAGTATTTAAAATTGATATTTTCACTATGTGATTCAAACCCTAGTCACTATACGTTAGTGACTAGGGCTAAATAGATTCAAATACTACTATAAAAGGATATAACATAAGAATTTTTCACGAAGATGGTCGGTCTACGCCTATCCCATTTAACTAAAGCTTGTACAATTGACAGAGTACGAAAGCGTAGTAGGGAACTACCACGAAAGCGAGGAGGAGCTTCCTCCTTTCCCAGTGCAAGGCTACAGTCCCACCGGCTATCCCAACTCCGCTGTCATGTAAGTTTTTTTTAAGTGTTGCATTATATTTTGCACTTTGTACTCATAATATTTCATGAGAAATTACGGCTTCTAAAACCAAAGTTACATTCCAAGTCATTGATTAATTACTACAGTAATAAGAAGATAGAGATGCAGAAGATAGAGATAGATATACAGTATATAGAAGTAAAGTTCAGGTATATTTCTTAATCTTGCGCATATATAAAGCGCCTTACAAAAGTTATTAGCAAGTAAGATTCATTTACAATTTGTGTTATAAAATTTTACTTCAGTTTGCATTTCGTAAACCTTGAGTAAGGAAAAAAGGTGATTTTAAACCTCTCATGCGTTTTACTAAATCGTCTTGCACTGTTTAGACTAGACTTTAGACAATGTGTAATATATAAACCCACAATGAAATCCTTTTAAATGTAATATATACATAAAATTTATTTCTAATTTTGTATAGACTTGAAAACAAACCTGACTCAGTTGAAGTTAGTTTTCCAGTTGTGTATGTTTGAACGCGCTGTGACTATTTCTCATGAAATATTTTTGTTTTAAGTTATTAACACAGTTACGCAGTGTATTTTACATAATTTTGTGGCGAAATGATACGTTCAAGTTTATTAGCAATATTAATCATTATTTTAAATGGATGTTTTGTTTTGTTAAATTTACAAATATGAAAATATTTATATATATTTTCATATTTGTAAATTTATTAGTTACCTCGGGCAAATATAAAAGCAGTATAAATCACCGATTTCTATTGATTTTTTTATTCTTTGAAGCCTGAGATCCGATATAGCGAAATGTAACCTCTATTTCATGTTAATGTTGCATTCACATAATAGCCATTTGATATGACAATGTAGGTACAAACAATGTATGAATGCAAACTTGGCACTTACATACAGACAGTAGCAAAAACATTTCGAGGTTATCTTACCAATGGTTACGGACGAAACAGCTTAGTGTATACAGTAAACATTTATGCTTGGTTTAAAAAGCTGACAGAAAGAGAATCAGGGAAATCTCTTTAGATAACGGTGGTAGAATAAAAAAATTATGTTTGAATAATGACTCTTTTTAATTTTCGATTTGACTTTATATCGGATCTTAGACTAGTGACTTCTAGAAATTATATAATGTTACCATTTATTAATTTATTATTGGATGACCCGTGCAAATCAAATCGATTTTACATATCTCATATTTTTATAGAGTATTTATTATTGGCATCTTTCTTATCTCGATACCAAATTTGTGTTACATCTAATAGAACTACTGTTGCGTAGATTCCGATTTACATTTGCCCGCCATCCTGTAATACAATTAACCAATTATCATTAACATTGGTTCATTGGTGATTTAAGTATAGTAATTACATTGTTTTGTGCGATATGTTGGTTTGCTGTGTTGCTTTATAAGAGCGGGATTTCGATGCTATATCATACAAATTAGATATTTTATAAAGCGAAAACGAAGCAGTTAATTTTGGTACATATTTATCATATTTATGCCTATATGATTTGGCTTAACTACATAACGAATAATTCGTTATCGATAATATAAAAAACTCAGTATCATTTCTGTTACGTGAATATTACAAGTTTAGATATTTATCTTCAAAAGTGGTATAAACATAAAATGTTGTATTCGGTATGTAGGGATTGCGTTTAAACTTCCCTTTTAATGGTTTTTTTTGAAGCTTTCATGCCGTATTTGAATTCTTTTGAAACGTCGATCTCGAATGGATGCCGTTAAAGAAATCTCACTGTAATTATTCAAAGATCCAGCACAGAAGAGGCTCTAAACATTCGCTTTTAATTGGAGAGCGACATCTCAATTATAACACACGACATGTCAACCTTTGAACTCTTGATTGCTATCTTGTGAGCTGCTCTTTTCGTTGTCGTTTGAATCGCGTTCTCCTTTTTATTTATTTAGTTTTGGTTTAATAAACGCTCGCTGCATCAAAATTGTCTTTTATTCATAAAGTATTATTTTAAAATATGCGGAAACTGTTTCACCAGCGGTTCAGCAGTTGAATTTCAATAATGTGTAATGAATAATTTGTAGAATAATTTTTTCAGAATAATTTTTCTTTGAAAATGCGTTTTGTCGGTTGTCACTATTGACGTTTTTTGCGGGATAAAATCCATGTCGTCTTCACTCCTAGTTTTATTTCACCAGTAGGTCTCTCGGTTTGCATAGGTTGTCGAGTTGCAAGTAGATGTAACAAAAATACACGGTCAAAATTTTACACTTTATCTGTATTTTACACGCTCTTGTTAGATATTATTTATAATACAAAAATAAAAATAACACACTTTTGATATTTTTCAAGTGGACATGTGTATTTAATTAACAACAATTGATGCAAGTAAATATAATTTAAGTTTGTATAGATTATAAGTAAGGTAAACACTAATATATTCGACGTAACTAAGTAAGCGCTGTTATCGCAGAAAAAGTATAAAATTTAAACGCTGATTATTAAAAAATAACTATGTAATGGACAATGTTTGTCTTTTCACTAAAAGGCTTCTGCAGCCTTCGTGAACAGAAAAGATCCTAAACAAAAACTGAGAATGCGGAACCCCTCATTAAAATCTTCCATGTCTTTGATTTTGTCTAGCAATGGTCAGGTACGCGTTTGTACGGCACGAGGAGAGTAAAAGTTGCCCGAGTAGACGTCCTTTGATAAAATAAAAAGAACTTGAGAAGAGCCATTTGAAATTAAATTAAAAAGATCATCCTTTGAGTTTACTCTGAAATAAAATAAAACAATTTATTGGAATAAGAGAATTCACTTTGTGTTAATTTAAGGACTGTTTATTACTTACAGATTTTAAAAATGTTTAATTTCTCACTTGACAATGCAACATTCAACAATGCAGATACATTTAATTTTCAGGTGTCATGATAGTCAAGCTTTCACTAATTTTTTGTCGCTTAGCACTAACTTTGGGCCTGTTTTAACTAATTTCGAACATATTTCTAATTATGAATCTCATGATTCTGAAGCTTTACAGCATGCAGTCAATCGGAATAATTCATATCGTACGCTAGTGTTACATGAACATTATAATGTTGAAAAATCATTATACGTTAATTTTTATGCGTTATCCAATAAAAGTACTTCAAGAAATAATACTCCGAAAATTTTAGGCACTAAGCTTTATGAAAATTCTTGACGAAAATCGTTAGATTATCAAAAAATGCCGCCAATATCTGCATTAAACAATATCAAGTCATCAAAAACCAACGTAAGAAAGAAACCCCGACCTTTGCCAAAGCCTAACGTTATTAAATTTCGAAATGAGTGCAATACCATTTTTAAAAAATCTCAAGTAACTGATGATTACGTCTCTTTATCCCCAGTCAATAATATTGTTAAAGACACTAAAGAACCATGCCCTGTAAATGGCTTTCCACAAATTAACATGTCTACCGATGTCAAAAATATTCCTCAAAATAAACTTGATGAAGAAATTTACTTACCCATGGATGGCGTTAACTTCAAAAAGGAAAAATCTTTGCCACATATTAATTTTCATCAATCTCAAGCTGTTGATGTTAATGATGTGAGCGAAGATGATTACACGTATGTCTCATGTGAGGAAAGCACCTACGATATTTAGGAATTTCGAAAACTGATACATAACTCTCATTTGAAAGGAGAAGCTGGTTGCTTTTACAATATTGATGGCATCCACGTTAATGTTGTAAATTCCCCAGCGGGAAGCACGAATGTTTATACATTTTGTGACCAAACGGAAAGACACCATGTTTTTGTAATATGAAAACTTTTTCAAATAGTGATCTCTTTTATTATAGTAGTGATAGTATTTTTGGCGTAGACTCAACTACAACGACTTTAGATGAATGTACAGACTTTAATTTACCTCAGGAATCTGTGCTAAAAAGTTCTTTCTCGTTTAATGTTAATGAAGGACGAAGCAAGGTAATAAGTTTATTTAAAAAAAAATTTGGCCGTGTGAAACAACTTTTATTTATTGGTAGGCACAATAAATAAGATAATATTATTTTGAAAGAATCATTCGCTGGCTTGCTTTTGTTGAAGAAAAACATTTGTTTTATTCTAAACAACATTATATGTTATTCTTATTACTTTGTTAAGAGTATGTTATTTTTATTTATTTTATTTTGTTGCTTTATGTGTTTTACAGGAAACCTCCCGAGACCCAGAAAAGTACTAACAAAAGTGAAAGCTTATTTCCATCTTCATCGTCTCTAACAAAAAACACTCCTCAGAGTTTTGTTAAAAAGCTTGCTTCAAAATGCTTGGGCCTCAAAGCGAAGTTTAATTCTGCTCCTAATATTTCTAACAGTTCGGGATTAGAGTCGATAACTGATGTTAAATTAAAACACGCGGATACTAAAAATTCTGCAAACCCTTTGCTTATTGGTAATAGTAAATTTTTCAAAATTCTGTCGAAGAAAGAGGAATCAGGGGAAATAGTATGTAACGACGAATTTGATACAATTTCATTAGATAGATTAGGTACATTAAATAGAGATTCTTCAGTAAACAGGAGTAATCGAAGTTGTCCTGGTTTTAAAACATCATTGCCTAACATATCTGAAAACAATGAAATCGGCGATTCCCATGAATCTATCGCTGATTCTTCCGTAGCTACTGATAATATTGATTTATTACCGTCCACGGAAGCAGTCAATTATAACGCCCGGATAAATATATTTGAACCAAGAGATGCAGCAAATATGAAATCTTTAGTTTCTACAGCATCTTTAGAGTCAGCTACGTTAGTTAATGATTGCTATGAATCTTATGAATTTTCCCAAAAAAAGTCCGACTTCAAAAAAGAATGTATTCAACATGACATAGAAATACCCAAACCGCCACCAAGATCGCTTCTTATTGCTAATTCAACTGATAGTGATCAGACAATCTATGAAAATATCATTTTAGAAAATAAAGTTCCTTGTCCCACCCCTGCTGTAAGAACTAACGTTCCCATAAAAAATATTTTAATTGAATCACATAAGAAATATACATATGAGAACGTGTCTTTAACCAGACTAAACAAAACACCGGAGATTTCTAAACGAAATGTCTTTGGTACGCAACACAAATCAAATGAATCATCGCCGAACAGAAGTAGATCTTCAACATTGTCATCTGATTCTATGGTTGACGAATCAAATTTGGAAGACATATTTTTGTCTACAAAGTCTAAGTCATTTCGTCACACGAATACGCCTGCAGTATATAGCAATTCAAGTTATCTTCAAAGGACTGTGTCTGACGCATCAGATTCATCTGATCAAACAGAAGCTAGTGCCTTAGAAAATGTTGACTGCAGTGGCGATGTTGACGAAAAGAATATTTATTTATCTATGACCGGTACTTTGCCAAATAAGAAAAGTCAAAGGATCGGCGATAAAAAAGTGCTTTTTAGACATAAAACATTTACTAACATTGAAGTGGATAGAAAATCAACGAGTGTTAGAGATTTGCCGAGATGGAATAGTTTGTTCTTGAAAGAAACCCTTCCAAATTATCACATTAGAGGAACTAGACATTGTATTTATAAAGCTCCCACAGTACAAGAATTTATTAATATATTTAATAGAGATACTCTCCATAAAAATGAGGAGTTATACAGTAAAATACCTAATGATAAAAGGAACAGTTATTATGAAACAGCAATTTGTTTTTGCAAACCGAGCCCACCAAAGCATCATGCTAGTGCCGAAGATCTGTTAAGCAAAAATCAGATCGAAGAAGGAAAGGTAACCATAGATATGGACGCTTTGAAAACCGAAATAGAATTAAGGTCAGCATCTTTTCGTTGCTTCTGCGACACTAAAACTTGTATTTTACACGATGATCGGCGGAAAACTAACGCTAACTTTGCTATTAAATTTTCCGCCGTGAAGAAAAGTATTTCTACACCTGACATCACCCTTGAAATTTCTCCATCTTCGACAGTGCAAGGAAAAAGATTGCCCAAAATTAAGTCAGTGCCGTCAAACCTTGAAGAACGTGATGTCGTTGTTGACGTTGAATATATCGCTCCTCGGAATAATTCTGACACTAACGTAGATCATAATATCGGTAAGGAGTTGGACAGTCCAACTTATGTAGAAATGTCTCCACATTCTTCGATTTCATCATCTTATGGACGTTATTCTGTTAAAGATATAGCTGAAGTTATTTCTTTAGGCAGTCATTCAGCATCAGCCGGCACTAACCCATCGTTTGCTTCTGATACTCTGCATTTAACGCTAAACAAATCTAGCTCCTCGGAACACTCTGATCACTGGTCATTGCAATCATGCAACTCAAACGTTACCATCAAATCGGACGCTTCATTCAAAACATGTCTTGAAGAGTCTACCGAGGAGGACTCCGATGACAATTCGCATTCAGACGAAGAAACTTCAGATGCGGAAACCGTTAAATCAGACATAAGTACCGCAAAGAGACCTTGGGTACACAGTGACTCGTTCAGATTTGGAAGCAGAGATTCCAGATTTGAAATTGAGATGATCTCAGAGGACATCGAGGGTAATTTAAATGAGTCGAAATGCGAGAGTGGTATCGGTGAAGATAGCGCTGAGAGTTCTTCGTCTGGGTGCGAGGATGACAGTGGTGTTCCGAGAGTTGGTGATGATGTGTCGCTTGACTGTGCTTCGCTTGAGCGGGAAAGGGGGGTGGCCGGGGGTGTTCGCAGCGGGTCGGGGAGGCGGCGGTGGGACGAGGCCGAAGGAACGAGCGAAGGCGACGCGCTTAGCGTCTCCAGCGCCGCTTCGAGCTGTGCCCCATTGCACTTGGCGCATCATCACGAGTACAGTAAAGTTTCGGTGAGTCAATTTTATTTGTTTACTATATCTATGTTGCCCAAATTCGATATGTCAAATATGTTTTATTTGTTTTTTATTTATTTCAAAATATAAAATGCACTCTCTGTTGCCTGGATTGTTTAAATAAATGTGAAACTATCATGATTTGCTGAAATTTTACTTAATTATGAGATAGATACATAAATAGACATTGTTAAATATTACCGACATTCTACTACAGAATTCGCAATTTTTGATATGGAGCTTATATCATATATTTATTTTCTATTCGAGCGGACTCATAAATAGCTTAGTTTTTAACTTTCCTGAATATCTTAATCCATTTAAAATATAACTCCGAGTTCATATAATATCATAACAAATAAAAAAATAATTTCCAGTTCATTGTATGTACAAACGTTTTCAGTTAGGAATCCGGAAAAAGCCCATTTTTCCTGATTTCTAAACCTGTAATGCATTAAATAATAAAATATTTTTTTACGAAATTAATGAACCGTTTTTTTTTCATGATTAATGGTGATTATTAAATTATTATTATTAATAGATATTTATTATTAATAATAAAAGACACGATAGTAGGTACGTTAGCTTGTGGCGACTGGCTCACCACTTGACACGTTGTCCCAAAATAAGGTCCGGTGAAATGTGGCTCGGAAGGATTAATTTGTTTAAAGCCCTGCGTGAATTGCGCTGAAGAGGTCCGCCGAATGGTTGCAGAGACTATACGCGTGCAGCGCCCGAAAGGATCGCGAGCGGCACATTCGCCGTATTCTGACGCACCCTGCGATGTAATTGCAGGGTTACGGATTCGTAACGGATTTGCCTTCAAGAATAACCCATAGATAGATAGTCATTGGTTATATAGTGTATTAGCTGTGTAAGCTTTTATAAGCTTTTATTGCAGACGATTTTTAGCGATCACAACTCGATTGAAAATAAATGTTTGTTAGTTGTGATATGTGAAAGCAGCTGATGATATTTCGGGCACATCCTTTACTCGATTTAAGACTGCAACGGTATGTGTCTGACTGATGCTTCCTTAACTTTACAGTTGTACATTTTCTGCTGCTCTAATAAAAAAAACCTATTTAATTTTGGTCTATCACTGCTGTTGTAAATGTCTGTCTGTCTGTCGATGACTAAAGTAAAAAAGACCGAAACGTATCACTTTTATGTATAGGTAATCCATAAATGTATAATTAGGATTATGTAAAGGTAAGAGACACGGTAGCCGAGTGGTTGGGTGGTCGGAATTTCGAGTCAAGAGACCCGAGTTCGATCCCCAGGTGGCAGGCTCGTACCAATGGGTTTTTCAAACACTTATGTACAAATTATATCGTTGGCTTGGACAAAAAGGCGGCGACGGGCTCACAACCTGTCCCGTTGTCCCGAAAATATGTTCGGTGGAAGGTGGGTCAAAGGGACTTAATTGTCTAGACTAGACCTCTGTCTACCCCTGTATTGGGAATTGCGTGAAGATATTTATTTACTATGTATAGGTAATCAATAAATATAGTTGCTCTGAGCGGATATATAAGCCGCGATTTACACCGATGACGCCAATTTCTTACAAATTAAACGCTTTTCCCTCAATATTAGCCCCTCTTATTAAAAAAAACTATGCTTTATGTTATTCATTGTATTACTATTACTAAATATGTCATCAAAGAAGTTACTGGTCAATAAAATATTTATTTTACATAATTCTCCTGTCACGTTTTGTTCCGCACGATGAACTCCGAAAGTACCTAACCGTTTCTCACTACTTTTTTATAAATGTGCAGTTTACTACCGTTCCTATGGCAGGATAGATTTCATCATCTATTTTCTATTCATCAAGGCACAACTACGGCTTCCAGGGTCGCTAGCATAGATAAAAGTTTATAACAACTTCATAATTGGATGTTTTGAAATCATCGTAACAAACGAAGCCCTAATTAAGCTCGTTGAATGAATAATGTAAGCAATGATTACGTTTAAATTCCAACATTTAATCGGATCCCATGTGTCCAGACGTGGTCCGCGGCGTCGCGATGACGCAAAGGAATTAGTCGGCCAGTCGCTTCGTCGCGCACGCAGCCGGTGCTAGCGTCATAAGACGATCTCACCTCGTGTTTAGTCGTTTCAGAACTGAATTTGTGAATTCTAAGGTTTTCGTGTGTTGTTATCCTCCATTACCTAAGTGTGTGTGTGTTGTTAGTCTTCATTAACTAAGTGTGTGTGTTGTGTTTGTATGAGTGTTCCATGGAGTGTCAGCGTGTTATATAAATAAATGTAAGTGATTGTTAAATTTGATTTGTTTTGGTCTGTAGTTTTATAGCTAGTTATCGGCGCCTACTTCGCACTGGTAGTAGAGCATTCATACTACATATTTTTCCGGTCATGGTGTCGTACCTTACATAAGAATATTTATTTTTCATGCTCTTGCACAGAAAGTGATGTACTTCCTATATAAACTTCAACTCAATTACTATATCCATGTGAATCTTTACTTTTTTATTCTAATCAGAAGCCGCAATATGAAATTTCTTATTCTAAATTTATAATCGATGTCATTCTATACAATCGTTCACCCCTAATTTTACCCGCTTAGAGGTGATATTTTTCAAATTCTTCAACTGTTGTTGTATGTTGACAACTAAAGGCATTCATGTCCAAATTTCACGTTTGTACCCCAACGGTTTACGTTTGCGTTGTTGAACCAGCCAGTCTGTTAGGGTAACTAATGATAATAATAAATAAATAAATATTTAGATATGGACATCACATACATTGTTCTAATCCAAAAATAATTAGCTAAAACACTTATGTCATGGAAACAGAAACAACGAATGTACCGCAAATCCGAGAAAATAATTTTCTTCTAAAATTCTTGGAGCTGGCGACGCTATGAAAATACATCACAATATCCCGCTCATAGACTACAACTGACTACGATCGTGGTATCCGTATTCACGTGTGCAATCAAATATAGCTGTGGCAACAATATTACCAAAAACGAAATTACATTTAGATGATATAATAGTTAGAAATCTGACAATTAAAATTATTGTAAAGCCATCAAACAAAGAAGAAATATGTTTATATAGCGTACAAAAAAGAAATTGAACAAAATGCGGACTTAAAGCTGCATGCTAAATATATTTCATTTATCGAGGATGGGAATTGTGTGGTATCGGCCTAATACACTATTATTTTTTTTTATCAAAACATGGTAGAATAACCAACTCGAAAAATACCAGAATAAAATGTAGTAGAACCGTGATGGGCAGCAGGATCTAAGGTACTTCGATTGCCAATCCGCTTACCAAGTGTGTCGATTATGACGGTACTTCCTATACGGAGAGGCCTATTTCCTGCAGTGGACTTTAACAGGTCGTTATTAGGATAATAGTAATGAGAGGATGAGATTATTAATATATATTTCTTGAGAACGAATGAGTAGAATGAATGAATAACCCATTTGAGACGTTTTCGTGAAATATATTAGTTTTTAACGCGGTCACGATCATTCAATCCATAACGTAAACATTTGTCCAGGTATTTACAATGAAAATAGACCGCTCTATAAAATATGCATGCCAAGGATCCGATGACCTAATTTTCGTTGCTTCACGATTCAGCATGTGGCCGAATACATACGCACTTCATAAATGAGAACTTAACTTGACTAATTTGTTTTAATATCTACATTTACGTCCCAGTTGAAGGGTGCAAGCATTTATTTCTCGTTAGTATTAGAGTTACGTGAATTTGAATATCGGTGACACAGGCTTGTAATGCCAGTTATTAAACTCCATGGAATAATTAACTCTAAAAAACTCGGGCGTGCCTGTTAATAGGTTCAAGAAATTTATCAAAGAAAAGCCTTATAAATAGTATATCATAAATTAATACATGTCACCCTGAGAATGAATTCATCTTTCGCATCCTTTTTCTATTAATTTTATGGTCACACATTGTATTCCGTAAAAAAAATTATAAAAAAGACACATCACACTATGCGTTGGCATATCTTTTTCAGGTGGGTCTCGAGATTCTAGTTGTCATTGAGATTATTGTCCTAGATCTTACTTCCAGAGATTATATGGTAGTCTTCATTATTCGACTTTTAAGGCTGATAACAGCGCAAACTATCATTAGCAAAATCATTTATTTGGTTAATGGGAATATATAGGCATTATGAATTAATTAATTTATACAGATTTTATCGGGTTTTATTTAACTTTGTTTTCCAAGAAATTCCGGGTAGTCAAATAAAATATTAAAATCCGTAAAAATAGCTTCATTCTTAGCAAGGCAAACAAACTTAAAATACTTGGTAAAGTTTTCTAATTGTTTCTTTTTATAACTTGTTTATGTATATTTTTCTAATTTTACTTTTTACAATGAGTTTAACGATTGATTTTCGGCGGCGAATCATCACGAATTCGACGTCCACGGAAATAGTTCTGATGGAATACTCTTGGCGAAACGCCAGTGCGCACAGACGAAAGTACATGTGGGCCATCATGAGATTACAATAGCGTTGAGCATTTGCCGCCTGCCCTAAAGAAAGAAAGAAAGAAAGAAAGAAACATTTTCGATAATGTTCAATACATCATTGAATGAAGTTAAAAACTGAAGTACTTGGTTTTTAAACTGTATTGTTTTTCATTAAAATACAAATGACCTGTATATATATATATATATATATATATATATATATATATATATATATATATATATATATATATATATATATATATATATATATATATATATATATATATATATATATATATATATATATATATATATATATATATATATATATATATATATATATATAAATTTCTTAAATCAATTCATGAAGTTGTAGAGTCAAACTTTGTTTAAGACTTATTTAGCTTTACTTCATTTGTGAATATTACTTTTAATGATAAATGTAAGTTTAGTGCAAAGAAGGCTTACCACCTGTCACGTTATCACAATTAATTTCTGGTGAAATGTAGATTGAAATGACTACTAGACCAGCTCATCGTCACCTCAACTTCCTAGTCATTACTGATATTGGACGGCAATTGTGTCAATATTTTTGAATAAATACCGAGAGCTCAGGCAAAATAGCGCAGTTCCTTATGATGAATAACTAAATAAATTTTTGTGTTGCTTGCTTACTTATAATATAAATAATAAATATCTTCACGCAATTCCCAATACAGGGGTAGACAGAAGTCTAGTCTAGACAATTAAGTCCCTTCGACCCACCTTCTACCGAAGATATTTTCGTGACAACGTGACAGGTGGTGAGCACGTCGCCGTCTTTATGCCGACTTTATGTTCAAGCCAACGATATAATTCGTACAAAAGTTTTTGAAAAACCCATAGGTACGAGCCTGCCACCTGGGGACCGAACTCGGGCCTTTTGAGTCGAAATTCCGACCACCCTACTCTCGGCTATCGTGACAGTAGACATACATTATATAACTTAGTCTTAAAATATAATAAAATAAAATCAAAAACCTCCTATGATCTTTAGACACCTGAACCGTTCTTCCTCTTCTTCGTAAGCTATAAATGTGGCAATACTTATAGCCTTTGTTTGTTATTATTTATGCTGTATATAGAAAAAAATAAAACAAAAATAATATTTATCAGACACACGTTAAACTTATAACACCCCTATTTGCGTCGGGGGTTAAAAACTTTTAAATTCTTACCGTTATCGTCTAACTATACAGGGAAAGGTAGTTGTTGTTTTAATTACCGGAAACGCGACAGAATTATAAAGCCATCAAAAAGCCGAAACCAGAGTGTAGTATGTCCGTAGCATATCAATTACTTGCACTTGAATTCGAAGTGCGCGAGACTTAACAATTTGTAAAGCAGTGGAAACATTTTTTTGGTTTACAACTTTAAATTTTATGTATAAATAAATAAACACCTTCACGTCATTTTCAATACAGGGGTGGACAGAGCTCTAGACAATTAAGTCCTCCCGACCCGTCTTCCACCGAAGATATTTTTTTGGGACAACACGACAAGTGGTGAGCCCGTCGCCGTCTTTATGTCCAAGTCAATGATATAAATCGTACATAAGTTTAAAAACAACCCATTGGTACCAGCCGTGGGTCGAACTCCGGTCTCTTTATTCCATTTCCGATCACCCAACAACTCGGCTATCGTGACTACAAAATCGGGTAACGTAAATTTTTTCTATATTTATATATGCCAATGACGCCTCCATGGGCGCGTGGTGTGTACATCGGTTTCTATGATGTCGCCAGCTTCGTGACTGATAGAAAAGAATAATAGAAAATCTCATTTTCTATATTGTCTCAGGTCTGGGTGTTTATGGTGCATTCGTTGTTTCCGATTCTATAACACTAGTACTTTAGCTACTACTTCTTTGGATCAGAGCAGAGTATGTGAGGCTGTCTCTATGTATACATGTATTTATTTATTATTTTCATTTAGAAATTATTGATAAATGCGATACATTTGTGAGCTGGTAGCAGTTCAACGTTAGGGGTCGATTATATACCGAATTAGTTTAGGGCACTATATAATAATATTTGATACGATAAATCACTATATATTCTCGATTCTGATTTAGAAATTTAAAATCAAATTCCGGTAGTCGGTATCGAAAATAAATCGCAAGTCTTGTTATACGTCCGTCAGAGTTACGAAAGCACGTAAACTGTTAAAATGTTATTTACTATTTGCTAACGTTGCCAAAACACCGGAGATTGCTTCAGTGTATTTGTTGAAGCTATGAAACTCTTGAAGCATTAATGCGTTACATATTGCTTCATATTACTGAAAACCTAATAACAGTCATACTATGTAATTTCATGAGAATAGTAACTAGAAATTCATTTCCAATAATAGAATAAATAAATAAAAATAAGGAATATGATGCAGTCTCATGAAGTCGGACTGTCCATTGAATACTCTTCGAGTATTGAAGACACTAAAATACAGAAGCTAACTTTTTATTTATAAATCTATACAAGATACACACAGGACAATGATAAAAGTCAGGATAGCCGAGTGGTTGGGTGTTCGGAATTTTGAGTCGATCGCCAGGTGGCAGGCTCGTACCAATGGGTTTTTCAAAAACTTATGTACGAATTATACGTTGGCTTACATAAAGACGGCGATGGGGTCACCACCTGTCACGTTGTCCCGAAAATATCTTCGGCGTAAGGTGGGTCAAAAGGACTTAATTGTCTAGCCTAGACTTCTGTATACCCCTGTATTGGGAATTGCGTGAAGATATTTATTTATTATTTTCATTTAGAAATTATTGATAAATGCGATACATTTGTGAGCTGGTAGCAGTTCAACGTTAGGGGTCGATTATATACCGAATTAGTTTAGGGCACTATATAATAATATTTGATACGATAAATCACTATATATTCTCGATTCTGATTTAGAAATTTAAAATCAAATTCCGGTAGTCGGTATCGAAAATAAATCGCAAGTCTTGTTATACGTCCGTCAGAGTTACGAAAGCACGTAAACTGTTAAAATGTTATTTACTATTTGCTAACGTTGCCAAAACACCGGAGATTGCTTCAGTGTATTTGTTGAAGCTATGAAACTCTTGAAGCATTAATGCGTTACATATTGCTTCATATTACTGAAAACCTAATAACAGTCATACTATGTCATTTCATGAGAATAGTAACTAGAAATTCATTTCCAATAATAGAATAAATAAATAAAAATAAGGAACAGTCTCATGAAGTCGGACTGTCCATTGAATACTCTTCGAGTATTGAAGACACTAAAATACAGAAGCTAACTTTTTATTTATAAATCTATACAAGATACACACAGGACAATGATAAAAGTCAGGATAGCCGAGTGGTTGGGTGTTCGGAATTTTGAGTCGATCGCCAGGTGGCAGGCTCGTACCAATGGGTTTTTCAAAAACTTATGTACGAATTATACGTTGGCTTACATAAAGACGGCGATGGGGTCACCACCTGTCACGTTGTCCCGAAAATATCTTCGGCGTAAGGTGGGTCAAAAGGACTTAATTGTCTAGCCTAGACTTCTGTATACCCCTGTATTGGGAATTGCGTGAAGATATTTATTTATTATTTATTTTACAGTTATTGGAATGCATTATATTACCGGTCACTATGGCAATTTCAAGTTACAATGTAGGACATTGTGAAGATTATCACGATCCAGTCGATTATGAGCTAGGACTGGCATTCGTTAAAATGCAATATATGTGGTTCTAGGTGTAATCAGAACGTATGTTGACCCTAATCCTCTTTCACGCAATGCAACGTTGATTTTATATGAATCGCCCACGTCCAGTCTGATGTCAACTTGCCTCTATTACACCGATAATACAAAGATGGTCCTGTTTATATCCAATTTTATCCTTTTAGTTTTTGATGAGTATCACTAATGTATCTGTAACCTCACAATGGCCTTAGAAATTACATGTAAATGTAACCACATTAGTTCTTAATTCAAATGAAGTTTTCCGAAAAGGCGAGCATCTGCAGTTTTATTTATCTCTACCGTACTTTGCAATGTAAATAAGATAAGTGAGCGGAACAGGGATCTCGTGCACTCATACCGCTGTTCCCTGTCATTCTACTTAGGTATTTAGGTTGGAATAATTCAAAAGACAGAAAGATTTATCACAGTGATTTAGTCAGCCTGGCTTCCTGCGTTACAATATAGGTGATGTTTTATCCTTTTCCCCTATAAATTTTCCTACTATGACTTAACATTTACAACATGTTAGATGATTTCTAATACAACATACTAAATACTTATGGGTATATTGGAGCTTCATATAGCATAAGACTTCATATAGATATAACAGGAGACGTTCGAGTGCAGTTACACAGGAAATGAACGTAACGAAATTCACAACACGTATGATTTCGAATGTTTGTACCGTCAGATATTTGTACCGTTGGCTTAGCTTGGGCCGCAAGTGCGTCAACCCTTAAATGTATTAGCGATGAGCATGTGAATAAATCACTATGAACGCTCAAATGCTGAATATTTACATTCAAAGGACTAATAGGTATCTCCTGCATAAGGTAACTTGTGCCTGCTATTGGAAATATTAGTTTCATTTTTCTCTTGATGTATATTTGAAATGTTAAAAAACCAAGTCATGTAAATGTACTATTAAAATCCGCAGTAGCTGTAGGTCTAACGGACAGAGATTACAAACAAAAGATAGTCACATATTTTTTTATATTATGTAGCCGATATAAAAATACATAGAGACATCAAAAATATTGCTCCGATCCCAAATCAAATAGCCAAAACACGTGTGTTATTTAATCAGAAACATCAAATACCACAAACACCCAATAATATGAACTTATTTGCTTAGAGTTCCATTAGAAATAATAAACGGGTACTTAGATTTTATTTTATTGTAACACTATAAATAAATGTTATCTAAACCTCAACGTCGTGTCATCAACGCTTAATTTAAAGTGACGAATCAATGATTCACAGTAGGATTCAACAAACCCCATCGGTCACGGTCGTTGAGCCTTAAACAGTCACCATTAGCTACAGTAAATAGCTTCTCGGACCACATTGGCGCCTCATTGATGTGCTTTGGTGGCGTGACGGACGCGTTTGCGCATCCAAGGCCTCTTGTGACTACTACAGGCAGGCTATAGCGATGCGTCAAATAATATTTGGAAGTTAAAAATGAGTAAGCCGTGATGTTTCAGGAGTTAAGACGCTCACTTAAATTTGTAGTACGCGACAGACTCCGTAGATCCCTAGTGCAGTTCTAAAATTGTTATAAGCGATTAATTTTAAAATAGTTTAGATTCAGACTTTATTTCTTTTCAGGGTTACTTTGCCGAAATTCATTATTATTAAGTTGTTATTAAATAAGTACATCGCAGTATTCCGCATGCAGAAACTAAAAGGAATATGTTACCAGGTCCATTCTACTGTATGCACTACCACCAAAAATGCATCACTTGTTTCGCCTCAAAACAAGGCATTATCAAGCGTGGTAGACCATACGATGAGTGACCGCAGAGTGAGAAATGAGTCACTCAAGCAGTCTTTTATAATCTCGATGGAGGCAACCGGCCGCCATCTCCACCGACACCCACCGCTTGCTTCACAACCTACCCAAAAAAATATTCAGAAGATGTGAAATAGAGACGTTTGTTTGTTCATTCCGCAGTGCAAACCGTCCAACACCATTATTTTTTCCTATCTCCAACTGTTGGAAGTGCCGGTGCCATTTGGCGTTTATCTATCTAATCTTTTGGTGCTACACAAACTCTTAAGCGAATTGTCTGTCTTGAATTTGACTCAACTTGAAGATGGAACAGTTCGGATTTAGGCTAGAACAATGTACAACCCCGCGGCTCACCAAAGTGCTGCGCTATGTCACAACCGGTCGGAACAAAAACGAGACCACCACGGTCGTCTTTTTAGAAAAGGCCTTCGACCAAGTATGGCATGGCAGTCTTCTGCATAAGCTGATACGGATGGGGTAATCCTTCGCCGTTACGTGAAGGTAGTGGTTCCTTTTTCCAAGTTTGAAGTAGCAGTCCTTTAACTGCTACTTGAAACTTAGAGAAAGGCCTCTTGAGATCCTGTCCGAAAAACGTACTATCCACCGCGGGAGTCTTCCAAGGCAGCTACTTCTCACAGGCCTGCTAAACCGTTTTCACCGACGTCTGCCCAAACCAGGATTATTCCCTGCTTGCGCTGTTCGCCGACGATACGGCGTACCTCTTTACGTCCATGAATGCAGTGCATGCAGCGGCTAACTTGCAGAAAACCCTAGACTAGTTGTCCAAAAGGCTCACTGACTGGAGACTATCAGTGAACATTAGCAAGACGCAGGCCATACTATTTGAACAGACCCAAAGACTTCCGCCATACCTTAAACTGCGATCCTATGGAAACTCGATCGAGAGATCGAATCGTCGGGCAAGGTCAAATACCTGGGCGTGACCATAGACAGATGACTCAGCGTATTCCACCACGCAAACGACACCGTCGCTAAATAAGGAGCACCAGAGCACTGCTCACAGCCGTCTTCAGGTCCATTTTATCGCTGAAAGCGAGGCTGAGCGTCTACCAGTTGTACGTGCGCTCCAAGTTGACGTACGCCGCGACGGCATGGCACGCACTAGCAAGCAACGCGTCAAAGGAGAACTTGTAAAAATAAGAAAATACAATACTGCGTGCCACAGCACAACTCAACTATAAGGAGGGACCATAAGATAGAAACTTAGGATTCCTTCAACCCGCTTTAAGACTCCAACACATACAGAACATCGCACCGCTATATGCTCGACTCCCTGAAGGCAAGGCGCTCCCCAGGGAGCTAGCGACGGTGGAGGATGTACAATAACCCTCCACAAGCAGAGACCGTAGGACCCAAGTCACGCCCAGCGTCCAACCTAGAAGTCGCATTTCCACCTCCACGGCCGGGGCTCGACCGCGCAAGGGCGATACGTATACCACAGCGCAATGACCGCACTTAAAGCCCCCACCATATTGATGAATGACGAACGCAACCACTGGAAGAGACCAGGCCTCAGCACAATTGCCCCAGTACAAGCGCTGGAGACGAAGACTACGCGTATTTCCACTCTGCGGTCGTTCATCGTAGAGTCTACGCACTTGACAATGCCCTGTTTTGAGGCGAAACAGGTGTCGCTTTTTCGATGGGGATGCATCTGTGGGAGGGAGGGTGGTCCACTGTAATAGGTTACCTGGTCCAAACCAGGTAACCGATTACAGTCCACTTGTTTTTTTTATGCCGAAAGGTGCGATATTTAAAAACAACTTAATTCTAAAATTAAGAACTGATATCTTCACGCGTTTCTCGATACAGGGGTCTGGAACAGTTCTTAGTCCCTTCTTTAGTCCCTTCGACCCAAATCTCACTGTTGCTTATTTTGGGACAAAGTGACAGGAGGTGAGCCTATTAGCGACTTTATGTCTGAGCCAACCATCTAAATCATGCATATCTTCTGGAGATCGAACACTGGTATCTTAACTTGAATTCCGATCACCCAACCACTCTGCTATCGTGAATATTTTCATTGTTCATTAGTTTGAGTTTGTTCATGATGAATCGCGAAAATATAACGGATATTTCACGTGCTAGTAACCGCGAATTATAATCAGAAAATAACGTTGCACATTATCCTTCAACCTATTTATAGCCGAATTCTCGTCGACGCCGCCAGATTGACTGTATGATAAACTTTTAATACTTTCCGCTCGTCGCTTCATTACAACTCACAATCTTTTACAACAAGCGCCTTTGATCTTCATTGTCTTTCCGAATTCTTTGTTTCATGGAATCTGTGTTTGCCTTTGAAGCGGCCGGCAACTTTTACATCTTTCACGTATCAATTGGTCTTATTGTTTCGAGCCTACTTGTTTATAAGTTCATGAAAGTCATATTTCAAGACAAAATAAGATTCGAGTGACATTTTTCACGCTATTCCCAATATTTAGGTACATAGAGGTCCGTTTATTATTTATGTATGATTTTTTATGAATGATATTATGGAATAAAAAAATTGTATTAAAATAAAAATAATTGTGTTCCAAAATCTGTTTTCTTGTTCATTAAGCCTGTAAGACAGACCCTTTCTCCCTATCGAACGAGATATGCACTTTGAAAAGCGTCAGGTCAAAATTAAGCAGACTAGTTATGGACTGCAGCGGAAGTTGCTGCATTGGGTTCGCCAAACCGCTTGCAAATCATAGCTATAACTTAGCAAATCCTCCCTACGGGAGTCTTGAAGTTTTACAGGCCGTTACCTAAACCTTTATTTCTTTTTGGAAACTATTAGCGAAAAAGAATCTTGGTAGACTTTAATTTCTTTTCTTTTTTTTGGAAAAGATTAGGGAAGAATTTAGTCCGATAACTCAATAGATCCGGGCCCAGTTGGAGCGTCATGTCGTAACGAGCTTTTGTGTAGAAAATTGTCCATTCAGTGGCCGGCTGTTACCAATTTACTCCTCATCCGCGGCTCGATATTGAATTACTCGATCCTCTCGGGCAAAGCCGTATGGTCCATGTTTCATTTATCTAACATTAATGGTTTAAACTGTATTGTTGAAGGATATAAATTTGTGGGTATGTTAAAATGAAACTGATGATACACCAATTACACTGCGACGTATCTTCGTATATTTCAGACAAAGAAAAAGATTAAATTAAGGAGAAAAAAGTAACTTAAGTTTTTTCTCTTTAATTTAATCACATAAAAGTTTAGCAAAAATATGCTTTAATAGTCCATAAAATTGCATAAAGAAAAAGATATAACCTATCGGATAATCGAGACACGGGCAGTTCATGAGGGGTTTTATGGTGTTATGATACACAGTGCTTCGGAAATCAACAATTAAAATAAGATCAAGCGTAGCTTAGTTACTACGACAAAATTCATGAGATAACCTTGCACATTGATGGTGCTGCCCGGCATGTGTTTGCCGCATTTTGGTCTAGTGTTTTTCGAGATGGTGCTCCCGCCATCTGTCGGTGGCCAATTGCATTTTCAAGGCTTTTTTTCTAAGCCGCCTCATACTACACCTATAGGAAGAGAGGGTGTGACATTACTCTTACATCGATACCACACGGGAATCATGCATTTTAAAAAATATTACTTATGCTGTTTCTTTCGCGTGTTGGAAGAAACATTAAGAAACGGTGGTGGAATTTACACAAGAAATATATGTATATTATATTATATATATTATTATGTATAAAATACGGAATATTCACTATAACTACAAATTATTCGTTAGTAAATATAGTGAATATAAAATCATTGTATTTGATACAGTAATTCTTCCAACGACATATACACGCAAGAAATATATAATATTTCTTGAATGTAATGATTTTATATACAAACAAATATGTTTGCGAATAATTTGTAGTCATAGTGAATATTCTGTATTTTATGCACTAAATTCTATTTATTTTATTTATCTTCACGCACAATCCCTGACGGGGTAGCCAGAGAGAACAGATCACCAAGTGTCACGATCCTTACATACCTCTTTCGCTTCATTCAGATTCATCATTTTCTTCATACATGCACGTCGAGTTATCCGAGTACTCATGACCCTCCCGTCTTCGAGCAATTAGCTCACGTGGTCTTCAAAACATAGTCTCGGCCTACCTAGACCCCTTTTAATATTAACTAAATCCTAAACGTCTAATAATAATTTGTATTATATCTTGTTTAATGTGGACCTCATTAATGTGGATAAACGACAAAATTAAATGTTAACTTCAAACAACGATTAACTTTACGTTTTGGACCACACAAATATTTTCCACGCTACCATTCCAATTCCCAATTACGCAATTGCGGGCACTTATCTCGGACGTGCGATGACAATGAAGATGAGCTGAAAGATAATTTGCCTCGACCCGATAATGCTTTTAATCTGAAATAAACTCCAAATTTATTTGTAAAATTGTTTAAGGGCTGTTTTAATTTTAGGTTACTTAGTAATCTCGATAAATGAAATAGCTCTATTCTTTTTATATTTTTCTTAAATTTTATAGAACGCGAATAAGCTAGGTCGGATCATGCTGGCGTAACTGAGCTCTCCAATTTCGAGAGGACATCTTTACAGTTTCACCATTGAGAATTAGGCAGGATTCTACTTACAATACAATAATCTACATTTAAAAAATATTCGTTAAGTGTCCAACATATAATATGACGAAATTAAAATACTTCTGATCTATGGCAATATAGAAAACTAACTAAAATGAACTTATATTACACCGATCTTCACAGAACTTTCTTTTTTGTTTAACAAAATTGTCTATGTAAGAGTTTAAGAATATTTGTTATTGTCAGGTGTGTATATTTTAAGTATAACGATGGATTTGTGTGATTTTTAAACTTAAATTAAACAATCCCAAACAATCCCGGCAACATGAGTGCTTTATATTCGTATTTTTCCCCGATATACTTATCTTTGTATACATTACTCAAGTATTTAGCACAAGTTATCTAGTTCTAAATATGTGATGTATCAACTGCAGTCTTATTTCCTTATGGATTTTATTAAAACTGTAGTATGGAAACTGAGGCTATGCTTGAATTTGCAGCCAACACCCCCAAAGAAACCTCCCAGACGGAATTTATCGGTATCCCCCACCCACGCCAATTCTCCCTCCTCCGGATACAGCTACGAACTGAGGGCCCACGCGAGAAGTCAGGATGATTTGGATGATATACAGGTAACACCATCAGGAAAGCAGTTTAGTTTTTAAATGAAAACTATATATGGAACTTTATGTTCTTTTCTCCAAGGTATGCACATATTCAAGCAAATAAAAATCTGAAATGTATGAATTCATGTTTGTGATTTTTACAAGCATTAAAGCTATACTGGCCGTTTTCTAATTAAATAAAATGAGAAATTTAATTTGATAATATCTGAAAAATCACATTTTCTCAGAATATAATTGCGGGTTTTTGGACTTCTGGCCTTATTCCAGCAAAAAATTACCATATTCTATTGTAAAATAAATTTAAATTTCTATGTACCTTCGAAATATTCAAATGTTACTTTTTATTTTACTTAATGTAAAATGGCTTTATCGCCAGTGCAATTCTGTCACCCTCGTTATCACAAAATACCGATGAAATAATTTAGGCATATTGTCGGTGATAATCAGTATCGATATCTCTGTTAATTCTTTCAATTTACGTCTACATAATTGCATTTATTACTTTTATTATTGTACGTTATTAAACAGTGCTGAAATTTCTTAAATATATAATACCTTGTGAATATATCATGTCATGGGGATTTTCACATTAAAATGTCACGATAGCCGAGTGGTTGGGTGGTTGGAATTTCGAGTCGTGGTGATGGTTGGATATCTATGTTTATACATTAATATACACATAAATCTTTTCCCCGAGCGGTATTACAATCCGCAACCCTTAGCTTCGAAGGTATGGTCACTACCAACTAGGCAATATAGGCAATTATCGAGTCATCATATTTATATTAATTATGGGTTACGTAAGACTGAGTAAATTTCTTTTGTTACAGGGTGGTAAAAATTACCTCAAACACGGTCGTTCAGTGGACCAGTATGTGGACGGTAAACTTTCGTATCCCGAATATGAGGAGAATCACAATTCGCCTAGAGTTATCCCGGTCCCCAATCCCAGGCCGAGCCTGAAGCTCCGTTCGCAACCCGTTGCCATCACGGCTATGTATGAGAATGTCGTCATAAAAGAACAAAACCCGAGACGGAAACTGCGAAGGAACAACTTTGGCCCACCGTACGAAAATTACGAAGTCAGAATGAACGACAGCAGGACCAGAAAGTATTCAAACCAAGAGAGGTCTTCACTTGAAAGTTTATTGGACGACCAATCTATGAACAGCCCGAGCGAATGTGAACGGTACTACGACAGGCACAAAGCCGACATTCCGTTATCGCCAACGCATTACCACCAACCACCCACGCCAGATCATCCACCGCCGTCTGCGAAACAAGCAGAAAACAGCATTCACGAGAGGATCAGGCCGCTCAGTCAGGTTAGTCCTGAATGATGTAGTATTTATTATGTATACGATTTTTCTAACTTTTTTTTTTATCTGTAACATGTAAGTCTATTTTACTGTACAGCCACTATTAGTTTTAAACAATGTTGTCTTGATGCATGTCAATGAGTCACTTGTCAATGTACAATTTGTTTAGTTTAAAAAAAAGTTTTTAATTTTTTTTATTTTTTCATTAAACTTTTTGTGTTTTATGGACATGTTTAAAATATTTAGCATTAATTGTAATAAATTTTTGAACTCCGGAGAATGGAAAAAATTCTTGTTTAATCTATTGAAAATAAAGATAATAAATAAAAACAAAAGTTATTACGATTCATGCGCGCATGTATTTAATCCGTATTTGTTATTTATTTTATTTTTATGTTTAATTTTCAAAGACGTTTCAAATATTTCAGCTAATTATGGAGGTTGTAGAAGAGATAAGAATTAGAAAAAAGTCGCAGGGTGATGTCACCAATAGTTAGTGTCAAAGCTAATATCGGAGCATTAGAAATGTTCTGTGATATTTTTCTAACATCCGCTGTTACAGTCCTAGTATTAACGTGTGGTGCTATACCAACTCTATTTTAACTACAACTTTCTAACATAAATTTTACTATCTGTACATATAAAAAGTTCTTAAGGTGCTATATGTTTGTTTAAAAAAAATATTGACTATTACTTGAAGTTGATAGTATTTTAGAAATGGAAGTGTCAGTGCTGCCAATATACTTAGGTTAAAGCTTATAAATGTAAGATAATATCGATAATGAAATATTATATGAATATTATTGATTGTTAATATCAAACTATAGGAACATTATCTAATCAATTCATGTTTGCCAAGTGACAATGTATTAACTTCGTTTGTGTATAAAAAAAATGAGAACTGATCTCTTACTGATATCAGAAAAAAAACACCACATTAGAGGACGTGTAGAACTAAAAGTTTTATTACATTTTATTTTAAATATTGTATAAACGAGGTACAACAACATCGAAAAGGATAAAAAAACGGAGGCAGAAATAATTATAAAATAATAAAGTTATCCCAGAAAATGGGATTAAGAAAAAATATTGGGAGTGAGGTGTGTAATTCAAACTTTTAACTTAGTACTAACAAACAAAGCTCATGTTTTTCTACAACAGAGCGTCAGTTTTACAACTGTTACCTTTTGTGACAAATCATAATGAAAATAATACTAGTGCGTCTAGGAGAGTTATAGATTTTACAAATATTATTTGTATAACAACGTCTTACGCTACAGCTGGTATGAATAGGTATGAATATTTAATATTGGTAACGTTTTAGTTTTTAAATTTAGTATTACCAACATGACAGTATCTCTTAGTTTAAGAAGCTAGAGCAATGTAAATATATGACCGTATATCGTGTGGTTGTGTTAAAATTGGAAACATTCACCAGTCGAGACGTTATATTTAATTGGAATTATATAGACTGAAATATAAGTAAATATGTCAGGCATTTCATGTTGTTTTTCTTTATGTTTTAGTTGTTTGTATTAGTTTCGGCTATAATTAGTTTATTATTTTAATAAAGAAATATTATTTGTCATTTTTGTTGTTTTATTTTTTTTTGTGTTTTATTATTTGTTAAATAGTTTTATTTTGTTTGGGTTGTTTTTTTGAATTATATTTAACATGTCTAGTAGTGTCATAGTAACTTGTGAGTGTCGCGTTTCGGTCGCGAAGATATCCCAAGCCGTCGCCCAATGTTATGTGAATACCGATCACATCCACAAAAACAGAAAGGTTGCGTTGCGTTGGTGGCCTTGAGAAAGGAGGATAGAACTTTCGAAGGTCGTCATAATTGTTCATTAATGTCGATGACGAAGCAAACGTTACGGGGCTGGTGCTCTAAGGTGGTTTATCATCCATTCGAACGTTGATGGAACTCAGTGGAGATTCAGTAAAAACACATATAACTTTATTTTGCTAACTGCTTTACCAACTTTGGCAAGATCAGGATGATTAGATTGAACTTTGTCGGATTATGAAAAATGTATGAATCAGGTGGCCCGGTAATGATATGAGTATCGGTAATCCATTATGAAAATATTGTCCGGTTTTGTATAAGCTCGGGTATAAAATTACTTAAAATTTGTACCAATTGTCGCACGTGTGGTTCACGCCGAGCACTCTGATTCTAGTGGAGGAAATAATGCAAGTCTTCTCAAAGAAAAGAGAAGCGAGACATTTTTTAAAAAATAAAAACCGGTGTGTGTTGAGGCGATGAATTAGACTACATTCTTAAAAGATACCCAAAATCTGTCGAAGGCAACGATGGATGCAGGCTGGATGGTGTCTATAGTTACCTTCCAAGGTTCGTACCCCTATAGCAAAACGGTTTTTAGGTTGTAGCGAAAGATTTTTCGTTTTACTCTACTTGTAAGCTTCGTAGACTGCCACATAGAGCGGAGTTGCTCAAACTCGGAGGCTCGAGCTTCGAGTGTCTCTAAAAGTCATGTCCTCTTCTTTTTCACCACATTGCCACACGATGCTTCCCAGGTACGTAAAATGCACGCCCTGTGTTTGCCCCATGTCAAACATTAATGAAAGCAAGCATTAAATAAATAATATATATATAATGATATTATAATTAATATTACATAAATATTATATATTATAATAATATTATATAAACTTGCTAAAACAGAAATAATACCTATTATAACTCACTTAGTTAACCTTTGTTTCGACAATGGTGTTTTTCCAACATCTCTAAAAAAGGCAATTATAACACCGGTATACAAAAACGGAGAGAAAGACAATATCAGTAATTATAGACCGATTTCAGTGTTACCAGCCCTATCAAAAATTATTGAAAAACTTATAAGGCTACTTAATAAGGCTACTTAAATATATAGAAAAATTTGGAATTTTATCATACTGTCAATTTGGATTTAGACATGGAAGATAAACTGAAGATGCAGTTATAGAGTTGTCTTCGCTGGTTACTGAATATTTAGATAATCAAAAGAAATGTATTTCAGTATTCCTAGATTTGAAAAAGTCTTTGATACCGTCTGAATCCCCGTTCTTATATACAAGCTAGAAAAAATTGGTATAAGGGGAATACCACTGAGTCTCTTCAAAGACTATTTAAATAAAAGGTTTCAAAAGGTCAAATTAGGAGGCGTTCTCAGTGAGGATACCGAGATCTCATATGGAGTACCACAAGGCAGTGTCCTTGGTCCAACTTTATTCCTTATTTATATCAATGATCTGCGTGAAATACTGATTCCAAATGCAAAATGTATTGTTACGTCGATGATACGGCTGTAGTATTCACTAGTGAAAATGGGCAATCCATCAATTGCGTTGTTGAGAATGGTTTGGAACAAATAGGAAAATGTAATTATCTCACTTTGAATATCACAAAAACCAATTACATTTGCTTTAGTATCTATAGCGACACTAAACCCAATAATACTTTAGTACTTCCCATGCATAGTTGTTGTTCATCAGAGAAAACATCAAATTGTGGCCATCCAGAAAGTTACAGAATCAAAACACTTAGGAGTTATCATCTTCCAGCGACAGTCTTGGTATCCACATCTTGAGCAAGTTATTATGAGAACTAGGAAACTTACTTGCATATTCAAATCGCTAAGATACGTGGTACCAAAAGCAGTCAATGGTTCTTCCAGGGATTTACTTAAAGATATATTTATGTTGTACAATCAATGTTAATTTATTGCATTACTGCTTGGGGTGGTGCAGCTAAAACAAAGTTTCTAAATGTAGAGCGTGCACAACGCTGCTTGATAAAAGTGATGTACTTTAGGAGAAAGAGATTTCCTACTGAACAACTGTATAATTTAAGTAAACTTTTGAGCGTTAGGAAATTATATATCAATAGCATTGTATTAAAAAGCACAAAAAACTACACTATTACCCTAGAGCGGTTACTAAACGGAGAATAGACCATGTGGTGCAAATTCCAATTACTAAGACTGTATTTGCGGACAGACAATATAACAAGCGATCTGCTCAATTATATAATATTTTAGATAAAGAATTGCAAATCTATGAAAAATTATACACAGAATGCAAAAAAAGTCATTCCTAAATGACTGCAGGAAAAAAAACATGAAGAAATTGAGGCTTTAATTGTTAAGTTCAGTTTAAACTTCTAACTTGACTAGATTGGACGGGGACATTACGAAAATTTGTTCCGTTGCAACCCTTTAGTGCAGTGCTTTTAATATACCATAATAATGAATAATTTGTTGATATAAAACAATTTTGAGTCAAAAGACCCGAGTTCGATCCCCAGGTCGCAGGCTCGTACCAATGGGTTTTTCAAAAACTTATGTACGAATTACATCTTTGGCGTAGACATGAAAATGGCGACGGCTCACCACCTATCATGTGCTGAAAATATCTTCGGTGGAAGGTGGGTCGAAGGGACTTAATTGTCTAGACTAGACCAATGCCTACCCCTGTATTGGGAATTGCATGAAGTAATATTATATTATAAGTTATATAATATATTAACAGATAGTTCGTGTTGTTATCGAAATCGTTGTAAGTAATAAATATTTTCACGCCATTCCCAATGCAGAGATAGACAGATCTAGACAATTGGGGTTTTTTTCAAAAAACTTACGTAAGATTTATATCGTTGGCTTAGACATAAAGACGGCGTCAGGCTCACCACCTGACACGTTACCACAAAAAATGTCTGCGGTGGTGAAAGGTGGATCGAAGGGACTTAATTGTCTAGACTTCTGTCTAATTCTAAAAATAAGAATACTGGGGTATTGGTAGTGGTCAAGCCATTCCCAATACTGGTGATATTGTTTTTGTTATAATAATGAAAGTAAAATGATTTCAGTTTCTGTGAAACATGCTTTGAAAATATTTACTGACACTTTTGCTAGTAATTATTTTTCTTTGTAAATAAATAAATATTTATTTACAAAGAAAAATAAATTACTAGCAAATTAATAAAAAAAAACAATTGTTACTCCTATTTTTCAAATGTTTATTAATACCATAACAATTTTATTTTCATTTTTAATTTATTATTAAATAAATATTGTTTAAAAATGTTAATCATGATGTCTTGTAATGGTGGTGTTGTTATGACGTCGCATTTCTATAATATTTAATTATCTGCTTAATTGCGCCTAAAGAAGATACTAAGAAAGAACATGGCGCCTTATAAGATATATTAGCAATTACACGATTTCGAAACTAACAAATTAAACTTTTATATAATGTAACTCAAATAAATCGCCACGCTTGGCAAGCGGATTGCCGATCGCAGTACCAGACATCCCTCTCCTGATGATGCTAGTGCTCGTCACCGGTCAGCTGGATTTCGGTCAAATACTTTTTGTGATTGTTCCTCCGCCATCTGTGGATATAAGTAATAACATTGGCTAACAACAGATTGATAGCCAACGATAAGTATCAAGGCGACTTAGGGAAACCAAAGTCGCCTCTTACGACACTCAAACTCGTAGTAAGAAAGAGATGTATGTATATAGTATGTTCTTACAAAAATACCACACGGCTAATGGATTGCGATTGCTTATTTTAAAAAAACTACGCTTTTGGGATTCTATTTTTCTATTTTATTGAACGTGTTCTAATATGTTACTATATTTACTAATAAGTCACGATAGCCGAGTGGTTGGGTGGTTGCAATTTCGAGTCAAGAGACCCTAGTTTGATCCCCAGGTGGCAGGCTCGTACCAATGGATGTTTTTAAAAACTTATGCATGAATTATATCGTTGGCTTGGACATAAAGACGGCGACGGGCTTACCACCTGTCACGTTATCCCGAAAATATTTTCGGTGGAAGGAGGGTCGAAGGGACGTAATGTCTAGACGGGACCTCTGTCTACCTGTATTGGGAATTGCGTGAAGATATTTATATTTATTTATACTAATATGCTGTCACTGTTAAGACAGTTGTCAGTGGGTATGTTAGAGGCCCTTGTCCTACAGTGGCATTTTACAGTTCGTACGTCGACATCAGCAGACGTTAGGGGTCTGATACTGGAACTTGTGATTTGACTGGGATTTGTCATCGCGAAACAAACGACCATCACAAAGTGTAAGTGCTTAAGCTCAAAGAGTTGGGGATAAGCAGAAATAGAACGCGGTATTAGAATTGTTTTATCTGAGCCACATTAGTTCAGAATTTCAGTTCTGTTTATATTTCGCTGGAGCTGAATCTAAAATCAATTTCAAGATAATAAGAAATTGAATGAAAAGCTATTTTGATTACAGAAATATCAGTAAATCGGACACGTCGCGCTCTCCACCTGTCACGTCGTGCCGAAAATACCTTCGGAACCACCAAAGATATTTTCGGTGGCGGAAGGTGTGTCAAAGCCGGCCACCTGGCGATCGAACCGGGGTCTCCTGACTCGACATTCCGATCACCCAACCACTCGGCTATCATGGCTTGATAGCCATGATAGGCGACTATCATACAATGGAAAATACCAACTACAATGTCAGAATCTAAAGAATGTCATAATTTATTCATGAGATATCATATACCGACAATAACGTAACAATTTTTAAAACTTATATTGGCTGATTGAAATTATTTTTATCTAATTAAATACAATATTCAGTTAAAATATTTAAAAAATACCATAAAAATAGTTGCAAATATGATAATCGTACATTGCCTATTTAATACACATTTTTTTCATTCTTAACTATAATGAATTTATAAATAATTGAAAAACGTACATTTTACCCGTTTAAAATTTACAAAAGAACAAAAACCCATTTGGTGAAGAAATTTATTATTAAAATTGTACTTATTTGCTGTTGACGAAATTCATGCGCGGCATACCTGAGATTGTAAAAATTAAATGGGTCGAGGTAGACCGAGACTAACTTTCGAAGATCATGTAAACAGATTGTTCGAAGAGGGAAGGGTCAAGAGTATTAACTCGGATGCCAAGAGAATATGAAGAATTTGAAAGAAGCGATATGTAAGGATCATGACACTTGGCGATCTGTTCTCCTGACTAACCCGTCAAGGACTCTTCCTTCAATCTCATTCATGCTATCTAATGCTGCCGCTGATGCAACTGCATATCATGGACCTCAAAAAATTCCTCCTCCCTTGCTAAGAACTTCAACAGATTCCAGGTGGCTATTCACACCCAAGGACTGTCTGTAATTACACTGTTATTTGGTTACATATAAAGGAACTTTAACTAATTATATTCCAAATACATGAATAAAAGACGCGAAATAAATTGTTATGATAAACAAAACACATTACAATACATGTTTTGTACATGTGTGTAGATAGTTTCATACTGAGGGTTTCACATTACATTCAAATCTGCATTTTGACCACAGAATCACACAAATATGGTCATAATAAATCATATTTATGATAAAAACGTTTATTTTAACAGGAGTACAAGCGGAGATCAACGTTACGTGACAGTCAAACTGAAACTGACATGTGTTTGCTCCGCGCCGCTTCGGCTGCGTCCGTAGCCAGTGGCGCCACGGATAGAAGCGGAAACACCGACAACTGGGTTGAGGAGTACGTGTGCGATGTTCCTTTCGCTGGTAAGTTCTAGTACTAAGTTCTAGTTACATTATTTTTCCGTATTAAAATATTAGCAATACGAAAAAGCTATATATAGCTTGGTGGTCAGAACCGTCGCTTGAAATTCACAGTAGGTACGCGAGTAAACCTAAGCAATGCCGGCATCACTTATTGCTGAATTCACCACTAGCTCAGCGGTAAAGGTAGACATCATGACATATATAACATCTGCGAAACAATATAAAAACGGAAAAAAAGTAATGTTATTCACGACATGGTGATGAAGAACTAGTTGTCAGCCCTGCTGAGTGTAAGCTCTAAGTAGCTAATCTAAGTATAAACAAGTGTGTAATAAGTCACGACAACCTAGTGGTTGGGTCGGAATTTCGGGTCAAGAGACGCGAATTCGATCCCCAGGCGGCAGGCTTTTCAAAACTTATGAACAAATCATATTGTTGGCTTGAACATAAAGACGGCGACGGACTCACCATATGTCACGTTTTCCCGAATATTTCTTCGGTGGAAGGTGGTTCGAAGGGACTTAATTGTCTAGACTAGACCTCTGTCTACCCCTGTGTGGGGAATTGCGTGAAGATATTTATTTATTTATTTTACAGCATACAGAGGTATTAAAAATTTGTCAGCCAATTGTAATTTCGTAATAACCTAAATAAAAAGAAACCTTACATTGTTAAATAATTACGCAATACTCCGATCATTTTTTTTATTTTTAATAACCATATAAAAGGTTAAGGAACCACGTCTCGAGTTGCCCTACACTGCATCTATAATCGTAAATCATTAATTTAATTGCATTCATGTATACCTACTTTGTGCGCGCGTTTCATAATTGCTCATTGCCTCGCTTATTGCTAATAGCGGTGTATTTCGATAGAGATTGATTGCTTATAAAAAAAAGGTAATTTCGAATTGCGTTAGGTGCAAAGTTATTAAAAGCTGAGTGTGTTCATAGATGTAAAAAGTTATGTCGAAATGGGAATAATTTTGGCTGAGTTGAAACCAATGCAATAAAAAACATTTGCTGTGGTATCGGTGTAAGAGTTACCACTTTTCTTCTCGTAGGTGTTGTGAGATATCTAAGAAAATAGCTGCAGTCTTCTTATAAATAACGGAATTACCATCTCGAGACAGCGTCTTATGTGCAAATTATTTGCTACCGCGATCGCCAGCCGTTTGACAAGTGTGGCGATAATGAAAATAATGCTTTACGGGAAAGTCTGATTATTTGTAGAGGACTTTGGCAGGCCAATAATATAAGAGTTAAGTAAAACTAACACAATTCTAATTCTCACAAAATTTTTAAAAACATACTTATAGCTATATATTTATAATTATAATATATAGACATATGTCTTCACGCTATTCCCACTACGGCGGTCACAGAGGTCTAGAAAATTAAGTCTTTTCGACCCACCTTTCATCGAAGACATATTTTAGGATAACACGAAAGCTGGGCTGTCTATCACCGTCTTTACGTCCAAGCCAACGATAAGAAAAGTACATATGTTTTGGAAAAACTCATAAGTGCGAACCTAACACCTTGAGATCGAATCGTCTCTTGGTTCGAATTCCAATAACCCAACCACTATGGTTTTCGACTTTACGTATAATTGAAAGTAGAAAATTTATTCTACAAATATAAAAGAACAAGCACTGCAAAAAGTTGTACAAGCCTAGCGCACCAAAAACCTTTTATAGAAATGTTAAAATAAAACGCGTCTGAAATCCAATCAAATATTGGTAAAATATTTCATTGTGTAATTTTCGGTCGACAACGTTGTGTTTACAGTCTGCCAGCCCGTTGGCGAGCTCTGTGCTGCCGTGTTTGTACTGCAAATAAAAGTAACATCTGGAAAATTGTGGATTCACGCTTTTGATAATTTGTAGTTTAATTTTTTCTCGTGGTATATCACGTCTCTTTGAATAGAAGATACTTGATATACCGCTAGAGTGAGTAGGAACAGATTATTTAAAAATCAAATTATTTATATATCTATATATATATATATATATATATATATATATATATATATATATATATATATATATATATATATATATATATATATATATATATATATATATATATATATATATATATATATATATATATATCTATATAAGTAATATACATTACATCGATATACTCACACACTCACGTCTCTTTGAATAGAAGAGGCTTGATATACCGCGGGAGTGAGTAAGAACAGATAATTTAAAATCAAATTATTTATATATCGATATAAGTAACATACATTACATCCATCGATCGTCAAATGTGAATGTAACTCTGTCTATTAACCTTAAAGGCTAGACCACTTAACCAATTCTGATGAAATTTGGTAGGAGTTGAACCCTGCGATTCTTGGTGATTATAGACTTATAGTGCATACCTACCCCGAAGTTCATACCTATAATATATAGCCACTGCCATAGTGTTTTATTTCAAAAAACATTATGCATGATAGTAGCATAAGGTCAATATCTAGTTTAAATATGTACTTTAGTTCTAACAAACACTAAAGTCCTTTTTGTCCAGAACTTCTAACATCGAGGATTGTTATTTAGGGTATAGGGTATATATATTATATAGGGTAGTAAAAGATAGGTGGTTTCTAAGAACTCATTAAAAAAGAGGCTCGAGACCGTTCTCTTTAGCAATATTTGGAGTCGGCCTATGTTGAACAGTGTACTGTTGTTAAGCTGTAAATAACACAATGAAGTAATTTCTTTTGGAGAAGCTCCACACAAAGGGACAAAGAAATATAATTACTTCTATAACAAGTTAGTAATAATTTTCTACTGTAATAAATCGAATTTGTTATTACCTTATCATCTGTCATCCTTTACCTCATCTCAAGTAATATTGAGGTATGAGGTAACTTGTTTAAAATGTATGTATCCCATAATCGTATATGGTCTTTTAAAAATTGTGATAGTAATCTATAAGTTCACAATGGTCTCAGAACAAAATCTTGTATTCCGCTAGTAGATTGGAAGGCGTGCTTTGTATTGCTCTAAGCTTTGACCCGAATGCACCACAATAAAGTTAACAATTCTTCACGCCTTACAACATAATAGACGTGATAATAACCTCAAAATTTTAGAAGCCACTAAAATGTTGCTTTGGTGGTTTTTTTTCTACTTTGTACATTTTACGTACAATTTTATTAAAACATGTCTATAAATTTGATAATATTATTAGTCAATAGAATAAATATTTAGTCGACTTCTTAGCCGATATCTGTAAGTCTACGTTTGAGTTTATCTTATATCAACACTTCTGTTCAAGCTTTAAAAAGTGCAATCTCTCAGCAGCATTAGTGATTATACTTTAAAATTTGACGACCTCCGTAGACGAGTGACGTAAACACCGGTTTTCAAGGTGTTGCTATCTTGAGGTCCCGGGTTAGATTTCCGGTTAGGTCAATGTAGAAAAACCACTTTTTCTATATTTTCTCACATATGAATCGACAATTAGAAATTTACATTTGACACATATGAAAGTAGCTGCTACTTTACATTACGTATGATTAAATACTAATGTATGAAGTATAAATATTACTCCATAATATTCTCCACAAAAAAATTGGGACACAGCGGAAAGACTTTTTTTATTAGAGACTCTAAAAGAAATAATAAAAATTACCATAGTTTTATATTCGACGAAAGAGCAGCATTGTATGCCCATCATCATTATGCGATACAGTCGGAAAGACTTACAAATTTTTATTACTCTATCTCGTGTTGTCGTGCATTAAAGGTTAGAAATACAGTTATTTATTTGTGATTGTTATTGCGGTCTACAATAATACGATTGGGCAGAGGTCATTACGTTGTTTTATAACTTCATATAGAGATCTTCGATACGTACAAACAGTTACAACCCAAACAATAGTTTTCGAATTTGGTCAAAGTACGTGCGTTTAGAACCTTTGAAATTAACTCAATTTAGATTTTTTGTTGTAATTTAGATTTAATTTATTTTATTGTTGCTTGCGTATTAAAAAACTTTAATCTTTTGTTCAATTGCTTATTATTATTATTAATATCCACAGTATTAATTAACGGCAAGAGAGTTTTTAGTAAATATTATTAAACAACATTTATAATTATTTAAAATGTATTTGAAAGAGTATTAAGTCACGATAGCCGAGTGGATGGGTGGTCGGAAAATCGAGACAAGAGACCCGATTTCCATCCCAAGGTGGCAGGCTCATACCAATAGGTTTTTCAAAAACTTGTGTACGAATTATATCGTTGGCTTGAACATAAAGACGGCGACGGGCTCAACATATAGTCCCGAAAATGTCTTCGGTGGAAGGTCTTCATTGAATAAACTAGACCTCTCTCTACCCCTGTATTGGGAATTGCGTAAATATATCTATTAATTATTTATTTATTTGAAAGAGATAAATTAGTAAGACGACTATTCCACAAATTGTTAATTAAACAAGTTCATGTGCTCCACAATCACATCTGCTTACATTTGGATAATGTATGAATATATTTTAAATAACACGAGGAGTGGTCTATATGGTGTCTATATGGTCACTACAATCTACAGGCCTGGGTCATTAGTCCTCCGATATTGACAAAATCCTTCCCAGTATGCCCAAATGACGCAGAAACGTTATGCCGATGTAATGGTTTTTTTTTTAAATGCATACCGTACAGCACATACCGGTCAGCACCGTGTGGTAACGGCATAGGAATATTGCCATTCCCTTTCTTCCCAAGGTTGTCGTAAGAGGCGACTGTGGGAAACAGCCTCGAATATCGTTACGGCAACCGAAATCTGGCGGGAAAACTATCTCAAAAAATATTAGACCTAAAAAAATTAGGCAGCGTCTGAGGTGCGAGTGATCTGGTACTGTCAAGCATGGTGATTAGGGCAAATCCTCCCTATGGGAGAGACCTTTCCTTCCTATCCTGTATTGGACTTTAACAGTCCGTTATGTAATTATATGTTATATATGTATTATTATTTTATGAATGGTATAACTACGCTTATACCTTGTCTGAAATTATAATTTGGCCATACCTTGTCTAACGTTACACTACCTTTTTAGGAGCTGAGTAAAAAGAAAATTCAGATTTTTTTATATTAAACATGAAACAAATTTATAATACAAGATTTAATAACAATTCGACTTAATTAAACATGTACAAATTATATGAACGTATCAGGTTAACAAATTTATGTAAAACCACATATGAAATGTCAACTTATTGATTAAAGACAAAGTCAAGGCGCTGGGAACCGCAAGCCAGAAGTCGCCGGTTTCCTCATACCTTCACTAAAACTTGATTTATACGCTTTAAGCAACATTAGACGGGAAACCACAAGTGCTTCCTTCTCTCATTACAAAATTTAACCGGCATTTCCACTCCGACTGAGCCGCGTAACTTTCTTTATGATAAACAAATGGATTAAGGCGATATCTTCCTGAAACTTCGAGTAAAAATCAAAATTTTACATCGATGACCGCTATTTAGGTAAAGCTTCTTAAACTATATTTATTGCTTTATATATGTGTTTTATATATATGTATATAAATAAAAAGCAATTAGGCGTTATATATATATAACGCCCGCACCCTTGACGGTCTCGTTTCTTATTATTTCGTTAAAGGCCGGCAAAGCATCCGAAAGAAAGAAATTCGTTCGTTATGCTACAAATACAGCGCGTAGAAAAATAAATACAAAAAAACCATGAATCCATGTGGACTCAGTTGTTGCCAGGATAACCTGACACTGATTTTCACCGAACCTTGCCTTATGGCAACTCGGACGGCTTATCGTAAGTAATATTTTTTTAAAATTGTCCAAAAGTTGCCAATTTAAACGCTAAATCTGTTTTTTTTTTTACATTTAAAGTTTCACATTTGTTGTCATAGCCAACCCTTTGTGTTAATATTTATTAAATGTATTTATTTTGATGGCTATTTGTAGTGTTTATTACTAATGTCATTGTAATATGTCATTGTAATACCAATGAAAGGTATGAGGTTAAATAACATAAAACATTATTCAAAATTTATATCTTAAAAAATTATTCAAAATTTATATTAATATTATATCTTAAACTGACGTTATATCTTATACAGTACATATTTGCTCACTGTACAGACTATTAGGCCGCATGTTTTGGCAGCTTTACTTAATAAAGCTCAGTTTTAGGTATGGTAAAGCATCTAGATTGTTTTTTTTTCTCACCATCCGTAGTGTCAAACTGATTTCTTCGTATAAAGTGATTGAAAAAACAAAGATCTGAAAGCAGCATAATAGGCTTTTACGCAATACTTTTTATGTTACTCAAATGACTTTTACTTCATGTAGAGCATGACAGAAACAATACTGCTGTTGTTGTTAATTGCGCTAGGGATGCTACAGTCACGTCTAGATCCAAATCACCTTTCGAAATCTTCGTGACTTATCTCAATTTTATTTTCTATTGCATCTTAATGTATCTGTACTGTATAGAGTTTAGTTACACAACAATTTATTTGTATTTTTTCAGTCGTACGTTTTAGTATCAATTTGCGACAATTTAATTTTTATACATATTGCTTTATTAGTCTTAATTTAAAATTGAGAAGGACTAGATGATTGCTCTTACGAACGAACTCATAATGCCTAACATGGATGTACATGTACATTTTTTTGTTTACATTTTGTTTAATAAGATACAGAATCAGTCGGATATATCTCGGTAATGTATCAGATTCTACTCATTTTTCACAAGAGCTTATTTTGCACATCATAATTGCTGGCGAGCCTGCCTCCATATTAAAGCACCGCCCAATAAGGAAAACTGTGTTCATACATGAAAAAAAATTGGATTTTCTCTCCTTGTGAAGGATCATACTCTAAGAATCTCATCAATTAGAACCGTGCCTCATGTAATACTGAAGGAAATTTCTTGTCAGGAACAATGTATGTGATCTAATAATAAACATACTAGTTATCAGATCGTACTCTTGTTCGGTTCAAATAGCATACTCGTTCCTCAAACAAAGGAACTAGTTACATTGAATAGACGAAGCATGCAGAGTACTAAGCATGACTACCTAGCCGTGCGCTATCTCGGCGAAACAAAAAGTGCAGCGAGACATGATGCGCAGGCGCCGGCTGGCCGCCGATACATCTCTTTATTCTTTTTACTTTCCTCCATTTTCGTTCGTCTAGTACTCGCAGTACTACTTTGAATTTTGTCATTTGAATGACCAGAATGAGTCTATCGGAATTACGATCGCAGTACTCGATACTCGTCATCGATTTGCTGAATTTTGGTCAGGTACTTTAGAAAAGTTTGTTCTGAATTTTTGAAGTTTAACTTCTTTAGAATCGTTGTGATTTCAAACAAACGACTGGTATAAGACACAAATAAAAAATGTGTAGGATAAAGCCGGTAAAGAATGAGAGAGAAATGTACGTAATATTTTTTAAATAAAGTTAGTTATTATTCTGCCCTTGTTATATATAATCATCTCATTCTTTTGTCGATTTACTGAAGATTCACTTCTATCGTGTGTGAATGGCACACTTCAATTTTTTTACTAAGTTTATAGCAGCTGCTTGTCGCTGGTTACGTGGTATGATTAGTATAATAAAGCTCTTTTCACAAATTACGCCATGCCGGCATGAAACATGCATTTGGACCCGGGACTCTGTTGTATCATAGAATGCTGAAATATAATAAAATTGTTCCTCTAAGCCATTACGAAATAGAATAAAATAAATTAGCACGTTCACTTTATTTAAGTAGTCGTGTCGATAATATAAAAACAATATAAATTAAGTTAATTACAATATGTTGTAAATTAGCTGAAAAAATATCTTGTACCTAGCAGGTCTAAATTACACGGAAAATTACATTGCAACCATTACGCAGACATGTAATTAAGGAACTATATGAATTAATTGTGTATTAAAATATAATGGTAGTCTTAAATTGAGATAATTATTGATAAAAAATGTAACAGATACAATGATGGGATTGTTGAGTGGAATATAAATGTAATAAAAAAAACAAGAATACGACATTTCTCAGATAAGAGTTTTACGACTAACGCAATACGAGTACAGCTAAAACCTATTTATTATATATGTTAAATTACGTATGTATAACATATATTATGTTAAGTATATTTTATTATGTTACGTAACTTATGTACTGAGATTTCTCTGAAACCATAAAGCATAGGAAATATAAAGAGTAGGAATATTCCGTTTGCCGAGTAGAGGTCAGTTAAGAAAAATATTTTAGGAAAGCCCATTCGTAAGGGAGAAAAAATGTCCGTGAAATAATTATAAAATAATTTTATCTTCATGCATTTCCCAATACAGAGGTAACCAGAGGCCTAGACAACTTAGTTCTTTGACCCACATTTCACCGCAGCATATCTTGGGTCGTCCTTTTTGACAGGTGGTGATTCCGTTCCCTTATTTATGTCCAAGTCAACGATATAAATCATAAAGAAGTTTGAACAAAACTCATTGATACGAGATCATCAACAGTTAAAATGATCTAACATAACATATTATATATAATAATATCTTATATATAAAATTCCCGTGTCACAATGTTAGTTACCTTACTCCTCCGAAACGGCTCAACCGATTGTCATGAAATTTTTTATGCATAATGGTTACGCCTGAGAATCGGACATCTATTTTCACCCCTCCCCTAAATGTTAAGGGTAGTCCACCCCAAATTTTTTTATTTTGTTATGATATAACATTAAAATACATAAAACCCAAAATTATTACCCCTCTATATATATAACCCCTATTATATATAAATCTTCACGCAATTCCCAATACATGGGTAGACAGAGAACTCGACAATTAAGTTTTTTCGACCTACCTTCTATCTTCTAACGGAGAGAGGACATCTATGTCTCCACATTGGAAGCACGCTAGCGGCGGATTCAGGAAACACATCGACGGCCTACATCGCGCTATCGAAGTTCGCACAATTACAAGCATATATACGATTACCGATAGCGCACACTGTGGAGGAGACGTCCTCCACAGGTCACGATCACCCGACCTGGCGGGTAGCTACCCTTTCCCTGCAGCACATCATCCGCCTCACTGGTGACCCCGACGTGATCTGGGGAGGACGTCTCCTTCCTTGCTGAGACTGGGGGTCGGACGTGCCACAGCTATTATATCGCACCGGGGATCGAACTCGGGTCTAATGATTCGATTTCGTATCGGCTAATGTAACATATTTGATTTAATCATCATCATCATGATTTTATCTATTTAGTTAACGCCAAGCCGATAGCAGACAACTAAAATATATAATTCCAATTGACAATGGCAATGGCGATCGAATAAATTCATTTGTTTTTTAGAGCAGACAGAAAACTACGGCTATTTTTGGTAGTGCACTAAGGCCGTGCCGTAACGACGGCGTGCACTAAGGTCAAAGTTCAGAGAGCTCGCTCTTTCATAGTACGATAGCATCCTGGCCATACCCGGCGCGGCGCCCCGCATGTTCGTGGCGGGTTAAATATAGCTTCGTGATTAAGTAATAAATAAGGAAAGAAATTTCATTCTAAATATAATATCTAAATATAAGTCATGATAGCCGAGTTGTTGGGTGGTCGGAATTTCGAGTCGAGAGACCCGAGTTCGATCCCCAGGTGACAGTACCAATGAGTTTTTCAAAAACTTATGTACGAATTTCATCGTTGGCTTGGACATAAAGGCGGCGACGGGCTCACCACCTGTCACGTTGTCCCGAAAATATCTTCGTTGGAAGGTGGGTCAAAGGGACTTAATTATTTATACTTGACCTCTGTCTACCCCTGTATTGGGAATTGCATGAAGATATTTATTTATTTTATTTATTTAAATATAATATCTACAAAATATATATAGATTCAGGTGATACTTTACAGAAATTAACGATAAAAATCGTAAGGAAGTTTTAATTTTGTTTTATATGTAATTGTACCAGCCTTTCTCCAGGGTTCGAACTCTGGGCTCTTAATTAGGATTCCGATCATCCAACCACCAGGCTACACCGTCATTATTAAAACAATTTTCCTAGTTATTAGAAAGATAATAATTTTATTTATTTAATTTTATTAGTGAACAATAAAATCATTGTATTTGAATATCCTATTTAAAAATACGTATTTGTCTAAAGAAAAAAAGCAAGTTTGAAAGGGTCGAAGTTAGAACGAATATGGGATCAGGAATGTCTAAAACAGGTAAATGAGATTGTATACTTGGGGAGCGCTTTTAGCCGGGATGGAAGATGTGATATAGATATGGACAGGCGTGTCGCTGCCGGAAACAAGGTCAACGACGCCCTTACTGCGTTAATCCAAAGGTAAGGCGTAGTGAAAAATGCACGCCTTGCGATACATAACACAGTGCTGGTGACGACTTTGTTATATGGCAGCGAAACCTGGGTATGCAAGAAGAAACATAGGAGCAATTTAAATGCAGTGGGGATGCGATCTCTTCTTAAAATGTGCGGCGTTACCCAGGCCGACCGAAAGCGAAACGAAGAGATTCGCACCATGGTAGGTTTCAAAGGTGACCTTAGCACTAAAATTGATAAGGGCGTGCTTCGATGGTTTGGGCACGTTGAGCGAATGAGCGAAGACCGGATGGTGAAGAAAATATATATCACGAAAGTTAATATTAAAAGGGGTCGAGGTAGGCAGAGTCTGACTTTCGAAGACCATGTGAGCAAATTGCTCGAAGAGGGGAGGGTCAAGAGTACTCGGATACCTCCACGTTCACGTATGAAGAAAATTATGAATCTAATAGAAGCGAAAGAGGTATGTAAGGTTCGTGGCACTGGCGATCTGTTGTTCTGGCTACCCCGTTAGGGACTGTGCGTGAAGATAAATACTAATTATTTAATAAATGAATAAAAAAGCTATATTTTATAAGACATATATAATAAAAGGTCACGTGTTTACTTAATAATTATTTTAAATAAATTATAAAAATGTGGCTATCGAATATCATATAACTAAATAACATCATAAAAAAGTCACGATAGCCGAGTGGTTAGGTGGTCGGAATTTCGAGTCGAGAGACCCGAGTTCGATCCCCAGGTGGCAGTACCAATGAGTTTTTCAAAAAACTTATGTACGAATTACATCGTTGGCTTGGACATAAAGACGGCGACGGACTCACCACCTGTCACGTTGTCCCGAAAATATCTTCGCTGGAAGGTGGGTCAAAGGGACTTAATTGTCTAGACCTCTGTCTAACCCTGTATTAGGAATCGCGTGAAGATATTTATTTTATTATTTATAAATAACATCATTATTAAATAACTATGTTTAATAATGATACAGCAAAAGAGGTTGCGCTCTGTATTGATTGCAGTTACTGCTAGCTGAATATTTAGCGCAGCGATAATGAGTAGATAACCTTTTTTGTGCAAACTCATTATCAAGATAAGCTTCACAAATAATCAACTACTAAAATAAATTTCTTAAACAAATATACCATACCTATACTTAAACAAAAATAAATATCCTTAAGCTATTCTCCATACATGGGTAGAAAGAGGTCTAAACAATTTTAGTCCTTGCAATCTACCTTCCTTCGAGTCCTTCGAGTCCGACAGTCTGTGTGACATCAAGACATGTGGTTAACCTATCGCCGTCTTTATGTCCAAGCCGTATTATATGTTATGTATGTGAATCGTACGTATGCCAATATTCTTTAACAGTGTAGTAACGGTGTAAGAATATTGCCACTCCCTTTCTTCCCGTGGGTGTCGTAGGAGGCGACTAAGGGAACATCGTTGTGGCAACCTTGAACATCGTTATGGCAACCGATAGATGGCGGGACAGAGATGGGCAGCAGCGTCTGAGGTACGAGGTGTCTGACACAGCGATCGCTATACGCTTTCCAAGCGTGGCGATTGTGGCAAACCCTCCCTATGGGAGAGGCCTATGCCCTGCAGTGAAATTTAATAAGCCGTTATGTATGTATGTATGAATCGTACGTAAGTTTTAAAAAAAATTGGTACGTGCATTGGGGATCGAACTCGGGATTGTTGACTCGAATTCAGATCACCCAACCACGCTGCTGTCGTGACTAAATACGTATACTTTATTACGTACATATACTTAAACACATAACCCAATACACCTTTGTAGTCTTTACAACAGAGCAAATTTACTGTAGACTAGGTGCGCCTCGCGGCTTTGCCAACGATTAAATAATGAATGCAGGACCATCGTTATTTTTCTAAAAATTTACATGTCTTCGAAATAATACTCATTTTTTTTATGATTATTTTTAGGTATGCAGGCTTCCTTGCGTGTTGGTATTAACTGCACTTACGGTTACGGGTTAGGCAAATTTTGAAAGAGGTACATTTTTTGTCGACAGACAACTCGCTCGTACTTAGGTTATAGATGATAAGAGACGAATACGGTCTTCACCGACTCGTAAGTAACGTTTTCGCATATTTTAACCTCTCATTATTATAATCAAGACCACCGGTTTAACCTACTGCTTCTTATGGGTCTCCCTGAGTTCGTGCCTTCAAAATATTGTCGTATTCACTACATACTTACGTTTTTCTAATCAAATGGAACATAAAAATCAAAGGACACATTCTAAGTTAACTTGTTACTTATTTCATTGTTATTAGAATATTTTAATTAATAAGCTATGATAAGAAACTTATTCTTTGCTTTTTAAATTATTTTTGTAGGCGGTAATTTTTTTAACGATTACGTCTTTTGGGTTTGCGTATACATATGTGTAGTGTAAAATACAGCAGTCACAGTCGACACTAGACTACACTATTGGAAATAAGTGACCTTGGTCGACATTGACCAAGCACATCATGTGTATATGATCAAATTATAAGTTTATAAAACCATCGTTGATATATCAATTATCAAAACTGTATAATTTAACATTCAAGAGCCCTTAAATAGTCATGGGCCGCGCACGAGTTGCGATTGTCGCCTCGATTTCTTCGGCGTCGCGCCGGCGTCTCACGATGACTATTCCAAAATGCATTTAACTTTGATCGTAACTTTTCAAAATGATCTTTAATAATATTGACTTAAAGTTTATGGATATTTTTTTAATTGCAAGCTAATTTTGCAAGTGTATCCTTCCCGTCTGGACGGTGTGGCCCCAGGCGATGAATAATAAAGTATCGATATGTATCTGTATAGTATTTATTGCATGGTATATTACTTTAGCATTCGTCACATTTAATATCGCCTTAATAAAGTTGTCATTCGAAAACCGAGGAGAATAAATTAATTATATCCAAACATGCTTTAAGAGAAAATTAATTTACAAATACTGTTATAGGATACTTGAACGCAATTTGTACATAACTTTGTAAGGAAGTTGTATTCTTGATTTGGTGAAGGTACATGATGTAGCGTAAGTCGGATGCGAGAAATCCTAAAACATACTTGTAATCTCCAACACATGGAGGATTACTTAATTTAGCCAGTTAAAGGACTGTAAAAGTCCACTGTAAAACATTGAGGTATCTTCCGTTAGGAGACATGTCTCTTCATTCAAAATTACAAATAATCAGACAGTAAAGAATCATTACTTTCATTGGCTTGCAATATTAATATGCTCAGCCAAGTCTAGATTGATGGTGGTGCGTGGTTAGTGGCGTAAACTCTAATTTTCATGGTATAGTTCACCACCAAGTTCCCGCGGTCCCGGTCGAATCAATTTAATGAAACACTTTTTCTTATTCTAATTTTCTCGGGTCTGGGTGTTTGTGGTACTTCTTTAACTTTAATATCATGGTTCTATTAGCATCAAAAGACTATAAAAGACAATATTTTATATCACTTTTAAATTTAATTCATAAATAAATAAATTAATAAATGTCTTCACGCCATTCCCGATACAGGGGTAGACAGAGGTAATTGCTAGTCAATTAAGTCCTTTCGACCCACCTTCCACCGAAGATATTTTTTGGGACATCGTAACGTAAATATATATCAATATAGGTATATTACCTATTATATACCGTTTCTTTGGGTTCTAAGTTTGGGTGCTGACCACCTGTGTGTGACAAACCTAGACGAAAATAAGTTTCGGTGAAAAGTGGGTCGAAAGAGCTTAATCGTATTTTCTCATTATTTTCAAGAGAACATGCGAAGAGATAACCTTCCTAAAACATCAACGAAGATAATATGATGTTGAGAATCAATCGAATATAATAGAAGCGAATTCATTCTGACACTAATGGCTAATGATTCGCTGATTTGAGAAATGACCTCGATGACCTGATTGGTAAGCTAAGTTTGGAATACATTAAAATGCAATATGCCATGCTTTACTAGCGTAATAAATAAACACCTACTTTCTTTCCGTAAGTGTCGTAAGGGGTGACTGAGAGAAAAGCCTTGAAAATGGCAAGGAGTTGAAAACAGACTAAAATTTACCAGATTCGTAACAACTATAGTGCGATCGCCAATCTGCTTGACAGAATGGCGATGACCTATGTCCTGCAGTAAAGTTTTATAAGCCATTAAATAAGTAAGTTAAGTAAGATATCAATTACGATTGCGTTCCACTTACGAAAGTATAGAGGGCAACCCTGTATACTTGTATATATCCATACGAACCGATCGCCAAATTGACCCTGCATTCTTCTTCTTCTTGATTTTCTTCGAAACTGTTTTTTCCTATGAGACCAGTTGAGAAATCCAGTGACCTTTATCTCAATATTCTGGGAAATATTTTTAAAATTTATTTCAATGTACTTTTAATGTTTATTTCTGCCAATGATTAAGTAATCATTAGATTGTATTTACTATAAAGTTTTCCTTCACCACAGTAATTTTATTGCCTTTTTTATTTTTTCAATGCTTTTAAAAATATCGTTTTTTTATTATCTCCAACTTTATTATCTTCTTTACTGTATAATAAATAACCGTTTTATTTAATATGTTTTTATTGCATTTATATTATGAGAGATCATCTTAAAACTCGGATTTTTACATTTTAGATATCTAGTCGAAAATAAACGACCCGAATAGTCATCAGATTTATAAAAATCGTGTAGTGTCCGCAACATCTCTCTCTCTCTCCTTCTCTCTCTCTCTCTCTACCATAAATCATGGCACCGATCCGTGCATCAGTCCCTAGTTTGACACATTTGACGTCTCTTAATTCGTCCTTTGGCGCGAGCCAGTGGGCGCAGTGCGTTGACACCGTATGTTCCGTATTGATCTGAATCGATCCCCAGCGATCTACGGCATAAGATCAACGGCCCGTTTCGATAACAAACCCACTCGGCTCTTGTCCTCGATCCGTTTTGGGCGCAAATAATCGGAAGTGTTTAGGAATAACTACCTTTTTTTGCTGTTCTACTATGATATGAATAAGATGGTGATCATGTTAACTGAAAAAGAAATTCAAGCTGTACCAATTTGATGAAATGATTTCTATTTTTTTTTTGTTCAGATTTTTCGAATTAAAAACCGTTTAATAGCACTGCACTATCAAAAACTAAAATCTATTTTTTTTATTTTAAAGAGACCTTGCTCGTAAATGTCACACGGAAATCACTTTTTAATAATATTGGCCATTGTTGAATTGAGCAGTATTATAACATGTTTAGAAACCGAAGACAAGACAGGTAAATGTCAGTTCAATAAATTTAATGGAATACAATTGAAGCCCTTGGCCCTATCGAGGCTACCTGCCTTTGCCTATTTACTAAAAATACATCTCATACATTGAACAAAAACATGATTTTACGCTGTATTCGAAAGCCATTTACGTTCTAACAATTCCTGAGAACTGAACTCATTTTAAAATTGGTCGGATTATACCTGCGCCGGCACATGGCCCGATGATTTCGTATGTCAGTTCAGTTGCTCGCGCGCATCGATCGAAATCGCCGTCTTGTTTGGATTTTTGATTATTTTAAAAACAGTTTCAAAAGCCCTAATTGTGTTAGTGACAGTTCACAAACGTTCGTTTGATTTAAGTGCAGTTAAACGAGTTTGTGTTTGACGAATTTACGATAATTGCGTTTTAAATAATTTTTCGCTATCAAGTCAGTAGCAATTTAATTATTTATTGTCAACGAGATAAGAGTGATAGTGGTTTGGGCGACATTCCGCAGAGGTGTTCGTATATTTCCTATTAAAGATTTTTTTTAAATTGATGTTGTTTCCGAAATATGATTTGGTCAGCACAGTGTTTATGTCACATTACTTATAAAATTAATAGAAAATAGTTTTGCCTTTTGATACTTGTCGGAAATATTTAACGTTTTACGTGTAGCATTTATTTAACCTACCTTTTGTTTTTTGTTTACATATTAAATTTAAATCGCAATCATAATAACTATGACTCATTATATCCTATGGAAAAATTTTATACAATTATTGTACTTGCTAATTGAATTGGTTAATCACACTCAAATCAATCAATATTATTAATTATAATTGACTAACTTATAAATTTATAATAAATACGTATTACGAGCTAGTTATGGCTGATGTTTGTTTTCATGCTATATTTTTTTGATTTTCTTCTACTAGAGAGGTCATTGAAGATGAACACCTATTTCCTACCTTCAAGCCACGATGGCCGATGGTGTCCGAAGGGTGATCGGAATTTGAGTCAAGAGAAAACTTATGTATGACATATATCCTTGGCTCGGTCATAAGACAACGACAGATACACCACCAGTGAGGTCTTAATTGTCTAGAACTCAGTAGGTATTAAAGTTGGTGTGAAGATATTGTTTCCTACTTTGTGTTGCAATAAATTGTGTTTTAATTGAGAAATATGTTATATTGCAATAATTTATAAAACTACATATCTTTTATTGTTTTGAAACTATTTTAATTGTCGGCACTGCACTGATAATTTAAATCTAGTGATTTGTATGTCTATCTATACATATACTAGGTTTGTATATCTTTATAGAGCGCATTGCAAATTCAAAACAAGATATAACATATCTATTATTATTAAATGTGTATAAGATAGCTACGTAATATATATATTTAAATTAATATCTGGAAATGCACAAAAGACAATTGTTTTAATAAAAATTTTGAAGACCGGCTTTAATAAAAATTTTGACCACTCGGCTATCGTGGCCATCGTGATCAAAAGTTTGTCTATAGTTAAGTAAAACTCCTATGCTGATAAATCATATTGTTATCATTGATTGAACTTTAAATTTTCGTATTAAATAATATCTGATAACATTTCACCAGCCTCGATTGTTATATAAGCTTCAATGTCGCCTAACAGCTGAAACCAATCTTATATCTACGTATAATAATTAATGTTGTTTTAAGTAAATGTTTAGCTTAGGAGTTGACTTATGTGTTTTCTGTACAAACATTTGGATGACCCGAGATATAACGGCATTGCCTGTGCTATTAGAAGGTCATGATCGTTGTGTTTTCTCAATGCCTTAATTGCTTTATGTTTATATTACGAAGAAAGGGTTTGGATATTTTGTTTTTAAATTATTACTACAATGTAGTTTATAGATTGTGTGTTGTATGTTGTTCTGTTCTTAAATGTCGATAATGCTGCATGTTGGGCAGTTTTGTTAACTTTAACGTTCTTTCATGTAGAGTTAAATAGCGTCTATTTCTCATTTATTCATGATGATGTGTAATTATGACGATAGCGTTTGGAGAAGATGGTTTGTTGGTCTGCATCCTATTTACTATTACTTGATGATTCCCTAAATATTTTTTTATTTTCACGCATTCCCAACACTGTGAAGTCTGCGGTCTAGACAATTTAGTCCATTCGATTCACATTTCTACGGAGAGTTTTCGCGATAACCTGTCAAGTGGTGACCACCAGCATAGTGTTTTGACCGGAGATTCAAATCATACATTCGCACAAACTGATTGTATTTGAGCCTTCTTTATTCGAATGAACTCCGGTCTTCTGATTCTGTCCCGACCACTACTGCCTCGGCTCTAAAATCATTCTTTCTTTATATATATATATATATATATATATATATATATATATATATGTATATATATATATATATATATATATATATATATATATATATATATATATATATATATATATATATATATATATACATATATATATATATATATATATATATATATATATATATATATATATATATATATATATATATATATATATATATATATATATATATATATATATATATATATATATATATATATATATATATCTATTTCGGAAACCTCTTGTATCTTATACGCTGTCACTATGTATTATGAATTGACATTAACAGTATTTGATACATCCGCTCTGTAATTACAATTAAGCACATCAAACATGACTGCTATGAAACTTTGAAGCAGTTCCTTGTTAGGTAATTCTTTATCAATTTCTGGAGAGTATCCGGCACTCAAGTGTTCCCTGCCGGATGGTAACGATTAATTTTGTATCCCTCAGTTCCGACAACGAGGGCAAAAAATATTACGTACACCGCTCTAATATTTTTTTCGGGGCGTTTATTTAGGTCTTCCCTAAGGAAATTGTTTAAATTTATGATCTTAGTGGTATAAATGGCCTTCTAGTGTCTAAGATTTAAAGATCATCTAAAGTAAAATATATTATAAACATAATTTTTGAAGTTGGTACTTTGTAATTTTGTTCATGAAACTTTAATTAATAAATGAATAAAATATTTATTAAAGTCCATTTGCCGAAGTACCTCATTTTCGTTTACCATTCTTCTTCTTACAATTTCATTTTTATATTAAATAAAATGTAAAAGTAATTGGCCAATTAATCTTTTCACTTTATCTATATTAGTTTGTCGACTGGTTTTATGTAAAAGGCTTTAACGCTATTCAGATTTCACAAAAGTATTTTTGATCGATTGTCAATAATGGTAAAATATGGTTTGCGAGAGTTGAAAAAATCTTCTATAGGTTATTTAATGTTTTTAAGTTTTGTTTGGCTTAATGTTAAGCCAAAATACTATTTTTAAACTTACTCATTTGTTTCTATTCATGCTAACATTAAAACTTACAGATGGTTAAATTAACGACATAGTGATTCCATTAGTTTCTTTGTTTTGTGAGAAACGCTTTAAAGTAAACGAAAATACAACTCGTTTTGTATCGCGTATAGAGTCGTATATAGTAGCCTCAGAAGAAGGTAATAATAACAGCTGTGTATACTTTTCAAGCCGCAGCTCAGTAAGGTTTTGTTTATCTTTATATATACCCACAAATAAAGTTTAAGCGACAGTAAGGAAACTACTGACAATGAAAACGGTCCCCCGCGAGCGAACGACGCAGATGTTAGACGTAATAGATAAAAAGACTTAACGAATGACCACGTGATGGTTCTACATGCGGGCGAGGATAAGGATCGAACAAATGACAAGCAATTTGTCGTTATAAATGTTATTATTTACGTTTATTACCGCTTATTTGGTATCGCCTATTTGTTAGATTCTGCTTTCGAAGTTGAGGGACGGGTTCGAAAGGAATATGCATGTTTTTGTTCGAGTTTGTGTAATGTGTGTGTGTGTGTGTGTGATTAATAATTTATTATATTTTAATAAGAATAGAAATTTGTCAATACTTCGTATGTAACTCATATTATTTTCTCGGCTTTAACTATAACGAAAAAAGAAAAAAATGTGCTTATTAATACTATACTGATATTTATTTTACAGTTATGCTATCATAGTTTTCTTACGATTTTGTATTTCACGTTTACACTTTAAGATATATACACATAATCATATTTTACACGTATGATAAACTACATAAAGTGTGCTTCGTATTTACTTTTAAAATTTTAACGACCAAAAAACTTTAATACATCATTTCATAACAAGCATAATTTGACGATAAGCTTTTACGGTAAAAATTTATGAATCTTGCACAAAAGTCTGTTCTTATGTGTGTCAATGTTTAGTTGCATGGACTGCTGAGTTGCCTGTCACAACCTTTCTCATTATAGTCATTTTGAATTCAATAGGAAGCACGCTTCGTAACTTCGCATGTCACTGTCTATTAGCTTTAAAGGAGCTATAGACCAGTGTGTGTAAATGTGTAACACATTTGTATGTACGATAGGTATTCTTTCTTTGATACTTTTAAAACGGTGGGATAAATAAATATCAATTATAGTAATTTGTATCTTCCTGTTGCTAGTCAAAAGAAAAACTAGGCAATGTACTAACTTCATGAACTTAGTCTTGGGCTTATACTCCAGGTCATATTTCAAAGCTCAGTGTTGCTCAGTACGCCTAGAAATATGCTTTGCTTGGCCTTCCTCTACGCGATAGTATTTGCAACATAAAGAAAGCATTATGAATCATAAAGATCCTTGAAATACATACATTTTATAATGAAAGCAAACGTCTTATAAAATTATAAGAGGAAATGAATGTCAAACAGAGGAACATTGATAAAATGGATGACGTTCTAGCATTAGAGCGATTGCGGCATATTTACATTATTCCTTGGCACACAGAGTGAAGCAACATCTTTTATCAGAGTTTCGCCAGCGGATGCAATATGTCGAGGTATTTAACAAACAAAGAAGAAGAAATATACTAGATATGTGCCAGGAAAAGTATCAGCAATGCACATCCTCATACTATAGTTTCTTAAAACGTGTACTTATATTTGGCCCCAGTCATATTACGTAATACTGAATAAGCACCGGAGAAAAATGTGTCGAAAGGATTTTATTGTCCAGACCTCTGCCTATGCCAATATGGGAAAATGCTTATAGATTTATTTATCTATTTGGGGATATAATGTTAATGATGTAATGACATTATAAATGGTAACAAAAGTAATGTATCAGCTATCATGTAGCCCCAAACATCCTCATGGTGGACAAAAACTACGTCTTTAAGTGAAATTGAAATATCTTCACGCAATTCCCAATACAGGGGTAGACAGAGGTCAAGTCTAGACAATTAAGTCCCTTTGACCCACCTTCCACCGAAGATATTTTCGGGACAACGTGACAGGTGGTGAGCCTGTCGCCGTCTTTATGTCCAAGCCAACGATGAAATTCGTACATAAGTTTTTGAAAAACTTATTGGTACTGCCACCCGGGGATCGAACTCGGGTCTCTCGACTCGAAATTCCGACCACCCAACAACTATATAAACAGTGCTGTGTATTTATCATTGTTGGTATCGCCAAAAGTTTTAGAATATTTCGTAGTTATTTAAATATTGCCATTCAGTAATGAAATAACAAATGTTTCTTGCCATATCACATCATATTATAAAGAGAAAAGGTTTGTGTTTTCTATGTTTGTTTGTAAATGATAATTAAATTTATAATTATTGATAATCACTTTACAATTAAATTATCAGAAAATAATATGGACTGTATTTTATTTCCACCGAAATTGGAGGCGCTTAGGAAAGATGTCATTATGTAACTCAAGGTATCAAAAGTTCCATTATAAAACTAACTATTGGCTAACTATTTGGCTGCGAAAACTATTGATGATACATAAATTTCTAGCATTCATCATTACTCACGAAAAAGTCCGCATGGCTTGTAGTTGAGTCAGAATAACCGCTTTTTGGTCAAATAAGGCCATCAAAACAACGGTAGAATCAGAATAAACAAATGACACGTGCGAAACCGGACCAGATCATTAGTATTACACAGAAATAAATTTCACAATTTATAAAATCAGATCAAATGACGACCCGATACCCGAAAGTGACCATGCTTAGGAGGCTCAGGGCTTCACGTTCATATCCCGCTTGGGGCAAACATTTGTGTTTTGAATACTAATGTTTGTACTCGAGTCATGGACGTTTATATGTATTTATAAATATTTTGTATGTAAATCTATATAAATTTAAAATATATTGTACCGTCAACTTGGACAGTAAAGATGGCTCATCTGTCACGTTATCGCTTAATAATAATAAAATAAGCTTCGGTGAGAAGTGGTTCGAAGTGTTTAGACCTTTGCCTACCCCAGTAGAGGAAACTGCGTGAAGACAAAAAAATCTCTAAAACCACATGTTAAATTTAACTTTACTTACATCTCAAATTGTAAATTATGCGACTAAATGAGAACATAATTTCCATCATTATTCGTCACAAAAATTCACACGATATGACATTCAACACAATAACAATACAACGCGTTAACACTACGCTCTCATTTTATCATTACAATTAAATGATGATTCAACACCGACCAGTAATTTTTGAACTCCCATTCCATCCTCCGTCCAAACATTATTGTACTCTATGCGATGAATAGTGTACTTTGTTATTGTTCTAATTAAAGCGGTCGTTTGCTGCCCTCCAAATGAACTCCGCTGGTATATTATGTGATATCACAAACACCATATAGGTCAAGACCTTCGGTTTTAGTGGTTATTTTTTTACGAAAGTGGAAAATAATTCTAATGATAATGATCCTTGCTAATAATTTTTTACAAATCACGTTTTATTTATGAGAACCAAACTCATTAGACTTTGAATAAAGGATATTGACAAGCAATATTTGTAATCTATGCATAAATTTATAGACGAATAATGGCTTTATTTTGAAATCACGCATGAAAAAGGAGAAGCTCCGTAAGTCGTAAAATGTTTAAATCTTTTACAAAGAGCACTACAATTAATCTAGGTAAATTAATCTACGATCAATTTGTAGTTTATATCTACGTATAAAATATATGATAAGCAATCAAATATATGATAGGCAATCTTATTAATTTTTACAAACTATAAAATTACATGTTCCGCTTATCTCTCGTCTATTTTGTATCTCGTCATCATTCGCAAATTACAGTTTTCAATAGATTTTTAAGAGCTATTAGGCTATAAACGGATGTCATCTGTCTCCGTTCTTTCTACTTGACCATTTGTCCTATTCCATTAGACGAGGTTCATTATGAATCTGAACTCTGACGTTAATTACTTAAGGTCCATTGTTATTGTTCCTCTATGTCTTTTTCATTCGTTAATTTTAGCAGCCTAATCCTTCACTCAATTGCTTGATTGCAACAATTAATCGCAATTGAAAGGAATGTAATGACTTCCTACATTATGTACCAACAATATATAATTTTAAAGATTTTTTTATTGTTTACTAAAAAAAAAATTAAATCTTATCACATATTATTGGTCCGTCTATCAATGTATAAAATACTATGATTAGATTACCCCATCGGATAGACTGAATAGTTTAAAACGGTTAGCTTTGATATTCAAAGTTGATAGTTATTTAATTTTTTCACTAAAAACTTGCTCTTGTCTTTGCAACATAATTTGATTTGTAATTGTAATGCTACCTATGAAGGTCAGAAAAATAATGTCAGGGTTACTACCAGCGTAATACATTGTAGTTCTTTGAAATGCTTACGACCGTCTTATTTTAAGAATTTCTCCATCATAATGTCGTACATGAGCAAACAAAATTTATTATATGAACGTAAAAAATATTTTATGTTTAAAATTGCGAGGTGTTGATGTTTTATATAGTAGTAGTGGGGTTATAGGACACAGACTAAAAGAAAATTTCTTATGTTTTATTTGTTAAACTAACATGTAAAGTATTTATATATTTATATTCCAAATTCTTATTGGCGAAAATAAAATACTATTATGTTTATTATTCGACCAAACGTTTTTTAATCATGTAAGAAATCGAGGTTTGTAAAAAATAATGTAATAAATGTAATAAATTATTATATTAAGCATGTTTTCTAACTTATGGTTACAATATTGGCCACAATATTCTTCCGTATTCACATCCTATTAACATATAAATTATTCATTCACATTTTAAAATTAGAAACTGTGAATTCATTTCCCATGCAGCAACATAATTAATCGCTTCCAAATTTAGTAGTCACGAAATGTTAAACCGTAGTTCAAAGTTAATTTTATCTTTTTGACAGTTATGTAAGTAACTAATTATAGTATTTTAATGTGAACGCTTTTAATGTTAACTTTTCCTCGTAATGTATCCAATTTGGATGAGATTTCGGTGTAAGCTTTTAACCTTATAACTTTTATCACCAATTATTATTATTCCATTGTCGCTACCATAATCATCCTCATCTTTACTATCACCTTAATTGTCATGTTTACGAATAACAATATTCGTCGTTTTTGACGTAACAGAACGATGATTAAGTGCTCAAGTGCTAATAGATGATGTGTTTTCGTTTTTTTTTAATTTAAGTGAAGACGAACGAATGAACGTTTCCTAGGCAAATTTTAACCACCATAATTAGCACCTGATGCCTGTGTAATTCATAGCTACGCGCTAGATTTGTTTCTACGAAGTAACAGGAAGTGCGGACAACTAATATGTAAACTCGGTACAATTCTAACTCTATTTGATTAACGTGTCTACATGGGCGCAAATATTAGTCACAGTAGCAGCTGCCGGGTTCATATCTAAATACATTCGTTGATATTGAATACTAGCTTTTCGCCTGCGGATTTGCCCGCTTGGAATATAAGGGAAACTTATAAGAAACCTATTTACCAACTGCCATAAGTACAACTTCAAAAATGACAAGTTTCGTGTCCAAACTTATATCCCCATTTTCAATATTTTTAAAGGAAAGGAAAACAATATATAAAATTCATCAAAGTGATGAATTTTATATATTGTACTTAACATTACCCTTAAATTAGGAACTTATTACTGGAACAGGCTAGAAGAAATACCCAAAAGACAATCATACAAAAACGTTATGGTCAATTTAAATGTCTTTATTTAGACAGTACAATAAGTTTTTAAAAACTGAACACCGGGTTTCCTTCATATTGTTCAGAAATTACCTGACGATTTCTTTTAATATTTTGTACAAAAGCCGAATATCCGTAACGATAATTGTAAGACTCAGGTAGTTTTATAACAAACCGAAGACTCAGATAGTTCTTTCCAAAAGGTACTTGAGCAAACAAAAATTGGGACGGAAGATGTCTTATCTTATCTTGTACAGAAGATAATGAAAGGGACTAAACCTATATAATATTAGACCAAAAAACTTGATTCTTTCTTGATGAATTCGGAATTATGAGATTTAGAACTAAGTAGAATCTTTTCAATTAATATTATTATATTTTCACGCATAGTCCCTGGAGTCGCCGAAGAGTACAGATCGCCAAGATCCTTTATACAGGTGGCGCTTCTTTCCAATTCTTTATTTTGTTCATACGCCTAGATGTCCGAATACTCTTCGAGATAGTAATCCCACCATCTGTTTGTAGTGTCAAGAAAGAGGTTGGTAAAATCTAATTCAGATATTACACGGCACACAATCTACATTCTAATGACAATCATTGCCTTCCTCTTCATAGTCTAAAAAAATCTGTTTATCTATCTGCGGGTATATGTGTAGACTTTTCTAAATCTATGATTCTATGTCTGTGATATAAATCTTTAAATTGATAGACCTCAATACCGCCCTGTTCTATAATCTCGTTAAATATTTAAAACAATACATTCGTGATTAGTACCAGTTAACTTTTTACGTCTTGCTATAGGTTCAGCGTCCGGTATTGTATAAGAGTTCATTCTATTTGTGCGCACTAAAGAATGTAAAGTCGGTTGTTATGCAAATAGGGACGATTACATTTGTATGTGCCTCCGTCTGTGACGCAACGTCTCTTGCATGACGACGTGTATAGGGATACCACCTTACCCGAACGATTTCAGACTGTAGGCAACGTATCATATTTTTAAGAGCTCTAAGGTCCCCAAACGTAGTGGTGTTAATCTTTCCTTCTCAGGTCAAAAAGTGCAAATTGTTGAAGAAATTGTAATGGTAAATTTGAGAAATACCCAATAGGAACCTAACTAAAGGCATATCTGGTCAGTCCCTAACTATGATTCTTTGAAATTTGGCGACTAAGATAAAACATCAGAGTTGTTACACTGCTCTTTAATGGATATGGGTAAGAGTGAGACTTTAAACTATAGGAATCCTAGGCAGAGAAAAAAAAAATTATCGCTGGGTTCTTTTTTCTTTAAGACCTTTGAGATGGGCTGTCTCGTTCCCTCAAGCTCTGGTGAAAAGGGGATCGAAAGGACTTAATTGTCTCGACATTGACTACACTAGTATTGGCGTTGTTAATAATATGTAATTTAAAACTTTTTTCATGAATCACCCTAAATTAATATAAAGCTTCTATAGATTCATTGACGTAACGAATATTCTTATTGAAATCTTCCAAATTATTTGATTTGGCTCGCTAGGAATTTAGGACAATAATTAGTTTGCTATAGGTTTAATAGCCTATGAAAAAATAAAATAAAAATTAACTGTCGTTGTTTCATTAATTCCTTAAACAGGAGGAAAGATGGTAACCATATAGGGAACGTGCGGGCGCGCAGCTCGAAGGGAAACTCCAGCTATTAACGATTTGTTTGACAATTTCACTGTTCAGAAGTTGGTATGCAGCGTTATACTTTTCTTGTTTATATTTAACTTTTTCCGGGTTGAGTTTATTTGAAAGGATGACCCATTGACTTACTTTACCTAAGTGATTCTTTAATATTTATTTTTTAATTATTAAAAAAAATAATTTTGACTTTGTTTACAGAATATTGTATGGTTTTATTTTTTAATTAATGCGATACTTGAATAAAAAACCACAGTAATAGGTAGCTTTCGGAGCTCGTGCTTACTGATACCCAGTAAGTTTTAGTAAGATGGTATGGAGTATGATTTTACTTTAATGTGTCCCTTACGACATCTTTAGCAAGGAAAGGGGTGGTCTATTCTTACACCAATCTGCAACAACTACGAAATACAGACAGATGGAAATTCAATATTTATACTATGTCCAGACTTAATTAGAAACCGAGAAGAGCAAGCTGTTCATTACTAATTTAGAGTATTTCATCATAATATTAGTATGATAATTACAATAATCCCTTAATCGATAGGTACGAATTATTATAATAATATATATTTTGAAAACCAACTGTTTATGGATGCGTCAAACGTCCTCGCGCAGAACGCCTTATAAAACGACTAAAATGGCGGCATCAAGGCGCCGGCGTCGTTTCCAATCTTTTTGTTCCTTAGCGAGCACATTGTGCGGCGCCGGCGCATACACCACGCCTCAATTGAATACTGCATTTATTCAGGTTCCACTCATGTAGTCAAATGTTTCCTGATCTAATTTTGTGTAACGTACCAATAATTCTATATAGCAAACGTGTGGTAATGGTAATTCTAAATGACATTTAAATATATATTTTATATACAAAATTAATAAAAAGATATATATTATCTACACGTTGTACTAATACCGGGGTAGACAGATATATCACCTCCTTTTTTCTCTTATGTGTAGTAAGTGGGAGACTAGGTTAATAGCCTTGAAAATTCTATTGGCTACCGACAGATCGCGGGACGGGCAGTTGCATCTAAGGTGCAAGGTGTCAGATTCTGAAATCGCCAATTACTTTGCCAATTGTTACGATTTACACAAATCCTGCCTTTCTGACGCGATTAGTTACACTTGATAGAGAATACCCAATAACATTCTACATTTTCGTAATTCTTAAAAATGTATTCAATATATTAAATATATAAAAATTTTTTAAAGGTCTCTGTTTATTTGTAACAAATTTCGTGATTAAAAGTTTAAAGATTTCATGGCTAAACAATCGAACGAATCTCGATACGAGTCTGACAAGGAGATAGTGTATATCATATTGATGGACATCAGAAACTTAAATAACATGTTTTCATCATGAAATTATGAAATGTTATCTTGAATATGAACAAAGTCTTAGATAATAAATACGGAAGTTTTATACAATTTTGGAAATTATGTAATCTTCTAAAGATAAAGGGTAGAGAGATGTTTTGTCTTATGAAAATATTTTTAGACAAAGTGGTTGATTCCTCTCACTTCACCCTCTTCTCAGTGATCATTGTATCCTCTACAGTCTCAGCTCTCTCTCTCTCTCTCTGTATGTGGTTGGCTGGAAGAAATCGCTTTTAAGCGATAAAGCCGCCAATTGTACCTTAATTTAATTTTTGTATTTCGTTTGTTGTTATTTAATGTTTGGTGGGTTATTTAATAATTGGGACAATAAAGCATATTTCATTCATTAATTCCTTCTGCCTAGGATTCGTCAAAGTTATAAGTAAGAGATTTGACACAACTCTTGTGTTCCAGTTTGAAAGGTATATAGAGCAGGTGTAAATACTAAATATTATTTTTTTCCGTTCTGTGTCTAATTTGCAAACTTAACTAGAGTACAATAGTCTATTATACGAATGAATGACAGTTGTTTTAATGCCTATTTTTATTTGTATATTTAAAAAGAAAAATAGAGATATAAATATAGATCGGTTTTGTATATAAAGTGAATATTACAAAGAAGATTGGTTTTGATATTTCTGTAATAGCTTCGAAATCAATACGATTGGAGCATATTAAGTGAAAGTGAAGTTGTACTGAAATGCGATTTGAATTGTTTTTGTATAATTCTGAACGAAATCGTAAGCGTTTTAAGACTTAAAGCTTTCATTTCTACCGGTTTCCCTTAGACCGCATCTTCTTAATTTTAGAAACACAAATTCTTATACTAATAAAAAGGCAGACTAAATTTAAGGAGAATGTAACCATTACATTTTACCATTAATATTTTCCAACAATACATAAGTTCACTTTTAAAATAATCACTTACGATTTTTGAAGCAGAAAAATAAAATATGACTAGTGGCAATCTTCATCGTCTAATTTTTCTCGGAGTTTGACGTATCAAAGATTACTCTCCCCGGCAAGAAATCTTTAACTTTCTTAAAATCACTCTCTAAACACTCAATTTTTTCGCCGTATTCTTAGGAGCAGTTATAAAACGTCTATTTAACTAAATATCAGTTGCCCGCCCGTGTAGATTCTTTTTTATTAATAAATTGCCTTTTTTGGACTTCCATTTAATTAAAAACAGGGTTACATTAGCGTTCATAATATTAGGTTTGGACTAGTATGGATTCACTGTAATTTACTTTGTCATTGTAACTTGCCGTCCAAACTAATTAACGATGAAAGTCTTTCCTAACGTTGTTTTTTTTTACATAAATTCGATTCTCTGTAGAAATAACTCAAATTGGAGTGTTTTTTCTGAGGTCAAAATAACATTTTTTTATATGAAAGCATATACGTTACTTATAATAATAAAAATAATAAAATATTTCATCTCTATAACTAAAAAGAGGGTATTATGATTTCAAACTAAAATATAAGAGTTCATCGATCGAAGTTTAGTCTGTTATAGTATACTTAAACGATACAATAAAAATGTCTTTAGTTAATTGCTGAACAACCGACGAATTATTTGGCTATAAAAATACAAAAAACGTAATGTATTATCATTTATTTATTAATCGGCTGTTTAAATTTTGTTATCGCATAAAATTTTAAAGTTACGTCCCTTTCGTAATTAGTAAAAAAGATAAAAACAACATAACTTACATATAAAACACAATTTTATGTGTCCTCAGTAAATTTTATGTTTTAATTGGAGGCATGTTGGATAAAATAAATTCAGTTATCGATCGATAATATCTCTAATTAGTTATGTTGTGAATTTGGACTAGTCAAGTTTGAGTTGGATTCTCTATAAATGACGTATTACGCGTCAATCGCGAAGGACCCTTTTTCGTGGAAAGTTTTGAGGGAGGCCTATGTTTAGCAGTGGACTCTTGATAGGTTGTAAAGAAGAAGAAGGAGAAATTACGTATTTATGTATGATGACATAGGCCCGTGTATGAAGAATATGATGAATTTGAAAGAAGGAAAAGTGGTATGCATGGAGCGTGGCACTTGGCGATCTGTTCTCTCTGACTATCCCCGTCAAATTGAATATTGTTATTCTGTATTTCTATTTGGAAATAAATTAACTTTTACAGAATTTGTCAAGGCAACATCTGTCGCTTCGAAGTGGCTCTAATTACTGAACTATCATGTCACTGGGATCGGGAGAAATTATAATCTTTTTGATATGCCTCGTATGCCAGCCACTACAGGACTCCCTCATTGAAGGTTTTTCTATAATTACCAAGCTTGGCAAACAGATTGGCTATCACATCACCAGACAATTCGCACCTTAGATGCTATTGCCCACCGGTCTTTCGAATTTCGATGTTTTTCCATTCCGCCATCACCTACAACATTTTGAAAGCTTCTTTCCTTATTTACACCCACGGGAAGAAATCCTTCGGCTTTTTCTCCCCCTAGCTGTTGTGTGTCCGATAACAACAGATTTATAAAATTAAACTTTTTTTTGGAAGCTGTGCCTCTCTGACCTACTTAAAAACATTAGCGCCACAGACTCTAAAGCTCAAACTGAGTTAACACTTACCCTGGCTTACGTAAAATGCTAATGAGTGGAGCTGTAGTCACGAGCCCGCGCTTTCCCTGTGCGTAGTTACCAAATATACGTAAACAAATTCCGGATATTTTATTTAAAATATTTTTAGAGCTAAGTGGCTATATCAGCTACTTTAAAAAAGGAAGTTATCAATTTGTCATGTATGCTTATTGTGTCATTGGAACTGCACCATATTCACTAATGTTTATTCATTAGGGCTTCCAAAGAGAAATAAAAAAAAATAAAGGGGTATGGAGGTTGTTGCACTTAATGGTATAAATCGGAGATTGGTGCAGTAATTCAAAATAAATATGGCCCCCAAATGAATCGGTTTATTACTATATAACTGGTTAACCCTATAATATACCGGCATTAAGTAGGTAAATATTATGTCATTTCCGGAGTTTTAATTGTTTGTGTGTGCAGTAGGTCAGTGTGTCCGAATATATCACAAATTCTTGTTACCTCAAACCCGTCCCGTTAAAAGGTCCTTGCCAATTAAATGCATGTAACGGCGCAGGCGTGCTCTCGTGACAATGTTTGCTGTTATTGTCTTTAAATCGGGCACGTTTTTTTAACCGAGTTTTTTTAAACATTTTATCATTTCGAGGCAAAGGTTCATGTGCTTTACAGACCATTGTTTTTTATATTCGCGGAATCGTGAAAAGGAAATGTTATCAACACCTGTTGAAATATGAAGTTTAAGTGAAGTGATAAATTTTAATAAATACTTGTTTGTACTTGAAATTTCTGCGGGTTCTTTTCCATTTTTTGGTATATAAAGCCTCTGTTCCTCCCCGGACCTTCAATGGAACAAGTCTAAATCCGTTTAGCAAATTCATGTTCAAGGTCTCTGCCACAGGAATCGTGCATTTCCCGTAATATAAAATGTTCTAAATGGCCATCATCTTTGCATGATTAAATCTCTTTGCATGACTTGACAAACTTTTAAAGATAAAAAATTTAAACTTGTTTGTAAAGTTAGTCGGTTAAGATTATTTTATCTTCATGCATTATACCTCCATGCAAAATAGCCAAGTGCATATCGTCTACCCCTGTATTGGGAATTGCGTGAAGATTATGTATAATGCATTTACCAAGAAGGGGAATAGACTTAGGTCTAGACCATTAAATCTATTCGACCCTGTCTTAACCTAAGCTTATTTACGACTACGTGACAGTTTGCGTCAGTTTTTCTAAAAATAATTTTATGTATTAGAGAGTTAAGACATTGATTAACAGAACATTTTGTAATACAATGTTCTACATAAAACCTGTCAAAATATAACAAGAGGACAGGTTGGAGTGGACTAGAAGTGTGTACACTTAAAGAGCTGCTGTCTTGAGTGTTGACTCTGCACCCACAGCTACAAAACCGTATGAAATAAGATTTTGTTTGATTTAACAAAAAAGACACTCTAATCTTATAGTCGTGTCGTTGGGTGTCGATTCGAGATGGGAGACTCGATACATTATTATTATTATTTTTCTGTTCGCTTAGACGTTAAGACAGCGATAGCCTCGCCACCTATCACCTTGTATCAAACAAGCTTCGTTGAAAGATGGATGCAAACACAGTTCTGGGAAAATGCATGAGGATAAAAAAGTATTTGCATGTTTATAACGCGACAAACGTATGTCAGTTATTTCGTCTACACGAAATGACGGTTACAAAAAAATGCATATTTCGAGCGAGCACGTGTCGGCTGTTGTCCCACCCAAATTTAATGTCTTTCGTTAGTCGTCCAGAGGTTCGGTTTATTTATCTCCTCGTCTATAATAAATGTAGGTTTTGTCACAATGTTTTGCAATTATAATTTATTGTTATTTATGTCTTTTTTCGTCTTTCTTTGGCCTCATATTTATAACCTGATGTGTGTAATTTTATTCTTGAATCTTGTCCTGGTAATATTGTCATCGCGTCATTTGGTAAAAAGAGATGGATTAAATAAAAAAAAAAATATCTTCACGCAATTCCCAATACAGGGGTAGACAGAGGTCAAGTCGAGACAATTAAGTCCCTTTGACCCACCTTCCACCGAAGATATTTTCGGGACAACGTGACAGGTGGTGAGCCCGTCGCCGCCTTTATGTCCAAGCCAACGATATTCGTACATAAGTTTTTGAAAAACTCATTGGTACTGCCACCTGGGGATCGAACTCGGGTCTCTCGACTCGAAATTCCGACCACCCAACAACTCGGCTATCGTGACTTTATGGATGGATGATGATGGATGGATTAAATAAATGACAATAAAACTGACACTGGTGGGCTTTGAACCTGCAACCTTCGACGTATGGTGCTCTTTATTCCGAGCCACTAGTTTTAAACATACTATGTAATATATCAATATGTTCAAGAATAGGAGAAAGGAAATTGACTTTCAAAATTGGAAATCTAAATTTAAAGTATGCGAGCCATAATTTAGAAAAGTAATTTGTCTGTCTGTCTACAGGGTAAGGAAATTTAAAATCTATTTTAGTTTCCCCAATTCTGGTTGGAATTGACATTCCTTCAGTCTATGTTTGGCGATCTTAATAGTTTAGGACGCGTCAATGTACATATTTGTATTTGTGAATAAGCATTTATGCGATACTTGGCTTTTGGATTTATATAAGTGGGTTATATTTTAAAGAGTCACGATAGCCGAGTGGAATTTCGGAAGGTCGGAATTTCGAGTCGAGAGACCCGTGTTCGATCCCCAGATGCCAGGCTCATACCAATTGGTTTTTTCAAAGTAATTACGTACGAATTATATCGTGGGCTTGGACATTGAGGTGGCGACGGGTGCAACACCTGTCACGTTGTTCAAAAAATATCTTCGGTGGAAAGTTTGTCGAAACGACTTAATTGTCTAGACCTCAGTTTGGCACTGAGTTGGGAATGGCGCGAAGATATTTATTTATATTTTAAAAAGCTCAACTGTTTTCCACCCGTAGCCTTTGTCGATATAACATGACGAAGGCTTTATATATATATATATATATATATATATATATATATATATATATATATATATATATATATATATATATATATATATATATATATATATTCACGATAGCCGAGTGGAATTTCGGAAGGTCGGAATTTCGAGTCAAGAGACCCGAGTTCGATCCTCAAGTGGCCGTACCAATCAGTTTTTCTAAAACCTATTTATAAATTATATCGTTGGCTTGGATATAAAGACGGCGACGGGCTCACCACCTGTCACGTTGTCCCGAAAATATCTTCGATGGAAGGTGGGTCGAAGGGACTTAAATGTCTAGACTAGATCTCTGTCTACCCCTGTATTGGGAATTGCGTGAAGATATTTTATTTTTATATAAGGCTTTATATGCCAAGATAAGACATATATACAGTACAGTATGTTTGAAAGATGACATTTTTTTAAATTTTTATAAAGCCATAAACTTAGGCAACCAGATAGTCTAGCTGGCCTGCAAAGTTCGGGCTTGCTGGTTCAAATACCGTTACGGTAAAAAATTTGTATGATGAGAGTGAATGTTAGAATTAGAATTATTTATTTCCAAAAATGTGGTGGTTACAATCTTGTCAATTATCCAATAATAGTGTCACACATTTTGCCATTAATGGCGTAGAAATTTTTAATTTATATAATAAAAGTAGAAATTAAAGTTGAACAATGTCAAATATATAAAATTAGTAAATTATGTCCTTTAGCCCTTGTTGTATTTTGTTTGTACTCGAGTCATGAATATAGATATATAGTAGTATGGTGTTGTTGGTATTGTATTGTTTTGTATTCTAAGAACACGTTACGTTCATCATCTCAATTGAAAAGTGGGTAGAAAGGATTAACTAAATCGTTTAGACGTTTGACTACCCCTATTGGGAAATGCGCTAAGATATAAAAAATTAAAAAAAATATCAGATCAAAAGGGATTTAAAAGTTCAACTGACACTGGAGAAATACAATGATTCGTAGTTCAGAGCACAGCCACAAAAGCGCGCAGTTTGCGTGGAGGCCTGTCGTGACAGACAGGTTTTTTATCTTCACTTGTTTCTCAGTACAAGGGCAGGCAGAGGTTTGGTCAATTTAATTATTCCAATTTAGTTAACCCATATTTCACCGATTTCTTAAAAATATCTCATTTATCTTATTTAAATTGTAAAGTATTTTTAACTTATTTAACTTTAATATCAACACATTTGCATTTACACTTTGAAATACATTCTGTATTTTAATGCGCTATACAGGCTCCAGTTTACGTTTTATCGGCCATAAACCTAATAAACTACTACTGAAACTATCCAGAAATTGTTTCTTGTTAAATGAGGGTAATGGGATGGGACGCCATAACCCTAGCGATCCAAGATAGCGCCGAGGTCGGGTTACTAAAAAATAATTAAACGATGGTTTACAACGTTTACATAAAGGGCACCATTTTAAATTTATGTTCCACAAACCAAGATTATTATGAGAATTAAAACAAAGATCCTATCCTCTTCTAATTTCAAAGAATTGTATGACATTATTAAACAGTAAGTTTATACCATGTTTTCAGTTCTGTAGATAATACCATTTGTGCTGTTTGTATTATTTAATAACGACATAAGTATTATGATAATGATAATGATAATGATAATTTATTTGTTAAAACATGTGTAAAGAAAGCTGTTACATAATATTTAGGAGTAATGTCCAACATGTCTTTGCCTTGTGTGGCGTACAAATACTAATTATTTCAAAATTACAACGTACTGTTAGAATATCTTGTCTTACAAATTCATGTCAATAAATAATTTAATTCATGTGAATAAAAAAAAATACAGAGAATCAAATTGTCAAAAGTAATAAGTTAAATATTAAAAAGTAAACAGTTTAATGGATTATCGTACGTCATTCTTGAAATCAAAATCTTAAATGTCATTCTTCAATTGTCAAAATCTTCATTAAATTTATCATTTAAAAAATCGTTAATATGGTAATAACATTTTTCAATCAGGAATATTCGGAGCCTTTCCTTGAAACTTTTCATGTTTAATTCTTTTATGTTTTTTGGAATTTTGTTATAAATAATTGGAGCCATGCAAAACACTCTTATGCATAACCGCTGTTCTGGCTCTGCGAATGCATAGTCTTGTATTGTCACGTCGATTGCGATTGTGGACATCTGATAACTTCTGAAATTTATTTGAATTACTCTTTACAAACACAGCAGTCTCAAGTATGTAAAGTGAAGTAAGCGTAAGTATTTTATTTTCTATAAAATAACGTCGGCAACTATCAATTTTCTTAACCTAAATATTGACCTGATGCATCGTTTTTGTGCTTTAAAAGCTAATTCTTTATAAGTTGAATTTCCCCAATTACTTAAAAATTTATTAATTAATTAAAAATACACCATTTACATACATACATACATAACGGCCTATTAAAGTCCACTGCAGGACATAGGCCTCTCCCATAGGGAGGATTTGCCATAATCGCCTCGCTTGGTAAGCGGAATGACGATCGCAGTACCAGACCACTGACGCTGCTACCCATCTTCGGTCTGATAATTTAGATCTGATATTTTTTAGATATGGTTATCCCGCCACCTATTGGTTGCCATATCGATATTCAAGGCTGTTTCCCTTAATCGCCTCGTACGACATCTTCGGGGAGAATGGGAGTGGTAATATTCTTGCGCCGTTACCACCAGAAACTTTATTTTTTTTGTATACATTAGATGCTATCTTCATAATATTAAACTACACTGTATGCGTACATTGTTTATACTTCACGCATTTTTTGACCACTTGTAAATCGTATTACGTGTCGGCCGAGTGGCTTACACACCGGTTTCCATGGTGTCGCCAGCTCTTTGGTCCCAGGTTCGATTCCCAGACGGGCCAATGTAGAAAACCACTACTTCTTTCTACATGGTGTCGGGTCTTTGGTACCTTTATTGTTTCTGATTTCATAAAACAAATTCTTTAACTACTTATTTTGGGATCACTACAATGTACGTGATGTTGTATCTATATATGTATGTCTGCATTGATGTAATATAAAATTAGGAAATATAAAATATGTCGTGTAATTCGATGGGTATAGTGTACTCTTCACTGAGACATGCGGTCGTGATCCATATGTACAAAAAAAATGCTTTTTTTATATTCAAGCGCAGATGCGGTATCAATGCCACATGTTACGGCCTTTAAGTAAATAAACGTTCCCCCTTTCTTGAATCTATACGATGACTGCTGAACCCATAACTTTATTTTTTTTTAAATTGATGGGCAAATGATTATACTTATCCTCAAATCATCACTAAAGGTAGCAGTGCTGCGTGCGTGTTGAGATTTCTATGAGTTATTATAAATAAAATCGTAGGAGCATAATCTCTACGGGGTTATGGATTTCACACGTGTTTCTATTATATTATGTGCTATTCTTATATTCCATTTTTATTCTTGTATTTTTTATATTACCTTAGAACGCTTTATACTCTAACTAGAGTACGGTACGCAACTTGTAATAATAAATATAAGGCATTTATGGCGTCCCATTGCTTAAACTTGGCATACTTATCTATACTTCACTTTAGTCTTAGATGACAAATTTCATTCTCATCACTTCTCTCAACAAATTGCCTGATCTACTTCGCAAGTAATGAATCTTAGTCGACTCGACGACAAGCGCGCTGACTTTAAATTTCCGCGTCAAAAAAAAAAACTCATTGAAATCGCGTCAAAAATAATTACGGCCTTGAACGTGACGAAATACTATTGCCTAAACTTTAAAAACTTAAATTTAGAACTGCGCTTCCCCAGCCTCTCACTAGCGCCCGGTTTAAATTTAGAACTTGTTCTATTCTCGAACATTGAACTCCCGGCCGATGGGTTCTTATTGTTTTTGCCAGCAGTCCTGCCATTTTAGCCTGTAATTACCTTTATTAGAAGTCGAACTATTTTATTTAATACCGCAGCAGACGTTGACGTTGAAACGTATTAAAGATATTATCTTTTAGGTTTTAATACACGCATAGACATATAATTATTTGTTGTTGATACCACAGTATTAAATTGTAGTATTAAAATTGGTGTAGCAAATACACGTACAAATTTGATAAAGCATAATCAACAAACTATTGATATAATAACATAATTTAGGTCATAAAAAGAATTAATAGGTTTTACTTACGTCGCACATCACACAAAAGGATAGCCATAGAGTAATACTGATTTGTGTAGATAACAGATCTCTTCTTGATATGAAAATTATTACAGTACCACAGATGCTGTATTAATCTGCTGCGGACCTGTGTATTACAGGCCCTTTTCATACTTGCTTGATTATTTAAAATTGTTTAAAATATTAAGTAACAACATAGAAATTGCTTCATTATTTTCAGTAGGGCCATTAATCTAAGGTCAGTTTAGTTTTCGAAAGCAATTATTTATATAAAACAAGAAGAAATACAATACATATTTTAACACCACGGGCTCAATCACTTTTGATTAATATAGTTTGTATTGTGACATAAATACATTCATGAAGATAAATTGGCCATTGTTTGTAATTATCTTTAAAATTTATGGGTAATAGTGTAGTGTCTTAAAATGAATATCTTAAGTTACATTAATTAATCAATCACAAGTGAAATATTGAAATATTTATATTTATCGGTCGAAGACATACTTTAATATTGAAATGATTTTTTTTGGTATTAATAGTAGATAATCTTAGTAATATAACTCAATTAATTATTTACTAGATTTAAATTTTCATAGAGACTCAGAAGACAAGGTTACTGAAAGCCTTGAGTTTTATTTCTGGCTAAATTTATCGATTGTAATTTTAAGTTATTATGGGAAATAATGAAAAGGGTATTTATGTACATAAATATATACATATAAATAGATAGGGACAACATCACATACATTTGTCTGATCCCAGAGTAAGCAGCTTAAGCACTTATGTTATGGAATCAGAAACAAGGAAGGTACCATAAACAGGCTCGAAAAAATGTATGAAAAGTGTTTTCTCCATTGACCGATCGGGTAACTAACCCGGGTCCTAACACTTGGGATACCATTAAAACACTTCAAATATGTAATCTTAGATAAGAAAAATAATAGGAAAAAGATAGACCTCAATCTAGGAAAGGAATCTTATCTAATACTAAGATATTACGTACTAGCAATATGTTATATGTCACACTATACTCTAAAGTTTACTGCATATTTTAGTAGAATATTATTAACCATGTTTAATTATTTCGTAGGTTTTAAGAAAGTAAAGTCGAAAGTGCGAAATGAGACCGAGTGGTATTTAAGAGTGTAAAAAAGTGTGTACATTGTAAAATGCCCAGTGGTTCTTAGTGCGTGATTGTTTACGCGGCCTAAAAATTCCGGACTACGCAGCAAACGAGGGCCAGATGGGTAAGATATATTAATAATCTGTAATATTAATATGTTCTCTGTGGAAATCACTTCTCTATGCAAGTTATAATTTGATTGATATTCTATAGTAACCAAATTGTTTTTATTTTTATGATTAAGTTCATATTGTTACAAATATAAAAAAAATATTAATGAATATTTTCGGATGAGACCTGCAGTAAACTTTAAAGCCTTTAAGTAAGTTGACAGCGACTTCTTTTCACAAGTATTCTCGAATTATTCATATAGTTTTATGACAAAAACATATTTTTCATTACGAAAATATACCACATTATCAGTGTGCTATAGTTTCAAATTTTATGAAGACTATTTCGTTTAACCGTGAAATCACTTCAAACAAACAGGGAGTTTTTTTATGGGAGATGACAAAGAAACAAAACACCTTAAGTGTCTACCGACCCAAGTCCCCTCACACTAATGCCCACAACAGCTTTGAAAATGCTATGAAATAACTACCGAAAAATGGCTGAATAACTATGTCGAAAATCCCAGACATAAAAATCCCAGCATTTAAGGTTCAAAGTCTACAATGTACTGCAATCGCCAATCCGCATAGCGTGGCGATTGAGGTATACACTACAGTACGAGAGTGGCCAATGTCCAGCAGTGGACTTTTACAGGCCGTTGTGATGGCAATGAAATTATGATGAATTCGATATATCTTTTGAAGAAATACTGTAGATAAAAGAAAATATGTTTATGCAATGTTATGAATAAGTTTTAATGATAAAAATTATAACCTTTGAGCAATACAGTAAACTGCACATGCATTGAGGTAGTTTTCTGTGTTAAAAGGATCATTTACGTCAAAACAAATTTGGACCTGAATGTGTGGAATTGTATGGCCATTGTGTTAATGTCAAGAAAAAATATTAATACCTGGGTTTTATATGCTTAAATGTGTCTTCTGTCATTGTTATAGGACGTAATTTCCCCTAAATGTACATTTGAAACAATTTCACTGAGCATTGTCGATGTGAATGAAACTTTATTTAACTTCATCTCGAGACCTGATTTAATGTGGCTTCGTAAAAAGTATAAGCTGCGTTGTAAAGATATTATTAACCCTATTGCTTAGTTTTAAAGTTCAATGTCATAAAGTAGCTTTGTAGGTCTTTGTATCGTTGGTTTTGATCGGGCGTAAGAATGGGAACGGAATTAATTTTTTTTCTTCACTTTCTGTATGTGTAAGTTTTTGTTACACGTCCTTATACGAAACAATGAAATGACGAATAGTTGTAAATCAGAATGTTTTTATGTCACTTTTTATCATTGCTTCTATCTTGTTTCTATGTAAAGGAACAATGAGATTTTGAAGCATTGGTAGAGTTTATGTCCCATTTTTGATAATTTATTTATATTGGATTTTTGATAATTTATTTGACTTGTTTAGATGTCTTATAAAATTACGTTTATTTCAATGTTATATAAATTGTTAAACACCGTGTGAGTCACATTTTTTACTAAGTAAATCAGAAATTTAAACGATAGCTCGACAGCCCAGTTGCTATGAACCTGCCTTCGAAGCTACAGGTTAGGGTTTCCAATTCCGATAGGAGCTAACATTTTTAACGTGTTTAACACACAAACAACATTAATGTTTGTACTCGAGTCATGAACGTTAGTATATATCTATATTTATAAATGTTTACCTATATAAATATATATCTATGTAAGTATATTGTACCGATGGCACTAAGACGGCGCTAGGTTCACCACCTGACATGTTATCCCAAATAAGCTCAAGTGAAAAGTGTGTCATAAGGACTAATTTCTCTTGATATCTGTCTATCCTAGTATTGGGAAATGGTAAATGTGAGATAAAACTTCTAGTAAAATTTTTTTATCTAATTTATCAGTCTTACTTCGCGAGCATCAGCTTTTGAAGGACATGCGCTATCGGAAGTTTGAACCCATCAAGGTTAGTTTTGAGAACGATTCATTCGTTTGAAATGATAAAGTTTATTGACGGAGGTCTTTTAATTTTCGGAGCGTTTACATTTTAAACTTCTTCTATTTTAAATATGACCATAGTACGCACCGCATGTAAATACTTGGCATGACTTCACATAAATGTTATAAATTATTTGATTCATATTAGTGATTTAATAACATTATATAGAATATAAGAAAGTTTAGATTAAACGACTGCTAATTTTGTCGGTGCGTACTATGGTCATATTTTTTTCTAAACTATCACTAAAGCAAGCATGTTCTTAAATATCAATCAAGCCAAAGTGTACCTACACGCCTTAACGGCTTGATGATTTACGAAGTATAGTCGTCTTTAAATTCATCTTTTGTTTTTTTTGTTAGACAACATGCATAGCAGAATATATATCTGGAGTGGGAGCACTCTTGGTGAAGCCACAGTCAAATGCCTATTCTATTTTTATAAATAGGGCCTTACCAAGCTTCGCATAGGTAGCAGACCATTTAGCAGAGACTCTTCTTCCTTTAATAATTTCAAAATTAACTTGCCGTCTTAAGGGTAAAACTAAAAATCGCCGATATATATGTAACTGGCCGGCTAGCGTGGCCGGATTTTTTTTTATTAATGAACCTGCTTTTATACGTCCTGACCTTAATCCAGTAAATGACAATGACACTTAAAAGAAGGTAAAAAGATAAAAGTTTATCAATTGAAATGCTATTACCTACTTTTAATTTCACTCTTATATTAATACCAATTAAAATGATAATTAATGTATAATATGTCACCGAACGAACCAATGTGGATAAGGACCACTTGTCCATAGAAAATAAATAATATATCGATAATTTCGCGCGAACAATGACAGAAACCAAGCTATTTCCGGCGTATCCAGATTCGAAATCCAAAAACCGGAAGAAGGGGGTTCTACCTGCAACTTCCGTTGCATTATGCTATTCATTGTGTTTGTTTGTTCTTTGTCTAATTGTGTTCAATAGCTATTGAGTTATTTCATGTTTTTGTTTTAGTTGCATAAATGCATTCAGATGTGCTTTATATGTTATTTTTTGTCACATTATCATCATTATTTGATGGTAAATGACTACCACCGATGATTAAAACACAGAACGAATACCTTAAACCTAAATGAATACCGTGATATAAATTTCAGATACATCATATGATCTCATTCAGATTTCAGTCTCTCGATCTGTCTTTTATAATTTCACGTAGGATACTTAACCCGAAGACAATAAATTTTGCGCTATGTAGGGTTTTCAGTGGGTTAATCTGTAGGTTAGCATTATAACCCCAAATAACTATACTTGCATAAAATGTACAATTCCGAATTCCGGACACCTAAATAAAAGTGAAAATATAAATCAGTGATTCCGTTACATAAATACAGAAATAAATACTCGTGAATACTTATCTCAAGAATAATATACGTAAAGGTGAGGCAGAAAGCGTAAAAAATTAAAACGATAAATAGACAATTACTATTTTATATGAATAGGTAATAATACGAGAGAACGTACTTACGGTAAGTAAGCGTGATGAAACTGTTAAGCAATTTTGATTACAAATGTGCATGAATATATGATGTTAATTTCCTAAAGGTTTCGATGAAGGTCATTTGATTTTGAATCTTAAGGAATGTGTGCTGAGGTACCCAGTACCAACTCACGTCATTACCCCAGAACTAAAAAGCAAGTCTCTCATACGGGCGTTAAATAGTTTCTAATTAATTTAATTAATGTAAAGTTTTAATGATAATTATTTTGCTATTTTTTATTTTTGTTCCAACTTATTGATTTTTCCTTTTATTATTATATAATTTTAAACTTCTAATTTCCTTTTAGTTCAAAATATATTCTATTCACGATTATGCTAGGGTTGTTCCCGTAAATAAAGTAAGTCAGTTAAGTAGCCTATGTTCCACTAAGGATTCCCAAAACATGTTAATCAGGTTATAAACTTTCTATATGACGATTTCGATACAATTCTGTTTAGTAGTTTTTCCGTGATTGACTAACAAAAATCCAAATATGAACTTTCAAGTTTATAATTTTAGTTGAAATAATCCCAAGTAAAAAAACTAAGTGAATCTAGAATTATTTGCTTATCAGCTTTAGTTGTTAAAGAAATTCCAGTTTTATAACTGGAATATCTAGATATCATAACACATTTTGTAAATTAGAATAATAAAAAAAAGTCACAATAGCCGAGTGGTTGGGTGGTCGGAATTTCGAGTCAAGAGACCCGAGTTCGATCCCCATGTGGCAGGCTCGTACCAATGGGTTTTTCAAAAACTTATGTACGAATTATATCGTTGACTAGGACATAAAGACGGCGAAGGGCTCACCACCTGACACGTCCCAAATATATCATCGGTGGTAGGTGAGTCGAAGTGACTTAATTGTCTAGACTAGACCCCTGTCTTGGGAATTGCGTGAAGATATTTATTTATTATTTATTTTAGTTGTTAATATAGTTATCTTTACGCAATTCCCGCAATACAGGGGTTGACATAGGACTAGTCTAGTTGTTAAAGAAATTCCAGTTTTATAACTGGAATATCTAGATATCATAACGCATTTTTGTAAATTAAAATAATAACAGTTAGTGCTGCTGTGAGTAACTAAACCCGCTTTTTGTGTACAGCCATACACTTTGTATGCGTACTGTCATTAGCGCGTTATCTGTGCAAGTGGGTCGTTATGACATTCTAACATTGTTTACACATGTAACAAACAGTGTAAACATGTTACGTAACAAATGTCATTTAGCGTATTGAAGCTCCCGTTGTCTTTGCAATTTTGTATATTTTTACATCATACTTGTTTTCCACCAATATTACGAATAGTCTGCTATTACTTACCCTAGTCAATATTGTACCGAAACATAGTGCTTACGTTGAAATCGCAGTAGCATCTTTTGTAATCAAATAATCTTGAATCAGCCAGAGCTAAAGTTGATATTTGTAAATGATTGGAAAATATATTACACAATACGGCTGTGAGATTTTATCATTTATATCTGTTATTATTTCTTGATTAAAGTCTCGATAGCCGAGTGGTTGGGTGTAGGAATTTCGAGTCCAGAGACCTAAAGAGGGCGACGGGCTCACCACCTGACACGTCCCAAATATATCATCGGTGGTAGGTGAGTCGAAGTGACTTAATTGTCTAGACTAGACCCCTGTCTTGGGAATTGCGTGAAGATATTTATTTATTATTTATTTTAGATGTTAATTTAGTTATCTTTACGCAATTCCCGCAATACAGGGGTTGACATAGAACTAGTCTAGTTGTTAAAGAAATTCCAGTTTTATAACTGGAATATCTAGATATCATAACGCATCTTTGTAAATTAAAATAATAACAGTTAGTGCTGCTGTGAGTAACTAAACGCGCTTTTTGTGTACAGCCATACACTTTGTATGCGTACTGTCATTAGCGCGTTATCTGTGCAAGTGGGTCGTTATGACATTCTAACATTGTTTACACATGTAACAAACAGTGTAAACATGTTACGTAACAAATGTCATTTAGCGTATTGAAGCTCCCGTTGTCTTTGCAATTTTGTATATTTTTACATCATACTTGTTTTCCACCAATATTACGAATAGTCTGCTATTACTTACCCTAGTCAATATTGTACCGAAACATAGTGCTTACGTTGAAATCGCAGTAGCATCTATTGTAATCAAATAATCTTGAATCAGCCAGAGCTAAAGTTGATATTTGTAAATGCTTGGAAAATATATTACACAATACGGCTGTGAGATTTTATCATTTATATCTGTTATTATTTCTTGATTAAAGTCACGATAGCCGAGTGGTTGGGTGTAGGAATTTCGAGTCCAGAGACCTAAAGAGGGCGACGGGCTCACCACCTGTCACGTTGTCCCGAAAATATCTGCGGTAGAAGGTGGGTCAAAGGGACTTAATTGTCTAGACTAGACCTCTGTCTACCCCTGTATTTGGAATTACATGGAGATATATTTTTTTAATTTCTTGATTTATTTATCTTAAATATTTGATATTGCCCTTGCTGTTATGACTTTTGTGTAAGAACTGGAGATTTAAAACATTTTTCAACAAAGCGACTGATAAGCCTATCCATTTCATGTTACATCTCTCTTACGACAATCCATAGGGGAAACAAAAGATATTAAACTTATATATAAAACTGAATGATTCTTACGAATTATGACGAATTATTAATGCAATTAAATATTAATTTCATTAAGTTATCTTCAACAAAATTTAACTATAGTTATTATACTCAGATTGTTATATATTTAAACTGGCTATGGTTTTAGGTGTACAGTTTAACAGTATCCACAGTTAAACCAAAACTCCAGCAGTAAATTTTTGGTACCAAAAGCAGCCCATGTGTTAAACCATAACATAATAAATAGTCTCCATTGCGAATTCCATCAGTTGTGCACCTGGCACAGAGAGAAATAGTAATAAACACAAACTTGATACGCAGCGTCTATGGGTTGAGGTGTATGGTAATCCGATCCCCAATTCTTACAAAGCGTTGCTATTATAGCAAATCCTCTTTACGGGAAAGGCGTATGTCATGCTGTGGACTTAGGCTGTTCATCACACTATTCCCAATACAGGCGAAGACAGAGGTCTAGACAATTAGGTCCCTACGGCCCACCTTTCAGCGAAGATATTTTTTGGGACAACCTGGCAGCCTATCGCCGTTAGTGTCCAAGCGAACGGTACAGCGAATAATTAATCTTCACACATTTTCCATTACGGGTGTAGTCAGAGGACTAGACAATTTCACCGGATTTTATTTTGGGATCACGGGTCACGTTGTCACGGTGGTCTGCCTGTCGCCCACTTTATGTCCAAGCCAACTATATAAATCGTGCATATGTTTTGAATCATCAAAACTCATCGTTACGATCCTTCCATCTGGGGATCGAACTCGGGTCTCTCGACTCGAATTTCGATCACCCAATCTCTCGTCTATCGTGACTTCAACAGGCCGTTCTCTTATATCTATTATCAATTTATCACACACAACTTAACATAGTTAAAAGACTTTTAAAGCTAAAAGCTGTGTCTTTTCGAAATAAACGAATACAACCTGAGTTCGGTCAGTTATATCTATAGTTATAGCGAGACGGATCCGCCGCAGATATAAATCTGCACGTAATAAATATTACATGAGGCGCTATGCGAAGCTGGCGAATAAAGCTAGTGCAAGGTTAGCAGGTGGTTCCGCCGAGCCAGTACAACAACATAGCCGTGGCTGCATTGTTCAGTACGACACGAGAAATGCAACCACTGTAAGGCTTTCAACGTGCATCATAAGAGTTCCTTTGTGAACCCCCACCCAAAGATTGGATGGTTTTAAGTTTAACATGTATATCTGTGGTCCTAGAGGAAGAAGAAATAATAGTAGAAATAAATGATAACTGGGGCGTCGTAGCTACCAAACGAATGGATCAAGTTTAAAGCAGTTTTTTCTGTTTTAAAGCTCATGTGATTGAGATGTTTCTCACTTGGTTGTATATATATAAATGCAATGCAACGCAAATATATCTTTACAAAAAAGAAGAAAAAAGGTAGAGGTGTGGCAAATATACTCTTATGTGGTCATACTAGAAACTCGTTTTTCAACAATTTTTATTGCAAAATTACAAAACGACAAATAATAAAAACTTCATAATACGCGAGTGGTCAAGTTTGATTGGAGTTACAAGTTTGAGAAAAAATATTGAAAGCCAAGTTTATCACTAGTGAATATTGAGTTTACCATAATTTTTGAGGTGATGGTTAACATTATGAGGAAATTTGTATGTCTGAGTATAACTATAATTCAAAATGTTCTGATTAAGTTTGCCAACTGGAGGATTGCTGGGGATCATCCCCGGCTTCAGTTATTTCAGAATAGACATGGCCTCAGCAGTGAGCATTAATAGATTACTATCTTTATCTTCACACAATTTTCCACATGGTGGGCAGAGGTACACACAATGAATTCCTTTCGACCTTTTGAACTTCTTAGCCAAGCTCCTTTAGGACGTGGCAAGTGGTGATGCCATCGCCGCATTAGTGTCACAGATAGCAGGATTTGTTAATATTGAGATTGTGAATATATAGTTTTATCTTATATATTAAACGAACTAATCTAATCTAATGTGTACTATACATGTATATAAATTTATATATTGGGTCTCGAAAACTACTCCAATCAATAGGCCAATATTTTGTATTTCGAAAAACTTTAATATTCCAATCGATCGGACTCCTAATTCGCTATACTTTATATATACTTTCGAATGCTTAATATTATTTTTTTTAAAAAATATTGTCAATCCACATTGACTAAATATCAAAGAAAACTGCATGACATTTAATAATCACATCTTAAAATCATTAACATAACATAAAAATAAAATAACAAAATAGTGATTTTGAAGGAAGCTTTTTTGCGCTAACTCGGCTTGATCAATTAATATTTAAATATACATAAATAAAACATTAAATATTTTGCATACAATATCTAATAATATTTTAACCTTGTGCTTATTACTGTCTTGAAATAGAAATTAGTTTCTGCTCTAAGGCTAAGTTATTGCATAAATCTTTATTCAGATATAATTTTATACTCAGGTTTTTTTATATTAATTATATCTTCACTCATTTCCCAACCTTAGTATTGGAATATAATAAAATGAGCCAATCCCATGGGCACTGCAATATACGATGTGTAAAAAAAAGTTTCATATTGGACATTACGTGAAAATTTAAAGAGAATCAACTGTTTGCTTTTTGAGTTTTGGAAACTCAGCCTCTTTATTTTTGTATATAACAAACATAAGGAAGTTGAGTTTGATCGTATTTCGAGTTGTTTACTCGTATAAAGGTGGTGGAAATTATGAAAGAAATATATGATTAAGTTGTAAAAAACACTATCTGATACATCAATTTGATTTGAGAGCATCAGTTATTCAAAGGAATGCGCTATCAAACGTTTGACCCATCAAGGTTAGTTCTGAGAAAGATACTTTCGTTTGATAAGATAAAATTTAGTAATGGAGATTTTTTATCTTTAAACATTTCGTAACACTGGGGTGATCAGGGACCGAGAAAATTTTGACCCACATTTTACTGGAGCTTTTTTGGAATTTTTTTAATTTATCATTTATGTTTTATTTTATTTGGGACATCATGGCAAATGGTAACCATGTCGCCGTCTTAGCTAGCGATAAAAAACGTACACGTTCGTAAATTTCAAAAAGCCTTCGGAGTTGAACTCAGTGCTTGATATTTTATATGTGCCTGATAACTTGGTTTTTTATCGTATAATAATTCTTTAATTTTTCATCGTTTATATTTGGTACATCTCTATCACAAGTAGGGGTCATAGAATGAGATGAATAAAATTTATGGTACTTTATAATATTATGTGCACGACTATGGCAATATTAAAACTACTACTTAGTGTATATTTCGTTTTAGAATGATTAGAAAATGATTGTAGTTGTGTTAGACTGAAATAAATTAGTAAATAAGTTATCAACAATGGAACTACGCTTCTTTAATGTCATCGAACCTTCTTTGTCCACCCTTTATGGCGGCCGTAATTTTACTGCACGCGTCTTGGGTTTACGTAGAGCGAACTGCAGAGTTGAATCCCTAACCTAAATGATGCATATTTTAAGATTCATTATTTCGGCAGATAATTTGAAATACAACTAGCTAATATCACACCAAATGTCCTGACAGACTTTTTTATTCTTTTTTTCGACTTCTTTCGTTCTTCTTTAGTTTATGTCTTACTAGTAGCCTTCATAAAAACAAGCAAGGGATATAAAATAGATACTGTATATAATTTAATATGCTTTTAATTTAATGCATGCTTTTACTGTGAATTTTGAAGTGAATGCGTTCCGAAACAAAGATTCCACGGTTCGAATTAAAATAGACAGGTTTTAAATGGAAATAGTTTAACTACGCCGTAATTATTTTAAAGTTATTGTGTGAAGTAATGTATTGGATTGGTGTTCTATAAAATGTCGATATATTTTTAAAATGCGCTTCCCAAAATAGGTATTTGTTTTTTGTTATTCAAAATTAAATAATATTGAAGTATTTATATCCTCGGGCCTCATGATTGTCTTGTGACTTATTCATGATAGGTTTTAGGTTTACGGTTTCGCTGATGCGTCTATATCACTTATGCTTTAAGTTTCTTGATTTCATATCAATACAAACACATGCGATTTGTGGGTTTCGTCATTAAGATGACGACTTCCGGACCTGTCACTAATACCTAATAAGTCATTGGAAAAAGTGACTTGAATTTACTATAATAATGTTTATTTTTAAATGATTTTTATTAACATTTTTAGTGCGTAATTTCCGGAAAAAGACGGGAAAATAAGATGCTAAAATGCATGGTCAGTTGGTTCATTCATCCTCTGGTACATGCATAGTTTCCTAGGTGAAAGTTAAACTCCTTATGGCAATGAGACACGTCAGTTTCATTTGGTATTGTCTACCAAAGAGTGCCTTGAATCGTCGTCCGCTAAATTATTTATCACCCACTTTTTTATTCCTCGAAAGAATTAAAAAGTGTCTGATTAAATTTTCGTTTGATAATATTTGAAAGAGTTACGATAGCAGGGTTTTTGGGTGACCGGAATTTAAATCAATAAACCCGAGTTTGACCTTCAGGTGGCAAGCTCGTAACGATGACTTTTTCAAAACTTATGTACGAATTTTATAGTTGGCTTGGACATAAAAGACGGCGATAGGCTCACCACCTGTCCCAAAATAATGTACTCGTTTGCAGGTGGGTCGAAAGGACTAAATTGTCTAGACCTCTGTCTATCGCAGTATTGGAAATAGCGTTAAGATTATATTTTCTTTTTCTTTTTACTCTTCCCAGTGACATAGAGTAATTTAGCTCTAGCGCTAGATTCTGTAGGTAGGTCGCAATTCAAAATTCTATTAACATCATACATACAGATGGTGTAGCTTGGATTGTGGATAATGGAATTTACAACGATGCGCACTACTTTGTGGAATCAGCTGTCGTCTGCAGTATATTACGTACGCTCCATGACCAAGTGGCCTTTATGATAAATATCAAATATATTTATACCATCGAAGTCGTGGATATTACAGTTGTATGGTTGTAAATTCTTAAAAACTAGGTATATGAACGTCGATACAAACATATAAACGTCGATATACTTAAAGTTATTTCCGATCTTCAAACTTTGCCCTTGTGATAAAGTTTATAACTTCTGACATTTCACGTGCTTTCATTGTTATTGCTTCAAGAAACCTTGCTCCCCAATTTTATTGTTCGACTATAAACGCTGCGAAAAATGAAAAATTGTTACTGCTTCAGAATAGTGGCGTTAAATGTAACAAAATACTAACACATTGTATTACCATATGCTATCGCAGTGACTACCAGTTCAACGGGATTAATAATTTAAAAAAAATGTCTTCACGCCATTCCCAATACTTGGGTAGACTGAGATCTTGTCAATTAAGTCCTTTCGACCCACCCTTCACCGAAGACACAGTTCACAGTCCCAGTTAGGCACAACGTGACGTGAAGTTTTGAAAAAAATTCATTGTTACGTGCTTACCACTGTCCAAGTGGTAAGCACGTAACAATGAACCGAACTCGGGTCATTTGATTTGAATTCCAGTCACCCAACCATTCGGCTATCGTCACATTAGTTCTGGACTGACTTTTAAGAATATTTTTTAAATATTGTGATTTATTTATATGTTCTGTTAATTTTTTATCTAATATCTTTCGTACATATTTCTCGTGTACGAAATGTGCGCGCTTACAGAATCATACTAAGATGTAACTAATTTCGTAAGCAAATTTTCAAATCTACTGGGACGATTTCGAGCTAGTTTCTGTTTAATAGGATACCTGTAGGCTATTTTTTTATTAACGTGACCCAATCAACGGTGACTGCAACAGATAGTATGTATGTATCATTATTTATCTACGTAGGCTAATGAATGTTTACCTTTTCACGCTTATCTTTTACACAAGGAACTCTAATTTGTATATGGTTGATGCATATAAATGTTCAATATATCATTTAGTTACAATTCATGACTAACATTTTATTCATGAAATTTAAATTTCACTATTAATCTCCATCTTTTGACGACCTCCATGGACGGGTACACACAGGTTTTATAGGTTTCGCCAGCTCTGAAGACCCGCTTAATGTAGAAGACTAATTTTTCTATATTGTCACGGGTTTGGTTTTTTTTTGGGTACCTTCATTGTTATATTGGGATCAGAGCAACGAATGTGACGTTGTCTCTATCTATCTATGTATAATATTATTATCTTTAATATAAGACATAAATACAAGACATAACAAGGTTTTTCTATTAGCAAAGAATCCAGTGTTGTTATCGAATATTTAGCAGTTTTTACCGGTTATGAGTATGTGCCGGTGAGTCATAAAAACGGAGCGTGTTCGTGAATCACTGGTATCGGGAGCTGATTCTGGTTTATCTAATGTAACGCAGACAGCGTGACGGTGTATTAACTAGCTATTGTTTGGCTTGATAACCGTTAGTTTTTTGTCACCAATGGGTTAATTATTATTGTACATAAATCTTGTTATGCTATAAATAGTTAAAACAATAAAATAACATCGATAAAATAACATAAAAAATTAAAAGTCACGATAGCCGAGTTGTTGGATGGTCGGAATTTCGAGTCGAGAGACCCGAGTTCGATCCCCAGGTGGCAGTACCAATGAGTTTTTCAAAAACTTATGTACGAATTTCATCGTTGGCTTGGACATAAAGGCGGCGACGGGCTCACCACCTGTCAAGTTGTCCCGAAAATATCTTCGGTGGAAGGTGGGTCAAAGGGACTTAATTGTCTAGACTTGACCTCTGTCTACCCCTGTATTCGGAATTGCGTGAAGATATATTTTATTTTTAATAAAATAACATCGCAGATCCAAGCCTTCCACTAGTTTTTTGTCGTAAATAAAAAAAATCCAAAGAAATCTTAAATTAGTTGTTAATGGGTTAATGAGTAACATCATTAGTTTTACAGA